>CM037881.1:130792114-131418839 GCA_021292165.1 Shinisaurus crocodilurus | reverse complement strand
TATACATGGGGGTGTCTTATAGATGGAAAAATACGGTATATGCCGTTCAAACACTGAAAGCGTTGTAAGGTCCTCAATCCATTGCATTATAGGAGGTGAGTGTTTATCCTTCCAGTGTTGTAAATATCAGTTTTAGCTGTCAAAAGGGTGCAGAGAATCCATTTACGCTGACCATTTGTTAATTTCCATGAAGCAGGTCAATAATTTAAAAGAGCGTGTATATCAGTGAATATTAAAGACTGTTCTAGTACAAAATTTATCTGGGTAATAGCCTCCCCCGAAAAAGAGGCAACTACTGGCCATTGCCAGAACATATGTTACAAAGAAGCATTAGCTGTATTGTACCACCAGCAATTAGCCAAATTAGACAATCCCTTATTAACGAGATTGTGGTGTCCAATAGACACGAAATAAACTTTTTGCCATATAAGACGCAGCCTAAGATCCATAGATGCAACAGGTAGACACCAAAGCAGCAATCCACTGATTAGGCATTTTGTGGTGGTGCCCACAGCAGTTTCTCAAATTCCCAAATCTCCCCACAGGCCCAAAAGGTTGGGGACCGCTGCTATACATGATATCATAGAAATAGAAAAGTAGAGTTGGAAGGGGCCTACAAGGCCATCGAGTCCAACCCCCTGCTCAATGCAGGAATCTAGGTCAAAGCATCTCTAGATGTCTGTCCCACTAAGTTCAATGGGACCTATAAACACATTTGTGTTTAGGATTGAGCCATGGAGAAAACCACATTCAAGGCATCATTCTAATATTACATACCATCTATGTGCTGCCAGGACCATATATTTCTCAGTGGCCATCCTGGATATTGGGCAAAATTACATGGGTTAAACACCAAGTGTCACCTGCAAGGAAGGGGTGGGAAAAAAAACCCCTACCATTAATACCAAGGTAAGGGAATGAGCATTTATTGAATGTTAATTTACATTTATTGATGTTAATTTGCACCACAGTATCATCCAACAAATATGCAAGAGACGGGCAACTGAAGATATACAATCGCTCCCTCAAAGCACCATGTTGCTTCCTCAGAGCTACCCAATTCGTACATTGCAGGCAAGCATCGAATTAAGGCTAATTAAGAATGAAGATTCCAAAGAATTGTGCGAATTCCATGTGTGCTACCTTGGATTAAAGCAGTGTTTCTCAACCTTGGGTCCCCAGATGTTTTTGGCCTACAACTCCCAGCATGCCCCAGCCAGCTTGGATTAAAGCAGGGGAGAGGAACCCCTTTCACCCGAGGCCAAAATCAATTTCAGAGGAGATCCCGAGGCGGGGGGGGGGGGGGACGACGACGATTGGACATTCCAGTGGTAGGTGGGGCTGAAGGCAAAAAAGGGTGTGTGGCCAAAATACCAAGACCACCAGCATATTCTAGCTGGGCAGAGCGATCCTATGGCCCCTAGACAGCATCCAGGGGGCCACAAGATTCTTCGGATCCCAGATCCGAGGCTGGAAAAGAGCTCTGACCTCGGAGCTGGGGACATGCCCTCAGACAGACAGACCCACCCACCCACCCACCCACCCCCACACACAGCCGGCACAGAAAGAACAACACCATTCTCCAAGGTTGCAAGAGTGACCTCAGAGAAGGGGCAAAGGGCACGGCTTGGGGGGTGCTGGGAGGGGAGGAGACGGGCCCACCAAGATACGGCATATCCTGGCGGCGCTGCCGCCTCCTTCCCTTCCTGTCCAAAGAGCCGCAGCTAGACGGCCACACAGCTGGCTAGCGGGCGTCGGGGAGGGCTGGAGACGCCTCTGGCTCCTCCCGCCCGGCATAGGATGCTGTTAGCCTCCAAGTTCAGAGCTTACAGGCATCCCCAATGGACCTGCAACCATAAAGATCTTATGCCAGTAATTAAGCTTCGAAAGGCATTGCAACCTGTAAGAATGATGCTGGGTGGGGGCGGGGGGCGACTTTAAAAAAAATCAGGAAACAACCTAGATGAGCAATTTGGGGTGGGCCAGGGAAAGGGGCGTGGCCTTCTGGGGAACCCCCGGGGGACAGTCTTGGCCCACAGGCAGGCCAGATTTGGCCCACAGGCCTGAGGTTCAATACCCTTGGATTAACGAAACCGGATCTGCTTAAGGGAGAAGGCTCAAGCCTGTGCTGTGATGCGGCCCTTCCTCGCCAGCGAGTCCATGAGGAATCACCCCGGTCAAAAGGCAAACTTGACTGCTTTGTCTAATGACCACGGTCCAAATGAGACAGTGCCCCATGAAGATAGGTTTGCCTATATACCTATGAAGTGGGGGGGGGGGGTGGAGAGTCTGCTTTTCATATCCAGATGGCTGGGCAGGGGAGGGGATCAAAATCCAATCCTCTCCCCCACCTGGCTTTGCCATGCTTGACTTCAAGACATTTCCCCACGGTTGACCCACTTTCAGTATCAGAGTTGGGCTAACAGGCATCCTATGCCGGGCGGCAGGAGCGCAGAGGCGATCTCCACCTCCCCACGCCCCGGGAGGCGTAAAGCATCAGAGCCCAGTGAGGCAAGGCTGGGGCAGGATTTTTCCCCCACCGCCACAATCCCCTGAACAGTGAACTTGATTTTTTTTTTAAAAAAAGCCTGACTCCCAAATGTCCCTGTATATCTTTTGCAAAGGTCCTTTCCTCAGATATCCAACTCGCCTAGGAACCTTTGCTCTTCTTCCTCCTGCCCCATCAACAAAAAGCTGAGGGTTCTAGAAATCATTTTCAAGTTCTGTGTGTAATATTAAAGCCCAAAATAAATAAATGGAGTCAAAGATGGGGATGATGATTTCAGTGTAGAATATTGTATTGAAAATGTGGGCGTTCTGTTTTTTTTTTACCTTTTCCCTTTGATCAGGGAAGAAGTCATCCAGTTTTTAAGCAAGGACACAAGAACGGAATCATCACGGTACTTGATTAAAAAGTAAGGCAGGGCCGTTAGACCTTCTTTCTGGCAAAGTTCATCATATGCATTCTGGAGTGCTTCAATCTAAAAGAAAACAAGAGTACAAGTCTACTTAATTGACACTATTCTCAACCCTATTTATTAGTGTCAGGAGCACTATAGAAAAATTAAAATACAAATAAGATTAGGCAATAGCCTATATATAAAAACACATATGAAATGCAGGCTAATGTACATGGACGAACTCACAAAACTTAAATAAATATATCAAATAATTGTTGTCCAGTAACAAGCAACATCAAGGGCATTTGGAGCAGCCAGCATCAATTCCTCCATAGTGCATGTTGAAGGACATAGAGGAGTGCACTGGCATAGAAGTGAGGCTGTCTTTTCTTCTCCACACCCTCAGAGAACTGTGTCAGTTCAAAAGCCCCGTTTCGTAAGTTTGCCTTAGATGTGCCGACTCCAGTCCTTGGCCTTTTAAGTGACTTCCAGGTTACCCAGTTCTCTGTGTAACCAGGAGCTAGACTTTCCTGGGGCTCCAGCCATTCCAAGCGGTAGGTGGTTCTTTCTTTCCTTCCACATTCTAATTCTAGCATCTCCCACGGTTTCTTCACTATTCACAGATGTTCTGAAGAAACGTTTCCTCGATTTTAATCTAGCAGGTGCAGGATGGTAACCAAAAAGTGGATGCACACTTGATGTAGAACAATAAATAAATAACAGTATTTTTAAAATGTATGTTCTGCTTTCTCTTTTGTAATAACTCAGAGAAGCTAGCCACATCTGTTAAAACTGGAAACATCAGCTATCAAAAAACAAACAAACCACATCCATCTACAATTAGAAAAAAGAGAGAGGCAGAGGGCATCAGAACAGAACGGAGCCAGATGATCGGCAAAAGAAGATTAAGAGCATAGCCTCATTAGAGCAGCAGAAGGAAACAACATCACCCAGTCAGTTGCAAATGTCTTTCTAAACAGCCAAGTTTTCACTAGGCATCTAAGGGTGCAATCCTATTCATGTTTAGACAGAAAAAAAGTCCCACAACTCCCAAATGTCCCTTGATGTGGCTGGGAAATGCTGGGAATTGTAGGACTTTCCCCCCATTTATTTATTTATTTATTATATTTATGCCCCACCTTTTTTCCTGCAAGGAACCCAAGGCAGCTTACATAATCCTCCCCCTCCCCCTCTCCATTTTATCCTCACAACAACCTTGTGAGGTAGGTTAGGCTGAGAGTCAGTGACTGGCCCAAAGTCACCCAGTGAGTTTCATGGCTGAGCGGGGACTAGAACTCATATCTCCGGAGTCCCAGTCCAACACTCTCACCACTATGCCACACTGGCTCTATGCATGTTTCTAAACATGATAGGATTACACCCTAAAACACTCAGTGTTGGAGCCGGGCAGGTCCTCCATAAATTTGGTGCCACAAGGGATGGGCGAACAAGTGATGTTCGAGCTCACCTGAACATCAGCTCACTGCTGGTCTCTCCTTGATTTGCGCTCCTGTTTGTGACCACTGCTTGTTTTCGCGAACGGGAAAACTGCACAAAACAAACAGCTATCGAATGTGAAAGTTGCGAAAATTATTCCCAAATTTGCGCAAATTTCCCCCATAGGTTAAAGCATGGGTGATTTAAAATGTGCGCATTTTGAGAAAGTTGTGCATCTTGAGAAAGTTGCACACTTTTCAAGTACACATTTTGCGAACATGAAGGCAAGCTTGGGAGTTTGCCAACATTTGTGTCTGCACTCGGGATTGCTATTGGGACATTTTCAAGTGATTTGCAAACTGGAATGAAATCCTCATACATCTCTAGACTGCCACTACTTAGAAGGGCCTGCACCTCGAAGGCACCCACTGTATTTCAGTCAGCAGGTGAATACAGACAAGACCTCAAACAGTTGAATGGAGTGCGCAAGGTGGTACATACGGAAGGATTCAAAGCCATATAGGGCTTTAAAAGATAAGAAGCAGAACCTTAAACGGAGCCAGGAAATGAATATGTAGCCAGTGTCCAATCAACTAGACCTGGCCAACAGACTGGTGGTGGTTATTGTGCAGTACCTGAAATTTCTACACATTTTTAAGAGTACATAGAACGTGTTACCATAAATCCAGTCAGGAGGGTATATTTATTTATGTATTTAATATCCAACTTTTCAATTAAAAAAGATAGCACTTAGGGCAGCTAATAAAAGAGATAAAACTCATAATTAAAACATTGAAAATCAATTAAACACTCTGCAATAAAAAAAAAAACCACCATCAAATAAAAGCACGTTAATAAACAGTGTTCAATAATGGAGCTACAGGCAGAGTCCCTGTCTTCCCCCTTCAGCTCAGAGCAGAAGACGAGAAGCATGCGTGTGTGTGTATTTGTTTAGCTTCTGTTTGTGCATAATGGGTGCCCAGAGAGCACACGGGGTGCAGAGGTAGAACAAATTGACACGCCTGCACCTGCTGCCTTCAGTCTGGCTCCACCTTCCAGCAATTTAGTCCACATATTCCAGGGCACAGGTGGGGCTGCCTAAATTGCCCCCTCAGGCCTCCTCCCAAGCTAAACCAAGCACTCAACTGTGTGCAGAAGCCTCACATTCCACTTACCTGCATGCAGGCTGGTTGGCCGTTTAAATCTTTTTTTAAAAAATGCACACGAAGACAGACCCTTTGAGTAATAGGTCCTGTCTTTGATGCCAACCTTTGATGCCAACCACTGGTGAGCCCTCGCCAGCGGTACAGTTCAGGCATAGGTTTACACCTCAGCCGCTGCTTGTGAAAACTAGGCCTTCGCAGAGGGGAGGGGAGAAATTACGAGGGGAAAGTCAGAGCTCTTTGACCTGTAATAGTTGTGTAGAGGAGGATACAGGTGTGACAAGCTGAACCCATCAAAATCCCTTCTTCTTCTACACAAGTATTAAAGGCACACGAGCTCAGTCTTCCTTTGCATCTAGCCCAAGCTAGAAAGGGAGAAGAGAAATACCGATGCGCTGCCAGTTGGTATTAAGGGTGAGCCCCTGTGTCTGACAAAGCTGAAGACTTTTGCTCTGCACGGCCCCGTTACAAGGTACCTAGCCCTGCAACACAGGGGACTGGGAAGCGCAAGAAGCGGACACAAGAAGAGATCACAATCTGGCTAGCAAGCAGTAGCAGATTGGGTGGCAGGGCCGGGGTGGGAAAGAAGTATGGAGGCCTGAACAGGAAGGGCATTTCAAATGCCTGCACCTTAAACATGGATTGACATGCCCTGCCCATCAGCTGATTCAGGCATCAGTGGGTTGTGACAAATGATCAGAAATGTACTTAAACCACTGTACCAGCTTCATTTCATTTCATTTCATTTCTATACCGCCCCCCAGCCGAAGCTCTCTTCAAAGGGATGCAAAGGGGAGGCTCTCTTGGGAATCTGAACAGCACTCGGTTTGTTAGGCAAACCTCTGGGACTCTTCCTCCATACAATGTCGTAGGAACTTCAACTGGTCTTTTCTGTAAATCACCTCTCACTCCCCCTGGGTATTTGAGAACTGGTACAGTGTGGTGGGCCAGAGCAGGAGTGGGCAGAAAGTAAATCTCCAGATGTTTGGGACTTCAACCCCCAGCATTCCTGATCATTGGCCATGTTGGCAGGGGCTTCTGGGAGCTGAAGTCTCAAACATCTGGAGATCTACTCTCTGCTCGCCCCTGGGCTAAAGTGTCAGACAAGGACCAAGGAGACCAGCGTTCAAATCCCCATTCAGCTGTGAGGCTCAATGAGTGACCTTGAGCCAGTCACCATCATTCAGTTTGCAGAAAAGATAAAATGCATAAGGACTGGGGGTGGAGAGAGAACCGAGGAAGGGCAAGATAAAAATGTAATAAGCAATTTCGTAAGCTGCCCAAAGTATTGAAATAACAAACAACAACAATGCAGTCAGTTTTTCCCCATCATAATGGCTGGACCCAACATACCTCAGTCTGATGTCCTATGTCACATCTAACTATGCTCTTTTCTAAGAGCTCCCAGCTCCTGCTTACCACGTATATTATCCAAGAGCTTGAGTTGTCAACTGAAATCAGGTGCTATTCGTAGTGTTAACTAAAATTAACTCTAGGGAAGAGACTGTGCCCTGCAGGACTGTTATTCGTAGAAACGTGTCCTTCAAAGGCTTGAAGAGCAGGTCAATTAGTCAAGGTCAACTGCATCCTTATTTGGATTTACTAGGTCTGCAATAGAGGGAATCTCATTTTCACACTGAACATACTACTTAGCCAATTTTCGGACATGCTGGCTGGGGCATGCTAGGAACTGTAGGCCTTCCCTCTGACTAAACATGCATAGGATTGCACCTTTAGTTTTCCAATAAAAATTGACAGGCCAGTCCAAAAGTCATCTCTCTTATTCTTATAACAGAATTGCTCTTTGGGAGGCCCACACTGACCAAGGTAAAAATATAAGGTATTAAAATAAAAGGGAAATCAAATAGAATCATAGAATCATAGAAAAGTAGAGTTGGAAGGGGCCTACAAGGCCATCGAGTCCAACCCCCTGCTCAATGCAGGAATCTAGGTCAAAGCATCTCTGACAGATGTCTGTCCAGCTGCACCTTGAATGCCTCCAGAGTGGGAGAGCCCACAACCTCCCTAGGTAGTTGATTCCATTGTCTTATTGCTCTGACAGTCAGGAAATTTTTCCTGATGTTTAGGTGGAATCTAGGTTCCTGTAACATGAGCCCATTATTCCGTGTCCTGCAAACTGGGATGATCGAGAAGAGATCCTTGCCCTCCTCTGTGTGACATCCCTTCAAATACTGGAAGAGTGTGATCATATCTCCCCTCAGTCTCCTCTTCTGAAGGCTAAACATGCCCAGTTCTTTCAGTCTCTCCTCATAGGGCCTTGT
Source organism: Shinisaurus crocodilurus (assembly GCA_021292165.1). NCBI lineage: Eukaryota > Metazoa > Chordata > Lepidosauria > Squamata > Shinisauridae > Shinisaurus > Shinisaurus crocodilurus. The sequence goes on along the minus strand of CM037881.1, from coordinate 131,411,057 downwards.
TTCCAGTCCCTTTATCATCCTTGTTGCCTTACAGGTATTTGACTGTGCCTCAGTGCTAGCACTTATGATGTTGCGCTACCATAAACCATCGCTTGCGCAATGAGACTAGCGCTTACCAGGGCAATGGGGGAAAAGCGACAATTTGCTGCTGAAATTCTACCCATACACATAGGCAGTTTAGGGCACAGTCCTATCAGGATGCCCGTAATCTCCTGAACATGGAGGTTTTGGGGGCATCCAATGCAGAGTGGGAGGAGCGGCGGAGACGACCTTCTAGCTGGAGCATCTCGGAGGGGGAGGAAAGGAGACCGGAGCAACTGCAGGGGACTTTGTATCCTGGCCTCTCCAGTCCTCCCTGCCCTCCGAAAGGCCCACTTTTAACCCTCTCTGAGGCCAAGTTCCCAACCTTGGAGGGCAGCCAGTACAGTTCTTTCTGCACCGGCTGCAAAGCGATGGGGGAGGGGGGTCGGAGATCCGATTCCCGGGCCCGAGGTTGGAGCACTGTCCCCAACCTTAGAGCTGGGAATCCAAACCATCCTATGGCCCCTCAGATGCAGTCTAGGGGCCATAGGATTGTTCCCTCCAAGAACTACCCCAATATAGTTGGTACACGTAGACCCTGAGTGCAGGCTACCCTGTTCATCAAGTATCAGGATCAAACCCACGCATAAGGATCAACCCGCGCAGAACTGCCCACCGATCAGGGTGGAAGAGGGGAGAAGTCATTCCGCATGCATTGGTGACCCCATATCCAAATGGGCTTGCCAGACTGTGGCCAACATGGCATTTTTGAAACAGCAAGAATAAATCTAATTTAAACTATATGCTCTTTAGGAACAGGAGCCTATACCTTTTTTTCTTACATATATGTCCCACCATTCTATGATACATCAAACTCAAAACTACTTAGAATAAAAATATAAAATCACAACAACATTCAAAGCAGCTGTAAAACGTCTTCATAAATCATCATAAAAATCCACATCAACTGTAGAAGATTAAAAAGGATCAACTGAAAAGAGCCTATTTAGTAGCAGATACATCGGGAGTTTGACAAACCTCTTTTGGGAGTCTATTCCACAGTTTAGGTGCCACAACTGAAAAGGCCCCTCACCAGCCACACTTCTGCTGGCAAAGTGATGAGGAAGGACTCCAAAAAAGTGACCACAGATCTCAAGCAGGTGCATACAGGTTATGAAACTCTGTAAAGTGCCATACACAGTGATGGTGCTGAATAAATAAATAAAAAATTAAATACCTGAGCTGGAGAGAACTTTGCACCTAGGCACGCAGGTTGCTGAATCAAAGGGATACCTTCTGGGAGGCACAATGCAGGGTAACAAAACCAGTAATAGAAACGATACCTCTTTAAATCCTAAGGAAAAACACGGTATAACTTTTTTTACAATACAAGAAGGATTTCTCTGCAAAATGTAACAGTGTGGAAGATGTTGTTTGAGCCAATTATTACTATCCACATTGGCCATTTAGAGAACGTACCAGTAGCCCTACCTGGGCACTCTTAGCAGCAGCCCTATTCAGGTGGAAGGGAGAGGTTTAGATTGCACCCTGTTCCTCCTCCACCACCCTGGGTCTGACCAGCTGCTTCAGCAGAATCTCAAGAGAATCCTCCTTGGCCACCCAAATTCCAGCCTTATATGAGGTATATCTCACGCATACTCCTTACCATCCCACAGGATGTGAATTTTTGTACCTTTTTTTTTTTTTTGCATGCTAAAAAGAAAGAGTATGGACACATTTGCCTACAGAAGAACCCAGATGCGCATGCCACCATTTTACAAGATGGTGCCAAGAAAAGTGATTTTTCCAAGCAACAAGAGTTCAGAGCAAGCCTGAGATTTGTAGCTAGAGCTGCTAGATTCATGACCCATCAGCTAGTCTGCACGGACTGTCACGGCACAACAAAGTGAAACATTTAGGATTTATAAACAAAGCAAAAAAGTCAACAATACCATTTACTCACTGCAAATGTCAATAGGAGAAATCTGTTCAGCAAGACAGGATTTTCAATTGCATCCCCCGATGTTATTGAGTCCCATATCTAGGAGTGAAGGGTGGAAAATGTCAACCTCAAGTAGCATTCTAGCAACAACATTGAAATATGCTGCTCTTATATATTTTACGGATTTATTTTAAGTATTTTTAATGTATTTTTTTAATCTTTGTTGTAGGCTCCCCCGAGATTTGAACCAGGGACTTCTTGATTTATAGCCCAGTCTCTTAGTCACCATGCTACACCAGCTCTCGGTTTCGACATACAATGGGTATTAGAGAGTACAGCAGAGGGACATGCGGTTTCTCAAAGTGGGACTTACTTCAAAGTAAGCTTGCACAGGATGGCACTGTAAATGGCTTCTCAAAACAGGAATACAATTGCAAGCCAGGCTGGGTTTTTCCCCTCAAACTATTTGTCACAGCCATTTCTAATCTAAGCTCTGGATTTCTGGAAATGCATTCCCCATTTTTATCTTACCTCATTTGCTGCTTGCTCAAGAAGAAACTTCTTGTCGCAGGATCTGAACGCTTCCAAGGTATTGGTGTTATACAATGTTCCAAGAGCAGGACAGCAACGCGCTGGCGTTGGGGCATTCCTGAGGAAGAGACAAGCACTCTCGGAACGGTATGCCAACAGCGGTTACAGCGTTAACAAACCAAAGCTGTCGGTAGGTACTACTCTGCACATTTCCCACTTCCCACCCCCACAAAATCTGAAAACAAACTATGAGAAGCTGGATATTTTAATCAGTTATACAAGTCTGTCTACATGCGCTATGTAATTCCTCGTTCAGAAAGCAGCACATCTAGAATTTCTTTGCGTGGACCTCCGCTGTACAGGGCAAAGAAATGGACGTAGGATTAGATGGCCAATGGAGAAATAGCTATAGGAAGCTGAATAAGGCACATCCCAATCAGAAAGCAAAACACACTTTTTGCTCTGACTAGCCCACGGCTCTTCTTTCGTAAGTGTGTCCTCTTTGGGATGGGATGAGGCTCCAAAAACGACACCCGAAAGACATGTTGCAAAGCTGACCATGTTTTCTCAAGAATAACATGCCTACAAACCGAACAACTGAGTGGTCATGTTGATCTGCTAGAAGTCACAAAATCCAGAGATAGTAATATTTCTAGAACTCCACATTTATTACAAATTTATACTGCTTGTCAAACATTCATCTCTCCCTCTGTCCTGTTTTCCTGCTCACCATATTAGGCTCTTTGTGTGACTTTTCCCCTTCTCCCACTTTCCATCACTCATTTAGCTCCTCCTCTCCTCAGCTCGTGCCCACATTTTTTCAGCCCAGTGCCTAGTCTGTCCATTTCCTCCTACCACCAGGCCTTTTGAGGCTGTGCCCCTTAGTTTCCCCACCTCTCTGGACCTTGTTCCACTCCTCCTAAGCCTCTCCTCCTAGTACTTGAGCGGTCCTCGGGTGATTAAATGTCATCAGCCCAATTTGCCTTTCACCTCCCTCTGCAAACCACTAGCACTAGTTTCCTTCCCTGAATAGTTAGAACATACCATACAAGTAAATTACGTAAGGGTTCCCCCCCCCCCTCCATCTCCACCAGGAGCCAAAGAATACAGTCATGCCTTGGATGGAGAGCATAATTCGTTCCGGAAACGTGCTTGTAATCCAAAACACTCTTACATCAAAACGAAATGCCCCCCCCCAAAAAAGATTTGTACAGAGATTTTTAATTTAAGCCGGGCTACAGTACTTGTATTGCAAGACGTCGCTTGTATATCAAGTCCAAAAAAATTAAATACATATTTAAAAATTTGCTCGTCTTGCAAAACGCTCTCAAGCCAAGTTACTTGCAATCCAAGGTATGACTGTAATTAGAAACTTCTCATGACCTGCCACATAACGTCGTTAGTTTTCATTCCATAAACCATGAAAGAACAACTATATTTTAACAACTTATGGAGGGTGCAATCCTGCACATGTTTACACAGAAATAAGTCTTACAACTCCCAGCATCTCCCAGGTAGCACGGCTGGCTAACACAAAGACATCATTGGACACAAGCCTGAGTATACGCATAGCACTTTCTTCCATGTCCAATGGATAACTTCAGTTTATTTGCACACACTCAGCATTAAAGAACAGGGCTTTCTCCCAAGGCAGGTGGAGGTCTCCTGTGCAAGTGTGAGCACTGGAACCTTCCTTTTGAGAAATTAGATACTGCTGACACCTTCGTGCACAGCACTCCAAAAGAAGCCAACATTTTTATAGCTTATGGTGGTATTCCTGAAACAGTACTAAAAGCATTCTAGTACTTTATACCATACTCTAGCCACTAATTTTCACCACTGAAACACAAAAAAGGCACCCATTATTTTTTTCTCACCAAGCTTGGGGGAGGGGGGGGGAGAAGCAGCCACAGCAATGATTGTGTCACATACAGGCTGTGTTTGCACAGAACGGTAAGCCAGTGCTTACCAGGAATGAGCTGCGTGATTTTGCATAATTGTTCACTTGGGTCCTACCATGAGTGAAAGCCATAAACAAACCTGAAAAGGTTCATTTCACATCTTATTCAAACCTGGGATTTCATTTCATTTATTTTTTCATTTCTGTACCACCCAATAGCTGAAGCTCTCTGGGTAGTTCATGACAATTCAATGAACAATTCAACAAACCAGGATCCCAGTTTGTTACTCCAAAACAAGCCCAGTTTTTGGCTTACGAACCCTGGCTTGTTTGGGAGCAACAAGCCTGGATCCTGGCTTCAGCCAACACACGAATCAAACCATGTCTGGTTCGTTCACCCATTGACACTAGTGGGAGGTGCCAAGAAAGAGCAAACACAGCACAGAGCTCATTCACAGTAAGATAGTTTTCACCACCAATCCTGGCGAATGCAGCGATGATGTCTGTCATGTTAATCTAGGTAGAAACCACTAAATCAGCCTTGCTATTTGCCAGTCTGTATGCCTGAAGCCAGTAGTAAACTGACCCTGAGCGAGCACTTCAATAGCCTTGCCCATGCCATGATGAGAGATCTACACATGAACCCAGATATTTTTATTTAAATTTTTATACTACCCTTCATCATATCAGATATCATATGTGTACAGCATAAAACAAATACAAAAACACAAAAAGCCCAGAAAATAGCAAATAAGACTTTAAAACAGACTAAAACTTGCTCGATTAAATCAATAAAAGCTATTAAAATGGCTGGTTATAAAAATATTTTTTGCCCGGCACCTCAATGATACCAGTGTTGGTGCCAGGCAAACCTCCTTGGGGAGGGCATTCCATAACTGTTGTGCCACTGCCAAGAAACCCCCCTCCCTCACAGATAATAATCATACCTCTGATGGAGGAGGTCCATAGAGAAGGGCCTGGGCAGAAGATCTTAAAGAACAGACCGGTCGAAAAGGAGTAGGCGCTCCTTCAGGTATTTGCATCCCAAACAGCCAGCATACACTTTGTGCTGTATTTAGCACAGAGCTACATACTATGTGGGCTGCACATTAGTTAAAAAGGCTAGTAGCCCTTTAACACCAAAAGAGAATATCACATGTAGCCTACATATCAAAATGCCAAGCCACGGTAGCTGCACGCATGGCCAACTCTCTTAAGAGGAGTACCAAACCACTTCAGTTACCGGTACTTACATATCAAAAGCGCTAAACTCCAGTGTCAAACGAGCTGGCATACCAGCAGGATCTCCTAGAAGGAAAAAAAGGGACCTTGAGAACAGCGATAGCTAAGGGCATGCCCAGATGATACATTTCTCCATCCAGGAAGCAACATTTTTAATACTCTAATACAGTCCTGCCAGGAAGATAGGAAGTTGCCTTATACCAGTGTTTCTCAACCTTGGGTCCCCAGATGTTTTTGGCCTACAACTCCCAGCATGCCCCAGCCAGCTACGCTGGCTGGGGCATGCTGGGAGTTGTAGGCCAAAAACATCTGGGGACCCAAGGTTGAGAAACACTGCCTTATACCAAGTCAGTCCATTGGTCCATCTAGCCCAGTATTGTCAACACTGACTGGACACAACTCTCCAAGGTTTCAGTTAGGGGTTTTTCCAGCCCTACCTGGAGATGCCGGGCGGGGAAGATGGACCTTCTGCATGCAAAGCAGGTGCTCTTACCTCTAAGCCATGGCTCCTCATACTATTGTTTAATGACTAGGCAGTCCAGATGTTCTTTCCCATGGCCGTTTCATAACTGGTTCCCAGTTTCATAACACTAAGTACTGCATATGATAAAAAAAATATATGATGCACTTCCCTATTCGTGTGGCACAAGGAACATTTCTTCCCCATCACCACCAGGCACCATGACAAGGAAGGAAGGCAGCCCCAACAGAAGCAGTTTTGTAAGGGGGGGGGCGATTTTCTTATCTGCTTTTTGAGGCACAAAAAGGTGTTGAGAGGTGTTGTTGGGCACATACCTAACAGGGAGGCGGGAGAAATATCAGCGGCTTAAGACGGGGAGGACAGGAGTAAACAGCAAAGCACAAAAAAGAGCGAGCTAGCCTCCTCAGCTTACAGAAGAGATGATGGGCCAGAGAATGACCTGAGATATACCACCCTTTATAAAGCTTATAATTTATAAACTCCATAATTACTTAAGGGTGTGCCACCCTTCATAAAGTTCATCCCACAACAGTGGCACTGAACTGTTCTTGGGGGTGGGGTGGTGCAGAAGAAGGACCTGGCTAGCTACAACTGTGAGCTATCTGTCTAATTTAAACTGCTTTGATTTAAAAAAAAAATAAGCGTTTCATCACTGGCTTTCCATATTCTTTTTCTTTTATCTCTGACTACTTCAGAATCTATTCACATGAAAGTGAATGGGTAAAGCAAACCCAGACCCTGCTGCAAACTGAAGCCTCCTAAGGAAGCCACTGTAGTGTAGTGGAGTTATACAGTGTTGGCTTGAACTGGGGGAGAAAAAAAAAAACCGGAACTGGAAGTCCCACAGAATGGGGCTTACTCCCATGTAAGTGTGTAGAGTTAACTTCAGGGTACTTCAGAGTAAACATACACAGGTTTAGGCTAAACATCATACAGTGAAGCAATCACATGATTAGTTCAGCCTTACAATCAAACCGGGCTCTTTATTTTATCAACCCAATTTCAAAGGATTTTCAGGATCATCAGAACGGGCCCTTCATCTATTTTACATAAACACAAGTCTGTGCTCTCTTAACTACACATAAACATAATTTCTAAGACAACAATCCCCCTCCGGAAAGGGGGAAAAGGAAAGGAGAAATGTTTACTAGAATGTTCTCACCATTATAGTAATAGCCTCTGATCGCTTTTGGAGTCTCGTCAAGTTTGTACTCATTGAGTTTCTTCTGGGTCAGTTCATGCCAAAAGCCTGCATCCAAGGCACTGCTGAAGGGAACAAACTGCAGCTTGGGGCTAGGAGGTCCACCCTCCTCTGCCGGGTTCTGCGTTTCGCTGCCCTCGCTTGCCATTACTATTAATCAGATACAGGTCTGTCTGTCTCTGTCTGTCTGTAGAAATCAACGCGTGACGAGAGAAGGCAAAACTCCTTCCTCTTATGAAATGTACGGAATCCGGGAGTTTTTTTTAAAGATACTCTTTCACGGTTTTCCACGCATTCGTCAACATGTGCGTAGTAGGTCTAAACATGCACATGCACGTGTGCAAGCTACAGTGAAGTATCTACATGCGTAGATTACTCACGTTCAGCCGCGGTAGTACGCGCGTCGAAATGGAACTCTTCCGCGTTTGTAAAGGAACTAACCAGCTTGCTCTGCTGCTGCTGCAGCTGCCAGTAAAAGGCAAGGGCTTCAGTGACGCTTATTTAAGGCATCATTGAAGTAATTCCCTTTTACTGGCAACAGAAAAGGATATGCTTTGCCTGGCTGGGGCTGTTTCACTTCCTGAAACAGTTTCCTACCGTGGTTGTGGCAGAAAGTTGCGTTACTGTATAACGTTGTTGGTCATTTCGTTTTTCCCTGCACCGTGTCTTAACTTTTTAACTTCTTAGAATGAAAATAACATAAATCAGAAGAAATAAGAAAAGACAGACTTCTGTATTATTATAATAATAATAATAATAATAATAATAATAATAATAATAATAATAATAATATTTTATTTATTACCCGCCTCTCCATCTAGATCGAGGCGGGGAACAACAGAAAATATAAAATACCTAAACTAAAACAACACAATATATACTATTAAACATCTAAAAACATCTAAAAACATCTTAAAAACATCTTTAAAACATCCTAATATGTTATACATATTAACATATTTTAAAATTCTCACTTGTCACTGTTTTTAGTGAAGGTATGGCTTATTTTGATGAAGGCAATTCGCAGTGAAATCCTATACATGTCTACTCAGAAGTAAGTCCTATTGAATTCATTGGGATTTACTTCTACATAAGTGTGTATGATTGCAGCACTAAATGTGCTGAATGTTCATTTTTGAAATGAGTGTCCTCTCTTTGGAACAAATTTATTTACGTAGCTTAAAAGAATCTTTGAATTGAAATGCTTCTAATTTAGGATGCTCAAAACATATCCAAGGGGAATGCTGCTCTGCTCCTGCAGCAGGGCTTTCCTACCCGCCCATCCAACTGTCCCTGAGAAGCTGCTCCTGGGGTTTTGGGAATGCTTGGAAAAAGTCTGGGTGGCATATAGGGGTGGGGCTGTAGCTGTGGTAAGTGAGTTTTGGTTACTTTCCTTTATTTTAATGGGAGGGAGGGGTTAGTGATATTTTCAGGTCAGTATAAAAAAAAAAAACTGACTTTTTGATAGCTTTTCCCCTCTGCAAGGGTGGGGGAACTATTAAGATGGTCCACCCCTGGAGGCTAATGGATCCGGATGGTTTCCAGAAGGAGCTCTGGGGAGGTTTCCAGCTGATATGGCTGGTTCTCCTGTCATCTGTGGAATGGAGAAAGACCAGGCCAGTTGACGGGATTGCTCCAGAGTGCCCTCTCCAGAGCAGAGCTCATACTGCTCCGTGGTATACTCCAGAGCGGAGAGCGATGAAGCAAAATAAAAGATGGCTAGAGTGCAGATGGAGGAAAAACTCCCAAGTGGATGCAATTGAACACTGGCGTGTGCCTATGGCTGCATATATTCAGGGGCAGTGGGGGCGGCAAAGAAACAACATCTTGCTGCCTCTATTGAATCCTCTATGTGCCACCCAGCAGAGCTTTCAGGATTGTCCAGGGCCTGTTACATGCTGGCCCTAAGGAGGATACTATTGATCCATCTCAGGCCCACTATAATACATTTGCCAGGCACTTCCAGGACAAAATATCTTGCATCTGCCGGGGCTTAGACTCCAGTGTTATAACAGGTGAATCAGGTGAAGTATCCAGACCATAGTCTTTTCCAGTTTTCTTGGATGAGTTTCCATTGGTACAGCTCAAGGACACTGACAAGGTGCTTGGACAGGTTTGTGCAACCACTTCCGTATCGGATCCTTGCTCATCTTGGCTTACAAAAACTGGCTGGGAAGGAACAACCAGCTGGGCCAGGGAGGTGATTCACACCTCCTTGTGGGAGGGAGTGGTCTTGGGCTGCCTGGAAGAAGCGATGGTGAGACCACTCCTGAAGAAACCCTCCCTGGACCCGGAATATCTTAATAATTTTAGGTCAGTGACAAATGTTCCTTTCTTGGGCAAGGTCCTTGAACCCGGTAGCCAGCCGAGCTCTAGGCACTCTTGGATGAGACTGATTATCTTGATCCATTTCAGTTGGGGTTCAGGCCAGATTTTGGCATGGAAACAGCCTTGGCTGCCCTGTATGATCACCTATGTCGGGAGAGAGACAGGGGAATTGTGACCTTGTTGATTCTCCTTGATCTCTTGGTGGCTTTTAATACCATCGACCATGGTATCATTCTGGGATGATTGTCTGAGTTGGGAGTGGAGGGCACTGCATCGCAGTGGTTTTGTTCCAACTTGGATGGCCAGCTCCAGAAGGCGGTGCCTGGGGAATATTGCTCAGCCTCATGGATTCTCCAGTATGGGTTTCCACAGTAGTTGATGTTGTCCCCGGTGCTATTTAACATCTACATGAAACCATTGAGTGCGGTCAACTGGAGTTTGAGTGTGCTGTCATCAGTATGTCAATGACAGCAGTTCTATTTCTCCTTTTCATCTTCATCAGGTGAGGTTGTGGATGTGCTAGAGTGGTGCCTGGCCACGACAATGGGCTGGATGAGGGCTAACAAACTGAGGCTCAATCCAGACAAGACTGAGATGCTGTCAGTGGGTGCTCCTTCTGACTGGCTGGTAGGTGCTCAACCTGTTCTGGATGGGCTTGCACTCCCCCGAAAGAGCGAGTTTGTAGGTAGGGATGTGTGCGGAGCTCAATCGGGGGGGGGGTGGAAGCGGGGCGAACTTGCCGGCCTCGATCCCCCCGCCCGAGCTCCACGGGACTTACCTTTCCCTGGCTTGGCTCACGTCCTCGTGAGACAAGCTGGGGAAAGGAAATTCCGGGTCCCCAGCGCTACGTTATTTATGTAAAAAACAGGGGAAACCTCCTTAAAACGGCTGTGTTTTGGCATAAGCGACGCTTTGTTTTTTATGTTAAAAAGAGCATAAAATACGTTATATTCTAACGAATTTAATGCTGTTTTAAACATAAAAACAAAGCGCTGCTTACACAAATCACGGCCATTTTAAGGAAGTTTCCTGGTTTTTTACGTAAATAACGTAGCGCTGGGGACCTGGAAGTCCGCCAAGCGCCTCAGCAAGCACATCAGCTGGCGCTTGTGGGGTGCTCAGGGCAGATCGCGTGGCAGGGGTACTCGCCGAGCGCCCCACAAGCCAAGTGCAGGGGGTAAGTGCACAACAACCCTAGTAGCTTGGGGGTTCTCCTGGCACCATCTTTGTCACTTGAGCCTCAGGTGGCCTCAGTGGCATGGAGTGCCTTCTACCAACTTCAGTTGGTAGCCCAGCTACGCCCCTGTCTGGACAGGGATAACCTGGTTACAGTTGTCTATGGTCTGGTAACCTCCAAGCTAGATTACTGCAATGTGTTCTACGTGGGGTTGCCTTTGAAGGTGGTTCAGAAACTGCAACTTGTGCAAAACACAGCAGCCAGGTTGAGAACAGGGTCCAGAAGGTACATATAACATTACATATAACACCAATTCTGGCCCGCTTGCATTGGCTGCCTGTATGTTTCCATACCTGATTCAAGGGGCTGGTTTTGACCTATAAAGCCTTACAAGGCTCAGGACTGCAATGCCTGATGGAGTGCCCCGCCCAGCATGAACCTGTACACTACGTTCATCATCTAAGGCCCACCTCCAGGTGCCTCCTCCAAGGGAGGCCTGGAAGGCGGCAACAAGGGAGAGGGCCTTCTTGGTGGTAGCTCCCCAATTGTGGAATGGAATCATCTCCCCAACAAGGCCCACCTGGCACCAACATTGTTATCTTTTTAGTGCCAGGTTAAGACCTCTCAGGCATTTGGCAGCATACAATGAGGTTTTTAATCAGGTCTTGAATTTTTTCTTGCTGAGTGTTAAAAATTGTTTTTACATATATGTGTGTCTCTCTGTGACTGGGTTCGCACAACACACTAAGTCACAGTGGCTACAGTAAACCCTAGAACAAGTCATGGCTTTGAAGAGTGGGTTCGAAGCCATGGCTAAGGAACACTCACTGGGTTCACCATCATGGCTTAGCGTGTTGTGCGAACCCAGTCTGTGTTGTATGTTTATACGTTTGTATGTATATGGTTTTTATAATGTATTGTTAAGGTTTTAATCTTTGTAAACCACCCAGAGAGCTTTGGCTATTGGGCGGTATAGAAATGTAATAAAGGAATGAATAAATCATGAAAAAATGGCCCCCAGTAACATATTTTTGTCACAATATTTGGAATTTAGATAGCACTTTACAAACTGTACATCTCCTCTCAGATATCTTTACAACAGATCTGTAAGATAGGTTCATGTTAAAATGGCTTGCTTTGTCATAATGCACTGTAACATAGCTGCTTTGGGCAGCAGACTCCAGAAGAGGGCACTGTGCTCTTGCCTTTGACGGTCAGATTTGTCTAGTCTTTGTGTATGAGCCTGGACGCAAAAAAGGGAGGGCTGCAGAGAGATGATCCATAAACATTTTCCTCTCAAGTTCTGGATACACTGTAGATGAGTGGTATTCCTCCTATATGAGAACAAGTCAATTTTTTTTGAAGAGTTTTGCCTCTTTAGCTATACGTAGTCCCATTCTTAGGCCATAGTGTCCATAAAAAGGCCTCAGGGCACAATCCTATGCATGCCTGAAGATGCTATAGGATTGTGCCCTTTTAAAATATCAGGAACCTGTATTAAGATAATTGAATTGCAGCTGCCCTACCTCCTGCCTGAGACAAGTCACTGGTTTGTAATTCAAATCAATTAGCTTTTATTATGTAAACAATTACAAGTGGGCCAGTCTTGCTTCAGGCTACACAGCAGGTTGTGTTACAAAGAATTGCTACACAAGAGTCAAGCTGTTCTAGCATCCTATAAAGCCAGCTTCTAAAGCTAATGCAGTGGATTATAGAGTTAAAAGCAAACTACTGCACTGGGAAATCGTTAGAGCCCTCCCATTCAAGCCAGGCATGTTAAGGAAGCTCTACCTGGGGTCTCTAATGCCTCCTCCCTCCTCCTCCCTCCTCCTCTTCACTTTGGCTCAGCATTCCCACCATTTCAGAAGGGCCTGTTGGACTATCGGCGCCATTCCCACCTATCTCCAACTGCTGTGGCCTTGAGGCCTCAGCCACCTCTTCTTCTTCCTCGTTGGAGTCAGAATCAGATCCCATGTCTTCTTGAGACACCTCTGCAGAGGTGCTGGGCTTGATGCTTGCAACTGGGACCTGTTGAAAAATCCTACAGTAAGGTTGCAAGTTTACCTGGCGGAAGGTTCCACTGTAGTCTATGAAACTAAACATGCTATAGATTGCACTGTAAACATGCTATAGAAAGTAAACATGCTATAGATTGCACTGTAAAGAAAATGAGAACATATGTAGAAAGAAGCAAGACTCTGGTTGCCCCAAGAATATAACATTAATATTCTGAAACTACAGTAGCGCAAAACACACTGTGTTCTTTGTTCTTCAAAATCTATATTTTCACAACCCTATTGTAGAGCAGCAATAAACACAGCACTTGGAAATCTTCACAACCTATGATGAGAAAAAGGAAGTGTGAGAAGGTTTTAAATGATTTCTCAGTGGACTTTGCCATTGCTGCTGTATGTTGTTGTTTTCGCAACAAGGGGTGGGTGGGTGAAATAATCTTGGGATTTATTTATTTGGGCAATAGACCCCTGTATTTGTCATTATCAGATGTACTACTATTTGTTTGTACTTCATATAACTGAGTCCATTCATTGCTGTGAATACCTGTTATATTTACTGTATGCAGAGGAGCCAAAAGCATCTAATCTTTTGGAGGGCAACCGAGCTGGGCTCTCTGAACCCGTGGGAATGCAGGCCCCTAACGAGGAGGAGGAGTGGGAATACAAGACCCAAGAGTTAGGTGTCAGATAAAAAGGGAGGGGCGCCTCACCAGTGTGGCGTAGTGGTGAGAGTGTTGGACCGGGACTCGGGAGATCCGGGTTCTAGTCCCCGCTCGGCCATGAAACTCACTGGGTGACTTTGGGCCAGTCACTGCCTCTCAGCCTAACCTACCTCACAGGATTGTTGTGAGGATAAAATGGAGAGGAGGAGGAGGACTATGTAAGCCGCCTTGAGTTCCTTACAGGAAAAAAGGCGGGGTATAAATATAATAAATAATAAATAAATAAATAAATAAATAAAGGGTCACACAGCACTCAGAGACTTGCAACCAGGGAGGAGGCCCTGTGGAACGACGCACCTTGAGGGAGGGACTTGGTAGCCCGATCAGCTTCAGAACGGCGGGCACTGACAGCGTCAGCCTCGTAACAACTCTTTCATGGTGCTCTAACCCAGGGAACTAACTGAAGCTTATGAGGTACTGGCTGGGTTCGCACATCATTTTAAACCCACAGAGGTTCTGTGGGCTTAAAGTTACCCCAGTCCTGGCTGTGCGCAACTAATGGTTTTAACCCACCCATGCTAAGGTGTGTGGCGGTGGCAACGGTGAAGGGCCATGCACTGTCACAGAGAGAATGAGCCCACAGTGTCAGAGAAGGTCAGTGAGCCCTCACCCACTGCAGGAGTCGCAAGATGTCTCCTCTCGGGACTCCTGGTGAGGGCTCATTCTCCTTCCCTCCGCCCTCCTTCCCCTTCTCCCAGGCACCACTGTCAAGCAGCACCTGGGAGAAGGGGGAAGGAGGGCGGGGGGAAGGAGAACTGTTCCCTGTGCTGGGTTTATGTAGAAGTAAGCGATTTAAAATGCTCCCTTCTGCTGGGCTTACTTCTATGTAAACCCCGCACAGGGAATGGTTCCTCCACTTTGAGCCCCTTGGATGACCATTTTCCACTGAAGTTCTTGGTTTGAAAGACAATACTTCTGGTAACCCTAACTTCTGCAAGTCACTGTCTTGGATTGTACTTCACCCAGACTCTTCCTTCATCTGTAAGGCAAGCTCTCCTTTCTTAGGTCACAAGATCTTTCTGCCCCCTTTTTGTGCAGACTCAAAACCTCCCCAGGGAAAGATCTGGGACACCCTTGTTGTTAGATATCTAAAATATGAGAGGCGTTGCAGAGCAGTGATTATATCTTTGTTCCTTTCTGCGAAAATTATTGGGAAAGATCGTTTATTAGCACCCATATCTGAAGCAGACAAAACATTGGAGAAACAGGTGCCTGTAATTGGTTATTGGTAAAAATGTATTGTGTCTGGATGAAACTTAGCATTGAGAATGATTAATGGAAAGGAACCAACTAAATGTGGATTAAAATTTGGGATGTGAAGAAATGTGGAAATGTGAAACTATTTAAAAAAAAATGAAATAAAAGCTAGTCTGTTTGTTTTTATAAATAGAGGGAAAGAAGATAGAGATTTTCATTAAATATATCGGTAAGTAGAAATATTAAATATTGTTCAAGTAGAAGGATTATTATTTATGGTTAGGAGTAAAGTGCTGTAAGATTGCGAGGCTTTGTGAATTTTTGAAGTTGATAAATAAGAGGGGGGGATTTTTTTTTTTTTGCTTAAGAGAAAAAAAGAAAGCAATTTCTTTATAATTATTATATAGAATATTTGATGTTACTTATACTTGGTTGTGGAAAAATTGGAAGTCCTTTTTCGTTTAATGTCGTTTGGTCTTCGTAGTGTATGTTTGTTTGGTTCTTGTTTTGTTCTGTTCTTTGTATTTTGTTTTTATGGATTTTAAAGTTCAAATAATTTTTTATTTTTTTTTTACCAAAAAAGGAGAAACAGGTGCCTGAAGGGAACTGTTAGCTCAGTGTCTTCGTAGGGGAACATCTGACAGACATTTTTAGGGCAGCCACCTGGTCAACAGCTTCCACCTTCACTAGTCATTGCAAGGCTGGGAAGGGGAACCCCAGAGGGCCACGCTCCTTTCCCCAGCCACACCCCCTTTCCCCCAGCCACTGAACATTTGGTGGTTTCCTGGCTTTTCTGCATTTCCCCCCTCCATTCTAAAAGATTGAAATGCCTCTCCTAAGATTGAAATGCCTCTCCAAGTTAATGGCAGTAAGAACTTGGGAGCTATAATACACTGTTTGTTTGTTTTTTAATCTTTGGCTACACCCCTTTTGCCTTTGGCCCCGTTCCCTTCATCTTCATCCCCGCCCACCGTTGGACTGCAGCCTGAGCCTGAGCGCCTCTCCAAAACTGAATTCAGCCCTCAGGCTGAAAGATATTCCCCACCCCCTGTTATAACATACGGTATATATACCTGGGCTTTTTTGCATCACTCCAACGGGGAAGCCTGCCTTAGTTAAACCTCCCCCACCCCCACCCGTTTCAAAAGCACTTTGCAGTATGGGATGGAGGGCTGCTGATTGAGAAACAGAGCTCAAAGGTCCATTCGCTGTGTGGAAATAGTCATGCTATTCTTTAGATCCACGTCATAGGAAAATGGGAAAGAGATCTGGGCATTAACATAACAGATAAGTGGAATATATAATGCATGTTTAAATTACGTAGCAAAATTGCCTGAAATATAAGAACTTTTATAAACTGGTATGTTGGTATTTAACACCTTTGTACAATAAAAAACCTTATTTATTTATTTATCATATTTCTGAATCCCCCATCTGGCCGGTGACCCGGCCACTCTGGGCGATGTACAATATATATAAAAACACAATATTCCCTTCTACCTCCCTTGCATTTCTAGCAGTAACTGACCCCTGTATGACACCCTGGAGGAAAGAAGTGAAGTACAAAGTTAGTTCTATGGGGCTCCCCCCATCCCACCTACTTTCCTTGGACTGGGATAGTGCAAAACCTTTAGTTAAACAAAGATTACGAGACATCGATCTACAAGAACTTCATTGCGCAGCACGGGGCCTGTGTTCTCCTAGTGCTTTGGGTCTATCAGGCCCCTTCTCTAATGACGGAATGGCTTACTTAAATTGGTTATCAATTCCCAAATATAGGAAAGCATTCTCCCTGGCTAGGTTTAACGTCCTCCCGTCTAAACCTTTAGAGGGAAGATACTCTAGAACAGTGTTCTCCAACCTTGGGTCCCCAGATGTTTTTGGCCTACAACTCCCAGCATGCCCCAGCCAGCATAGCTGGCTGGGGCATGCTGGGAGTTGTAGGCCAAAAACATCTGGGGACCCAAGGTTGGAGAACACTGCTCTAGAACAGCAGTAGATGAAAGGTGCTGTCCCTGTAACAACATTGAAGTGGAATCTGTGATACATGTTCTGTTCAACTGCTGTTATTATCAGGGGGTTAGAGATGCATTACTACTCCCAATTACCCAAGCCCTTCCAGGTCGGTCCTCAGAATCTCTTATGTACATTTTACTTGAAAGATCTAACAGATTAATCACTGAGCGGGTTGCTAAATTCCTGAATGTTGCCATTCTGACCAGATCTTCTCTGGCACTGTGATTTAATATTTTTATATAGAACAATACATTTTAATGTTATGTATTTTTGTATCCTGTTGGTGGTCAGTTGACCGTAAATAAAGTTCATTCATTCAGTACATAAAAACACAATAAAACAAAATATAAAATCCATACAGCTATTAAAATCCTAACCCACCCCATATTCCCGCCTGAAGAACCATGTTTTTAATGCATGGCGGAAGCTCATCAAGGAGGGGGCATGGTGGAGGTCACTGGGGAGAGTTCCATAACTTGGGGGCTGCCACAGAAAAGGCCGCCATATTTACCAAACTAAGGTAGGATGCTGGAAATGTGGGTTACAAAACACAAATTGTTATTATTGCTTGTGATTATGTCAAAGAATTCCAAATTCTGGAGGAAAGTCTTGAACTTAACAGTCTTAACTTGATATATAGAGCAACAGTGCTGCTGCTAGGTTATTTGCATGGTAAAGTAGAAGCAGATGATATTGAATTGTATTAAACACATTTAGTGCTAGTAGAAATCACTTCCAGATCCAAACCCCCCAGAAATCCCCAAAAGCAGATGATATGAAAAATCATAGATTGAGAAAGAAGGCTAATTTGCAAATTCTTCTAATAGAAAATGTAATTTATTTCTTAGATATTGGAACCATGTATGGGAAAAGATGACTCAGATTCTTCACAATTTTATGAATGTATGTTATATTTACATATAGTACATACTGCTAATATAATAATAAAGAGGAAAGCTTTAAGAAGTTTCACATCTTACAGTTTTAGGGGATACATTTCACTCAGCTTTGTAACATATGAACTACCATAAAAAGCAGCACAGAACATTTAACATTTTTAGTGTCATATGTTGACTACATGGAATGGCACATTTTTAAAAGATGCATGTTTCAATTAGAGCATATTCTTTATTCACTCCACAAAATATATGTTGCAATCAAAAGATGAGGAGTGTGATCCAAAGAAATAGATGCACTTTCTCTGAATTAAACACTTTTAATTATTGGAACTCTGGAATATGCCCTTTCAAAGAACAGTTTCAATATGCCCTTTCAAAGTTTCAAAGAGTCGGAGACGGCAACCTTGATCGGTACCGTGGGTGATAGCGACCTCAGGATCAAGGGGAGTCATACCCCTCCCATGGAGATCTTGCACAGTAGGCATAATTTCCCCCATACTGTCAGTAATGTTCACGGTATGAGCGGCCCCCAAAGGAGTCCGCTGAGTACTTGGATCCGACATCGTACATGGGGGATCGAGACTGGTAGCGTCGGTCTCTGTCTCCCATGCAAAGCAGTTGGTATGTACGTTGTAGGCTGGGCAACTCTTGGCGCACATCCGGATGGGGTTGATCATCTCTGGGTTGTTGATATCGAGCGCTCCTTGATTCTCTGGAGCTCGAGCAGTGATGTCCTGGTGGAGTGGAGCCCGAGGGGTCACCGCGAGGGACTGCGATATATGGAGACTCGACTATTTCCCCCTCTGACACCGAGAACACAGGAGCCTTCGAGCTTCAAGAGCCCCTCGTGTCGATGAGCAAGAATGCCACTGCTTGGTCTGGACAGATACTGGTGCCGAGGCAGTCAGTGTTTGGAGCGGTCCAGTTGTTGAGGTTGATGGGACTGGAGAGGCAGGTTTCTTAGAGGGCGAGCAGGGTGGCTTCTTCTTCCCCTTCCTAGCCTCCTTGATTTGTTTACGTCACTCAGAGTCCTCTCTAGCCTTGCATGCCTTCTTGGTGAGCTTTCTAGCTAAATGGGCCTCCAACAACTTGCCCGGAGTGGAAGGGCATTCAGTCATGCTGTATGAGTGGGGTTTTCAGCCTTGATGGAGGCGGCGGCATCGGATCCGACAGTGTTGATACTGCCTCAAGGGCCTTATCAGCCTTTAGTTTATCTGCCCGATGCTTGCGGGCTTGGCGGGTAAACACCTGGCAGTGGTGACAAGAGTCCACCACATGGTCGTCTCCCAGACAGATTAGGCATAATGAGTAATCATCAGCGGGCGGTAGCTTTGCCCTGCACTTCGCACATTTGCAGAAGGCTGCTATGAGAGCCATGGCGTCTCGGAAAGAAGCGAGGAGGAGATAAGAAAAAATAGAAGAATTTTTTTGTTTTCTGTTACAGGCCTGTGGCTCACGCTGGCTCAGCTTGTCTGAGTGTGGAAAGCTAAGCAGGGTCAGGCCTGGTTATTACTTGGATAGGAGACCCCTCTTCTAGTTTCCTGCATTGAGCAGGGGATTGGACTTGATAGCCTTGTAGGTCCCTTCCAACTCTATGATCTATGAAAACTATAAGATAATGAGAAAAAAGGGAGCGACAAAGAGTAGAATCGGTGAAAAAACACTCAGCTATCAACTGTAAAAGAGCAGAAAGAAAGAGCCTCTTGACAGTGACTGGCCGCAATTGAGGTTGAAGAGGAATTGAGGGATCAGGCGGGAGCCGTGCTCAGGAGCACGCCCGATTTTCTTCAGCTGTAGAACTTTCCCAAAGTGGTCTCAGTGCAGGTGCAGAGCCCATGTGTGTGATGCACAGAGACCATGAAGAAGAATGTAGTGTTTTAAACACCTCCAGAAAACTTACAGGTTTACTCAAGCTTTCCCTGGCTTACAATTAATTATCATGATTCTGCTTCATTTTTCTGTCCCTCTTATTTTTTCTCTTGATTTAACATTTGTTGTTGAAAGTTTAAATGTTTTAGTGTGATGCATTTTAACTTTGTGTATTAGAGATTTTAATATACGAAGTATACAAGTATCACTAATAAATAAATTAATTAATTAATAATGTGTGTGATCTAGATGTTGGTGTGAGAGAGAACAACAGACACATTTTTAGAGACAGGCAGAAAGAGCTGAGCTGTGGGCTCTAAATTAAAAGCATCTTGGGGCACAGAGATGCCTCTCTTTGGGAATCTATGGTGTGGTGGATTTGTCTCTTGTAAGATGCTATGCTGTCCGTCTCCACCTGTGCTCAACTTGTACATTTGCAAATAAATCCAAATATTACAAACACAGTAAGTCCCCAGTGATTTCTTCCAGAAGAGCAAAAATTCAAGTGAACACTGCCATGAAACTTCCCACCCCTCAGAGAAGTGGGGAGCATGCAGCAACATGAACATACAGCTGGACAAGAGGCTGTAGTAGCACACTGAGCATTGGAGTGAATGAATCTTGGCTTCACAAACCAGATTACCTACCGACATACTTCATACTGTCTCAGTCTCTTTCTGAACAAGGATTTGCAAATCATCCCAGCACCCTGAAAAAAGCCTGTAAAAATATTTACAAATGAATAGCAACCCTGAAGCTGAAACCTGAGGTTATAGGAGACATGGTAATTATCTGTTCTAGTATCAATTCTTTTTAAGATTACAACTTAAGCATGTATCTAGTAGGGGAAAATGTCTTTATTTCTTCCTTTTAAATGTCTTTCTTTCTCAAATGTCTTTTCTTTCTCTTTTCTTCTTCTAAAATCATCTGCTTTATCTGCAATTCTTCTGGGAATTCTATTTTTCTTTCCAGAATGATGATGCTGATCCCCCTGCCCTCATATATTTCCCAAGATAAATTAGATTTTAATATGAAAGATCTTTTTGAAAGCTTTTTTGAAGTTCTCATTACAGAGTGGGTATATAAATGGATTTAATGTAGAATTCACATAGCCAAGCCAAATAGTAAACATGTGAACAGGGCGATTGTAACAGCTTTCACAAAAGGCCATGACCATAAATAATACAAAATATGGAATCCAGCACAGTATAAAGGCTGCCATTATAATGCCTAACTGTTTGGCTGCCTTTCTGTCTCTGTTCATGCGCAACCCTTGATTTCCGCTAATGGAATGAGCACGCAGCCTCCCCCATGTCTTTTTCAAGTAGCAGAGACTTGCTGTGTCTTTTCTATTGGTATACTGAGGGAAACACCCTTCTGTGTAAGAATTTTGCTCCACAGTGGGATCAGAATCATTTCCAGAGGAAGGCCTCTTTGCAAAAATGTGTTCCTCTGATGTTTTCCTGAACTCATACTCTTGGGGACAAGGGCCTTCTGCATTCTGAATACTTTCATTGACACAGGCATACTTCCTGTCTGTACTGCCTATTCCTTTGCCATTCTGCACTATGGCTGGAGCAAAACTGCTAAACTTCACTACTTTATGGTCATCTCCTCTAAGAAAACCTTTTGGGATTTCATCAAAGTTACTTGATGGATGTTTAGCCTCCATCCTTTTGTTCTGATCAGAGTTGTCATTTTCTCTGGAGGCATATCCTATATATTTACTCGCACTTTGAGAACAAATCGTTTGCATTTCTTGCAGCTTTCCATCATGCACATCTGTTTTTTCTGAGGCAGGTCTAAATGACCCTTTTATAAGTTCTCGATGCTGACAATGCTTCCGGACAGCCTTGTATATTCGTGCATAGAACCACAGCATCACTAATGATGGGAGATAAAAGTTGATCATGGCTGTCAAGATTTTAAACCATGTGGTTCTGCAAAAATCTGTTTCACATATGCTTTCATCATCAGTTCCATTCTTAATAGTTGTGCTGCTGTGATTTGTAAAGTTACGCCAGCCAAGAATTGGGATTACCCACATAAAAGAGAGGAACCAAGCTACTGAAATCATGACAGAGGCTCTAGTTTTGGTCCTGTACTTGAGATATTGCAGTGGCTCTTGGACAGAACGGTAACGATCTATGCAGAGTATGAAGAGACTGAATATGGAGGCTGTGCTGGCCACATAATCCATTGACAGCCAAAACAGGCAAGCATTTCTAGCCAGTATCCACTTATCGTTCATCAGGTACACAATGTTTAGTGGCATGACGGCTGCACCAACTATAACATCTGCACATGAAAGGCTGACAATATAAAGATTGCCAACTGTCTGTAGTTTCTTTTCTGTTTTCACTGCATACAGAACCAAAAGATTCATGATGACTGTGATCAGTGAGATACTTCCTAAGACCAGTCCTAGGACAGGTTGAACCTCTGCAGAATTTTTGTTTGTGGTTCTGTCAGTCACACACATCTTTTGCCTAAAGCTAGAAGGGGGAGGATCAAAGTACTGACATATTTCAGTCTTGTTTGGAGCACTCTGGTTGGTTTCTTTGTAGTTATCTTAGTGAATCTGTAAATGAAAAGAAATATGTAAAGAAATATTTTCAACAATAGGATAAACATCCTGACAGTATTTACAGCTAGGCAAATAAAAGTAAAGAGTGAGCTAACTGAGGGAGGATAGATGACAAAGGACCTACACAGCAATATCTGCAATATCTCTTGTGCTCAATTATTAAGTTTTTCCATCATTCATATGACATGTAATATCTATGACTAAATTTCAGACAGATCCACAGAGAAACTTCCAATTTCAAGAATTCCCTTCTTCGATAAATTCCTCATTTGTGACTGGGTTTTACTCTCCACATCATAGCTTTCTCTCTCTCTCTCTCTCTTCCTTGATCCATAGAAATGCATCCAAACATTTGAGGAAATTGCAGGGCTCTTGCCCTTCCTATTTTTGTGAAAGTTCATTTGTAAATTTTGATTAGTATTTATTTATTTATTTTATTTATTTATTATATTTATCAATCGCCCATCTGGCCGGTCACCCGGCCACCCTGGGCGATGTACAATTAAAATACAGTAAAACACAATAAAATATAATAATTAAAACAATATAAAAAATTCTCATTAAAAACCTAACCCACCCCATATTCCCGCCTGAACAGCCATGTTTTTAATGCACGGCGGAAGCTCATCACGGAAGACTAAGTATTAGTCTTAATTAAGGGTACAATCCAATCGAGATGCCCATAAGTCTCAGAACTTGGAGGATGACAGGCATCCTATGCAGAGCGGAAGGAGCGGTAGTGATCTTCGCCTCCCCGCTCCTCCCACTCTGTATTTCTGCTAGAGAGCCGTTTTTGGCCATCTAGCTGGGGCACTTTGGAGGGGGAGGGAAGGCTTCAAAAGACACAGGATAGGTTGTACCCTGGCCTCTGTGGTCTCCTCCCCTCTCCGCCCCCCCCAACACCCTGTTTAAGCCGTCTTGACCTTGGAGAGGCAGCCGGTGAAGTTCTTTCTGCACCAGCTGAGAGAGCGGAGAGGGGGATCAGAGTGCAGATTCCCAGGTCCGGCTTCAAGGTCGGAGCTCGGTCTCCAACCTTGGATTTGTGAATCTGAAGTATCCTATGCCCACAGGATCATTTATTATTGCCCCTATGAATGTGTACTAATGGGCTAACATGGGTACCTGATATTGATTTGGTGAGTGGAGTTTGATTTTCTGTTGCTTTGCACTATCAAATATATTAATGATAAATCAATGCAGAGATATTATCTCTACAAAATTAGAATTCTTATCTGGCGACTACATACTGTATGTATGGTTTGACCCTCTGTGGAATGTGCCTGTCCAGTTATATCCTTTCATTATTTTAAAAGTGTGAAAAATATGCTTTAACAGATCCATTTAACTCTTTGGCAAAAATTGATATAATTATTATTGAGAATTATTCAAAAGTCATAAAAATTAATACATTTCCATTTTAATGAGATTGCAAGACTCACTTTTTATCACAGCATGTGAAAAATACCAGACTTCTGAGGAAGTTCTAGGTTAACTCTTAATTTCCATATCCTTTATTTGAAAGGAGGCCCTTCCTAGTTCAAATGTCTCTTCACATCCTCATGGAAAGTTGTGGCATTTCTTTCAGAAAATCTCAGCTGTACTGAAGTTCATAGCTGCAGTCCCAAGTGGTTTCCCTATATTCGGCCCAATCTAAATGTGACAAGAAAAGCAAAATGTAACTTTCCCATGAAGCATTTCATGTACCTGGAACCTCATTTAAACCAGACATTCAGCCAATATGTATGAAATGTTAGTATACCAGCACAGCAGCCACCCAGGCCACAGATCCCTGCCAAGCTAGAGAAGTACGTGAGGAAACTGGATTTAAATGGGATGGTGGGCATGTGGAACTCTGCACAGGTGCTTCTTGTTCTCCCAGTCTCATCTTTAAATTGAGTCATAAAAACTAGAATTGCGCAATATGACATCTGATTTTTATAAAGATTGAAATGTAAGAGCAGCCAAAACTGAGATACAGTGCTGTGGAATTCTGGGTTACATTGAAATTACTACTATATGTCATTTCTATAAGCCACTAGGGGTGCAGTCCTATGCATATTTATACAGCGAAAGTCCTACAACTCCTAGTATTTGGGAATGCTGGGAATTGTAGGACATTTTTTCAGTCTAAACATGCATAGGATTGTGCCCTAACTCAATTTTAATATTTACTAAACCAAAATTCTCTCAGCCTTTAACAGTGCAGCAAGGAACAATGTTTTCATTAAGCTTCCTAATTCTGTGGAGTCCTGTGGTAAAAAAAAATAAACATTTGAAATATGATGAGTAGCAACAACTACTAGTTCATATATATGAAATAGTAGCCAATGCCAAACCGGTGTCTTTTTCTCTGTTTTACTGAGACAGAAAATACACATTAAGTCTGCAATTCTATCCTGGCAGGGTGTCCAAGGGGCCATAACATTTGTTATATCTCCCTCTCAGAGAGTGCCCTCCAAGGGTGCCCTCAGATATTCTCTCTCTCTCTCTCTCTCTCTCTCTCTCTCTCTCTCTCTCTCACACACACACACACACACACACACACACTTTGAAAATCCTTTGTGATGCTGGAAGGGGTAAAATAAGTGTACTGGGGAGGGGTGGGTATGGGGCATGCTGGGAAAGGCTGTGGATCCACAGCTCTCCTGCCCCCAAACCAGCTGATGATCTATGCCAGCCCTGGAGCTGGCATGGATCAGTTCCCTTCCACTGCTTTCAATGGGAGAAAGAGATTTAAGAGAGATCCCCCCCCCCCCAAATGCCCTTGGCAGGAGGGAAAAAGTGGAAATGCCACTCCTCCCTCTGTTCCACCTGCTGGGCTCAAACCAGCAGGGCTTTGAATATGTCGGAGACTCTTGCATGGAGCTCTCCACTGCTGCAGGTGGTAGGAGTGAGTGTTCCGCCCTGCTTATATTATTTATTCTAGGCTGGTTGTTTTATGTGCTTAAAGACATGAAGAAGAGTCTCCCTTTAACAGCCAATTTATCAACAGCGATTTAGAATTCTGGGTGAAGTAAAAGGTTATTGTCCTCTTTAGAGAATTGCTTTTATGCTGAAGAACTTAATAGTTTAATGCTGGAAAAGGTTTGGCTATAGAACCAAAGGTTTGGCTATAGTATAGAAATGGAATGAATGAATGGTTCATGGCACCTCTTTGGAGATCCCTTCTTCTCTAAGTACATTTCTCCACAAATCTAACAGGAAGAGGAGCAATTGAAATGAATGTCAATGGGAATAAAACTCCTCAAAATGATATACACATGCCCTGCCAGTGACAGAATGCTTCCCATCACACCAATATATTTAAAATGGTTATTTGTATTACTCAGTAATCAAAGAAGCTCTTCCATAGGTACCATAGTAGCAGGTGCATGCCTTGTAGCTTTCATGTGTTTACTGTTGCTAAGGCAACCACTTCTTTGGCATCCATCAGAGATGGAGAGGTGTTTGTCATTCATTCCTTGCAGCCTTGTGGGATAAAAGTATCAAAAGTATTAGTAACTCAACAACACCTGTCACTATAGTATATCTGGGGTTAATATCAGCAATCTCAAAAACACTGTAGAAAACATATGATGAGCACATGCATAATACAATAAGTATATGGAAAAAACAAATTTTATATTCAAATTATATATTTCAGCATGCCAGGCCAATATCTGAAATCAAATAATGGACCTGATTTCTCCAGCAAAATCTGAATGCATTTCAGAGAACCCAATAATGTAAGAGAAAATGCAACTCCTTAGTTATTACATGTATAACCCACCATTCCTCCATTGAACTCAAGGCTGCGTGTAAAGGGTTCACAGGCAGTTCTCCCATCCAGTCACTGATCAAACCCAGAGGCTTCACTTCAGCAAGGTTGCTATATCATGTGCTTTCAGTCCATCACAAGGCTTAATTTCCCACTCATCTCAGAAGTTGGTCACATTCAAACTCCCTCCACCACTAATGAATAACCTATTGGCAAAACTAGACTTTTCCAAGCCAGGTGTGTGTGTGTGTGTATTATATATAATACACAAACACACACAGAGCTGGGTTATAGTTAGAGCAATGATGCATCCAATATAGCAGGAAGATTATGTAAACCGCCTTGGGTTCCTTGCAGGAAAAAGGCGGGGTATAAATATAATAAATAAATAAATAAATAAATAAATATTTATCTTTATTTTATTTATTTTATTAAAATGATTTTTAGGCTGCCTAAAATATAAAATATTACAAACACTATAAAAACAGATAACATCAATAAAACCTGCAGCCCACTGATTATGAAAAGGACAGAGAAAGTAAGTGGGTCTTTGGAGCTTTCTTGAAGGTCTGCAAAGAAGGAGCCTGACAAACCCCTGATGGAAGTGGATTCCGGTCCGGAGATGCAGGGCCACCACTGAAAAGGCCCTCTCCCTTGCACTCCCCCCCAGCCTAACCACCCTTGGTGGCGGGAAGTTGAGAAGGGCCTCTGCTGATGATCTCAGAGTACAGGCAGGCTGGTACAGGAGAAGGTGGTCCCACAAGTATCGTAGGTCCAAACTACTTAAAGCTTTAATTAAAGATTGAAACCAGCACTTTAAAATGGGCTTGGAAACACATTGTCATACGAGCAGATCCCACCAATATTCGGGAAGCTACATTCTGCACTAGCTGAAGTTTCCAAACCATCTTTAAAGGCTGCCCCATTACAGTAGTCCAGCCTGGATATCACCAGAGTGTGAATGACTGGGTAAGATCCTCCCGCTCCAGATAGGGTGACAGTTGGTGTACCAGCCTAAGCTGGTAAAAAGTACTCCTGGCAACCACTGCCATCTGAGCTTCCCCTGTAAGCACAGAGTCCAGGAGCACACCTTGGTATATTATCATATATTGTGGGTTCATGTGAGCCCCTCCACATGTCCAATGTATGCAAGAATGTATATTTTAATTTATTTTTGCAGAGTGAATAGGAAATATGGCTGTGAGCTTGAAATAATTTAATATCTGTAATTAGATTTTATGTTTAGTTTCTTTGTTCATGTTGTTGCATGTTTGAAAAAATAAGACAATGACATCTTAGACACAACAAACAGCACAATCCTATACAATGTATAGTGTAGATTAGTGGTAGTAAATCCCACTGATTTCAATGGGGCTTTCTCACAGGTAAATGGGTATAGAATTGCAGCCTTAGATACAATACAGCACATGGTGAGTAGTTTCTATACCAAAAAGCATATTGAATAGAGTTAACAATGCAAAAATTGCAATGATTACACAGTAATGTCCAGACCACTGTATTATTGAATAGGAAAGAAACAGGGACAATATGTTAGGGGAAAAACTGTAAGGTACATGAAGGACCAAGTACTACTATATCTAAAATATAAGCTTTGGTGCTTTATTCATTCCTTTGAAAAGAAGGAAAATGTTCCAAACCACAAGCATTAGTATACTTAGGTCTCAGCAACCTCCAGTACGTTTTCAAAGATACAGACAAATGAATCATATAATTACAGACAAAATAAATCCTCTGAATACAAAAGAAAAATGTACGAGCAGGGAAAAGCCCAAACCAAAAAGTGCACATCCATCTCCATTATAATTTTTGTTCCCCGAAAAGGCAACACTATCAAGAAAAATATGAGCCTATTAAAGATAATTTATTTCCAGATGAAATATTCTCCGCACACTTGTATACATCCTAATTGTAACATCTGGTTACACTGTAAGAGTAAGGTGAATTACTTGGTCCTCATTCTTAAAAGAAGCATCTAAGAAGTTTTGAAAGGGAAAGAGCTGAATTGTTTGCCAAATTGCCCTGTTTGATAAAGTTTGAATGACAACCAATTTCAATAGCAAGGTAGTTAACCAGAAATACCATAGAAGAGAATGATGTATTCATTGTCACCCATGTGAGTTCAAGAAGTTACTCAGAACTACCAGCCAGATATTGTGCAGCCTGCTATGAACAGTGATGTAGTAGAGGCAGAACCTAGCAGAGTGCAACTGTGGGACTTTATTCAGAGCAGGGTTGATGATTTATGTATGTATGTATTTATTTATTTATTTAATACATTTTTATACCGCCCAATAGCCGAAGCTTTCTGGGCGGTTTACAACAGTTAAAATCATAAAATACAATATAAAATATAAAATTTAAAGCCACAGATTAAAAACAAACAGAAGAGCTAGCAGCAGCAGTTACAATAATGGAATTAAAAACAATTACAAGATTAAAATGATTAAGATGATTAAAATGATTGAAATGCCTGGGAGAACAGAAAGGTCTCCACCTGGTGTAGGAAAGAATACAAAGTAGGCGCCAGGAGAAACTCTTTGGGGAGCTCATTCCATAATCGGGGTGTCACAGCAGAAAAGGCCCTCTGATGTTATCAGATGGAGTGTCAGTGTGATTGATGGACCTTCCTTGTTCTGGCAAATGAATGAAGTCATAACAAGGCTTTCAGGTGTCACTGTTGTTTGTGACAGATTAGCATAAAAGAAGTCAGAGAATGAGAAAAATAGTTGAACATAGCTTGGTTCTTCCCTCCTTTTCTTTGATGGAGTTCCTACTTCGCACAAGCTATTTAAATGGTAACACTTTGCAATATTGTTTGCATTTCTAATTAAAAGCTAAATGTTGCATTGTAGTGGATTTAGGATCTTTTGTAAGAACTCAAAGTGTTTTGCAAGTTGAACCTATGCAGTCAGAAGGAAGCACCACTGAATTCAATGAAACTTACTCCCAGGTGAGTATGCATAGGATTGCAGTCATGCTTCATAAACTTAACTGTGAGATTTTATTAGTGGGTTTGTTTGTTTGTTTTGGATGCCTGTGTTTTATGATAGAGATTTAATGAGTGTTAGCTCATTTGCATATAAATAATAGAAAATCAGATCTCTCATGCTCTCTCTCTCTCTCTCTCTCTATATATATATATATGGAGAGAGAGAGAGAGAGAAGAGACGTTGGTAGATGACTACGGCTTCTACTTCAGTTATGGTGGCTATGGGGCCCGTCATGATGAGCTCTTGAACTTCAAAATTTACCACTACACCACACAGGATATATTTCAAGGTGCACTTGCTTGGATAGAAGCAATAACAGCTAGAAAAGATAATGGAACATTTATTTTAGGAAGTGTTTCTTCATTGGTACACTGTTCTTCACAGACCATGAAGAACAGTGTACCATGCCCCTTGATCTTTCTGTTCATAATAAGACTATTACACAGCTCTTCAAAAGGCATGTTACTCCACATTCAAAGTTCACTAGTTTCTACCCGACAAGTAAACATTTGTTAATTCAAACAAACATAAAATAACCTAGTGAATATGTCCAGTATTTTGTGCCCAAACACTTTAAATTAATGTATGCCTATGTACTCTGGGAACATGGGCGGGAGGATGCTGTTGCACTCGTATCCTGCTTGTGGGATCCTGTGGGCAGCTGGTTGGCCACTGTGTGAACAGAATGCTGGACTAGATGGACCCTTGGTCCGATCTAGCATGGCTCTTCTTATGTTCTTATGAAATGCCTACCACTAATCTCCTCTCTCTCTTGACAATGTAGAGTAGGCAAAAGGCTGAAAAAGAAGCCAGAACTATTTTTCTGTTCTGATGTACTGATGTTGCAAATAAAGTATTGGCCCAAACTGGCTTCTATTGCTGCATTACAAATATAGAATAATTATATCACCAGGCAGAAAGAGGCAAAATAAAAGCATTGGGATTGCATGGGCATCTTATATGCTCATGTTAGCAAATGCCTCAACTCCTTAGGCTCATTGACAGCTTCAAGAGAAATGGAATTTTGTTTTATATTGACAGCTACAACAGACACAGAGCACAATAGATGTGAATTTGTTTTATAAGACAGACAGGGCTTCTGAGGAACAGCAAGAAGCTTACTATTCATCAAGCATCCCTGCTAGCTGGGCTAATGTGGCAAGTTACTGCAAAGTGGTTGGTGCAAATTGGTGAGGCTCCACTGAACTTCCCAATTAGCATCTGCAGAGGATGTGCTCCAGAGTTTGACAACGAACAGTATTAGAGAGTTTTTCTACACAAGGCATTTGTTGTCATTCCCTACTCATGGTTGTTTACAGGTTCTTTAGACGATATTGTGACCCTCCAGTTTCACTTCTGTTTGTAAACAGCACTTTCTGTGAGCTTTTTTAGAGCAAGGAAAATGGGGTATTATTTCTTATGGTGAAAGAAAGTGTGATTTCCCCTTGTGTATCTGCTCTATTCTGCTATACCACAGTGCCACCTAGGGGTTATGTAGCAGGAAAGACAGAAAGGAAATGCTCATGTAGTGCTCGGCTCTCAATTCTGTGATGAAACTGAAAGTAGATGCAGCGGATTAACAGCCTTGTGTAGAAAAACCCATAGTGTTTCCTACCAATCTGAATAAGCTTATCTCAACATGTGTTTGTATGGAATTTTCCTGAAGAAATCTGGTTTCACTAGTCAGGTTTGAAATTAGTTATAATACTGCAGCCTGACTAAGAAGTACGGTACTTGATTTATATGTCCGTAAATATATATTTGCTAAATGTATAACTAAAATAAAATGATCCAAAATCCACAGTTGGGCAATACCTTTATTAGGACTAACCAAAATGCCACAAAAGAGTATGTAAGCTTTCAAGTTCTCCAGCCGGCTAGATGGTACAAAATCTGGGGGGAAGGGAGGAGAGAGAAAAAAAGTACAAAGATTGGACCAGATGATGTGGTCATGAAGTCTGCAGTTTAGCCTTAGTCTCAAGATGGAGACCGCAGACTGAAATAATGAGTCACTGGTAGGTGTCACAGGTATCAGATTACATCAAGCATTCTGTGACAAAGAAGCAATGGATAACCCCCATTTCTGAAGACATAAAAACTGGCTCTTGCCTTTGGCGAAACACATAAGTAAAATATGCATCCAAATCCAGCATTCAGATAACAATTGAATGGACCTATACACCTAAATGCTATAATCCAAGGTTCTTTGGGTTTCTCTCTTGTGCAGTGGAATGTATGCGCTGAACACACTGGGACACTGAAATGATGGGGAAACCCTTGCTCTCAAGGAATTCCATGTGAATAGTGGAGGCCCTGATAGACACAGGCTTACAGATATAACAAACATTTGGCTTAATCACAAATAAAATACAACAATTTATCAATCACCGTATAACAAATTGTCCTCAAGGTGACTTATATACAGATACAACACAAATGAAAATCCAATAAAAGCCTCATACGTAAGATCAACATCAAAAGCATCCTGCACACAAAAACTATTTAAAACCAGCAGAGACTAGAACATAACAGACAGCAACCACTAAAACTCGAAAGCTTTCACACATATTAAACTACTTTGAAGATGCAAAACAGACAACAAGAATATATCTCAATTTTAAAAACCCGAGAGAATGTTCTTTGCCTGGTACTGTAAAGACATTAAAGGTGCACCCTAAGGTAGGTGGGCCTCCCTGGCGAGGGCATTCCATTACTGTGGGGCTAAAGGCCCACTCATGGCATGAGCAGGAACGCAGGGGAAGAGGCGGTCCTTCAGATACTGTGTTCCCAAGCCGTGAAGGGCTTTATAGGTGAAACACATATTAATAAAGATGGTGCTTAGAGAGAAAGAAAGCCGTACAGATATTTGGAATAAAGACTACACACTTAACTTGGTAGGTAGAGTATAAAACTAAATTAGACTAGATTAGGCAGATAGAGATGAAAGTCCATGATCTGAGCTCAGTCTGGGGCTGGTAAAGTATAACTCTAGTTTCATTAGCACACTGAACTCCTTTTATACAATTTGAGTCATAAAAACAATTGTATCCATTTTACTACTTACTTAAGGTGCAATCCTATGCATGTTTAGACAGCAAAAAGGCCTACAACTCCCAGTATGCTGGGTGGGGCATGCTGGGGGGTTATAGGCCTTTTTTCTGCCTAAATATGCATAGGATTGCATCCTTATATATTTAGTTTAAAAAAATAGTATGCTAATCTAATGAAATAATTAGTTTATACTTTCATATAAATAGAATTCTCTTAGAGCCTGTTCAGATGGGCAGTACCACTGGTATCCACCAAAAGGGAACCACTTCTGATAATGGACCAGACCACTACTGTAAGATGCTCCAGGAAATTAATCCCCTTCTCCCTCTTCAGGGCTAGAAAATAGCATGGCCATTGATTTATCCTAACAGGAGATCTCTCCATCTGCCCAGTTATCAGGGCACTGGCCCAAGAAATCTTGCTGTCTGAGGCGAAGGACAAGATAGCACCCCCATCTCATGTACAGAAGCTGACTGGACTGGCAGTTAAATCTTACTTCAGTGGTGAAGTACAACATCCTCTGCTGCACCTGAGGGTAGCAGGCTAATCTTAATGGATATAGCCAGGCTGCACACAGCCCACGCACCTCCGTCCTCCAAGTGGAATGGCCAGGAGGCTGCCACTGCTGTCTTCCACGCACCGGTCGCTACTGTCTGAAGCAGCTGCCTCACTCCGCCTAATAGAAGGGCTGGCCTGCCCATGATACAATCTGCTCTTCTATTTATTTAACGATATTTATGAATCACTTATATTAAAGCAATTTCTAAGTGATGTACAAAAACAGGTCTTCATACAGAGGTGATTATCTTCCTGGGAATGCTTGATTAGTCTACTAATTAGTCTACTAATGTAATACTTATAAAATGAAGACTCCGTTCATTAATGCAGATATCAGTTAGAGAGAATCCTTTTCTCCTGGAACGTTGGCTGGAGATGAATTGAAAAGCTCTCAAGGTAATAGTTGGTGGCACAGCAACATCTTAAATCATGGTACTATTCGGAGGTGCAACCTTTATGTGAGTGCTCATCCTGATGTGTTTCCCTTTTCTCATAAGATGTCACAGTGGAATTTTAAAGCAAAGCAATAGAAACAACAGCTTTCTATTTCAATCGCAACCGCCAAGTTGACAGCATGTAACCTTAACAGTTTGGGTAATTTGAAAGGAAACATGTTTTACTTAGCAGAACTATGTTTAAGAAAATATTCCATTTTAATTCACAAATTGCTTTTACTGGCTCTACAGTCTTTCAGCCAACTAGAAAGAAAGAAGACAAATGTGAAAATATAAGTGCTTAGTCCCACATTGTTCTATTATACATTTCAACCAGAGGAACAAAATAGCAGAAATTCCACTACACGGTAGTTTTTTCTTCAAAAGATTTAAACTTAGGCCCCCTTTCTCAACTACCGTACCTGCAGCTTTCTGGCCCCACCACAAGTTAGAATTTCCTTTATTCATCCACTAGCAGAACAGAACCACTGGCAGAATGGATTCCCCTCCGGAGGAGGTCTAGAAGCTGTTGGGGGCTGCAGGGAGGGGGAGAGCAATGGGAGGTCCACTCGCACGACATTTGTTAAGCCATAAGAAGTGCTTTTTAACTGTTGGGCCCAAGAAATATATAGTGAACAGTCCTACCACAGATGGCTTAACTTCTAATCCTTTGCAACCCCCAAGGAGGACCAGCACCCCCAATCTTTTAGAAACATTGCTATTAGTAATCTGAAATGAATATCCAATCTTTCTCTTTCCCTCCTCACCGTGCAGCCTTCTGTACCTTTGAAAGCCCTCTCTCACTGGAGCAAGGTCCTTCCAGCTGATTTCTGGCAATTCCCCCGTCCCACTTCAGCCCCATACAACTGCTCCCCCCAAAACTGTTCAGAAAGGTCCCTGGCTCTCTGGCAAAGTTTTAGGGGGTTACAGAAGGCTGCAGGGGAGAGGGGAAGATAAATATTATGTGAGTTGCCTTCCAGTTTTGCAACCACTGGATACATCCCAATGTATTTGAGGGCAAAGACTTTGCTAATCCATATCCAAGCTGGCTCTTCGCCAACTTAAGCATAAACTTGCTCACCAAGGAACAGCTCCCCCCGCTTTTTATAATGTGATAGTCTTTTCCAGCAAGAAGAGGACTTGCAGAAGGAAGTAGAATATACTTCCTTCTCAATCCTCAGTCAATCGAGACCTTTAGGGCAGATACAGGGAAAGAGTAGATCCTGCCCTATGAGGGCAGGTGACTGGTGGCATAACAAATACAAAATATGCTAATGCTACAGTTGATGGTCTTTGTAAACTGCCCTTAGATAGTTTCAAGAGATTATGAAAAATATGCCAAAATAAAACTGCATTTCTATATAATTGGTCTTTCTCACTTTCCTCCTTAACAAAAGAAAAATAAGAATATCTCTGGCAGTGTCACAACCATTGGACTGTCTAGCCAGCCATAGGATAGGTCGGAGTCCCAGCTCTGACCTCAGAAATTCATTCCAAGGTTGAAGCTAGGACTGCGACTGCGGAGTGCCCTCCCTCCACCCGCGCAGCTGGCACTGTTCTTTTGCAGGGTGAGGGAAGCACGGAGGCAATCCTTGCCTCTGTGCTCCTCCTGTGCGTGACTCGATGCCTGTAATCCTTCAAGTTCGGAGGGTTATAGACAGGCACATTGGATGGTACTGTAAATGCTTGTCTGAGTGTGGAAAGCTAAGCAGGGTCAGGCCTGGTTATTACTTGGATGGGAGACCCCTCCTCTAGTTTCCTGCATTGAGCAGGGGGTTGGACTCGATGGCCTTGTAGGCCCCTTCCAACTCTATGATCTATGAAATGAAATCTAGACAGGTGAAGTAGTCAACAGAGGCCTTTAAATCAAAGCATGCCTTAAATAAGTTTCTGATCATTCTTGGAGCACAAGAAATACCTATTTTGTTAGGTTGGCTTAGGGGTTTTTTCATAGCTAAGTCCTTTCCCACAATTTCTTGGACTGGTCATAACTTTTCATTTATAAAATTGCTGAAAGTAACCAAGAACACTTTCATATATATAAAAAGAAGAGCCATAAAATCACCACATATGTTACTTTTTTACTGCTAGTAGAAATGGAATGAATCGTTCCTAGTATATTCACAGGAAAAACAGCAGGTGTGAAATTTGGTTTGTGAATTAACACCTAAATACAATTGCTGTGACTCAAGCTCAGGTGAGAATATTGACTCACTGTGATGTTTTCATTCAGACATTTTCATTTGTAAGACTAGAGATATACGAGGGAGTTGGAAGAGCAAGTGTTACACCAGTAGGATTGGACAAATTAAACAATGGTGGTGATTGATTTACACATTAAAGGAGGATCAGGAAGAACAATGAGCATGTGCAGTCCTCTACGACTACCAATGAGTGTGATAATGTTGGAGAAAACATAATGACACGCAAGCAAATAAGTACATTTTCTTCCCTGGAGGACAGTCTATCAATGCAAATACACAGTATTAAAAAGATTAAGATTTTCAATGGACTTTATGGAAGTAAGTCTACCACAAAATGTAGGGGGAAAGTCGGACTATAAAGCACATAGTCTTCAATGTCTCTATACTAATGCCCAGAGTATGGGCAATAAACAAGACGAACTTGAACTCTTGATACATGAGGGCAAGTACGACTTGATAGGGATAACTGAAACCTGGTGGGATGACTCCCATGACTGGAATACAGCAATTGAAGGGTATAACTTGTTCAAAAGGAACAGAAGCAACAGAAAGGGAGGTGGAGTTGCACTGTATGTTAAAAATATGTATCTCTGCACAGAGATACAGGAAGAGGAGCTTGGCAGCCCCATTGAGAGCATCTGGGTTAAAATAAAGGGGGCAAAGAATAAAACGAACATGGCGGTTGGAGTCTACTACCGACCACCCAATCAAGGAGAAGACGAGGATGGAACTTTTGAAAAGCAAAT
This sequence comes from Shinisaurus crocodilurus, assembly GCA_021292165.1. NCBI lineage: Eukaryota > Metazoa > Chordata > Lepidosauria > Squamata > Shinisauridae > Shinisaurus > Shinisaurus crocodilurus. The sequence goes on along the minus strand of CM037881.1, from coordinate 131,375,168 downwards.
TGCCATTGTTTCAAGGAGGCACGATGTGGTAGTAATGGGAGACTTCAATTTCCCTGATATCTGTTGGGAGACTTATTCAGCCAAACATGGCCCCCTCCAAGAAATTCCTGAGCTGTGCTGCTGATAACTTCCTCCTACAGAAAGTGGAGGAAGGAACTAGAGGATCGGCTATCCTTGACCTGATTCTAACCAACAGAGACGAGTTAGTGGATAAAGTGGCAGTTTCGGGAACTCTGGGGGAAAGTGACCATGTAATACTTGAGTTCTTGATTCTAACAGAAGCAAAAGCTGAGTGTAGCCAAACACGTACCCTGGATTTTAGGAAAGCCAATTTTAACAAACTCAGAACAATGATTAGTAAGATCCCATGGCAAGTGACTCTCACGAGAAAGGGAGCCCAGGAGGGGTGGGAGTTTTAAAAAAAGGAAATTTTAAAGGCACAATTGCAAACAATTCCCACAAGGAAAAAAGGCAGAGGGCAACAGAAGAAGCCAATGTGGCTTCACAATAAACTCAAAGATGACCTGAAAACAAAAAAGGACACGTATAGGAAGTGGAAGGAAGGACAGGCTACAGGGGAAGAGTACAGGCAGGTAGCACAGAACTGCAGGAATAGTGTCAGGAAGGCTAAAGCTGAGAATGAGCTAAGGTTAGCGAGGAATGCTAAAAGCAACAAAAAAGCTTTCTTCAGATACATGCACAGTAAAAGACAGAAGAAAGAACTGGTGGTTCAACTACGCAATGAGGATGGCAAATTGATAACAGAAGACAAAGAAAAGGCAGAAGTGTTCAATTCCTACTTCGGCTCGGTCTTCTCCCAAAAGAGGGTCTATGACCCCCCTGGCAAACCTGAAGTGCAGACTGAAGGGGCAGGATTGCAGCTTGAGATTGATAGGCAAATGGTCAAGGAGCACCTGATTACTCTGAACGAGTTTAAATCTCCAGGGCCTGATGAGCTGCATCCTAGAGTAATAAAGGAACTGGCAGAAGAACTCTCAGAACCACTGTCTATTATCTTTGAGAAATCATGGAGGACAGGTGAAGTGCCAGACGACTGGAGGAGGGCAAATGTTGTTCCCATCTTCAAAAAGGGCAAGAAGGAGGAACCTGGGAACTATAGGCCAGTCTGTCTGACATCAATCCCCGGGAAGATTTTTGAGCAGATTATAAAGAAGTCAGTCTGCAAGCACCTTGAAAACAATGCAGTGATTACTAGAAGCCAGCATGGATTTGTCAAGAACAAATCCTGTCAGACTAATCTGATCTCATTTTTTGATCGGGTAACCTCCCTTGTGGACTGTGGGAATGCTGTGGACATTATATATCTGGACTTCAGCAAAGCTTTCGACAAAGTGCCTCATGATATCCTGATTAGTAAGCTAGCTAAGAGTGGGCTAGATGGAACAACTATCAGGTGGATCCACAATTGGCTAAAGAATCGGACTCAAAGAGTGCTTATCAATGGTTCCTTCTCAAACTGGGGAGAGGTAACGAGCGGGGTACCACAGGGCTCGGTCCTGGGCCCGGTGCTCTTCAACATTTTTATTAATGACTTGGATCAGGAGGTACAGGGAATGCTTATCAAATTTGCAGATGACACAAAGTTGGGTGGAACAGCTAATACTCTGGAAGACAGAAACAAAATTCAAAGTGACCTCGATAGGCTGGAGCGCTGGGCCGAAAACAACAGAATGAAATTTAATAGGGATAAATGCCAAGTGCTGCACCTAGGGAGAGGAAACCAAATGCAGAGTTACAGAATGGGGGACACTTGGCTCAACAATACTACAAGTGAGAAGGATCTTGGAATTGTGGTAGATCACAAACTGAATATGAGCCAGCAATGCAATGTGGCTGCAAAGAAGGCAAATACAATTTTGGGCTGTATTAATATAAGTATAGCTTCCAAATCGCGGGAAGTGATAATTCCCCTTTACTCGGCACTGGTTAGGCCTCATCTTGAGTACTGCGTCCAGTTCTTGGCACCTCACTTTAAGAAGGACATAGACAAACTGGAGAGGGTTCAGAGGAGGGCAACAAGGATGATAAAGGGACTGGAAACAAGGCCCTATGAGGAGAGACTGAAAGAACTGGGCATGTTTAGCCTTCAGAAGAGGAGATTGAGGGGAGATATGATCGCACTCTTCCAGTATTTGAAGGGATGTCACACAGAGGAGGGCAAAGATCTCTTCTCGATCATCCCAGTTTGCAGGACACGGAATAATGGGCTCAAGTTACAGGAACCTAGATTCCACCTAAACATCAGGAAAAATTTCCTGACTGTCAGAGCAATAAGACAATGGAATCAACTACCTAGGGAGGTTGTGGGCTCTCCCACTCTGGAGGCATTCAAGGTGCAGCTGGACAGACATCTGTCAGAGATGCTTTGACCTAGATTCCTGCATTGAGCAGGGGGTTGGACTCGATGGCCTTGTAGGCCCCTTCCAACTCTACTTTTCTATGATTCTATGATTCTATGAAATATTACTGACATTGACTGGGAGTCAGGCAGTGTAATCCTATACATCAGGGATGCAGAAATCTTCCAGCCTGAGGGTCAAATTCAATTTCACAGAAGCTCTCGAGGACCATGGGGCAAATATACGAAAAAATACCAGCATGTTTAGGTTAAAGCTGTTATTGCCAGTAACTAAGCCTTAGGAGAGGCATTTCAACCTTATAGAATGGGGAAAAAACTGCACAAAATCACCAAACAATCAGGGAGCAGAGGGAAAAGCAGGAACAACCTGGTGACATGGGGAATGGCCATCTCGGAAACACTGGAGGGCCAGATTGGAAGCCCAGGCGAGCTGGACTTGGCCCCTGGTCCTGAGGTTCAACACCTCTGCTCAGTGCTGGCCCAAGACATTTTGCTGCCTGATGCAGAACAGCTAATGGTACCCTCCACTCACCCAAGCCAAGGTTCATAGTAACCAAAATCAGCCAAGTTGCTTTGGCACATGAAAGGGAAAATCCCACAAGCACCTCTCCCCATCCCTGGCAGTAAAAATACAAGAATAACAAATTAAATCATAAACAATGTGCTTCTCTTTTATGACACCCTAAATCTGCTGCACTCTACCTAATGATAGGGCCAGCACTGCCCCTGCTACACATACATGTCTACTCAGAAGTAAGCCTCATTCAGTTTATTCCCAGGTGCCTGCAGCTGTCCCTTCTCTGGTCAATGTATTATGGGGCCAGGTTGGTCTGCCCCTTTCCATGATGTTTATCTTGGGAGGCATGGGGTGCAGCCTCCTAGTGGCCCTTGGTTCTCTTCTGCTATCATTTTTTGTCCTATTTGCTGTATGTGTCATTCTTATGGCGTCATTTTGTATTTTTGGAGGATTGGTCCAATTTTTTTTCCATGTTGTGTTAGCTGTTTAGAGGTCTTATATGAGAAGAACATGATATTGTTGTGACTTCCTACACTGAACAGCAACTGGGCTCTGCCTCAGATGAGGAAAAGCCAGCCAGCCAAAGGTGCTGGATACAAACTTGGGCTCCAACAGCATGGCTAGGCCTGGCCCAGAGTCTAAGCCTATCTGTCTGGAGCCTCTTGAGACAGGGACCCCTGAATTGGGACCTCCAGAGTCTGTAACCATTGAGCTTGCACCTCCAGAGGTAATTGAAGTCACCCATTATTACAACAGTTCCTCGTTTGGATGCCTCCCTGATTTAATTTTCCATCTAACTGACATCAAGGGCCCTGTGGGCAAGGAAGAGGAGTGAAGGCGGCAGGCGCAGGCATAGGGAACATCAGGGCCTGCTCCAGTTGGACTGCCCCCCCTCCAGGGCTAACTGACGCTCTGTTTTTTCTTGTATTTAATTAGACTGTACATCGCTCAGAGTGGCCGGATGACTGGCCAAATGGCCGATTCAAAAATATAATAAATAAATAAATAAATAAATAAATAAAATCTCAAGGTCACCCTTTGCATTCTGGTCTCGGGAATGATAAGCATGTTCCTAGCATCAAATTACTTTTGGAGCCTGGTATTGTCACCCACAGTGCTTCTGTGGAGGAGTCTACCCCTTTTAGGTTTTCTAATCTGCTTTATACTATGCCCTCTTTGATGCACAGAAGACAGAATGGCATCACCTCCAGTACGCTCTTCCCTGCCCATCCTACAGAGTTTATATCCAGAGATAACTGCATTGGTACAGATAGATTGTACTTGACTTCATTATGAACTACCGTAATTAAAGCACTACATAATGTCAGCTACAGATTTAGCCCAGTTATAAACTTTCCTTAAATTTTACTAACTCTTCCTTACATACAGGGATGGCATACAAAATACAGTATCACCTAATAAATATACTTTTGCTAGGGGTGTGAGGTGGATATGGATGAAGCCCTATGCCTGCTCCTGTGCAGAATTGAGCCACTTTCATCTGGTTCTGGTACTTTCTGAGGCAAAGTGGGCTTCCCTCTGAAACCAACAGAACCAAAGCTGGAGCTGAAATCGTCTCTCCTGCAAATAGCATCTTTTAGTTTTGTTTTTCTAAAATAATAAGCAGGGGATGGTGGGGGAAGAGGGAAGGAGTGCAGTTGAGTAACTGACAAGTCCACCTTCTAATCTTATAGCACAGCACAGCATGTTTTACCAGGGACTTCAATTACTGTGCTTCAGAGGAGGAATTTAGTTCAGTTAAGTGTTTCAATAACATTCACGCTGTCTTCCGTTTTCTCTCAGTTGTACCGTGAAGCCACTTGGGAGTAGGAAGTGAAGTGATAGGTTTTTGTGTGCAGGGGTGGAGTCACTTGGTTTCAAGTTATGTTTGTTCATGATTTCATTCTGTTTTAACTCAGTCCTTCTCTCAGAAGACTTCCTGCAAATTCTTTTTCTTTACCCTGTATTAGTCATTCTGTGTTGTTGTCTCTGTGTGTCTTTGTGTAGAATTAGGTAGTGAATCCTTCCCATCACCTACAGTAGTTAGAATCTTTTTTAAAAAAAATCTTTTGAATTTAGTTCCTGTTTCCTGCAGTTTTCCCCATGTCTCTTTCTGTCTGTGTGTTTTATATTATACAGTATTTCTAAGACACAGACAGTATATAAGTAATTTTACTAGACACATCTCAATTGATTGATTTATCAGGTAATCAGATTGTCCTAGTTTATAACACCGGTGGGTTGATGTCTCAGTTAATAGTTATGAAAGCCAATTCCGTGTATCAACATAGTATAAACCTGTTACTATTTTTACACTTACTTGATTACAAGATTTTCTACTCCATCTTTCTTCATCAAGTATCCTCAGGTGGCTCACAAGAACACTAAAACAATAAAAACAATAACACAGGAAAATAAAAGATGAAACTTGGGAACAATAAAATATACAGGAACCTAGATTCCACCTAAACATCAGGAAAAATTTCCTGACTGTCAGAGCAATAAGACAATGGAATCAACTACCTAGGGAGGTTGTGGGCTCTCTCACTCTGGAGGCATTCAAGGTGCAGCTGGACAGACATCTGTCAGAGATGCTTTGACCTAGATTCCTGCATTGAACAGGGGGTTGGACTCGATGGCCTTGTAGGCTCCTTCCAACTCTACTTTTCTATGATTCTATGATTCTATAAAAGAGACCAGATTAATAAAACAACACAGGAATAAAAGATGAAACTTGGGAACTGTAGCCAAATCATAATGTCAAATGAATGTTGATGATGCATACATACTTATATATTACTGAGGTACTATTGTTTTTATCATCACAATTGGCAATTATTAACATAATTGAAAACAATTAATTGAGAAAACAAAGCTATGAGTTTTGAATTAGAAACCTGAGTATGAAGATCTTTTTTGAGGAAAGAATAGCCTAAGGATTAACATTTTCTGTTTAACAACTGTTGGAAAAGCTATGAATACAATCTACAAACAGGAACAAGGAGTGGACCACCATAACTATTGATGGTGTTGGAGTTAAAAAAAAAAATGAAGTTCCTCCATTTGGAACCCACTGAGCCTATTACAAGCCAAGGCCAAACGCCCTCCATGTTTGGGGTCCAGCTCATAACGGCTTCAACCCATCACCATCCCTCTCTGACATATCTGCCTCCTTCCCATTCAAACTTATCAGGTGGCTGCAGTGGGGAGACCTCTCTGTGGGGCCTCCATTAGAGCTTCAGGATTGCCACGGCAGCATCCTGAGACATATTTCCCATGGATTGGGGTGACCTAGCATAGTCATCAGGATCCATGGGAATCACATTGCAACTCAGTGGTAGAGCACATGTTTTGCATGCAGAAGGTTGCAAATTCAATCCCTGGTATATCAGGCTGGGAATACTGTCTGAAACCCTGGAGAGCTGCTGCCACTCAGTGTCGATAATAATAGGCTAGATGGTCCAATGGTCTGACTCAGTATAAGGCAGCTTCCTATGTAAATCCTTGTGTTGCATATGTTCATGACAGCATTCCAGCTTCAAAGATTTGTGGGAGATGTAGTTTCATAGATCTTGAAAATCCTATTAGGATGTCCAGATCCATAGGAATTAAATTTCCCATGGACAATTGTGCCTGCGATGGCTGTCACAGTGCTGAAGGACTAGTGGAACAAGTTTATCCCATTGTGAAAGGATGCTGTCACCCCAAAAATGTTTTGGGGGAATGAAAGAGTGGCAAGGAAGGTTAGGGTGGGGAACCCTCCAAGCTGCATCTCATTCCCAATTACATCACTAGAAATACAGCAGGGGTTAAAATGGGGGCCAAGCTTAAACTGAATCTGAGTCAAGTTGAACCCAAATTAGCTCTCCTTAGCTGAGCCCATTTCAAACCAAGGCTGGGGGAATTTGCCCATCACTAAAGTCAGTTGTACAAGCCTGGCACCTGAATGGGATTTAGTATAGCGATTTAAAAGACCATAAAGGGAGAGTCTGAGAGGAGCCACACTAAGCCTGGAGCAAGCTATTAAAATTCTTCTGGAGGGCAAAAATATGACAATGCTTAACCATACCTGTGTGTGTATGTGTGTGTGTATCATGGTACTTCAGTTTACTACTTGCAAGAATGTTCAGGCAGATTTTCTGTGGTGAGACCATGGCAGAAAAATATTGAGAAGGATCTGATCCAGTTAGTGTCATGTGTGTGCTCTTACATGTCAGTTTATTTTTGCTAGTAAATTCAGATCAATACTATTACCCCTTGGCATTACCAGCCTGCATCAAGTAAAAGTTGGGCTTAGCATGTAGGGATCTATCCTCTGCATGAAAAGGGAAGAATTATAAAATAGTACTCCAACTCATGGTTACAGATGCCAGTGACTAATTAAAAGAAAATTAATTAGTATACTTAATCAGAATTGTGGGCAGATTTTTTTTTTGTTTTTTTGCCTAGTACTTATTTAACCCACCTGTTCTAGTGGACTTGGTGAAACAACAACAGCAATAAAAATCAACAGATTGAAATGTGTGCCAAATATGAAATTCGCTATCAAAGCAAAATTACTCAACTGTAACTTTACATCAGAAGGCAGCATAAATAGTAAAAGCGTACAGCATTTTTAAAAAATAATATTTTAATTCATTTTTTCAAAATACAACAATATAAATTAACAATGTGGGATCATATTCAGATCATTTGTTTATATATTTTGGGCTTAAATACAACATACTTACAGTATTTATATACATAGAAGAACTCTACGAAGTGTTTCTGATCAATAAATTCTAGTTGTCTCCAGTTAACCTAACAAATAATTCCAGAGTGCCCCATCTGTTTGTGCGGGTTGACTTATTTCCCTAAGTTGAATAATAAAATCTGCACGGAAGGGGGTTTGAGGGTATCACCCAGGTTAAAATGTCCTCTTCAACATAGTGCCCACTTATTGGCCAGATTTTCCTATCATTATAGATTGTCAGAAGCGGGGCTTTAGCAGCCCCTCCCCTGTATTTAAGATGGTGCACAGGCTGGAAGACTTTGCTAGGTACGTTGTCTAAACTACCCGAAACACACTCTCACCTGGACTTTCCATGAACTCTTGTCTGCCTGTGTACCTTTGTCTTTGATTACCCAGAATGCTTACTTGCCTGGACTTATCCTGACTCTTGGGACCCTTGACTGCCTTGAAACACATAACATAGAGATTCTGATGTAGAATCTATTGCTGGACTTGATCTCTGACCATGTGTGAATTCTAGCCTTGGAACTTTCTCTTGAACAAAGTCTTAACTGCCTGACTCATCATAAATCTTGGACCTTTGTCTGTTTGAATCCTGTACTGTGTAATACATAATCTGAACTATCTTGCTCGACTATGATTGTGAACCTTGGACTCTTGTCTGTTTTGGATCTTGTGCCGTGAGTCCTTCATATAGATCCATTAATCTTTTTCTTTCCAGCCTTCAAATTGCTTAAATTTGTCTTCATTATGAAACAAAGGATACAGTAAGAAGGGAATAATTACGATGGATAAAGCATAAGCTTATTTCTCAATTTATGGCCTTGTTAACAATGTACATCTTAAAAAGGGGTTATCTAATTCATGGATGCATTTCAATTTTGTTTTCCTGTATATTAAGCCTCTTATATGTTGGTTTTCCTTCCCCTTTATAATTGTGTCCAAAAGCTCTCTGAGTGGACATCCAGAAATTGCATCAGTTGTCTGAGTTAATATGGTGCATAATAAAGATTCTCATGTGGAATCCCCAAGCTTCCATTTTTACTGTGTTTTGGAATAGTATATTATTTGCATATACTATTTGCAAGTCTAGGGGTTTTTTGTTCCTATGAATTGTGTGAATAATTTTTGCCACTTATCAAAGTACTTTTTGGAAAGATGAGTTGGAAGGGTCTGGAAAAGATAATTTAGTTTAGGTAACATCCTGATTAGGAGTCCGGGTCATTTAAGTCTTTCGTGGGTTTTGGGATTAAGATTATTCTTGAAGTTTGCCAGAGCAGGGGACTGGATTATCCTCCAAAATGCAATTAAACATTTTCAGCAGGTAAGACGACAATTGCTCCTCAAAAACTTTATAAAAGTTACCAGTATAACCAACCGTACCAAGTACTTTGTTACTTTTCAAGTTCTTTATGACCTCATGTAGTTCCTCAGAATATATTCTTTGGTTAAGAAATGTTTGATGTTCATTTCCAAATTGTTCAAGTTGGGTATTTTGTAAACATTGGTGTATTTGGGTTATATCTGAAGAGGAGGTGGAATAAATATTTTTATAAAATTCCTGAAAAATGACATTTATTTTTTCTGTATTATATTCATTATTTTCATTTTTATTTTAAATTGTCATTATTATGTTTTGTGCTTTTTTCTTTCACGTGTAATTGGCTAATACTTTTGAATTTTTGTTTCCAAATTCATAATATTTCTGATATGTATATTGTAAATTTATAATTATTTTACCTAATAATTTTAATTCATTGCTTTTCCTTGTCAGGGTGCCATGATCCAGATCTTTTGTGTCAGACTTCAAAAAATTTATTTCCTGCAGCAATTGATTTCTTTTATTTTAACGTACTGTATTTGCTTTCATTGGCTCAATTCATTAATGCAGTTTCCTGTAATCATAGTTTTCATAGCATCCCATATTGTCATTATAGTGACAGCTGGGGTGTCATTTTCCTTAAAGTAGTTTTTTTAATTCCGAGGCTATTTTATCTCTTGAGTCCTTTCATAGCAATAAAATTGGATTTAATTTCCATGTGTATGATTTGGGTTGAGATTGGCCTGTTTTGATTATTGCTGAGACAGGGGTGTGCTTTATAAAGCATAGGAAATTGCTTTATTTCCTATGCCAGAGTTAATAATTTTTAAAGTCCAATAATCAGAGATTAGAATATAATCTATTCTAGAGTACGTATGTCGTGTTCTCCAACTATCAGTTAGGCTAAGTTCTCTTAGGGTCTGCAACATGCCCATTCCCCTCCTGTTAGGTTTTATCTTTGCTTTCCCACTTCTATCCAATATCTCATTCGCCACTGTGTTAAGATTACATCCAAGTATTACCTCCACTTTTTAAAGGTGTCTAAGATCTGTAAAGTAGTCTGGAGAAATTGGATTGGATTGCCATTTGGGCTATATATAGCTCTGATTGTCAATTTCTCTGTTCTTATGCTTTCTTTAACAAAAATATATCGACCTCTAGGGTCTCTAAGTGTATCCAGGGAGATGGTTAATTCTTATTGCTCTTGCGATTAAAACTCCACGGGCTTTTGAGGAGCCGGAGGGCTGTGTATAAATCACCCATCCCTGGATAATTAAGAATCATTATATGTCTGTTTTTCTGATGAATCTCCTGTAGTATAATGATATCTGGTTGCTCTCTTTTGAGCAAATTTTGAACCCTGTTTCTTTTGGGGGGGGAGGGGGTACCCAGACCATTAACATTAAAGAATAGAACCTTAATCTCTGATATTTTTTTAATTTTAATTTTTTTGTTTTTATATTTACTTTTTCAAATGGAGACTGCATTATTCATTTTATTATCTGATTGTCTGATTGTCATTGTATTATGGACCTTTAGTTATATCCCATGATAACATTAATAAAAATCAACCCTATTATTAACAACAATACAACATAACTTAAGCATATGGCAATTTCAGAAATATACTAGGATTTAGAAATTATCTTTGTGGCCAGAATATTAGTATTCTTCTATTTGTAGTTGTATCAACAAACAGAGCAAGTAAGAATAAAATTTATTTAGATTGATGAGAAATAATAACTTTATTTGGTCTGTGCACAGAATCCCCAAATATTTCCCAACTTTTTCCAGAACATTAATATTTCCTTTCAAATTTTCCACTCCTTCTGCAACAAAGGGAAAGCCTGCTCCATTTTCAAATCACTTAATTATCAACTCCCTGTTGACAGAGATGCTCCACAGGACGGAACTGAATTTGAAGAATTTATTCCTATTTTCTCTGAACACTTAACACGCTCAAAGCAATAAGACTTTTCTTGCACTCATGAAGGTTTCATAGCAGCAATATAATTTGTCCTTAAAAGCTTTCCATGCCTTTAACATATAAACAACCAGTTTCTTGAAGGGCAACTTGCCATTTCTCTCTCCCCCCCTCCCGTTCTCCTCATTGACACCATTAGACTCTGCACTGGATTTTACAATATTTAGGTGTTGAGTCTACCATTCCCACACAAAGCCAGTTTCAAGAGTTTCTTGTAGTAATAGCTTCCTATGGGTGTTTTATTTAGTACTGAAACTGACAGAATTGAGCAGGTCTACTGTGCACTATTCAAACTTATAAACAGCCAAACAACCAAAGACAGACGTATGCAAAACTTTGCCTTTATTTTATATTCCTCTCCATAATATTTCTACGTGAGCCAAAAACAATGGTTTGAATCCAGACTATTCAGTCCACCAGTGCCAGCTTCCAGGGATGGGGACTCGGACTCGAGGACTCGACTCGTGAGTCAGACTGAGTCCCCCCTCTGACTCGACTCAGACTCGAGTCCCAATATTTTTAATGGGACTCGAGACTCGACTCGGGACTCGAGACCAAGGACTCGTCAACATCCCTGGGCTGTGCCAGAAGGAGTGGAGAGGAGTGTGATTGCCGGCGAAGAGCGCATGGAAGCGAGGTGTGCAGCTGCTCGGCCACTATGGACGGCTACCAGGAGTGCAGCCCCAACAGTGTGTCAAGATTTATTTTGATTGATGTGTTGCGTACTTGGGAGAGGCAGAAGAAGGACCTGAGATTACTCTGTGTGGCTGCTCTGAGTGTGTTTCTGGTTCCAGCAAGTTCATCACCAGTGGAGCGGGTGTTCAGTGAGGGTGGAATTGTGATGAGATCTCACCGTTCCAGAATGGGGGCCAAACATTTAGAAAAAATCATGTTCCTCAAATGCAACATGGATACGTTTTAGGAAGTACAGCAAGTTTATTTTTTAAAATCATTTTTCTAAAATGCAACCTTTCAGACATTTTGGGTTTGGCTGCCTCTGCCTGCCTGTCTGGGGTTCCCAGCCTCCTCTGCCTGCCTGGTCTCTTCTTGACCAGTTCAACAGTTGAATTGTCCAAGACAAAGGCCTCTGCCTGCCTGGTTATTTTCATAGAATCATAGAAAAGTAGAGTTGGAAGGGGCCTACAAGGCCATCGAGTCCAACCCCCTGCTCAATGCAGGAATCCAGGTCAAAGCATCTCTGACAGATGTCTGTCCAGCTGCACCTTGAATGCCTCCAGACTGGGAGAGCCCACCACCTCCCTAGGTAGTTGATTCCATTGTCTTATTGCTCTGACAGTCAGGAAATTTTTCCTGATGTTTAGGTGGAATCTAGGTTCCTGTAACTTGAGCCCATTATTCCGTGTCCTGCAAACTGGGATGAACGAGAAGAGATCTTTGCCCTCCTCTGTGTGACATCCCTTCAAATACTGGAAGAGTGCGATCATATCTCCCCTCAGTCTCCTCTTCTGAAGGCTAAACATGCCCAGTTCTTTCAGTCTCTCCTCATAGGGCCTTGTTTCCAGTCCCTTTATCATCCTTGTTGCCCTCCTCTGAACCCTCTCCAGTTTGTCTATGTCCTTCTTAAAGTGAGGTGCCCAGAACTGGACGCAGTACTCAAGATGAGGCCTAACCAGTGCCGAGTAAAGGGGAATTATCACTTCCCGCGATTTGGAAGCTATACTTCTATTAATGCAGCCCAAAATAGCATTTGCCTTCTTTGCAGCCACATCGCATTGCTGGCTCATATTCAGTTTGTGATCTACCACAATTCCAAGATCCTTCTCACTTGTAGTATTGTTGAGCCAAGTGTCCCCCATTCTGTAACTCTGCATTTGGTTTCCTCTCCCTAGGTGCAGCACTTGGCATTTATCCCTATTAAATTTCATTCTGTTGTTTTCGGCCCAGCGCTCCAGCCTATCGAGGTCACTTTGAATTTTGTTTCTGTCTTCCAGAGTATTAGCTGTTCCACCCAACTTTGTGTCATCTGCAAATTTGATAAGCATTCCCTGTACCTCCTCATCCAAGTCATTAATAAAAATGTTGAAGAGCACCGGGCCCAGGGTTTGTCTGCCTGGTCTGTTCTTGCCAAAATCAGTTGCAGAGCTTTGAAATAAAAAGGCACACTTGTGCCTAGAATTTATTTAAACCACACATCTGAAGTAGCCTTATTTTGTTGGGAAAACCCCCCATTGATTTTAATAGGGACTCGTGAAGTCAGCTTTGGGAGTGACTCGTGACTCGTGAGTCACCATTTTGGACCAAGGACTCGGACTCGAGACTCGGGTCCAAAGACTCGTGACTCGACTCGTGACTCGAGACCAAGGACTCTTCAACATCCCTGCCAGCTTCAAGTTTTTCAGGGCCCTTGGACAAGACACCCTCAATAGGCTACCTCCCTCATTGACTCTACCTCTTCACTGCCATTGTCACCAGTCCACCGCTCTTGCTCCTCAACTTCTTTTTCATTATTGCTACCACTTGTATGCTTGACAGGCAAAGAGCCAGTGAGCAAGTTGGCAGTGGCTCCTCCTCCTCCTCCTCCCCATCTCCGTTGCCTGGGCCAGAGCAAGAGGTAGGTTAGGTGAACAAGCAGGTTGCAATGGTGAAGATGGAAGGTGAAGAGCAACTCCACTAGGGGTGCTCTTGTTTAGTGGGTCCCTGCTGGGTGTGGGCTTTTGGTAGGTACCCAACCATACCTACTGCTTGATGCTGGCTCTGCCTTCCATGAACAGAAGGCTTTTGGTCCAGTAGAGTATTTCTACTGACAGAATAGGGGAGGAGGCGATCTTTGCCAATTCCCCCTCCCCCTAGATCCCCAAAACCTGCTCCAGAGGGTTGGGTGGGCACTCTGGAACAGTGTGGGAGGTGGTGCTGTGGGCTGCAGGGGAAGTGGAGAATCAGAGAAAATCTTCTCCCTTCCTGACAGCCAAAGTGACCTGAGTGGAGGACTGCTCAGTGAGTGCTACTGCTGTGGAGAGCAAACTGGATCCAACCCAATATTTTATTTCTATTATTTACACTTTGTCTTTCTATAAAACTACATAAGATGGCACTAGGTTCCTTCAGTGCTGCTGAAGAATTTCATTATCAGCTAATTGCTGAAAAGCAATTAAAATGGAGGTACCACAGTATATTATACAATAATGCTATATTATCTGGCTATCACCAAGATCCTTCTATAACGAAGGAAAGGTCTGAATGGGACTGTCTGCAACTTTCTCCTTGTGGCTTCTGACTCTAATAGTGATATTTTGCAATAAAAATTAAAGAAAAAACAATGAGAAGAAACCAATAATTATTCCCTCCCATACTGGGGAATAGGGAACAATCACAGGTATAGATACAACAAGGAGGAAGTTTCTAATTAAGGCACAATAGTTCTGAAAAGCATTTTGCCAACCTATACTGGACAGGCTGGTATTGCAACTGCATTTTAAGTGGGGGAAAATCACCACTAATCAGATTTGAGAAACGATAAGATACACAGAAAACACTGGAATGCAAAGAGTTGGCAACAACATTGTTTGAATTCCCTGTAAGTGATGGGTGGCAACTGCAGGTGAGGCAGCTAGTATAGAAGCAGTCCTAGAGTGCCTTATGCATCTATCAAATTTCTCAACCTCTGATATTTCTTTGGGTTAGAATTGTGTGGGTTTTTTTAAATAGCCCTGTGCTAGGGACATCCTCATTTCTATTTTGTCTGGTGGAATACAGAGGACAGCTTCATAAGTTTCAGGTTCTACATCTAGGTAAGGGCACAGTGGTGGCAAAAAGTAGGATAACTAATGTTAGGTGGACCCAAGGAGGTGCAGGAGGCAAATCCAACTAGATTTAGTTGGGTTTGGGGAGAGAGGATGGAATGTGTTATCCTGGAAAAGACCTTGCCTGGGCTGCTGGAACACTGAACAGAAGCACATGTCCAAGATTAAAAGTGTGTGTGTGTGTGGGGGGGGGAAGGTTCAAGCAGAAACCCATTTCACACAGAGGCAAATTGATGCAAACAGACATGTCTCCTGAGTAGACACGTATAGGATCGCACTGTGAATTGCAGCTATGCTGGAAGGAAGGAAAGGCACTTAGTTTGTACCTGCTTAGAGGCACTCATTATTACTTCATATAATGAAGGACCAAGTCCTGCAACTGAAAATAACAGTTAGTGGGGCTTACTTTTGAGTAGGCATGCACAGAATTGAGCTGTTAGGAATGGAGGGAAGGAGGAGGAGGGAAGGTAACAGGCAGAGAGAGCAGCAGCAGCAGCAAGCACAATGAGGAACAAATCAAATGTGCATACAACTGAGAGGACGGCAGCAGCAAAGTCTGCTGCCTGCCATGGCAGTGGGCCAAAAGCACTCCTGCTGGGGCAGGCAGCAGGGGAGCAGGCATCGCTGCCACCAACTAGCGAGGAAGCAGCTCCGAAAGGGGCTCAGCATGGCAGTGGACAGCGGAGAAGCAGAGATCTGCGTGGAATTACTGAATTTTCCTTACAATTGTACATACACAGTTGCTTCACACAGTTGAGACCCCTGTGCAGTTGGAGGTCCTGGAACACCTATTGCCATTCCTCCTTTTCATACAGTCCGCTCAATGCGCAGATATTGGGGGTGGTGTAGCGATGTCAGAGACAGTTTAGTGTACATGTGGAACATGAGTGAATAGGGCAAGTAAATGTGGAACAGCATGAAGTATTGGGAAGTTGCCACGATTTTAACCATTGTTTTGGACAAATAATTAATGAAGGAACAGGTGGTAGTAGTCTAGAATCAAATGGCTTGTGGGGACCCTTAATTCATGCTCTGTGACTATCAGAGCCAGAGGGGGTACAGGACTTCTGAGCTACCCCCACCAACACACCCAGGATACCAACTTGAAAAAATGGAGGCAAAAATGGGGGCAAAACAGAACAAAATTTAGCGAGGGATAGGAGTCTCCCAGGAATCCCCACCCTTCACAACTACTCCCACACCCCGGAGGTTAAAAAAAAAAAAAGGGAGGGGGAATAAAAAAAATTCCCCCCTCTTTGTTTTTGTTTGTTATTGTTATATTTGCTTCTTTAATTGCATTCTCCTCTGCCAGCATGAGTCTCTGCTGGATTGGAGTTCCTTCCATGAATGGAAGAGCCCTTCTGTTAACAGAAGGACAATTTGGGATCCATGCCTATGTGTGGTATGTTGGGAATATTAGGAAGATGGGAAGCTTCTACTGCTAGCTCAGTATTGTCTACACTGACTGGCAGTAGCTCTTGAGGGTTTCAGGCAGGATTCTTTCTCAGCCCTACCTGGAGATGTGGGGGATTGAATCTTGGACCTTCTGCATGCAAAGCATGCACTCCAGTCATAAGAGCATAAGAAGAGCCATGCTGGATCAGACTAAGTGTCCATCTAGGCCAGTATTCTGTTCACACAGTGGCCAACCAGACTTTCCCCAAATGTTGGATGTCACAGTCACAGTCTGTTCAAACAGGATTTTCCATATTCAGTCATTGCCTGGATCATAGAAATAGGCTCTTGTACAAAGAAGGGGAGTGGCATCGTACAAACAGATACACTTAGCACCAGGCCTCAAGCAAGCTGTATCGCCTCTTAAAATAATTTAGTTATGATCTGACAGAAATGTTTCATGTCTGTCTTTTGCAAATACGTAGTCCAACCCTGTGTATCTCCAATATTATATTTTCCAGTGCTGCATCTTTATCCACATGTTTGAATTGTGGTTTGTTATATTTCTCTGCAAAGTTCTGAAGGGCAGGATCTGTTTGTTTTTAATGTGTTATACAAATGCTACAGAGTGCTCAGTTGGATTGTACACAGAACCTAACTATTCATGTATTTGAGATCTTGCTCTTTTAATTCACAATTATTCATTGCTGAAGTGGTAAACACTTTAGCTGGAACAATCTACCAAAATATGTTGCTCAGTTTAGTTACAGGCAGAGTAAATGGCAACTGGAACAATAACTAACTGGATGGACAGATACTTTTTTGTAGGGCAATATCTCAAGAGAGTGATTGGGGTCTAGTTGGGTTAAAGCATGGATATATTTAGCATACGTGTTTCATATTTTGTCTGTCTTCCAAGCTTAATTTGGAATTATTGCCATTTACTCCTATAGGAGAAAGTAAACCAAAACATGGGGACAATTTGCAGTGAAGGCATAATCTACACTCTACCCCTGACACTGGGTAGCCCAACTCCTATGACAGAGATCTCACAAGAAGGCATACCTTACATTAACTACCCCATCCCCACCGATGCTTATAAAATACAAGCTTATAATATACAAGCCCTATCCACACACACTATCCATCATAATGATGGCCATTTTGCTAGTCATATAGCCACTTCTGCTTTCAATCAATGTGAGCTTCCAGTATGGAAGGGCCAGTGGGGCCAAGATGTGTTAGTGGCAATAAGCTACGGGGTTCACTAGATCATACTAATGAAGGAGGAATTGAAAGCTTTTAAACTCAAGCAATTATAAAATGTACAGTGTATAACAAACAAATGTTTCTAGAATACTACTGCCTGTTCCTTCATTAATTATTTGTCCAAAACAATGGTTAAAATCGTGGCAACTTCCCAACACTTCATGCTGTTCCACATTTACTTGCCCTATTCACTCATGTTCCACATGTACACTAAACTGTCTCTGACATCGCTACACCATCCCCAACATCTGCGCATTGAGTAGACTTTATGAAAAGGAGAAATGGCTGTAGGTGTTCCAGGACCCAATTGTGTGAAGGGGTCCCAATTGTGTGAAGCAACTGTGGATGTACAATTGTATGCACATAGGTGCTTTTTTCACATGTGCAGATGTTTGGGGCAGGCTGGGGCATGTGGCACCATCAGGAGTAGAAACAGCATGCATGCGTGTGAATATGGCTTTAATGTGGGTTTAAATAGGACTTGTATGTCGAAGAGGACTCAAGAGCTGATTATCATGCTACAAATTCTGCACCCATTGTGTCAGAAGAGGTGCCTAAACAGCTTTCCTTTCTCAAATTTCCAGGAGAGAAGTGGTAGGCAGAAGAGAGGCACTTGGCTTCTCCCCTGCTTGCCACTTTCCCCCTTGCAACCCTTTCCCTGCTGTTCCTCCCAGATTTAACAGTTCCTTGGGGGGAAGACAGCTGATGACACAGTAATGTTGCAGATTAGTTTCTGGCCAAACACAATTAGCTTCTGCGTGATTTAGAAATGCACAGAGAAATTATGCTTGTTCACAGAGTCATTATCATCATTTCCTCTGTGCTGAATTATCATTGCAAAGTTAAATTTTGCATGGAATAAATACATCAACAACTTCAGAATAATTTTATCTACTTCCTGTTATTTTGGGGCAGGTTAGTCTTAGACTGTGATAGAATTGTTAGAACTTCCAAATCTTCTAGTTTTAAACTTGCAATAAATCCACAATATAAATGTATATTGTGTTGTATCCAATATTAGTCTAACTTAAGATTCATTCATTTCCATAGGTCTAAGTAGGACCAATGTTAGATAAAACCAATTGCGTATATTCACAATATATGCTAGTTGATGAATTAGTAGTACAAAGTAAACTTCTAACTTTTGTCTATCCATATACCTATGAAAAGTCTCTGATATATTTTTGAATCTTGCACAGAGACTAGCGAGGAAATATTTTCTGCCATAACTTTTTCAGCACTGATGTCACAAGATGTTGGCATGTGTCCAGTCTCTTCAGTTTGATGATTTACATTTCCTCGATTCTAGAGAAGAAGCTATTGAATACATCATGTGCACAATAATTCAACACTGAATTATAATTCAACACAACACAAAATGGATTGACTAGTGGTATACTAAAATGCTATTCCTTTTACCCGTGACAAAATACTTGCAGAACCGCCTTGCCAGGACCATGCCTGAATCAGTTATGAGAACACAATGTAGGCTGATGGGGTACCGTAATTCTGAAGTGTGTCTGTTTTAGTCAGCATAGCAAACCAAAGGGGGGGGGGGAACGTAGGAGACTAGCTGGGTTACTGTGGTACCAGATTCCTGGGCATCTAATAAAATAAGCTGCTGCTTGTGAAATCAAGTAATCTGCATCTCTCTCAGTCAAGTGCAATGAATTTTGGAAACATGGAAAGCACAGCAACATTTTACAGATTTGTGAGGATGGAAGGGGTGTTCCTCAGGGTCGGCGCCAATGGCAGTTTTCCTCCTGGGGTGAATAGCAGCTAGGGGGGAATCATCTCACTGTGGGGGGAAGTTCAACCTCCCTCCCCATGTGGTGAGGTCCTCATCCAGGGACCCCTGCAGCTGCTATTTAAAAAACACAGGGATGGATGAAATACAATCATACCTTTCTCATATTATTTAGTTTAGCCCCCAACCAGGGCAGGATTCACTCCACCTACACCCCATACTCAAGAGCTGATTATCATCCATTCTCAAAAATCCTCTGCAGGGGACAGGCTGGAAGTGCAATGCTTAGCATGCTTACTCAGAAACAGGAACAGAGGAAGCTGCTTTATACTGACTGGGTTCAGACAACACGATAACCCCCACTCAAGGGTTGAGTGCGTGTTGTTGTTGCTGAACCGTGGGTTGTTGTCGAAACATGGGTTATCGTGTTGTCTGAACCC
This sequence comes from Shinisaurus crocodilurus, assembly GCA_021292165.1. NCBI lineage: Eukaryota > Metazoa > Chordata > Lepidosauria > Squamata > Shinisauridae > Shinisaurus > Shinisaurus crocodilurus. The sequence goes on along the minus strand of CM037881.1, from coordinate 131,355,622 downwards.
AGTTGCGCTAACAAGCCATGGCTTGTTAACCATGAACAAGCCATGAAGAGAACCCATGGCTTGTTGTTGGGTTGTGAACTGTGGGCTCTCTGGGTTCAAACAACACCATAACCCACATTTCAACAACCCATGGTTCAATGACAACCCACACTCAAACCATACTGAACCCTTGAGTGTGGGTTATCGTGATGCCTGAACCCAGCCACTGAGTCACATTATTGGTCCATCTAGACCAGTAGTGTGTCGCACTGACTGGCAGCGGCTCTCATGGGTTTTTCCAGCCCTACCTAGAGATGCTGGGGATTGAACCTGGCACCTTCTGCACGCAAAGCATATGCCCTACCGCTTACCTATGCCCCAAATAAGTGAGCTTGGTGGGGCTTACTCACGGATAAGTGTGTTCAGGATTGCACTCTGGTTTCGCCTCTGTCGGTTTATTTCCCTCCCGAGGGCGTTCCCTCGGCAGAGTAGGAAGAGTCCCCCAGCCCGGTAGTCGCCCTCTGTGAAAAACGGGATTTCCTCCTCTCCCCCCTCCCCCCCCCCCGGTTAAAGTTACTCACCGGCCTCTTACGAAGGCTGAGAAAACAGAGGAGAAAAGTTTGCCTCGCTGTGAGGAACGGCTGGGCGCGAAGAACAGTTTCAGAGACTCCGAGGAGGTCCGGGAGCGGCAGAGCACATGCAGACAGCCCGCCAGGAACAAGAGGGAGGGAGGGAGAGCTGCTTGTTGCCGCCGGTCCTGCTCAGGCAGGCAGGGTCGTAGTAGCGAAGGGAGAGAACGACTCCGTCCTGACGGTCCAAGCGAGACCTCCCGCCCCGCCAAGCTCTGTTTGCTGCGTCCGGACGCTTCTCCTCAGCCGGCTACTACAAGCCAGCGCCCTCGCTCAGTCCGCCCAGGCAGGCAGGCAGGCAGGCGGGCGGGCGGGCAGGCGCTCCCTCTTGGCTCCGTCTGCGCGCCCCGCGGTGGAATTTGGTGCGTGCCGTGCGTGCGGCGGGGAGTTTGCGTCGACGCGCAGAAGAGCGCGGCTCTCAACTTTGGGGCCTGTGCCGGCTCTCCGGACTGGTCCAAGCCCCTAGGGGCTTTCCCCCCCCCCGCCCCGCGCCCCGCTTCGCTCTGGTGAAGGGCGAAGAGCGGCTGCGTTTTCTCAGTTAGCCGCTCACAGGGGCCGTCTTGTTGAGCACCGACGCATTTGCCAGCGGCGGCGGCGCTCGCGCTCACTGCACATTACACACTCGGGTGGCTCATTTCTCGCCGCCTGACCACCCTCTGCGTTACGGTCCCTCCCTCCGGTGGCCTTGCATGGCTTCTCTCTCTCTCTCTCTCTCTCTCCTCTCTCTCCACGCCACCCCCGTGTTGTTGTTGTTTAATCAACCGGGGTTAGGAAAAAGCCCCCCCCCCCCCGGCTCAGCACACACATACCTTTTCATGCCCACTCCAAACGCCTTCCGAAAGACCATACAATCACTGCACCTTTTTGTGATTTGATTTTTTAAAAGAAAGATGACCCCGTTTTCTGCGGAATAGGGGAGGAACTAGTTTTACCTTTTCAGATAAACAGTGACAAAACGGGGGCGGGGCGCTTGCGCAGGATGCTGCAAATGGGGTCGGTAGGTATCTTATAGGAAAGGAAAATCTTGGGCTGTGAGGCCAGATTCGGAAAGCAAGTTTCCCTCACGCTCTGCACTTGTTGAGGGTTTGCTCCAGTTGTCTAGCATGACTTGTATTTCACTGTTGGGAAAACTGTGGCCTTGGTATAGGGCAGTGATGGCGAACCTATGGCACGGGTGCCACAGCTGGCACGCAGGGACCTCTCTGTGGGCACTCGAGCCATTGGTCACCAGATCGCGAAAAGACTGTCCCCTTCTGCAAAACACTAATGATTTTGTTCTTTCTCACAGTGTGGAACAGAATGATTTTATTCTAGAATTCCTGTTACAGAATTCTTTTCTACGTTGTTATCACATTGAAAAGATTTTGAAGAATGATGCACAGAGCATGGCTTGGATGTAAAGCCCTAACAGGAGTGCTGCATGTGTTGCTCTCAAACTAGCCGAGTATGAGCCAAGGTTTGACAAATTATCAGCATGCATGCAATAGCAAAAATCACATTAATTGTGCAAAAGCATGCCCAATGCAAACTTTTACCTAATGCAGTGTTTGCAGTCCAAGACATAAAGTGTTTAAAATGTGTTAAGCACGTTTAGTTTTCTTGTTTATCTTGCTCATCCTAGTACAGGTTGACTTTTACTTTTACTAATCCAACACCTGTAGAAGCAGGGAAAGGACCCGGGGTAAAGCTTGCCCCATACAATTTCAGTCTGGCATATAATCATATTACAACAAGTTGAGAATCCCTTATCCAAAAATACATGTGCCTAATTATTTAAAAAGTTTGTATAAATTCCCTTCAGGCTATGTGTACAATGTAGTACTATAATAATTTTTTGAGTTGATTTTTTTTCCAACAAAAAATTGTTTGTATCATTGAAAGCTCTGTTATTGTGTTTTTCTTTAAAGACAAAAGATGTTAATTAGTTCGGACAACTGTATGAGTTGTTTTTCTAAAACTAAAACCTGCAATTCAGGTTTAATTGCAGTGTTGGCACTTTGAAATACGGTAAGTTGGTTTTGTGTTGCAGTTTGGGCACTTGGGCTCAAAAAGGTTCGCCATCACTGGTATAGGGGGCAATATTAGGATCCGCACAGCTTCAGATAAAGGAGCAGGAACAGGAACCTCTGCCAAAGCTCCCTCTGTGTCGTCGTCGTCGTCGTCATCGTCATCATCAAGGACTGACACAATGAAAAATATACGGTCTTCAAATACCTGTGTAACGTGTCAGGGAAACCTGGGTCAACATACAGCATGTTCACAGATAAGACTCCTGTACATTAACATTTCATTTCTACGCTTGACACATTCAGCTGTGTGGGCCAATGTAACATCAGCGTTTCCTGCAACAATTGTAATACAGTAATGCCTTGGATTGCAAGTAACTTGGTTTGAGAGCATTTTGCAAGACAAGCAAATTTTTAAATATTTATTTAATTTTTTTTGACTTGATATACAAGCGACGTCTTGCAATACAAGTACTGTAGTACGGCTTAAATTAAAAATCTCTGTACAAATTTTTTTGGGGGGATTTTGTTTTGATATAAGAGTGTTTTGGATTACAAGCACATTTCCGGAACGAATTATGCTCTCAATCCAAGGCATGACTGTAGTTAATGCTGTAGCTATCGGAAAATAGCTTCCTTTTGCATAGTTTGGGCTTCATGTTGTGTGTATACACATACACACACACACACTAGCTTTTGCCCGTGGCTTCGCTCGCGTGATGAAGAGTGACCGTGCCAAGTTTGCATGGGTTGTCATTTTCCTATAGGCACTATTTGTTCGAAATTCCTTAAGGTAGCTGACCGCTGTTTTGAATCGCTCCATAGGAAAGGTCCCCCGGGACTACATAATGGAACCCTAGCTCCCCCAGGACTACCAGCTCCCCCGGGACGTCCAGCTCCCCCGGGACTGCACAATGAAATCCCAGCGCCCCCCCCCGGGACCACACAATGAAATCCAATCCCTGCTCCCCCCCCCAGGACTACACAGTGAAATTCCTGTCCCCCCCCCTGGGACTGCACAATGAAATCCCTGCTCCCCCCCCAGGACTACACAATGAAATCCCAGCTCCCCCCGCCCGGGACTACACAACAATGAAAGCCCAGCTCCCCCCCTTGGGACTACACAATCAAATAGCTCACACTGGCTCAGCTTGTCTGAGCGTGGAAAGCTAAGCAGGGTCAGGCCTGGTTATTACTTGGATGGGAGACCCCTCCTCTAGTTTCCTGCATTGAGCAGGGGGTTGGACTCGATAGCCTTGTAGGCTCCTTCCAACTCTATGATCTATGAAATCTATGAAATCTCTGTCCCTCCCCCCAGGACCACACAATGAAATCCTGCTCCCCCCCAGGACTACACAATGAAATCCCTGCTCTCCCCCCCCGGTCTACACAGCAATGAAATCCCTGCTCCCCCCCCCCGGGACTACTCAACAATGTAATCCCAGTTTCCCCCCCCCCCCGGGACTACCCAACAATGAAATCCCAGCTCCGCCCTGGCTGTGGTTCAGATGAACATTCTGTTTTGCATATCCGCTCCTGATTGGCCCCTGTGGCAGTTCATACGAACATTCTATATGCTGTTGGAGCGATTTGCATAACCACTCCTGAATGGCCCCTGCGAACATTCCAAGTGACGCCATTGGCTCTCATCTATTTTGGGCCGTACAGGCGCAGTGAGGGTTTTTTTTGGAGATTTGAACCTGCCAGTCTTTGTCCTTGGGTGATGGAGAGTATGCGTGCCAAGTTTGGGATGGATCCATCAAAACGTGATGGAGCCTATGTGACGACACCCCACACACAGCAGTCATTCAGTCAGGCAGTTATTTAAAAAGTTTCCCTCCCTTTTCACCCCCTCTGAGAACATTCTAAATGGCGAAGGGGAGATTTGCATACCCACCCCTATTGGCCCCTGTAGGAATTCATACGAACATTCTAAGTGTCGTATGGGCTATTTGCATAACTGCTCCTATTGGCTCCTGCAGGAATTCTGAGGTGAGGCCGATTTGCATAACTGCTGCCCTGTTGTTTTGCCCATAGGAGATATGAGAGTGGGGCGATTTTGCCCCCTTTTTTCACCCCCTTAAGGACGGAATTTCCAAAAATCCTTCCTTAGTGGGGCTCTATGTCATAAAAGCAATGTTCCTGCAAAATTTCACGTTCCTAGATTAAACGGTTTGAGCTGGGCGTTTATGAGTCAGTCAGTCAGTCAGGACACTTTCTCATATATATATATATATATATATATATATCCCTAGTTCAGCCTTCTCCAGCCTGGTGCCCTCCAGATGTTTAGGGCTACAACTCCCAGCATTCCCTGATCATTGGTCCTGCTGGTTGGGGCTGATGGGAGTTAAAGCCCAAAATATCTGGAGGGCACCACATTGGTGAAGGCTACCCTAGATGGTCAGTCCTAATCACATAAGTATCACACACACACACACACACACTCACACACTGCAGCTACTATGCCACAACCATGGTGTATGATCTGGTCCACTGTGTATGGGGAGATTTGTGATAATGGGCAGGGAGGATTCTGAGGAGGCAGTACCATGATCTGTGTCCATTGCCCCTGAACTCCCCACCGGGTACTGACACCTAAGAAGATATGCAGGTAAGGGAGGTGGCCTGTCTAGTTTGTCCCCAGTTCTTCGCACATAGTAATACCTGAGATGCCCTAGTTGCTTGTTTGCACCTTTGTAGCTGATTCAGAGGGCTGGAGCCCACACCACTCTGTAACACAGCTGCCAAACTGCCTGGCATCTTAGGAGGGTTCAGTGGCACTGATCAGCAGCCCCTCGAAAATTTGGGCTCCGTTGAATAAGTGGGGGCCTGCTCTGTGTCTCCTCCTCTCTGCGGGTGGCACAGCAACAGGTTACCTGAAGGATTGTCTCCTCCCATATATAACTGCCCAGACCCTAAGATCGTCTTCAGTGGTCCTTCTCCAGGAGCCCCTGCCAAAGGAAGTGAGGTGGGTGGCTACTAAGAAGAGAGCCTTCTCTGTTGTGGCACCCCGGTTCTGGAATGAGTTTCCCAGAGAGGCTTGCTCACCTGGAGCCTACATTGTGCTGTTTTCAGTGCTTGGTGAAGACCTTCTTAGGGCACAGTACTTAGGGACCTTCTTAGGGCACAGTATTATGCATGTTTGGACAGGGGGGGAAAAAGTCCTACAGTTTCCAATATTCCCCAGCCAGCATGGCTGGCTGGGGAATGCTGGGAGTTGTAGGGCTTTTTTCTCTCTAAACATGCATAGGATTGCACCCTTATTTTCCCAAACATTTTAGAAACATTCAGTTTCTATTGTTTTAAATCTGTTACTGTATTTTAAATCTTTGCACTGCTGCTAGGTTTTATTCTGGTTTTTATTTTATACTGTAGTTTTAAACTTGTAATCTTTTATATTGTATTTTTTTATCCTGTTGTATTTCATGGTTTTAATTGTTGTGAACTGCCCAGAGAGCTTCAGCTGTCGGCCAGTATAAAAATGTAATAAATAAATACCGGTAGATAGACAAACAAACACCACCACCTCTTTCTCCCCTTCAGACTCAGAGGACAGATGGAACAAGGTTGCTCCTCCTGCTGCTGCCCATTCACCCTCTTTTTCTTGAGACAGTGCAGTGAAGAGAGGTAGAGCCAGTGGAACAGCCTTGAAGGAGTAGCCTCTACCTCACTTGCGCAACATCCCCTTGGCTCCCTCTGTGGGGGGACTGGGCCCCGTGGCACTGCCCAGAGAGAGGGGGTGTGTCTCTGCCTGCGTGCTCAGCCTAGGTTTGCAGTGTTATTTTTAATGTTCTGTAAGTTGATATGTCTTCTTTAAACAAAAAAATTCTGAATGTAATCCCATTTCCTTGCAAAGACTTCAAGGTTTCGGCTTCAACTCACATACACTACTTACACTGCAATAGAACCACAGACAATTCCTGACAGAGACTCTGACAACCCATGGCATGGGCCGTTTTAGGGGTGTGGATGGTTCGTTAACCACACTAACAACCCACCCTCGTTGGGTTCGAACATCACAATAAGCCACGGTGACCACCCACTGACAGGGTTCAGACAACACAATAACCCTGAATAACCCGCAATACACTGAAGGGTTGAGTATGGGTTGAATGTGGGTAATTGAAACGTGGGTTATCGTGTTGCCCAGCTGCATTAACCCATGGCATGGGCTTATTAACCATGGACAGCCCATGAAGAGAATCCATAGTTTGTTGTTGGGTTGTAAACTGTGGGTTGTTCACCATGGTTTGTTATCTTGGCTGGGTTCAGACAACACGATAACCCACAGTTCAGGAAACCCACGGTTCAGCGACAACCCACATTCAAACCATACTAAAACCTTGAGTGTGGGTTATCATGTTGTCTGAATCCAGTCACTGCAGCTTGACTATTCAAAATGACCACCGGCATGTGCCACACAACCCACCGTGGCTTAAATATGCCACGGTGGACTGCAGTACTTGTGCGAACCAGGAGAGCAGGACTTATACTTCTGAGTAGATATTTATAGGATCATGCTGTAAATATCAATGAAGCCTAGGCATTAGCAGATGGTTCAAAACTAGTTTTTCCTGTTACTTGAAAAAGCAGCTTACTTCAGTGACAAACACAGGACCCAACACTCCCCTTCCCCTTTGGGAATACTGTTCATAGGAGGAAAGTAAATAACCTTTGAAGTGTTTTTGTAGGATTCCATGCTTCTGCTGCTGTTCCTCATGACTTTGAAGTCTGTTGTGTAAGGATGATGTGAAGATTGTATTAGTCAGTCACTACACCTCTAAAACAGGCTGAAGTCCTTGCTAATCAATATAGCCAACTCTGAGAACTTAGCAAAAGTAACATGATCTCCCCTCTCCCTGGAATTCAAGACACTGCACACACACACACACACACACACACACACACACGGTTGGATCCAGACTTAGTCATACATAGAGCAAGTGTCAATGGGGCCTAAGTTAGTCATGAGTTAAATACCATTGATTTCAATGAGTCAACTCAGATAGATAGATAGATAGATAGATAGATAGAGGAAGGAAGGAAGGCCTTGGTTTGGGGGAAATCTCCATGCATATCCTTGGGCCAATATGACTTACCGTAATAGAGTGAGCAGCTTTGGCCATTGCATAATGAAGAGGAAGAAAAAGCTTAAGGTGCTCATGCTTCTTTATAAAGTCCATTGAATATTTATTAGTCATTGACCAGAACCAACAATAACATTAAAAACAAGGAAACAATCAATCAATAAAACATGCATTACTACTATACACCATTACACCAGCATACATATCAAGTTCACAACAAAAATTTATATCAAAATTATAACTGTCAAGCAAGGCCAGACTCAGAGGTTAAAAAGGTGCGGCATATTATGGCAGTCGCACAAAATTTAGCCACTCTATTAGTAATATGAGGAACCGTGTCAGCAAGTAACAGGGAAATATAGAATTTATCAGTTCTACCTGGGCAATTACATAGGATAGGTAAAGTCTTTATAAAGTCTGAAATTGAACTTTCTCATCTTCTCCTGCAATCAGAAGTCCTTACACCAAGAACTTGCATATCTGATTGATATTCAACCTAAGACATTGAAAGACAGGAAAATGGGAATCATCATGTATCACTTGTGCTTTCTTTCCCTGCCACATTGTGTAACTTCTGAAGTCTCTGTATTTTCTGAAGACATTCCACTTATGAGAAAGGATACTTCAGGGTAGATGGTGGCTAAAGCGAGAAACTCAAGGCACTAACTTCCTGATAATGTTTTTAGTTGAATAATTGTGCAATTATTGTTGCAATTACAAGAAATCCAGATGTCTTCTTGGCTGTTGAATGTGGACATATAACTTCTTCCTAGCATTCAAACAATAACTGCACTCTGAAAAAATGCAGCCGCCTACCCTGGTAGTGCATATATTGTAATTGTTAATGATGTTTGGAATGTGGTTTCATGAATATCATGGGCACCTGCCAAATGGGTATCTGTAACAGCAGCAGTGATGAAAAACATAAATACTTGAAAAGCTATAAAGGGCCAAATTAAGCCTTTTAAGGGTACAATACTATGTATGTTCAGACCGAAAAAAGTCCTACAACTCCCAGCAATAGTGGGATTTATAGAACTTTTTCCGGTCTAAACGTGCATAGGATTGCACCCTAAGTCACTCTGTTCAGCCCACATGGTCCTTTGCTTCCTGACAGCCTCTTCTGCTATACTTCACTTGGATTACCTCCACCTCTTTCTCTGGCAGTGGAAGGGAGGAATTGCTTCCAAGATGGCATCATGCATGAGCACTACACACAGGTTTTCTAGATCAGCTGCTGTACGGCTGTGTGCCATCTTGTCGATTTTTGAAAGAGAGAAAGAGAGAGAGAGAGAGAGAGAGAGAGAGAGATCCTCACTGGTTTACTGCTCAAAGACAGCAGTGCTCATATAAGTAACAGTGACAAACACCAGTAATGCCTCTCACAATACCCCATCATTTTAGTGCATTATTTATTTATATATTTGTAGGCTATGTGCCTTTTCTCTAATGCTGGAGTGCATTCTGTTGCTTTTAAAAATGAATAGCAGCATGGCAAGCCCTCTTCCTGGAAAACTATACCTCATGTAGGAAGCAAGTCTCCCTTCCCCCACCCATCCACCCCCTAAGTTCTTTCCATCATTTCAGGACAGGTTATCATACTACTGACACCAGCTCCTTGACTGGTGCGAATAGAAAGGCACTCAGAGGCAAGGTATTTATATCATACTGCCTACCCTAAGTGGTCTGGTTGTCTGGAAGGGGCGTTTGGGGATAATGGTGTACCCCTTGACCTGAAATAAGGTAGTGAATATGTTCTAGATTCTCAAATATCTGGGTATAAAGAATAGTTCTGATGACAACAGTAACACCTATAGGCAGAGATTCTGTGAGAACTTCCATGCTTGTCATGATCTGGAGCTGCTCGTTTTGAAGAAGTGAAGAGACCTTTGCCTTTGTCTCCCTGGATGCAGGCTCGAAATTAATAATTAATTAATTAATTAATTAAACAAACTCCCCTTCACCCTTATGGATGCCATGACAGTATATAAAGGGTATGACCAAAACTAACCATGCCAAAATAAAATACAATAATACAATTTTTAAAAACTATCCAGTAAAAACAAATGTAAAACAGTTAAATCCACAGAGCAGCTAAGAGATTAATAACATGTAATGCCTGGGCAAATAAACAGGGTTGAACCTGAAGCCAAAAAGACTGTAGTGTCAGTGCCAACCACTTGTGCCTCTATGGAAATTTGCCAAGACAGGACATGAGCAGGCCTCCTGTACTCCCTGCTTAGCAGGCTATCTGTGTTTTAAGTTTTCCAACAACTCAGAACACAGCCGTTGCAATGAGGGGTGGGCGGGCCCCTGTTCCTTAACTCTGGAATTTAAAAGAAGCTACAATAAAGAAAAGAAGCAAATTTATTGCTTCTCAGCAATCACCCAAATTTACCAAATCATCACTATAATTAATCATTCCTACCCTGATTCTACATGATAATGAATTAAAATGTGTCATGTGATTTTATTCCAATTTTTATTGTTGTTCCAAACAGAAGATAAAAGGTTCTCATCTCCTGCACTTGGAAATAAAAAAAATCAGCTGTAGAGAATCCAGTATGAACAGATATGTCTCTGAGGATTTGTCCCAACTGAGCAAAATGGAAAATCTGCTTTCCTTCCAAAATGAAGCTGCTTTCATGATGAGCCACCTGCATGCATCTTGCAGCCTTGAACCTATTTCTGGAATCAGCAGGGCATTCCGGAACAAATAGCATGAGGATAAGAGAATTACACGCACAACATCAAATTAAAGCAGAGGGAGATGTCCAGAACTGCCTAGATGCTAGAAAGCTGATAACAAAACTATTGTTGTGTGAGATTTGCACAAGCATTGGCTTTACATTCTGGATTACTGGAATATCTGGCAGCAGAACCAACATGGGAAATTAATGATCGATACAATGCAATAGAAAAGATCAAGGAATCAATAGATCACATTCTTTTCTTTCTTTTTTTAAATCATTTTACAAATAAAGAAACCATTTATCTAAAGAAAACTAATAAATGTCAGGAAGCCAGATAGTGTATAAGGGTTGCCACCAAATTTTGTCTCCCTGTGTATGTGTGTGGGAAGTTGCAGAATAGCCGAGCAAGACTTCCTATTTACTATGGAATTTTAGGAGGCCTCAGCACAGTCCTATGTTTACTCAAGGCCAGTCAGTCTGACATCAATCCCCGGGAAGATTTTTGAGCAGATTATAAAGAAGTCAGTCTGCAAGCACCTTGAAAACAATGCAGTGATTACTAGAAGCCAGCATGGATTTGTCAAGAACAAATCCTGTCAGACTAATCTGATCTCATTTTTTGATCGGGTAACCTCCCTTGTGGACTGTGGGAATGCTGTGGACATTATATATCTGGACTTCAGCAAAGCTTTCAACAAAGTGCCTCATGATATCCTGATTAGTAAGCTAGCTAAGAGTGGGCTAGATGGAACAACTATCAGGTGGATCCACAATTGGCTAAAGAATCGGACTCAAAGAGTGCTTATCAATGGTTCCTTCTCAAACTGGGGAGAGGTAACGAGCGGGGTACCACAGGGCTCGGTCCTGGGCCCGGTGCTCTTCAACATTTTTATTAATGACTTGGATCAGGAGGTACAGGGAATGCTTATAAAATTTGCAGATGACACAAAGTTGGGTGGAACAGCTAATACCCTGGAAGACAGAAACAAAATTCAAAGTGACCTCGATAGGCTGGAGCGCTGGGCCGAAAACAACAGAATGAAATTTAATAGGGATAAATGCCAAGTGCTGCACCTAGGGAGAGGAAACCAAATGCAGAGTTACAGAATGGGGGACACTTGGCTCAACAATACTACAAGTGAGAAGGATCTTGGAATTGTGGTAGATCACAAACTGAATATGAGCCAGCAATGCGATGTGGCTGCAAAGAAGGCAAATGCAATTTTGGGCTGTATTAATAGAAGTATAGCTTCCAAATCGCGGGAAGTGATAATTCCCCTTTACTCGGCACTGGTTAGGCCTCATCTTGAGTACTGCGTCCAGTTCTGGGCACCTCACTTTAAGAAGGACATAGACAAACTGGAGAGGGTTCAGAGGAGGGCAACAAGGATGATAAAGGGACTGGAAACAAGGCCCTATGAGGAGAGACTGAAAGAACTGGGCATGTTTAGCCTTCAGAAGAGGAGACTGAGGGGAGATATGATCGCACTCTTCCAGTATTTGAAGGGATGTCACACAGAGGAGGGCAAAGATCTCTTCTCGATCATCCCAGTTTGCAGGACACGGAATAATGGGCTCAAGTTACAGGAACCTAGATTCCACCTAAACATCAGGAAAAATTTCCTGACTGTCAGAGCAATAAGACAATGGAATCAACTACCTAGGGAGGTCGTGGGCTCTCCCACTCTGGAGGCATTTAAGGTGCAGCTGGACAGACATCTGTCAGAGATGCTTTGACCTAGATTCCTGCATTGAGCAGGGGGTTGGACTCGATGGCCTTGTAGGCCCCTTCCAACTCTACTTTTCTATGATTCTATGATTCACCTCTGTGGTTGGTAGGGCTTACTCTCAGGTGAGTGTGCAACCAAAGAACTCCACAGCAGATTGCATCCCCACTACCTGCAGAGGTTACAGTGAGCTTCCTTCTGTTTTTGTATAGTTCCCATCATAGTCCAAAAGCCCATGTCAAAATATTTACATCATAAGCTACAAAAAGTTTGGCTATCTAGACATCTTAAAAATGTTCTGGCATCTCTAGAACTGCCAGTCTTATGTGCAATTGTAAGGCCCTCAACCTCTTTCTGGTGCTAATAATTACATTATAAGGTACAACGATGAAACAATCAGTATCTGTTGGGGAGTTGTGTACAGGATTCCAAACTATGTCCAATCTGACTGACTTTGTTGAGGCATACACCCTTTCTGACCGCTCCAGAAAGGGGTCATGAGAACCATTAATCATACCATAACCTATATGACTGAAACAGGTACCACTAGGTAGAGATCATCTTCCTGCATCTTAAATTATCCAGTCTGACTGCCTAACATGGGGCAAATCCCAAATCAGACCATTAAATATGGTTGGAGTCATAGCAATTTCCATAGCACAGAATCGTAGTTGATTTATTTATTATATTTTTGAATCGCCCATCTGGCCAGTCATCCAGCCACTCTGAGTGATGTACAGTCCAATAAAATACAAGAAAAAAAACAACAGAGTGTAAAACATAATTAAAAACAGTACAAAACTTAAAAATCCTAACCCACCCCATATTCCTGCCTGAAAAGCCATGTTTTTAATGCATAGCAGAAGCTAATCAAGGAAGGGGCATGGTGGAGGTCACTGGGGAGAGAGTTCCATAAATTGGGGGCTGCCACAGAAAAGGCCCTCCTCCTAGTCCCCACCAGCCTGGTTTCTCTGGCTGATGAGACAGGGAGAAGACCGTCCGTGGCAGATCTTGTTGAGCGGCCTGCTTGATGTTGCTGGAGGCGCTCCTTGAGATAAACTGGACTGGAGCCGTACAGGGTTTTAAAGGTCAACGCCAACACCTTGAATTCAGCTTGGCAAACAACTGGTAGCCAGTGCAACTCTTTGCAGCTCCAGAACTATACTGGTACATCTTCAGTTTACTGTGGAAAGGAATGTGCATAATCATCATCAGGCAACAGAGGGTGAAGTTGCACGGAATTTTAAGGCAATGATCATATCAGACATATCAAAGAGGCCTAGCTTAAAAGGCTGTTTGAGCCAAAGTTTGCTTTTGACCTATTAATGGCAGGAAGCTTGACCTGGCAAAAAGGGAACATTACAAGAAAATTCTTGCTCAATAAGGTTCGTGCCCAAGATAGGTCAAAGCCACAGAGAACGAGTTGGAAAATTTCTACAGAATGGTAAGTAAATCATCATCATCATCATCATCATCATCATCATCATCATCATCATCATCATCATCATCAAATATGAATAAATATGAAGAGGCAGGATTAAAAGAGAACTAACCAACCAATCAGAGTAGAGTAAGGAATCATATATCATGTTCAAGTGTAAACCTATAAAAGTAAAGGGAAGATACCAAGTGGGGTTGTTCCTGGCAGGGGATGACCTCTGCTAGCAGAAAGTTATGTTGGTAATATATGTACTACGCTTGGTCTTGTTTGTTCTCTTTTCCTGTTTAACCTTTGTCAACCAAAGAACAAATCCTGCCAGACTAATCTGATCTCATTTTTTGATCGGGTAACCTCCCTTGTGGACTGTGGGAATGCTGTGGACATAATATATCTGGACTTCAGCAAAGCGTTCGACAAAGTGCCTCATGATATCCTGATTAGCAAGCTAGCTAAAAGTGGGCTGGATGGAACAACTATCAGGTGGATCCACAATTGGCTACAGAATCGGACTCAAAGAGTGCTTATCAATGATACCTTCTCAAACTGGGGAGAGGTAACGAGCGGGGTACCACAGGGCTTGGTCCTGGGCCCAGTGCTCTTCAACATTTTTATTAATGACTTGGATGAGGAGGTGCAGGGAATGCTTATCAAATTTTCAGATGACACAAAGTTGGGTGGAACAGCTAATACTCTGGAAGACAGAAACAAAATTCAAAGCGATCTCGATAGGCTGCAGCGCTGGGCCAAAAACAACAGAATGAAATTTAATAGGGATAAATGCCAAGTGCTGCACCTAGGGAGAGGAGACCAAATGCAGAGTTACAGAATGGGGGACACTTGGCTCAACAATACCACAAGTGAGAAGGATCTTGGAAGGCTGCATTGATAGAAGTATAGCTTCCAAATCGCGGGAAGTGATAATTCCCCTTTATTCAGCACTGGTTAGGCCTCATCTTGAGTACTGCATCCAGTTCTGGGCACCACACTTTAAGAAGGATGAGGACAAACTGGAGAGGGTTCAGAGGAGGGCAACAAAGATGATAAAGGGACTGGAAACAAGGCCCTATGAGGAGAGTCTGAAAGAACTGGGCATGTTTAGCCTTCAGAAGAGGAGACTGAGGGGAGATATGATAGCACTCTTCCAGTACTTGAAGGGTTGTCATACAGAGGAAGGCCAGGATCTCTTCTCGATCATCCCAGTTTGCAGGACACGGGATAATGTGTTCAAGTTACAGGAACCCAGATTCTACCTGAACATCAGGAAAAATTTCCTGACTGTTAGAGCAATAAGACAATGGAACCAATTACCTAGGGAGGTGGTGAACTCTCCCACTCTGGAGGCATTCAAGGTGAAGCTGGACAGCCATCTGTCAGGGATACTTTGACCTGGATTCCTGCATTGAGCAGGGGGTTGATCTCAATGGCCTTGTAGGCCCCTTCCAACTCTACTTTTCTATGATTCTATGAACCAATACCATGGTATTAATTTCTTTCTATAATTGTCTTTAATAGAATCATAGAATCATAGAAAAGTCCGATTCTTTAGCCAATTGTGGATCCACCTGATAGTTGTTTGCTTCTTGTTAATAAATGTTTTAAAGTATAATCTACGAGCATTTATTTATAAAACTGTGTTGTCTGTAAAATGACTCAGTCCTTGTCAGCATCAGGAAGGAACTTGGCAGGGGTGGAAGTGCTCCACTGGATTCTGGCCTGGGTTTGAAATTAACTTACAGTGTGATCATAGACACATCTTCTCAGAAGTAAATGCCATAGAATTAAATAGGACTTACTCCCAGGTAAGCATGAAAGTGTTGCTCCCAGATAAACCTTAGTTAGCTAGGCTGGATGTTTATTTCATTTACTAGCAACATACTGATATGTGTTTCCTCTTCTGCTTAGTATGAGTGTCATTAACAGATGTTTTGTGGTTGTTTTTAATGATAAATTAGGTGACTCAGATTGTTGGCCTGGCTGGCTTATAATGAAACCCCAAGGTATGTTCCAAGAAAAAGATACGTATTACACTGCATTTTCCTGAAGTGACAAAACTCTATTGAAGAAGAAGGAAGCTGCCATCAGGGCTGAGGAAAGAATGTAGTGGGGGAAGCCATGGCTGCATTCCATGTTTGAATACAGCACTGAATGAGTTGCTCTACTCTAGAGTCCTGGCAAAGAAAGTTTCCATGCTTTTGAGACACTAATCTTACATATGGCTTTAGTACAATACACCTTTAAGGCACCAATAGCATTTCTGATGAGCGACACTTTCACATGTTGGCATGTTGAGTAGTTTTCGGAATCATATTTTACAATGAAGTTTTCCATTTTAGCTTTCCGTACAATGTAGACTTTTTAAAAATATGTATAATTTTAATTCCATCTCAGTCCAACATGCATAGAAATTCAGCTCCTCAGCTGGCAGCCATGATAAGATTTGTATTTTAGAGCCTTTGTAAGTGTGAGGTGCAAACAACCTTCTATTAACTTGCAACTGTCCGAGCATGAATATGTGGTAAGACAGTGTTCCTGTAGTCACCATTCATGTTCAGTAATTTTGACAGAGGTGAGGAGTTAAATGCTTCAGTAACTCTCTGATAGGATTAAATTGAGTGTGGCTCATTTTGGGAAAGTCATATTCCCCAGAGGCTTGGACTATCTGTTGTGTTAAATGCAATGCAATCAAGGAATTAAGAATTTTTCTTAAACAAAAATGGATTTTTAAAGTTGAACTCGGGAGCTTGTGGTGGGAAACACTACATTTACAGCACAAAGCTATGCATGTCTGCTTGAAAGGAAATGAACTGTGGAAAGCCCAAGGAAATGTGTATATTATTGCAGCCATAATTAAAATTCTAAAAATACCCATCAGCCAAACAGAAACATACGATCGGCTTCCTTTCATTTATTACAAAGTTGGTCTTAGGAACAGAGAGATGAAGATCTTCACGTTTTTCTGGGGTTGGACCTAGATTTGGCCGCATGCAACTGGCTGGCAGAAGCAGACATGTCCTCCCCTTCTCCCCTTCCAGCCCACTGAATGTGCTGCTCAGAGGGTTGGGGGACCTTGCCAAATGGGGTGACTAGTGGTGCGGTGGGAGGAGGGATTCCATAAAACTGGGCAGTGACACCTTCCTTGAGCGGAGCCCTTCCTGGATCCAACCCTTGGTATGTATGGGATTGTAGGATAAGCCTCCCACTGGTGGTCACTCAAAGATTTGTTAAAGGTTGAAGCTAGAATGAGGTAGATTAGTTCTGCCCTTGATGAAAAGCCTGAACTGGAAATATGTACAGACTTGATTTCCCAACAGCTGATTGAGAGAACCTGTGGCATTTGTTCCCCCCCATTTTTTTTTTACTGTTTTACATAACTGTAGAAATTATGAGTGTAAAAAATATAAGCTTAGAC
Organism: Shinisaurus crocodilurus; assembly: GCA_021292165.1. Classification (NCBI taxonomy): domain Eukaryota; kingdom Metazoa; phylum Chordata; class Lepidosauria; order Squamata; family Shinisauridae; genus Shinisaurus; species Shinisaurus crocodilurus. Next base: position 131,338,648 of record CM037881.1, on the reverse strand, counting down.
CATAATGAGAGTAAACCATAATTGCTTTAATGAAGTGGCTGGACATTGTCTTGTACTTTACCGTTGCAATACATCCCAAACTAAAGTCTGTTTTCTTAGGGTTTTTTGTGTGTGTCCATTAGTATTGCAATAGTATATTATATCGCTTATTTATTATGGTTATTGTGCTATTGTCTATGATTTTTATTTTTTATGGCTATTGTGCTACTGTATTTAAATTGTTTATTCTGTGAACCACGTTGAGCATAATGTATTTGTGGAAAACGCGGTATACAAATAAATAGCCTATGACCATTAGTCTTACACTTCTCAAGAATGTGTATTCAATTTGATCACAGAAACAATATCGCAGACCCTCTTTCTATATTTAAAGGTAATCTTTTCCAGATTTTCTGACTCCACTATCTCTTCAGATAACCAAACAGAAAGACAGTGGTTCTAATGAAAAAACTTACTTTTCTGTGGTTTTTCTCCATGTGGCTAAGGACACAGCCTTCTCCCCCCCGCCCCTTGCTGTAGTTATATCTGAGTAAATATGCTTAGGATATACATAAGGCTGCCATCAGTTTTTCATGGAAATAAGTTCTACTGAAATTAATAAGACATTTCTGTTTACATAAAAATCATGATGTACGGCTGTAATCCTAAACAAACTTACTAGGTACTGGTAATAAGTTCACATAACACGCTAAACCTCAGTAGGTTAATCCCTACTGAGGTTTAGCGTGTTGCCTGACCCTTGCGGGGTGCTTTAGAAGCCAACCTGATGTGGCATGACAAAAGCCATGGCTTGCGGTAGGGTTATGCTAACCCTAGTAGGTTTAGCATGTTGCCCAAACCCGGATGACACGCTAACCTACCCACAAGCCAAAAAGGCACACAGCCCATGGCGGCACTTACGGCACTTGGCCCAACTGTCATTGGCTTCCCTGTGCACTTCTGAGTGATGACGACGTGCCCCCTGAGTCCCACTCACCGCCGACCACTGCTGCCTCTGTTGCCACCGCTGCCGGGGTCTGCCAGCCCCCCCCTTCCCCAGCAGGAAGGGGATGAGCGGCAGACTTAGGCATCAGCATCACACTCGCTGATGCCGACGCTGCGGCACGGCGGGCACCACCACACAGCGTGAGAAGGCGGGCCGGGGCGGGGGAGGCACTTCTTTCTGTCTCTCTCTCACATGCACATGCATGCCAGAGACAGAGAGAATCAGTGCCCCCCCCCCCACATGGGACTCCCAAGATCAGGAGTCTCTCTGTCTCCAGCACATGCGTGCACGCCGGGGACAGAAAGAAGCACCTCCCTGCCTCTGCCCCTTCCCTTGTTCCCACAGCAAGAGAAGGGGGTGCTGGTGGAGGGGGGAGGAGGTGCCTTGCAGCTCCCTCGCAAGGGTGGGTAACCGGCAGGAGGACTGAGTGGGGAAGACAGGCAACGTGGTGCCTCTGGACCCCTGCTGTGGGGATGATGGTGGCGGGAGGGCTTGGCTGTGCACTGTCAGCACACAGCGAATCCCCCGCACCGCCATCGCCATGCAGTTGCTAGGGAGCATGGGGATGATGGCTGTGACAGCATGCAGGCATGTCCCCTCGCTGCCGCCACCACAATGCTCCTTCGCCAGGGCAGGTTCAGCCTGCCCTGCGAAGGAGCGTGGTGGTGGCAGCGGTGCTGAGGGGGTGTGCCCTCATGCTGTCACAGCATGTGGGTAGGCCCCCTCAGTGCTGCGGCTGCTGCTGGAATCAGTCCCCCCACCCCACCCTCCAGGACTAGCTAGTCCTGGTGTAGAAAATAAGCCATATACGCGTGGAATTTAGACCAGGTGAACCGTATGCTTCAAATTTTACAACAGCAATAGCAGAAGGAAGTGTGATAGCATATAACCAGTGCTTTTTTTCTGGACAAAAAGGTACCGGAACTCTTGGATTACATTTCCTCAGGAGTAGATGGCGATTAAATTGTAATGCAATTAATAGAAGAAAAAGTGCTGGAACTCAGTTCCGGTGAGTTCCACCAGAAAAAAAGCCCTGCATATAACAAAGCAGCAATATAGGGACTATTCTTTATGGGGGACCCAGAAAATGTGAGGAAACCTCTTTCTCACCAGAAACTACCAAAATCATGTGTAACACCAAAAGCATATTAAGAACCTGTGTAAATTTTCACTGATTGACCTTCTGTAATAAAGCAGGTTCGGGTGAGAGCAATAAGTTCTGCAACCTGTCAAAGACTGGAGATGAGGCAATGGGTTGGCTTCTAGAACTGTGGTGGTGGTGGTGACAGCGTAACCTGCAACACAAGTACCTGGTGCAGAAACTCTTCCTCTCCTCCAACTTTTTCAATGATGAGATACAAATGGGTGGATTCGCTGGCATCTAGGCAGTCTATTAGCTTGTTCCTGATGTTGAAGAGGGACGTTGAAAAACACGCCATCGGGGGCGCAATACATTGTGCATCCGAGTCTGCAAAGCAGATCACAACCTAAGAGATTTACTGGAGAGGTAGGGCTTAAAAGAAAAGCATGGTCAGTGGACAAAGGGTCAGTTGAAACAGCCAGAGGTTTTGTAGTTTGATGCAAAGCCAAAGCATTGGCAATGCCCACAGCTTGTACGTGTACGGCTGTGAGGGGTAATGCAGGGAAAGTGTGTTGTGGCAAGGTAGATCTACTACTAGCTCCAGTGTTTCTTCTGGGGAGGCAGCGCGTGATGTGGCTGAGGTGGGTGAGAAGGGCATTTCTTTTTTTAATGCCTAGGTTGTTTACAGTACAGTCATGCCTTGGATTGAGAGCATAATTCGTTCCAGAAACGTGCTTGTAATCCAAAACACTCTTATATCAAAACGAAATCCCCCCAAAAAAATTTGTACAGAGATTTTTAATTTAAGCCGTACTACAGTACTTGTAGTGCAAGACGTCGCTTGTATATCAAGTCAATTTTTAAAAAATAAATATTTAAAAATTTGCTTGTCTTGCAAAACGCTCTCAAACCAAGTTACTTGCAATCCAAGGTATTACTTGCAGTTGCCTTCTTGAGTGTTTTGCTGCCATTGAGTTGGGCTGTTTGGCTACTCCCTCCTCCTCCTCCTCCTCCTCCTCCTCCTCCTCCTCCTCCTCCTCCTCCTCCACTTCTTCTTCTTCTTGACTAACTTCTTCTGCTTTGGCACCCTGAGTAGTGTTGGATCTGTAGGGCTAGCAGCTTGGGTTTTTTTTTCTTTTTCTTTCTTCTATTGAGCACAGTGTTATAACAGAGCACAATTCTTGTTACAGGGTGCAATTCTTTTTGTAATCTCTGTGGGTTTTCAGAGATTTTTGGAAAATCTTTTGGCTATCTGTCATAATTCCCTTCTTTGCCAAGGAATGTAAATTTTGCATCATACTGCCATTTTGGCTTGGATACTCCCTTAAGGGGAATTGCCCTGCTTCTAATTCTGGGTCACTTTGAGCCCCTGACTCTTTCATAGTCCATTTAAGTCTTTCTTGCTGTTTTCTAAGCTTGCACAGGGTGCTGTGGTGTGTGTCAGATTTTTTTTATAAGTACCAGGGATGTTGAAGAGTCCTTGGTCTCCAGTCACAAGTCGAGTCACGAGTCTTTGGACCCGAGTCTCGAGTCTGAGTCCTTGGTCCAAAATGGTGACTCACGAGTCACGAGTCACTCCCAAAGCTGACTCCACGAGTCCCTATTAAAATCAATGGGGGGGGGGTTTCCCAACAAAATAAGGCTACTTCAGATGTGTGGTTTAAATAAATTCTAGGCACAAGTGTGCCTTTTTATTTCAAAACTCTGCAACTGATTTTGGCAAGAATAGACCAGGCAGAAAAACCCAAAATAACCAGGCAGACAGAGGAGGCAGGGAACCCCAAAGCAGGCAGGCAGGCAGAGGCCTTTGTCTTGGACAATTCAACTGTTGAACTGGTCAAGAAGAGACCAGGCAGGCAGAGGAGGCTGGGAACCCCAGACAGGCAGGCAGAGGCAGCCAAACCCAAAATGTCTGAAAGGTTGCATTTTAGAAAAATGATTTTAAAAAATAAACTTGCTAAAACGTATCCATGTTGCATTTGAGGAACACGATTTTTTCTAAATGTTTGGCCCCCATTCTGGAACGGTGAGATCTCATCACAATTCCACCCTCACTGAACACCCGCTCCACTGGTGATGAACTTGCTGGAACCAGTAACACACTCAGAGCAGCCGCACAGAGTAATCTCAGGTCCTTCTTCTGCCTCTCCCAAGTATGCAACACATCAATCAAAATAAATCTTGACACACTGTTGGGGCTGCACTCCTGGTAGCCGTCCATAGTGGCCGAGCAGCGGCACACCTCGCTTCCTTGCGCTCTTCGCCGGCAACCACGCTCCTCTCCACTCCTTCTGGCACACCAGGGATGTTGAAGAGTCCTTGGTCTCGAGTCCCGAGTCGAGTCTCGAGTCCCATTAAAAATATTGGGACTCGAGTCCGAGTCGAGTCAGAGGGGGAACTCAGTCCGACTCACGAGTCGAGTCCTCGAGTCCGAGTCCCCATCCCTGATAAGTACTGATGTTGCTGATGTGGGAACAGCTGCAAGGGCTGCACTTTCCCTTTTTGATTGGGCGCCACTGCTAGGCAGTGGAGGTGGGGGGAAGAAAGAAGGGTCCCTGGCCTCTTCCACCTTGGGGAGGGTGGACTTGGCTTCGCCCAAGAGCCGGCAGAAATTCCTCATCAGACAAAGGAACTTCCTCCTCTAACTGGTTTAGAGGCCGTTTGGGATGGAAGTTTCTCCGCCTGTGTGACGCAGCACACTTCTTTTATAAGGCAGTGCAAGTCAGAAAGCACTGATTGGTTCATTTTGGTGCAGTGAAAGCTGTCGAATGGATTGGCTACACACAACAAGTGTGCCTTATCAACAAACACCGCCTAGTTTCTACATTCCTAACATTTCTCACTCATACCTTATTATCTCTTGGTGTTTCAATTCCCATTAAAGGGTTTCCACACAGATTCCCCCCTCCCCCGCTCTTGCTGGCTGTGCTGCCCGTGGGCACCAGATCCAGCCAGAGGAGGGGGCGGAAGGGGGGATTCCCTCTGCCAGTGCCGCGCATGCATGTGCATAAACCCAGCACAGGGAGCAGTTCCCCCTTCTCCCGGGTGTCGCTTAAGAGCGGTGCCTGGGAGGAAGGGAAAGGAGGGTGGGCAGAAGGAAAAGCCGTGGGGCACACCCCTGCCACCGAGGACGCTGCCGCCGCCGGGTAAGTACAGGAGTGCCGGTGTTGAGGCAGCGGGGAGGCTAGTGGGGGAAAGGAACCGTTCTCGACTCTGCTTCTGCTCAGCGGACGGCAGCTGCGCTGAGAAAGAACTTCCAATGGCCCCTCACCTGGGGCCGGGGAGAAGGCTTGCGCGTGGGGGAGGAGAGAGGAGGCAGGCAGCTGGTCAGGTGGGTCACTGGTAACGAGCCAATGGCTCAAAAGGGTGGAGACACAGGTAAGAGCTTATTTAAGCTCCTGGGTTCCCGCCCTCTGACTCTTGCTAAGCGATAGCTTGTCTCTCCCTGTGGCGGGAAGTGCGGGTTTAGGCAGGAACAATTAAGGTTATGGTGATCATCCAGTGGCACCTTTCAAGGTGACTGACGTTTACCCAAGGCTGCCCTCGCCAATGCCATGAGGCTTGGCACAAGGGAGATTAAGACAGCTTTGGGGTTTTACCTTTCTCACCTACTTTGGGAGCCTGGAGGCGCCAAAGTAAGGTGACGATGGTAAGGCCCTCCAGCTCCACATAGAGGGCAACTGGGCGGTGGCGGGCCATCCTGCCTCCGGTTCAGTTAGGATGCATTTGCCAAATATTGGTCTTTTTTCCCGGCCAAGGGCCGGGCTAGGTTAGAACCGCACTTCACCCTTCACAGATCTTCAATTTAATAAATGTGGCCCTGATTTGAAACCATATACCCTGTGTCTGCCTCTTCTTTATCTCGCCTTTACACGCGCAAAGGGCAAAGGACAGCTGGCGAAAGTGCCACGACTTGGGCACTTTTTGCCAGCTGTCATCCCCGCATCTTCTCAGTGCTCCCACGCAGTGTCCCCTGGGATACTGGCAGGAGGACTGAGAGGGGAAGATGGGGCATGGCGGTGCCTCTAGACCCCCGCTGTGCCTGACCATTAGTCTGGCATAGCCCGGCCCCGGGCCTGGGGCAACTTTTAAGCCCACAGAGGTTTCAGAACCTCTATGGGTTTAAAGTGATGTGCGAACCTGGCCACTGAGACATTAACAGCCTGATCCTAAACAGATTTACTCTAAATGCTATACAAATGAAATATGACAAAAGTTGCAAAGTAATCTTTTGTTAATACTGTATGCTGGGATATAGAATTCTTTGGGACGTGTAAGTCTGGCTATGGAAGCTCTGTGTCGTCATCTTCTCCCAAGATGGTAGGGAATGCATGATGAGCTCTCCCATGTCTTTTTAAAAATTAAAAGCAGATGTTGGGGAGCTGAATCAGATCAGGGATGCGGTTCTGGGGGAGGATAGTAAAGCGCCCCCCCCCCGCCTTTTTTTAATCTACATTGTTCTATTGAAAGTTCTATTTGCCATGCAGAGGAAAACATACATGTACTATACAAAGGAGAAATCTGCATGTGAGATGTATATGCCTGTACTAGCAATAGCAAAAGCGTAGGGACATACTTGACTATGGGGTTTTGTTATTTTTGTTTTTGCAACCGGTGATTGTATCCTAAATATATTTGCTTTTTACATCCTGAGTGACCAGCATGTTTTTTTTCCAAGCAGTTTAGCAAGCTGTGTCAGCACTCTCAACACATCAGTTCAGCTGTGACACGCAAGCTCCATCTGGTACATAAGGCTTTTATCAAACTACTCTGCTGTTCTGCTAGCATCACTTTCCCAGCTGCCGTGTTTACTTCCTTGAGCTATCACTGATGAAAATGAGCTAAAAATGGTATGACTAGTTTAAGGATTAGGTGAAGGCATTAACAGCAAAAGAGTTATATTATACTGGAGCAAAACTGTCTCTTTTTAAACGAAGGGGTGTAGCCAAAGATGGGGGCTACACCATCTGTGCTGGTGCAATGACAGGCAGTAGTGCTAAATGGGCAAAGTTACAGGGAGAGGGGTGGAGTTAGGCTAGAACAGTGTTTTCCAACCTTGGGTCCCCAGATGTTTTTGGCCTATAACTCCCAGCATGCCCCAGCCAGCTATGCTGGCTGGGTCATGCTGGGAGTTGTAGGCCAAAAACATCTGGGGACCCAAGGTTGGAAAACACTGGGCTAGAAGATCAAGATGTAGCTAGGGTGGCCATGTGTCCCCATTCACAGAGGAAAGTCCTCTATTTGAAGGCACCTTCCCTTTGAGGGACTGTCCAGTCCAGGTCTGGTTTAAAGATAAAGAACCATAAAAAGGTTGAGCAGATCAGGGGTTGTCCATCACTTGATAGCACCTGGACAGCAGACTGAGAAGGTACACAGGCCATCTGCTTACAGGCGTCCTCATTACGGTGAGATTAGTGTTTCTATTTAAATTATAGCAACTACTTCTAAATTAGCATTTATACATATACCGTAAATTCGCATGTGCAAATTTTATGCAATGCTGTGCGCTCTTTTGGCTTCTTTTTGGAGAGTGTATTAAGTGGCCACCTTCACTGAGACCAGGATTCATTCGTTTTACTTACCCCAAGACTTGGGTTTTAAAAAGGTTGCAACAACATCTCAGCACAGAAGACAAGAGGCTTATGCACATGAATTCAAACCGCTTGCAGCAACTACTGCCCTGCCTGTCTTAGCACTGCATACCATTTTCTCTGTACACTTGCTAATATGATGCAGGGGATAGAACTTGGGTTTGGACACAGAGCATTCACATTCAAAACAAATCCCCACTTAGTCGTAAAGAATGTGGTAGGGGCCCACAGACAGAAATCTTTATGGATTGGTACACTCTGTAGGGAATGGCAGCCAATAGAGCGCACATATATCCATAATCAAACACTTCCCCCCCTAGTGCGTGTTTGTAAGTGCTGCACATTACTACTAAATGTGGCTGATGGAGGTATATGCCAAAAATGTAGCAGCCTTTATTAGTTGTTGTGCGGGACAAACCCTCATCTCTCAGTCAAACCTACCTCCTAGCGATAATACTGAAATGACAAAATGTGAGTTGTAATTGTTTGTTTATTGCAAAGTAGTAAAATTTCGCTATGTAAGACGAAGCATAATATATATATATATATTAGAGTCAATAGTAACAGATGAGCATCACGAGTGAAAATGGGGGGAAAGGAAAAGAAAAGAAACGGAACGGATATTCTGACTATCACCCATACAGCCTACTACTACATTTCTGTCCACAAAATGCTGCCTAAGTTAGCCTTTAAACAGTAAAAACTGAACATTATGTATTTATTTATCCACAGTTCATGCTAGAAAAATGCTATAAAAATGATAACAATTGAATCTAAAGTCAAGCATTGTAAATTTTAGCGTTTGTTTCTGTTCTTCCTCATACAAGAAGTAGGAAGAGGATTTCGACAAGCTAGGGTAAATTAAGCGGGTATCAGGAAGGGATGACTTCCAGGACACAGTCTCTGCATGGGTCAAACATTGCATTGGAAGCTTGGGGATGAGGCTCTTCAAAGAATATGCAATTCTCTGGATATTTTCCTGTGCTAATTTCAATGAACTTGGTGGAGCCAGATGTCTTCTGTGCTGGTGCAATGACAGGAAAGTACAAAATCCTGTAGTAAAACTCGGAAGCATTTCCAGACATGAGATTTTAATTACTTCAGAGGTGCCTCTTTGCTCTTTTTTGTCCTGTTTGGTCTGATCGTTGTTAATGCTGAGGAGAAAACAAAAGAGAAACACTTTTAATGGAAATTAGTATTCTAGCCAATGTAGGTTTTACATTCACACTGCAAACCCAACTGAAACAGCCACTTCAAACCTTCTCTAGAGAAGCCCTTAGACAAATGGTGGAGTGGTACATGCTGCACAGAAGAGAGCTTTAGGGTGCATTCCTATGCACGTTTAGACTGGAAAAAATGCTTATAACTCCCAGCATGGAAGTTGTAGGCCCTTTTTTCCTGTCTAAACACGCTGCATAGGATTGTGCCTTTAAATGCTCATTTTACTTGCCTACAGGGCCGGATTAAGAGCATTATGGGCCTGGTGCTGAGGATTTTGGTGGGCCTTTTTATGGAAATAAATAAAATGAAGACGCAATTTTATATTAAAACAAATTAAATATTTTAATTACCATTAAAGTGCCAAAACAGAAACATACTGAAAATATTTCTTTTTTTGTAAACAATAAGCTTGTTAACTCAATAAAACCGTTATAAATAGAACATTCACAACAACCATTTTTAAATAAACATAAACCATATAAACAATTTAAATATAAGTGTATGATGTTTGGCTCATAAAAATTTGTTCCTTAAAGTATTATTATTATTATTATTATTATTATTATTATTATTATTATTACTAAAGCATCATAATCAATACAGCCTGCGTTATGATTATGGTGCAGAGAGTAACTCTTGAAATAAATAGCAACCACTAGTTTTAAACACACAAACAGGTTATTCACTGAACTCTAACCTGCATTTAAACTAAATGAATCAAGCTGGTAGATTAAAATAAAATTACACATTAACTTTTCTTGCTTTTTTACTTGCAAATTCCTCAATTGTAGAATCAAGATTAAGCTCGTTCAGCAAACCATTTTCAATGCACAACAGAGAGAGCGCATTTAAACGCTCCTGACCCATGGAAGACCTTAGTTCATTTTTCACACGTTTTAATGCTGAAAATGAACGCTCACCACTGCAGTTGCTGACCATTAAACACAAATACATGCGGAGGGTCACAAATGTATTTAGAAATGCACCGACTAGAGATTGTGTAATCATAAACTTGTACATTTGTGTTTCTTGACTCCCATGAATGTCTTGATTTGCAGTGGAAGATTGGTACATTTTGAAAATAGATTAAAACTGTACAATTTCGTCTGCAAACAGGGGTTCAAGATCTTCAGGATATTTTGACACTAGTGTAGTGGCTCTGGAACGTAGACTATCAGCTGCTAGAGTGCATATTTCTGATAGAAATCCAAATCTTTCTTGAATTATATTGTATGCTGCTTGCCTGTGCCTCAGTGATTCTGTCAATTGGTCAATTATAGGATAAAAGGTATGCACTTTAAACCTCTCAGAGGGTGTCATATCAGCATTAGCATCTTCTGCATCACCATAGTCCCACCTCCTATTTCTTTTCACTTTCCTTCCACGTTGTAGCTGGTACTCCTCGCAGCCGGAAATATTTTTACCCTGCTGTTCAAATTCAGAGAATCTAGAACGGAGAGACTGCACAAAATCCTTTAGAGAGTTCAGCATGTCTGTTGCTGTATGCAGATCTAATTTTGCATCTTGGAGACACTGACTGGTTCTGTGAAACCTTGGTAAAATGACAGACCATACTTCAACAACCATTATTCCAGTTTCCAATTGATCCATGACATTATTTAGGCCCTTTGCTTGTAAACAGACCTCTCCCTTTGTGGATTCATCATTCATAATATTTGAAAGGACATCTCTGATAGCACTATAGCCTTTTTGTAAGGCATTCACAGCATCATGGTGAGCAGACCAACGTGTATCAGATAACCTTTTTAATGTCGGTATACCACATAGTTTGAAACTATCTGTTAACAGATTCCATCGATGAGTTGAAGCAGAAAAAAAACAATACAACTGCTGCACAAAATTAAAGAACGAAACTGCACAGCTGTTTACGGCATTTTGTCCAACAAGATTAAGTGAATGTGCACAACAAGGAATGTATTCAGCAAGTGGGTTTTTCCCCCAAATTAAGGCCTGCATACCATTATATTTGCCACTCATATTAGATCCGTTATCATAAGACTGACCCCTGCAGTCTTTGATGGAAATTCCATTTTCATCCATGAACTGCAAAATAATGTTTGCTAGCTCCATACCAGTGTGTCCGTGCATTGGAATGAATTTCGTAAAACGCTCCACTGGACCACTAGGTAGTACATAGCGAAATATAATTGTTAGTTGATCACAATGTGCTATGTCAGGGATGGAGTCAACAGAAATTGAATAATATTTGGCTTCTTTTATCTCGTTTATGATTTGCTGCAGCACTTGCTGACCAATCAGTTCAATAAACTCATCACATATCGTTGATGATAAGTACCTCCACGTTTTTTAACCTCTAGGGCAGTCTTCCCCAACCGGGGCCCTTTCAAATGTTTGGGGCCCCAGCTCCCATCTTCCCCAGCCACTGGCCATGCTGCCTGAGGCAAATGAGAACTGTAGTCCAAAATATCCAAGAGGGATATTTGGTGAACTCTGTTCTCTGGGGTTTTTCAAAATAAAACTTAAAATGCCACACAATTCTCCATGAAAGCGCACGTGCACACACACACAGACACACAGTATTAGCCAAGCAGGTGACATTTTGCAGGCGGCAGGAGGATCAACACCCCCAAAAGGCAGACACACACACCCACAAACACACAGCCCTCTCTTACGTTCAGTTTGGCTCACAAAAGAGGGAAAGCCCTTTTACAGAAAAAAAGGAGAAGGAGAACTTGCAGATCAAAAGAGTCAAACTTTTGAACCTTACCTGTGCAGAGCAGGGCCATCAGGACCAGAGGCAGGTAAAGACCATCCCAGAGGTTTGTCCCATAGCAAGCAGAAGTCATGGTGGAGATTTTGGAGGCGGGTGGGCAGAGAGGGGTCGCTTGACGGAGCAAAAACTCAAAAACTCCTGCAGCTCATCAGTAAGGGTCTTCCCAATTTCCCCCAAATTATTTATTAAAAAAAAAAAAAGCAGCCACAACAAAAAGCCAGGAAGCTTTGCTTGACCAAGAATAATTGTGTTGTTCTTGTTGCTTTGTTTCGTTTTCGTTTTTGTTTTTTTGTTAAACTAGCATTTGAACAATTGAGCTGCGAATCAGAAAGATCTTTTGCTCGAGGCTGGAGAGAGAGGTCCCTTCTAAATCTGAATATTACAGACCCTAGCAAGCCCCCCATGTGCTTCAGCAAGAAGTTCTCACAAAGAAATGTAGTAACAGTGATTGAAATGCAAAAAGCTACCGAAATGCTAATTTGAGAACAACAGTTCTTGCTAGGTCTTGCCTCAAGCCTGTAATGCAGATGTGCTTAGAACACCTTTCTAATCTTGAAAAAATCATTAATTATGCTGAATGGTAACGAAGGGGGGGAAAATCGCGCCACGCGTCCCTATAATTGTGGGCCTATTGTCTGATAGGGGCCTGGGGCTGCAGCTCCAATAGCCCCTATCTTAATCCGGCCCTGCTTGCCTAGACAATATAGGCCATATAAAATATAACAATCTGCACTTTCCCAGTACTGTTGCCAAGTAAGTTTTCCTTCTTGCATTTAGATATCAAGTGTGGATTTGAAGCGGTGATTACAGAATTCATGGAACTTGAGGTCAGAGGCACTCCAATCACTCTTTGAGTCCTGGCTACATATTTGTTATTTATTTAAAAAATACATATCCTGGCAGTCCAAATGAGTTTCTCGAGATATAAATCAGGCCACTGAATTTCCTTCAGGTATTACCACCAGAAGCCTAGCAACTTGCCTGACAGGTATATCTTTTGGACTGACATTTTAATCTGAGAGCGTTGTGGCATCGTGGATACAGAGTTAAATATAGACTGGGTAAACCTGGGTTCAAATCCTCTATCAGCCATGAAGTTCACTAAGCTAGTGGCCACCACAATACATTGCCTCCCACAATCAGTATAGAAACGACATGTAAGGTGGTGAGTAACAGGTAACAAATTATAATGATGACACCTGAATACCAGCAGCAAATACCAAATTATATAATGTGATAACGGTATGAAAAGTAACAAGAGCCAAATAACAACATGGTCAATAAAAAACAAAGTACAAACAAGTACTGGGCAGTGAAGAAAACTGCCAATAACAGACAGAGTATAATGTAGTGACAGCTTACTATAATGACAGTAACAGAGTACCACAGAATGTGGGACAAAAGAAGCACAACTGAATATAATGTAATGACAAAAGTGAAGCAAAGATAGCAAAAACAAAAACAATAACAAACAAGAGCAGGCAAGTATGGAGCAGTTGAGAAAACTGCTATAAACAGACTGAGCATGATGTAGTTACATGAATCAAGATTGTAAATCCTGTTTCGTCAATCATGACTTCATCAGAAAAAATCTTCTTAAAGTCGCTGCTTACAGGAAATTTCCATGGGGGTAAAGAATAACATTGGTTCTATATATAAATTATCATTTAAACTGAACCCATAGCAGGAAATTCTATCTGTATGAGAAAACAAACTATTAACTATCATGTAAACAATTATATACAAGGTAGAAGAGGAAAAGCACCGAACCTTTTACCCAGGCTAAAAAATCCTGTGTTTGCAGGCAGCAAGGACTTTCCTTCCAGCGTTTAAACTCTCATTAAATCAACAATATATATAGAAGAAGTTAAAGGTACAGCACCCTGGTTATATCTCATGTGAACAGCTGTTATGGAGAAGTTTGTAAAGCAAAGTAATCAAGCAATTATCTCCCTTAAAAAGATGTTGAATCCATACTAGCATTTAGCCCACGTGGATGCACTATGTCTAATTTAAAGATCCACTCAGCCTCCTCTTAATAACAATTGATCACGATCATGCCAGTTGTATTCGTGGGGATATATTCTTTCTGTAACAAGAAAGCAAAAATCATCATATCTGTGTGCTTTTTCAATGAAATGAGGAACCAATGGTGCATCTAAAATACAATGTTTTAACTTAAGAGCAGTGTTCGAAGATACGTGTTCTCATGCTTCGAGTAGTCTTACCAACATACAGAAGCCCACAGGGACAGATGATGATATAAATCACCCACTTAGTTGCACAATTAGAGAAATGATGTAGCTTAAAGAGCCGGTGGTCTCTAGGATGTTCAAAATATCTTAGTTTGTAGAGTCAAGGTGCAGACAGAACAGTCTTCCACTGGCCCCTCATCTGGGGCCGGGGAGAAGATTTGCGAGTGGGGGAGGAGAGAAGAGTTAGGTAACAGGTCAGGTTGATCACAGGTACTGAGCCAATGGCGGGATTAGGCAGTATGGCTTAAGCTTATGGTGATCATCCAGTGGCACCTTTCAAGGTGAATGATGTTTACCCAAGGCTGCCCTCGCTAATGCCCTGAGGCTTGCCAGGAAGGAGATTGGGACGTCTTTGGGGTTTTGCCTTTCTCGCCTACATTGGGTGCCGGGAGGCGTCAAAGTAAGGCGACGATGGTAAAGCCCTCCAGCTCCACATGGAGGGCAACTGGCCGGGGGCGGACCAACCCACCTCCGGTGCGGTTAGGATGTATTCACCCAAATATTGGTTTTTTCCCGGCCAATGGCCGGGCTAGGTTAGTACCGCACTTCGCCCTTCACAGATCTTCAATTCAATAAATGTGGCCCTGATTTGAAACCATAGACTCTGTGTCTGACTCTTCTTTATCTCACCCATACACTCGCAATATCCACTGCGTTTGAAATGGCCATTGACCACACTTGCCTGGCGCTTTTACGAGAGTTTAAATGCTGGAAGGAAAGTCTTTGCTGCCTGCAAACACAGGATTTTTTAGCCTGGGTAAAAGGTTCGGTGCTTTTCCTCTTCTACCTTGTATATAATTATTTACAAGATAGTTAATAGCTTGTTTTCTCATACAGATAGAATTTCCTGCTATGGGTTCAGTTTAAATGATAAGATTTATATGTGGAACTAATGTTATTCTTTACCCCCATGGAAATTTCCCGTAAGCAGCAACTTTAAGAAGATTTTTTCTGATGAAGTCATGATTGACGAAACAGGATTTACAATCTTGATTCATGTAACTACATCATACTCAGTCTGTTTATAGCAGTTTTCTCAACTGCTCCATACTTGCCTGCACTTGTTTGTTATTGTTTTTGTTATTGCTATCTTTGCTTCACTTCTGTTACCGGTACTTATTACACATTACTTATATTCAGTTGTGCTTCTTTTGTCCCACATTCTGTGGTACTCTGTTACTGTCATTATAGTAAGCTGTCACTACATTATACTCTGTCTGTCATTGGCAGTTTTCTTCACTGCCCAGCACTTGTTTGTACTTTGTTTGTTATTGACCATGTTGTTATTTGGCTCTTGTTACTTTTCATACCATTATCACATTATATAATATCTGGTATTTGCTGCTGGTATTCAGGTGTCATCATTATAACTTGTTACTCACCACCGTACATGCTGTTTGCTATAACATGCTTCTTTATTATCAGCACCTGATTATACTTAGAATGTCAGTTTAATCATTGTATTGGGTCAACCATCATTGTGTATGACATTTCTTTCTGTGTGGTATTGTTTGTAATATTTTCAAGTAAATATCGAAGTCAATAGTTTGATTTATGATACATGATCTTAACTATATATATCACTCAGCCATGTTAATTTGTGTTCAGAACTTTATGATTTGGTTTTTCATATATATTCATACTTGAATTTTTTGCAGTTGTGTGCATTGTGGCTGCAGCCTTTGTTGTTTTTGGGGCAATCAGTATGGAACATCTGAATATTTTCAATGTAGATCTGTAATGAATTTTGAAGCTTTCAAATAATTATGGATAATTTGCTGTATTTTCTCAACTGTCTATTAAAGATATGGACAGTGGTAATCATTCAACTGTTAATAATAGCGCGACACATAGATTTACAAAATGTCTGTATGCTTACTCATTTTAGGGTCGCACAGTGATCTTATATTCATATATTCTATAAAGCTTTTGGAAAAGGATAGCTGCTAATTATTTTTCATAGAAAAGTTTCTTTTAAAAGTTGGCACAAAACTGGGTTTCATTAGCAATGTTCTCAACTTGGTAAAGGCCAGAGGATTGTGAGAAAACAACAGCATGAGTCCACAGAAGGTGTAATCTCTTGAACACAGAAATGCTGCAAGTCTTTTAATAACAGAAGAAAGCTTTATTCAGAATAGCCTTAACAAGCTTAACTGCTGTGTTCTGCCTGAGACAACAGGACTCTAGTCTACAGGAACCCAGAAAGGACAAGCTAGAAACTTGCAAAGCAGAAACTGACCTAGTGAGATTTCATAGATTACAGAGTTGGAAGGAGCCTACAAGGCTATCGAGTCCAACCCCCTGCTCAGTGCAGGAAACTAGAGGAGGGGTCTCCCATCCAAGTAATAACCAGGCCTGACCCTGCTTAGCTTTCCACACTCAGACAAGCTGAGCCAGCATAAGCTACAGGCCTGATATAGTGGTTGATTGTACACGTTACAACACAATTATTGGAGATTTGGGAGAATGCTAGTGAGAATTCAAAGGTGCTCCTTCCAACTCTATGAAATCTATGAAATCTATAAACCTGTCTGTTATGAGAGCTTCATCAACAGAACAGGCTGAATGAAAACCTGCAGCTTTCTGCATCTGTGAAATAGCCTATTTCCCCAAATATGAGATCTTGGGATATATACAAATTGTGTGTTCCTGTGTGGTTGGCTAATATCAGGAGGCAAAAGTAGTGTCAACTATCTTTTAGAGGCAAACCTTACCTCAGAGCAGTGGCTAAAGGGAATCACTGTAGATCCCTGCTAACTCCGTGGAGCAGCTTTGGAAATCTCGTATATTTCATGAGTCTGATGAATAGTCTATGAAAGTTTAGGCCACAATAAATCTTTTAATCTTTAAACTGCCTGAATGCTCTTCTTTGTTTTTGCTGCAACAGACAAACATAGCTACCTGCTTGAAAGGTGTGAGGACATAGGCTATCTGCCTCAGTTAATTCACCTGTGCTATATATATATATATATATATATGTATGTATATGTAAAAAATGTAAATTTGTAGAGAAGGTCCCTGCAGGCAGGATCTTTTTTATTAAAATATTTATCCAGAGTCACTTTATTTGTACTTTCAAAGCTTTGCCTTTCAAAACACTGTACCTTTTATTAAGGCTTCATTAGTCTAGTTCATTATTAGTGTTATTAGGAACTATTAAGTATTATTATTGTTATTAACATCTTACCTTTCTTGCCATCATGAAACTCAAGGTGGCATACTTTATTTATTTAATTAAATAAATTTATAATCCATTTTGCAGAGATATACCCTTCCAAAGTGGCTTACAAACAATAAAGGGTTTGGACACAGGAAATTAAGCCAGGTTTGAGGTTGCTGAAAGCAGAACACACGTGTTTACCTACTTACGAAAGTTTGAACAAATACAATCTTTATTAAAGGCCTGAACTGAAGGTGTAAGGTGAAAAGCAAATGGAAGGCAGTTCCATAATCGAGGGGTCACCACCAAGAATGCCCTGCCCCTTGTACTCACCAATCTAGCTGTTCTCACTGGCAGGCACATGTGCAGAACCCTTGATGATAACCTCTGAGCCTCCCTTGGAGGTGTCACTTGGAGGAAGGCCTCAGATGTTGAACATAGTGTATGGGCAGATTGTGGTTGGGAGAAGCGTTCTGTCAAGTATTGTGGTCCCAAGCCATATATTATAGGTTAAAACGAGCACCTTAAATCAGGCTCGGAAGCATATCAGCATCCAATGCAAGCGGGCCTTATATCATAGGGCTTATTTGTTGACTAGTTCTAAATTCTGGTCTTTTCCACTTAAATTAGATTATCCACCTTGGTCAGTTTTTGAATCATTATGTCTGGATCCTCTCTCCAAATGGATGGCATTAGGGTCTCGCTACACTAAAATGGATTGGGTGCCTCCTACAATTATAGCAGTTAGAGAGGTGTGGCATATTATACCGTATTTTTCCGTGTATAAAACTATACTTTTTTCTTAAATTGATAGTCGAAAAATTGAGGGTCGTCTTATACACGGAAGTACGGTAAATCTGAGGAACCTTTGAGAGAGGAGCGAAACGGGCCCCCAACCTATCGTAACCTCCGCTCTGCCTCCCCAGACTGCCTCGCTCGCCTCGAGGGCCGCTGTGCAGGCCGCCCGCGGGAGCCTAGGCCTCGCCCGCCTGTCCCCGCCCGGCCTCTCACTGCCAGCTCCTGCTTGCGCTTGACCAGCTGGGGGCGTGGGGAGAAGCCAGCGAGGCGGAGCAGAGCCTGCGAGGGGAGCAGCTCGGGCGCGCCCACCCCCTGGCCCAGTCCGGCTGCACGCCACGGCCCAGGCACCGGCAGCTCTACGGATCCAGCCCAACAGGCCGGCCCGAGCAGCCCTCTGGGAAGCCGAACATGGGCTGAATTGCCCATTCACAAACACCCCACCCAAAATGTTGATTTCTGAATTTTGGGTTAGAAAAGTGGGGGGTCATCTTATACATGGGGTCATCTTATACACGGAAAAATACGGTATCTCATCAATTACAGTTTGACCCATTTTCTCATGCTAAACTGACTTTATGGGGTAATCCAGATTTAAAAATTGGTAAGAAAATGTCCCTGTGGCGGGCTTGGACAGACAGGTTGATTTTTACTTTGGATCAATTAAAGAGTGTAGATGATGAGTTTTTGTCATTTTTGGCTTTGCATTTGCATGCTAAATATAACTTGCCTGCTTCAGCCGAATGGCAATACTTGCAACTGCAACATTTGTTAGAATCTAGGTTTGGTCCTGCTGCTTTTTCAGCTTCAGAGCCTCCTTTACTATTGGATGCATTGATTGAGGCTGAACAGTTATATCGACCTACAATTCATGTTTATAAATATTTATTATCGGTGAATAAATATGAATGAATGAATTAAGTTTATTTTGGTCACAAACCGGTATAGCATAAAAACAACAGTAAAAACATCGGTAAAATACATAAAGTCATTGTGCTGAACACAACAGTCCCAAACTATGTCTAAAATATTATTCAGTAAAACCATTCAACATCCATTTTCTTTGGCTTATGGCAGCCACACAAAAGCTAACCACTTTTGGAGTAACTTGAGGATCCTGAACCAACAGAAGATACTTTAAATAATATTCATTGGATCTACTGGGGATTTGTTGTATAATAGGGGTAACAAATGCTTGGCGCAAATCCCGATAGAAAGAGCAGTACAGTAGAACATGGCCTACGGTTTCCACTGCTCTTATCCCACAGGAGCATACGCATTTTTGGTAAGGAATACTTCCAAACTTTCCATCCAATAGGGCTGAAGGCAGGACATTAAACCTGGCCAGGGTGAAAGCTTTCCTAAATTTGGGAATATTCAGATCTGCCAGATAATTTGCAGGCACAAATGTCCCCCCATTGTCTCTAAAGTCAGGATATGTTTGGACATGGGCACAAAATCCCATATATCACAAAACTGTATATTGGACAAACGACAAGACCCCTTAGATTACGTATAACTGAACATAAGAGCAAAATTCGAAGAGGTATATTAGATGCCCCATTAACTACTCATTTTATAGATTCACATCATAAAGCAACGGATCTGAGATTTTTTGCAATAGAGCATATACACACTATATCTCAGACACTCTTATCCCAGAGGGAAGCATTTTGGATTCATACTCTCTCTACCATGACACCCCATGGACTTAATGATAAATTAGATCTGTCTGTTTTTTTTTGTAAATGCTGATTACATCTGAAGGACCCTTTAAGATCTTTTACAACATGTAACACCTTTATTATGATGGAGACTAGCACCTTAAGGAGGGAGAGAATTTTCCTTTATTATGATGGAGACTAGCACTTTAAGGAGGGAGAGAATTTTCAACAGCTAACGTTGTACAGCTGCCTTTATAAACCATATGTGGGAGAGTGTCTAATCATGGGAGCTAGCCCAACACACCCGGGGATACATTCCAGTTCAGTCAGGGTTGCAACGAAGAGAGTCTTACAGAGGTAATAATAAGTATGCTTTATTCCCTGTTTTTATCTTTTGGGCATTTCATACTTTTATACTATGTTAATAAGATTTTGAAATTAAGATTTTGGATAGGATTTTGAAAACAGCACAATATTACTCTTGGAGACTTCACCCCTGTTGTCTTAGTGTTCCTCTTTTGAAGGGTGAGAATTATATTTTGTATAAGTATTGTATTTATACAATTGTTGTTTTAAGTACAATACTTTCAATGTTTTGATTGTAAGATAAATTTGTATTATAGAATTTCTGAGGAATATACGAGAAGAATCAATTCAACTGTATTACACTGTGAAGAATCTTGTGTACATTCTGATGAAGACACTGAAGCAAGCTGCTAGCCGGCACTCTTGTAAACTTGAACTTGTACTGTTATCAGTGTATTATTTTCAAAACACAATAT
This sequence comes from Shinisaurus crocodilurus, assembly GCA_021292165.1. Lineage (NCBI taxonomy): Eukaryota > Metazoa > Chordata > Lepidosauria > Squamata > Shinisauridae > Shinisaurus > Shinisaurus crocodilurus. The sequence continues at coordinate 131,318,359 of CM037881.1, read as the reverse complement.
CAGTATTTTTTAATTTGCACTTGAATGGTTATGAGTTTATTATTAGTCTCAAAGTATAATACCAGCATTCCATTTGCAAATTAGTGAATTATATTAATAGTCTCACATTCTATTTGCTTGTTTACATTTCATATATTACCGGTACTCTTTTTCTGGCTCTGGTGCTGTTTGCACTTTTGTATCTTATCATTTTGGAGCCAGCTCCTTTTGTTTGCCTGAAGGGATATGTTGGCCTCCTTTCGTGTAAAAGACGCGGAGAAGAGCCTTAACACTTCTCTGGGCATTCTCAATGGCATTTTTAGTTTGCAAGCTCCATAAACCAAAAGAGTGAAAGGTTATGCCCAAATATCTGAATGAAGCAACTTGTTCTATAGCAGTGATGGCGAACCTATGGCACGGGTGCCACAGCTGGCACTCAGGGACCTCTCTATGGGCACTCAAGCCATTGGTCACCAGATCGCGAAAAGACTGTCCCCTTCTGCAAAACACTAATGATCTTGTTCTTTCTCACAGTGTGGAACAGAATGATTCTATTCTAGAATTCCTGTTACAGAATTCTTTTCTACATTGTTATCACATTTAAAAGATTTTGAAGAATGATGCACAGAGCATGGCTTGGATGTAAAGCCCTAACAGTTGACCTGAGTGCTGCATGTGTTGCTCTCAAACTAACGGAGTATGAGCCAAGGTTTGACAAATTATCAGCATGCATGCAATAGCAAAAATCACATTAATTGTGCAAAAGCATGCCCAATGCAAACTTTTACCTAATGCAGTGTTTGCAGTCCAAGACTAAAGTGTTTAAAATGTGTTAAGCACGTTTGGTTTTCTTGTTTATCTTGCTCATCCTAGTACAGGTTGACTTTTACTTTTACTAATCCGACACCTGTAGAAGCAGGGAAATGACCCGGGGTAAAGCTTGCCCCATACAATTTCAGTCTGGTATATAATCATATTACAAGTTGAGAATCCCTTATCCAAAAATACATGTGCCTACTGTAATTATTTTTAAAGTTTGTATAAATTCCCTTCAGGCTATGTGTACAATGTAGTACTATAATAATTTTTTGAGTTGATTTTTTTTCCAACAAAAAACTGTTTGTATCATTGAAAGCTCTGTTATTGTGTTTTTCTTTTAAGACAAAAGATGTTAATTAGTTCGGACAACTGTATGAGTTGTTTTTCTAAAACTAAAACCTCGGTATTCAGGTTTAATTGCAGCGTTGGCACTTTGAAATAAATAAGTTGGTTTTGTGTTGCAGTTTGGGCACTCGGGCTCAAAAAGGTTCGCCATCACTGTTCTATAGGGTGGTTGTTAATCTGCCATTTATGCTTTAACCTTCTAGAAAAACCCGTAACCTTAGACTTCGCGTGGTTGATCAGCAGTAGTTCGTTTTTGCAGTAGAGGTCTAGAGCTCTTAAGAGACGTCTTAGGCCTATGCTTGTCAAGGAAAGCAACACCATGTCATCGGCATATAAGAGAGTACTGACAAGGACTTATTTGCCAGATTCGGGGGATGGGAACATACTTCCGCCAAGCTTTTAACTAATAAGTTGATGTAAAAATTAAATAAGGTTGAAGCAAATATGCAACCTTGTTTTACCCCGTTCGCAGTTGAAATTTGCCCAGTTACCGTAAATGTCCCGCCCGATTACATCTTATCTGAAGACGAGTATTCTCATATAAACTATGTATGAGAATTAAGAGGTGTCTATCAATGTTCGTATCCTCAAACTTTTTCCATAACCTACCTATCTCTCGAAATCAGGTCAAAGGCTGATTTAAAATCGATGAAAGCTGCATAGAGAGCTCCTCCAGCAGTTACTGCATATTTTTCAACCAGATGTTGGAGGACCAGACCCTGATCAGCAGTGAGATTTCTCAGACCTGGATCCTGCCTGTTCGTCTTCTAAAACATTTTCTTTGTCCAGCCACTTAACTAGTTTTTTGTAAAGATAGCTAGCATACAATTTGCTAATGATGCTTAAGAGGCTGATAGGTCTGTAATTTGAGGGGTCCAATCTTTTCCCTTTTTTATATATTGGGATAATAATCGCAAGCCCCCAATCATCTGGGATATATGCTAAGCGGTCAATACAGGTAAACAGGGCTGCCAAAGCTGGCACCCACCACTCTATATTGGCTTTAAGCAGTTCCGGTGTGATGTTGTCTCCACTTGGAGCTTTGCCCTGTTTAAGATTCCGGATAAGGTGATTAATTTCAGAGATAGATACAGGAGGCCACTCAGGAACACTATTGATAATAGCTGTTGAAAACTATTGAGAGGGTTGACCACTCACATACATGGTGTGGAAATGAGATTCCCAAACTTTAACGGGAATAAGATACTCTAAGCTAACTGTTGGATTTTGCCAACCTCTCGAGACAACTTTCCAAAAGGTACCCAAGTCATCTGCCCTCGATGCCTCTGTTATGCATTGCCATGCTTCTCTTTGTGCTTGCTTCTTTTTCTCTTTAATTAGAGCTTTATATCTCCTTCTAAGTTCAAAACACTCCTCAGGGAGAACAGAGAGATTCAGTTCCCTATACCACCTGTATTTTTCCACTAAGGAGTGCTTCAAGGGAATGCAGTCTTTAGACCTTTTAGATGGGGGACTTTGTCTTACACCCTTTTTATGCATCAAACAATTTTGGAGGGAGATCAGGTCTTGAAACAGTGCTACTGCTATTTCAGGGGAAACTGCATTTAACATGGCATCACAAAGACGAAGACTACATTCCGAGTATATCTCGGATGTTGCTTTGTCCAATTTAGCAGTCCACCTGATGCGTGGGGGACTCATTTCTACCTCAGCACTCAACGGAGGATCATAATCGGTGTGCACAATAAGGTCACCCAGATTTAGGGATAAATGGATACTCTCAACATGGTTACCTACCTTACACCCAATCAACCTATTTAACAAATTATGAGAGACTATGATATAATCAATCACTGTAGTGCCCAAACCAGACATGAAGGGAAATTCCCCCTTTATATCACCCTCTACACCCTTATTCAAAATTACTAGGTCAAGTCTGTTTATCATTTTCATAAAGCATAAACCGGTGTAATTACAACCTTTATCCTTAGAATCCCTATCTGTCAGAAGATGGGCCTCCTCTAATACAGGTGGGTATTCTTTGAAGTGGGCGTACAGAGCAGTATCATTCTGACCAATTCAAGCATTAAGGTCACCAGCCACAATCACTGAGGCCTCTGGGTACAAATCTAATATCTTATTAATATATTTCCCAGTGTTTGCCAGTCATCTTTGACCAGGTGCTTTATCCTTTGTGGTGGCATGTATACATTGATTAATAATAAAGGAAACAACCTACACTTTAAAAACAACGCCGTGGCCAAATGGGTCAGGGACTCAAGACTGACAAAGGAAGCCCTGATACTAGTAGCCACCAGGATCCTCAGACATCCTTTGGGCCACCCACCTTTAGTGCTGGGAGTTGCTTCCAAAGAGTATGAGACAAAACCATGTAATGATAAATCATCTCTTGCCCAGGTCTCTTGAAATAGTAAAATATCATACTGTTTGATAAGTTCTACAAAGAGAGGAGGATCTACCACTTTACTTGGCCAACCTGCAGTGTTCCAAGAAAGAAGGGATATCTGCTGCGATGCATTGTGGAGACAATTTTTTGTCAGACTTGTGCAGCGCCCCCATGAGGGTAGCTTTGGGCACTTATAATCTCTCTTGGGGAAGTAGATGAAGATAGACCCCCTTTAGGTGGATGATATTCTGTTGTAATTTCCTGGACCCCGGTTGTTGGTCTCAACTCTCAAGTTGTCCATCAGATCTTCAATCAGATCCAGCTGAGGAATATAATCCTACTGACATTAGATATCACTGGGCCAGTCATCTTTGTTGGGTGGTAAACGGGTTCCAGAGGCCTTTCTGGGAATCCCCGTTCCTCTTCTTCCAAATATCTCATATCCACCCAGGATAGAGGATTTGATCCAGTCACAATTGTTGTCATCACTTTGGGCACTGATCCACGTTGCGCAAATTTATAATCTGAGTAAATTGCCACTGCTGCTGCTCCTCTTTGTGGACCTGTTTTCTCTCCGTTGAGGCCGTTTCCAACTACCACCCCACTCATTTGGTCATTTTTCTAGGGAATTAAAACACAGTCCACTCCTGTCCCAAATGCTTCCCCTTTGTCCAAAAGGCTTACATGCTCTGCCTGGCTGGCTATCAGAAGTTCTCTCAAAGATGCCAGATTCCTCAAAATATCATTTTGTGCTTCTAGAGTCAGTGTACTTCTAAAATATTTTAGAAGACGAACATTTGAGCAGGTGGTATTTAGATGCCACCTGCAGATGGATAAATACATGGATATTTGCTCTGCTTTTTCTGAAGTTTTTGCATAACTGTTTTTATGGATAGTTGTATTACTACATACTTATTGATACTTATGGATATATATTTCATATATACTGTATGTACTGTAAGTGATTCATTTTAAATACTGTAAGAAAATTGTATATATACAATTGTATATATTGTATATATACAATATATATGATTTTTGTTTTGTTTTGGTGTAATTCACATTTAAAAAAACTATATATATATATATATATATATATATATGTGGAGAAAGCCCAACACAGGTCCCCCCCCACACACACACACACGGTTTTCGCCCAAAGGAGGGGGCAAGGAAGGGGGGATGAAGTCACCGGAGAAGTAGCAGACAGACCATCATCCCCAACAAAAGAGAGTCTCGGTGGAGATCCACAAAACCAAGGAAGGACCATAAAGGATCATCAAGCTATCAGGGCAGTCTCAAAGAGCTGCAAAGTACTAGTACGTCACCTTCTTCCGGGCAGGAATAAGCCCACCTGAAGCGAAGGGGCAGGCATAAGCCCCCACCTGACCTGGAGGGCGGGGAGAGCGGGAACTCAGGGGTAGAAAACCCCTCTCCCTTCCGGTTTAGGGTGGTTGGGAACCAAGGGTACTTCGGGGCCAGAGTCATCTCCAAACAGCAGCCCGAGTATGTCCTTCTCATCCACGCATCGGCCGACCCGGAGCCAGGCTGAAATCGACTAGGCGCAGAGTCTTTGGTCTGAGGTAATTGACTAGATTCACTCCGCTAGCCTAAGCCTGTTCATTGAGAAACCCAGGGGTCAGCTAAGGTTGTGTTGCTGTTGTAGTATTCCTGGAAAGCTGTTAGTTCCGCTCTGTGTTTTGTGTAAACAAATAAAAGCCTTATTTGGTCATTCCAAGTGCTGTGGTTTCCTCTTGTGCACGAAAGCCTCGTAGGTGATTGCCTGCGCTCGTACGGGCTGTAATTCAGAGCCGGTTAACCCGTTAAGCGCCGAACTCGCGCAAAGGATCCTGTTGGTGATCCTTCACAATATATTAAAAAGTATTGGTGTTATGTGTTCAGACCTTCTGGTCCCAGTTATTAGTCTGGCTGCTGCATTTTGCACAAGCTGAAATGGATCCAGATAATTGGACTCATCCAAGAGTGCCTGGAACTGGTTGGCCACCACCTGCTCAAGGACCTTGCCCAGGGAAGGACCATTTGCCACTGGTCTATAGTTGTCAAGATCTTCTGGGTCCAGAGAGGATTTCTTCAGGAGCGGTCTCACCACCACCTCTTTCAGGTGGCATGGGGCCATGACATGCAAGGAAAAAGGAATAGGGAGGGATAAGGAAAAAGTTATGGCTGCAATCCTCGGATTTTCCAGAGAGAATGCTGTGTCACAGATTAGGTGTGGTTGGCTCTGCCCCTGTGACTCCCCTTGGCTCCGCCTCTGCTGACCTACTGTCTGCCCCACCAGTAAGATTGTCCGCGAGCCACCACTGAAGGGTGAGGAGGCAAGGACAGAATGTATAGTGCCAACCTCGATAGGGATCCCAATCCCTTGCAAAGTCCTCTTTATTTGTTCCATAATAGGGACAAGCAAAACTAGCAGGCATGCAAAGATGGATTAATAGATGAACCAAGGGCTGGGAAGGAGCCTAGCAAATAAAAATGTATCTTGGGGGCCCGACTGCTCTGTTTTGGGGGGTGCAGAACCTCAGGCCTGGGGGCCAAATCTGGCTTTCAGAAGTTCCCCAGGTAGCCACGCCCCCTTCCCCTGACCCCCCCCCCTTCCCCTTTCCCTCTGTGAGACCAGGCATTGCATGTTGTGTATCACATCCGATTTTATGTGTTATCATGCATTGATATCAGCATTTATGTATCCACAGTAAATATTTTATTCATTTAATTATTAATTATATTTATATCCCGCCTTTTTTCGTGCAAGGAACCAAAGGTGGCTTATGTAATCCTTCTCCTCTCCATTTTATTATCAAAACAATGTGAGAGGTAGCTCAGGCTGAGAGTCAGTGACTCTCCCAAAGTCGCCCAGTGAGTTTCATGGCCAAGTGGGGACTAGAATCCAGATCTCCAGAGTCCCAGTCCAACACTAACCACCACCACACTGGGCTCTCTAGCTTGTAGGTGAATGGGGTGCTGTAGTATGAGTGATGATGGGTTCCAGCCAGGCCATGAGCTGTGGAGTATGAGGGGTCTCCGAAATCATGCTGGAGCTGGAAGCACTTCTGGAAGCTGGGCGGAGAGGCCCATCGTACAGCTTGCAGTCAGCAACGGCCATATCAGCAGTCACATCATCCTGTGGCACAACAACAGCTTGAAACAGCCATTTCAACATCCAGCGGAAAAACCGGCCTGTGGCTCACGCTGGCTCAGCTTGTCTGAGCGTGGAAAGCTAAGCAGGGTCAGGCCTGGTTGCTACTTGGATGGGAGACCCCCCTCCTCTAGTTTCCTGCATTGAGCAGGGGGTTGGACTCGATGGCCTTGTAGGCTCCTTCCAACTCTATGATCTATGAAATCTATGAATGTGCCCCCATTCTCCTTCAAAACCAAACCTGAATAAAAGAGAGAAATTGCAAGATTTTTTTTTAATTAAGATATAAAATTTGAATCATCATCATCATCATCATCATCATCATCATCATCATCATCATCATCATCATCCCAAACATCTAGAGGGCACCAGGCTGGGAACGGCTGATGTAGGGGGATCCAGGAAACTATCTCTTTAAAAAGATTCTGATAATCAAGTTGTAGAGGTTCATTTAAATGTTGCTCATTCTTATCCAGGAGATGATTTAAATCCATAACAAGTGTGTCTCCTGTTTGACATGCTGTATAATGGAAGAACAACGGGCACTTTTCATCTGATTATTCAGTGAGTGAGAGATAAACGTTATGCCTTCCCTTTGCGAAAAACATTTGATATGACACACTCTATTCCTACCCACGGTAATTTGTTTCCTTCTAATAATCTGAATTGCAGAGAATGAACCTTGTCAACAACTCAGGCCCCAAAGTTCTGAGACTGCTTTAAATCTATTCATATGTAAATAGCTGCTTCTCATACAGAAGAAGTGGAGAGAATGATAGATAGACTAAATAGTTACTAATAATGTTCCACGGAAGTGAGAAAGAGGTCCATTAGCATAATTATAATTTGTCTCCAAGTAGCAGTGGGACCAACAACCTGATCCCCCAGAATCTTTTATGTCTGAGGAGGGGACAATTGGGACAGATGTTCTAGATTTTAGAATCTTGTTATTTTGCAAAGATTTTTTTGTTTGTTTTAATAAGCACCTCCTATCAGGAGTTTCACACCTTTAGTTTGCAGAAATTCAGAGGAAGATTTTGGACTTCCCCCAGATTTGGGGAGAATTGTATTTTAATGGATTTGCCTCAAGGATCACATCAGATGCGAGGCTCAGGGAAAGGCAAACTGTATCCTGAATATGAGACAAGATTTTGGATTGTCCAGTGGAGCATTGTTTTCGCATTGGTGCCAGAAGTGTTACGCCTTATTAAGCAAAAAAGTTTTGTTTTGTGTATATTGGACGGCACAACGTCTTTTGAATAAGGGTTTGTCAAATTTGGCTAATTGCTGGAGGCATCCTACTGCGAATGCTTCTCTTACCTATGTGTTTTGACAATGTCCAATAGTTGCCTTTTTTGGGGAGGAGGTCATAATACAGATAAACTTGGAACGCTCTTCAATATTTACTGACGCACACTTCTCTCAAATTATTTACCTGTTGCTGCTGGGAAGTTAACACAAGGTCGATGCAAATGGGTTTTCTTCCCCCCCCCCGCGCTAACAGAGCAATCCTGTGGCCCCCTAAACAGCATCCTGAGGGCCACAGGATGCTTCGGATTCCCAGATCCAAGGTCGGAAAAGAGCTCCGACCTCCGAGCTGGGGATTTGTGCTCAGATCTCCTTCCCCCACCCCTTGCAGCCAGCATGGAAAGAATTGCTCTGGCTGCTTCTCTGAAGTCATAAGACCAACCTCAGAGAAGGGGTAAAGAGGGTGCTCTGTGGGGGGGGGGGAGAATGGGTCTGCCAGGATATGCAGCCTCCTTTCCTCCCCATCCGAAGTGCCGCAGCTAGATGGCTGAAACTGACCGTCTAGCTGACTTCCAGGTTGGGAGGATTGCTTCCCCCGCTGCTGCTGCCGCCCTGCACAGAATGCTTGTAATCCTCCGGGTTTGGAGGCTTGCCGGCATCCCCATTGGATAATTGCACCCTAAAAGGCTGATATTACAACGCCGGAAAGATAAATGCCCACCTCCTAGAGCATGGATTAAGGACCTAGCAACGCTCTCAACATTTGAACGGGTTGTAGTTAGACACCACCTGCGAACGGATAAATATATGGATGCTTGGTCTGCCTTTCTTGAAACTTTATTTTATTTATTTATTTATTATATTTCTACCCCGACTTTTTTCCTGAAAGGAACCCAAGGCGGTTTACATAATCCTCCTCCTCCTCCTCTCCAGTTTATCCTCACAACAACCCTGTGAGGTAGGTTAGGCTGAGAGTCCGTGACTGGCCCAAAGTCACCCAGTGAGTTTCATGGCCGAGCGGGGACTAGAACCCGGATCTCCCGAGTCCCAGTCCAACACTCTCACCACTACGCCACACTGGCTTGCTTTTATTGATAGCTGTATTTTTATATAAGCACATATACTCATAGGTACACATTTCATTTGCACCCACTGAAAGTGATTTATTTCAATTTATGTAAGTTTCCCCCCTTTTGTTCTCCCCCCTTCTTATGGTTTTGTTTTGTTGTGCTAAAATTCACAATAAAAAAATTAATTAAAAATAGATTTTGAATTGTCTAATAATTGGGACCTCACCAAACTAGTTGGGGGATTCCTTCTTGGGTGTGTGGAAAATGTGGTGCTTCAGAACAAATCCTTTTCCTTTTGGCAATGACAAATTCCAAGAGATTAAAAAAAACACCCAACATCCCACAAACAACTAGATACAGATTACGGTATACTGAACCAAGGCAAACTCTGCAGTTGAAAACTAGTCGAGGTACAAATGCCTTACAAGATTTCCAGTTGAAGTTCAGTGGAGACCAGCAGCTGACAAACTACAGCAGCCTTCCCTAACCTACTGCCCCCAGATGTATTGGACTGCAACCCCCATAATCCCCAGCCAGAGAGCCATGCTAGCTGGGGATGATGGGAGTTGCACTCCAACATACCATGAAGGCACCAGGCTGGGAAGACTGAACAAAGAAAATTAAGAGAGTGGGGACAAACTTTGCATCCACTTGAACGGGCTACCAGAAAATAAACCAAGAATTATTATTTTTTATATTGTTACATGCTCCTGACTTCTCTGAGTGATGAGAAGCTCCAGGGGCAGCATTTAGCTGGGTCTGGTTTTCCTTGGAGAGAGAGCGAGAGAGAGCGATCATTGGAGACTAACAGCACAGTCCTATACATATTTAGTCAGAACTAAGTTCCATTGAGTTCCATGGGCTTTGTATAAGATTGCATCCTTAGGGCATTTTGTAATATTTGACACTACAGTTGAGCATAGGTGAAGATGGACAGCTGAGCTGAAGTACTTCTGCAAGCTGCAAATCTCCCACTGCTCTTCATCAGATCCTCAGAGAGGCAATCCAGCACCTCAAGACGCTTTGGATCCAGACTAAGTTAGTAATTCTTTAGTTTCACCGAAATCAATGGGGCGCGTCAGAGATTAAAGTGTGAGCACGTCTGGATCCAGCCCTCTGTCTCTCACTCGCAGGGTGGTCATCTTTTGGGTGCCAGGTTAAGACTTTTCTCTGCTTTCAGGCATTTGGCGGCATATGAGGGGGCTTTCAAATGTTAGTTTTTTCTTCGGGTCTTGGTAGTTTTTATTGTTAATGGTTTTTAATTGTTTAAAGTGTTTTACATTTGTGTATGTTAAAGGTTTTATATTACGTTTTGTAATATAAATTTTGTAATATAAATTTGTGAATATCTTGCGACTTCTCCATGACAACATGACGGCAACGGTTTTGGACAACAACGGCTCTCATGGTGCTCCATTGAAAGTGGGATCAGGTGTTAAACAGGGATGTGTTATCGCCCCAACTTTATTTGCTATTTTCATCGCCATGATTTTACATCTTGTCGAGGGGAAACTTCCCACTGGTGTGGGAATTATATACCGAACAGATGGAAAGCTTTTTAATCTCAGCAGGTTGAAAGCAAAAAGTAAGGTAATTACAACCTCCGTTGTGGAACTTCAGTATGCTGATGATAATGTGGTCTCCGCACATTCAGAGGATGATCTCCAAACTATCCTAAATGCTTTTGCAGAAGCATACGAAAAACTTGATCTCTCACTTAACAGCAAAAAAACCAAAGTGCTTCATCAGCAAGTGCAAGCTAACCCTTTGGTGATGCCATCTATCCAGCTTGGCGGGACAATACTGGAAAATGTCGATCATTTTCTCTATCTTGGCAGCTATCTTTCTGTAACAGCTAACATCGACAGTGAAATCCAGCATCGTTTGAGCTCCGCAAGTGCCGCGTTTTCTCGAATGAAACATAGAGTGTTCGAGGATCGGGATATTTGTAAGAAGACCAAAACACTGGTTTATGAAGCCATTGTATTACCAACTTTATTGTATGCCTGCGAAACATGGACTATCTATAAATGTCACTTCCACCTCCTTGAAAGATTTCACCAACGTTGCCTCCAGAAAATCCTGTGAATTACTTGGGAAGATAGGCGAACAAATGTCAGTGTACTGGAAGAAGCAAAGACTACTAGCATTGAAAAAATGATCCTTCAACGCCAACTTCAGTGGACCGGTCATGTTGTTCAAATGCCTGACTGCCGTCTCCCAAAGCAGTTACTTTATTCCCAACTCCAGGATGGAAAGCGGAATATCGGTGGTCAATATAAGAGGTTTAAAGATGTTCATAAGGCTAATCTAAAAAAAATGCAATATAAACATGGAAAACTGGGAAGCTCTGGCCCATGAACGATCTAAATCGTTCTTTGTCATAGAACAAAGGTTCTATGGACTTTGAAGAAGCCCAAGTGCAAGGTGAAAGGGAGAAACGTGTTAAGCGAAAAGCACGTCAAACGAATCCTTTACAGGACCATCTTCCATCTGGTAACCTGTGTCCTCACTGTGGGAAGCTGTGTGGATCTAGAATCGGCCTCCAAAGTCACTTATGGACCCATCGCTAGAGTCTACACAATCTTCCTTTAGAATTTCCTCCTTTTATCCTGGAAGCAGGACCGGTGCAGGGTAGTTTGGCGCCCCAGGCGAAAAAATATTTAGCGCCCCCCCCTCTCCAAAGCAAAAAAAAACAAAACCCTGCGCCGCCACCACCAACCTACCTTCCCCCCCACCCTGGCTGCTGCGGCGGCTGCTGCTGCTGCTGCTGCTGCCTCCTCCTCCTCCTCCTGAAGTGACGCGACGTGACGGGACCCCCGCGCTGTTTTTTGCCGGGGGAAACCATGGCAACAGGGCTGTTTAAGCCCTGTTGCCCTGGTTCCTCCCGCCAAAACAACGCGGGCGGGGCTCCGGAAGCGACGCGACGAAGGTAGGTGACGGGGGTTGGGGGGGTGCGGGGGGGTTGGGGGGGTGGCGATGGCGGTGGGAGGCGCAGCGGCAGTGAGCGGGCAGGCGGGGGGAGGCGCGGCGGCGGCAGCAGGCAGGAGGGTGGGGAGGCGGAGGCCTGGCGGGGGCGGCGCAGCGGCGGCGGAGGCCTGGCGGGGGGCGGCGCAGCGGCAGCGAAGAGGAGTGCAGCGTTTCCGCGCCCTCTTCAGCCGCGCGCCCTAGGCAACCGCCTAGTTGGCCTAGCGGTAGCGCCGGCCCTGCCTGGAAGACAATCTTACTCTGATTACGTTTTGTCATGTTGTGAACTGACCAATAGGTGGTATGAATGAATGAAATGGCAGTCTCTCTGCCTCAGAACCTGCTTCGGTTCTTTTAATATATATATATATAGTTATTATAAACGACATACAACCCTATAAAACAAAAACATGCAGCCACAGTAAATCATAAGGTGCATCCACCCCCACAGAGCCTGCTTCTATTGTTCTCTCTCACACCGGCCCCTTCCCTCAGTCAGGGGGCTCAGCAAAGGTGTGTCACCTTCCACAAACTTCCGAAGGCTTTTACATTCCAACAATATTTCTGCATCAGGAACCTGGAAAATATCCCTGCAAAAGCATCATACCCCTGAGATTATTCCACATGTATAAGCCGCTATCCTAGATGTCCAGAAGGATTGCTTCATAATGCTGCTGCTGCCAGACAGGGCTGCTTCCCCACAACCTGGTGGTGCACCGCCTGGATGTATTGTACTCCCCACAATGGGGGATGCTGGGAGTTGTAGTACAGCACATCTGGAGGGAACCAGGTTGGGGAAGGCTGTGAGTGGTTACTATAAACATATTACAGGCTTTTTGATTGAGAACTAGCAAGGAACACCAGTGAATACTAAAAGGATAATTACTTCTTCCAGGAAGAAGGGGAGTAGTAGCTATTGATAGGCTTTTGAAATGATAATGAATGTGTGTGTCAAGTTTTATGCAAAAAAAAAAAAAAAAAGGTTGAAAAAACCAACATTATATGTTCCAGCACACATATTTTTGAAAAGCATTGTAATGGCTTTTCTCTCTTGGGATGTTCATTCAGTAATGCAACATGCATGAAATTACCTCTCTTTTGACTCCACTGGTACCTCTGACCAATTATGTATTGCATAATTTCCTTTTTTAACTTTCCTTTTTAAAAAAAAATAAAATAAAATCTCTATTCAAATTCTGCCATCAGAAATTATTATCACTAGCTCTTGTGCCTTCCTGTCTATGTGCTCTGAATGATGCAAATGCCCTCTCTGAGCAGAAACAACTGCAAACAGTAAAACAATAGGTGTCATTAGTTAGTTATTGAAACCATTGGTATGGGGTTTGGGTCAATTCGGCAAGGTTTTTGTGGTAAGACAAATCGATCCCGAATCCTGTTGCAATGGAAGTTCTAATTTTGGCTTTACATGGTCAGGCTTGCCGCCCAAAGTCTTTGCCTAATTTCTCCTGTGTGTGGGCTTCTCTACATGCGGTGTTTATTGTGCGCTTGTGATCCTTCACTCATGGGAGTTGGTGGGTCCTTTTCATGATGTTGTCATCCTCAGGCCTCTCTTGCATGTTGTAGCCATATTTGTGGCTTTTTAAAGAGCAAAGATAATGAGGTATTAAATTTTAAAGGTGTGACAACCTGGAATAAAGGCTCATGTAATTCAGCAATTGCACCATGCGCAGCACCATCTTGTTCCTATCAGGGCCGGATTAAGATAGGGGCTATTGGAGCTGCAGCTCCAGGCCCCTACCATAAAATAGGCCCACAGCCGGCCCGGCAGTGTGCGGCGTGCCCACTCGCCCGAGCCGCGCCGCCGCCTGCTGGCTGCTGCCGCGCTGCCACACTTGCCCGTCGAGACGCCAGGCAGCGGCTCCCTTGCGGCGGCGGTGGCGGCTCTTCCCGCCGGGGACCTGCGACTCTGCGAGATGCCCCGTCTGTCCGGCCCGGGAGAGCCAAAGCCACTCCGGTAAGGTAAGGTGGTTGCCCACCCGCGCCCGCGCGTCTGCCTCTGACCTGGTTCTCACGGCCTGGTGGCAGGACTGGCGCGCCGCCGGCGGCAGCCCGGCGGGGAAGCAGCAGCGTGCACGGCTCCGGCTGGGCGCCGACGGACTCCCCCGGGTCAGCCATCCCCAACTGGGTGCCCACCAGCGGTGTTGGACTACAACTCGCATCGTGCTGGCTGGGGGTGATGGGGGCTACAGTCCAGTTCACCTGGAGGGCGCCAGGTTGGGGGAGGCTGGCCGGGGGTGGGTGGGGACAAAATCCTCAGCACCAGGCCCATAATGGTCTTAATCTGGCCCTGGTTCCTATACAACATTTAGGATGCGAGAGAAAGCTAAACGCTGGGAGGGGGGGGGAACCACGTGTAAATGACGCTTTCTTTCTCCCACAGAGAAAACAGAAGAAGAAGCCTCCATGAAGTGCTGGGTTAAATGCTTCATGTAGAGAAGTCCTATGTATGAAAAATACATACACTCCAGTCCAGTAAGAGAAACCTCTGTATAGAAGCACCATTGAAGGGACTGATGTTGAAGGGACTCATGGGCAGAGACACTGCTTATTGCATAAAATCATAGAATGTGAAAGTTGGAAGGTACATTAGAGATCATCTAGTCTGACCCCGTTCTCAGTTCAGGACATTCTACAATGCAGTATGCAGCTACAACATTCCTAGCAGATGGCCATGCAGCCTTTGCTCAAGTACCTCCAGGATGTGGCTACAGCTGGATTGGGACCATACAGTTTCAGATTAAACTGTATCATCACCAAGAGAGGCTAGGTCAGTGGGACGATAAAATGGGGCCTTCTCTGTGGTGGCACCTGGATTGCAGAACTCTCTCCCTAAGGAGGTTAGATTGGTCCCTTCTTTGCTTAGTTTTTGGCAGACATCACCATATTATTTTTGTTCTGCATGGCTTTTGAGGGATTTTAATTATATTACCGTATCTCCACCCTCCATTTTTAAAAGATTGTTTTTCTCTTGTTCTTAATTTGCTGTATTATGATGTTGTTTTTACGTTTTTAAATTGTTTTAAAGTTTTACATTGCAAGATACCTTGGGGGTTCTTTCTGGGTCAAAAGGCGACTCAGAAATAATTTCATTTATGTATAGATAAATAAATATAAAATATTGACACGAATGGAGGCTTTTTATCTTTCCTTAGTCCCCACATGGTGGGTCATTTAGGAAAACAAACAGCTGGCAGGGGAAGTTTTAAACCTCCCCTGCCTATGTGTGGTGGCCCCAAGCTGGAGAGGGTCCCTGTATGCTTACTGGTGAATTAAAAAGCAGAGATGCTAAGCTGCATGCTACATATTGTGTAGCTTACCCTGAGTTACAGTGCAGAACGTGATGAACCACTAATATGTTCTCTTACCAGAAAAGGAACCTCAGAGGAATTCAGTTCAAGCTCAGAGTCTGAGTCAAAAATGTTTGAAAAATTAATTTGGAATTAAACCAAAGTTTCATTGCTCAAAAGTCATTACTGTATTTACTGGACCTCCTGGAATTGTAACACCCCTTCCCTAGTGCTTTGCCACTACCATTTGTCTTTTAATAAGATGATTTACCACTTGAAGGCATTTTTGTAGGTGCATTAAAATAGAGATCTAAAGTATGAAGCTGAAAACAAGGAAATGGCCGAAGGACAATTTCTTTGCCGTGGGAGATGCTGCTGCTGATCAGGCTGTGTAACTGGCAGATTCCCCACTGCTGCCACCACATTTTGACATCTGTATTATGGAGATATGGGAAGCCACTTGATGCCCGTCTTCACAGATTTTTATGGCTCTTTATTGTTGATGGTGTGGAGAGGTGCATGGCAGGAGCAGCGAAAAACCTCATTTCATTTGACAGTGACCAGCTTTATACCCTTGTGAGCCGAGTTAGCACAGCTACGCATGTATGCATGATTGACTTACCTCTGGGTAAGCATGTGCGCCCCAAATTTGGGACCATGGCGATTTGGGAGGGGGGATTTAACCTTCCCCTATCCTGTTTTCATGCTGAAATCCCCCCCCCCGGGAAATGGCTAAAGAAAGGGGGGGAAGTAACCTATTTAAGGCACAGAACTCCTTCGGACTTGGAAGTAAGCATAAGCTGGTTCCTGCCGCTCCAGCTTGGTTCCTATGGCTTGCCTTCTCCTTCTCCGGGAGCTCCCATTGGTGCTTCTCATCTAGCAAAATGTCTCTTCCCACCTGTACAGCCCTACCAAGAGTGGCCACTTGTGAATTGCCAAAAAAGCGGACAATGCCTCACCAGAAAAGAGGACAAACGTGGAAACTGATCTGCATAAAATCCGCCCATGCTCATTTATATGTGGAAATGCAAATGTAGAAATAATTATTATAATTTAATACACAGCACATCTCACTATAGTGTGGAAGATGGCGACCAGGTGAGCGACCTTGCTCAGTTTGCTGCCCAGCTGCTGTGGTTGGTCAGCTTCAAGCTTTCCCTTCTGATGGTTCTTGGGCTGGATGGCCCTTTGAATCAGTCAGTCAGGCGATCACTCATGACCGAGTAAGATTGTCTTCCAGGATAAAAAAGAACATTTACAAAAAGGAGATTTTAAAAGGAGGAGAATTCTAAAGAAAATTGTGTAGCGATGGGTCCGTAAGTGACTGTGGAGGCCAATTCTAGATCCACACAGCTTCCCACAGTGAGGACACAGGTTACCAGATGGAAGATGGTCTTGTAAAGGATTCATCTGACGTGCTTTTCGCTTAGAACGTTTCTCCCTTTCACCTTACACTTGAGCTTCTTCAAAGTCCATAGAACCTTTGTGAAAGGCCAACCTCCATTTAGATCGTTCATGGGCCAGAGCTTCCCAGTTTTTGATGTTTATATTGAATTTTTTTAGATTAGCCTTAAGAACATCTTTAAACCTCTTATATCGACCACCGATATTCCGCTTTCCATCCTTGAGTTGGGAATAAAGTAACTGCTTTGGGAGACGGCAGTCAGGCATTCGAACAACATGACCGGTCCACTGAAGTTGGCGTTGAAGGGTCATTTTTTCAATGCTAGTAGTCTTTGCTTCTTCCAGTACACTGACATTTGTTCGCCTATCTTCCCAAGTAATTCGCAGGATTTTCCGGAGGCAACGTTGATGAAATCTTTCAAGGAGTTGGAGGTGACGTTTATAGATAGTCCATGTTTCGCAGGCATACAATAAAGTTGGTAATACAATGGCTTCATAAACCAGTGTTTTGGTCTTCTTCCAAATATCCCGATCCTCGAACACTCTATGTTTCATTCAGAGAAAACGCGGCACTTGCAGAGCTCAGGACGATGCTGGATTTCACTGTCGATGTTAGCTGTAACAGAAAAATACAGAAAGATCCCTTTGAATAGAGGATGCCTTTGTAACAGAGGACAGTTCTCTGGCAGCCCTTCGAATACAGGACTGTCCTCTGAAAAGAGGACACCTGACCACCCTAGCTGCCCAAGAGTTTGTTTGTTTGTTTGTTTGTTTATTTATTTCATTTCATTTTTATACCGCCCAATAGCCGAAGCTCTCTGGGCGGTTTACAGCAAGTCCCTGCCCGCAGGCTTACAATCTAAAAAGACACGACACACACAAGGAAAAAGGAATGGGGAGGGAAGAAGGGGGAATATTAATACTCCTGGCAGGGCTGGTGGAATGGCCCTGCGCTCCCTCTCTTCTCCCTCTGCACAGCCCGCTGGAATGGCTGCTGGTGGTGACAGCCGAGGGAGGAGGAGCCTTCAGGAGGGCGGCCTTTCAGCAGGGCTGGTGGAATGAACGGCCCTGCGCTCCCTCTCCTCTCCCTCCTCCCCGCCTGCTGGAATGGCTGCTCCCACTCGGAGTTCCCTCCATCTGGCTTCCACCAGGAACAAAAGTTACATTTCCCTCCAGCCTCCCACTCCTGCATCTCTTCAGCCCCTTCTCTTTCCACTTGCTTCCATGGTGTGTTTCCTTCTCCTTTTGGCCTTCCGCTCTCCTTGCTGGCTCTTTGCTGACTCTTCTAATCTTGTTCTGTTCCCCTCCCTCCATCTCCCCTACATTCCCGCCTCCCGCCTCTTTCCTCTGCTAGCCACCCCCCCTGCTCCTTCCACCCACTCCCAGCTGAAGCTTGTTGTTGGGACTTGAAAAAGATACTGGGAGAGGATATATTGTGGAGTAATATCCTTCCTATCTCACGTTAGTGAGATCAGCAGAGTAGAGTCCCTTTCCAGCTCAAAAGAAGCTTAGATTTGGCTAGTGTTAGCCAGTTAGCATTTGGTAATCCAGGATGCTTTAAGGCAGACTGGATTTCCCTGGTTTTGCCCCCTTTTCTCTCCCTCAGAACAATAATCAGACACACAGTCTTGTAAAAGTTAAAAGTAACATTTACTCACTCAGATTATGCAGTTTCATCCAGGCAGGCTTAAAAGACGTTTCTTACAGTTTGTTACAGTACATTTGTAGTTACTTGGGGTCTGGACTTGTGGAGTTCAGACCAGCAACTCTGGTTACATGCTGCTGCTAGATGAACGTGGGGCACAACAACTGATGCCACACTCACTAAGAGTCCCAGCAGAAAGAGGAAGAGCTGATAGCTATGCCCACTTCCTGATGGGGCTCTGTTAATTATTCAATGAGTATCTTCCAGTGAATCCACCCTAGAAGATACCAGTGATCTTAACCATTTCACCCAACTACCTGGTGAAACATGAACCATAGGTTTTGACTGCAACTTAATTATCCCACACTTGTCAAGGCTATCAACACAGGCAGTGGAAGAGTGGCAGCTTTCCCTGATATCAGTTCTTGCCTTTGTCCTCTGCGGCCTCCCTGATTTGGCTAATTCCAACCTGACGGGAGCCCAGTTAGAGGCAGGGAGCTCCAGTGGTTCTTCATAGGTACATACATTTTGAGTGCCTCATCAAATGACTTTGCTAAGCATCAGGTCAGACAAGTCTTTGAGCCTTTGATTTAATTTGGATAGCCAAGGGGCTTCCTTATACTGAGCCAGATTATGGCATTGTGACTATACAGCCCAATGCTGCCTACTTTGAATATCCTTTAACTACAGACTGAATGTGAGGCCAAGTATATACAAAGCTATGCTTTCTTCCCAGTTTGGACCCCTCTCTTTCATTCTGCTCATTACTGCCATGGTATATTTTATGGCAATCATGATTCCCTGAGTGAGAAGAATCCTGGTGTGAAAAGTCATTAAAACCTGTCCAGATCTGACATGCCTCCATCAATAGCAAGAGACATGTGTGGCCGGCTGCATGTGGTTTTCTATAAATGAGTTGGAGTTGCAGCAAATTGCATTACATGAACACACATCCCTTGGCTATTTCTCTGCTCTGTTCAACCCAGTACCTTGTTCTTACTGTTGATTCTTCTATGTCATAACAATCCATCTTGACTTAGGATCATAGGATCATAGAGTTGGAAGGGGCCTACAAGGCCATCGAGTCCCAACCCCCTGCTCAATGGAGGAAACTAGAGGAGGGGTCTCCCATCCAAGTCATAACCAAACCTGACCCTGCTGAGCTTTCTACTTGGTCTCCTTTCCTGAGAACAAAGACAATCTATCTCTCCTGCCTTGTTTGTTGACCATTCAGTGTACCAGTTCTATGTATATGATCTACCTTGTACCTTAACTGATTTAAGGTTGGACACAGACAATAGTTTTTCCCCCTCTGAGAGGTGAAAGTTAACTGGTAGGATAGAAAGGCTGCTGTCCGTGGTATGCACAGTAATCCCACTATTATCTCAGAGTTCATACATTTCTCAGGTTTCGTTTGTCCAGAGATGACGATGGAACAAAAGAAATGAGAATGTAAAACATGGTTCTTCTGTTACACTACCTTCTGTGTTCCAGATCCTTTTGGCATCCCATAGAGACGGAGCTTCCGGTGGGGGTGTAATGGCGGGCAGTTCAGTGGAGAGGCAGCATGGCTTGGAAATCGGCTGCTTATAGCCACCTAATCTCCTTGAATTAAAAGGGGAGATACTAATCTATATGTACCTTATAGGTTGCTTTGTTGTGAGTTTGCTGTGAAAATGATTTTTTTTTTTCACAGCCCGCTCCTGGTGAGTGACCTGAGGTCTTGGAATTTCACAGGCTATCTCTGAAGTTCATTAAGTACACTAAAGTGAAGGTCTGTCACCCCCCCCATTCCTTGATTGATGGATTACAGCTGTTTAAGAACAAAGAGGGATTTTCTTTTACAGCGAAGTTGAAGCTTCTTAAGGAGAGAAACCCTTTTTCTTGGAGCTATAAAAGTTATCGGAAGACTTTAGAAAGTTTAAAAAAAAAAATTGACTTGAAAGTTTTTGTAAAGGGACGATCCATAGAAAGTTTTGACATAGAAAAGGGGTTTTCTAATTATTTTATTTTTTAAGGAAGAAATTTTCTTTATTTTTGACAAAAGTGTAAATGGGGGGGGGGGAACTGCTGGGAAAGAGATTAGACACTGTCCTGGATTGTCTGCTGCTTATGCTAATAGACATAACAAAAGATACAGTAATCAGACTCCATCTTCTGTTCCTTTGTTGAAGGAAATGCTGGGGAGTGTTGGAGTAGCAAAGTTACTTTTAGTTTTTGGATTGTACTGAAATATGGCTAAAGAAATGGTTACACTTGATCTGTTTCAGAAACTGTTTGAAGTGTTTGAAAATAAAATGGAGCTTTCTTTGAAAAGAATTGAGGAAAAGTTTCTAATAACAAAACCGGAGATAATAGATGGTGATAAGAATTTGGACAGTTCTATAAAGCAATTATCTGGAGAGGTGGAGCAGATTAATAAGAAGGTTGAAACATTCAAGCAGAAAACACAAGTGCTAAATGGAGAAAATCTTTTGCAAATGGTTTGGAGTGGAAAGCATTAAATGGAGAAAAAAACCAGGCAAATGGTTTGGATTGGAAACAGGAAGATTTGGAGATAGAAACTGACAAAGCTTACAGAATAAACATTATACCTGTTCCAGAGATTTATTGGCCCAATGTGTCAGAAAGAAGACAAAGGAATGTACCGTATATCCTCCAACAACACTTTAGTACAAGAATGAAAATGGAAGATTCAGATATATTAGGGATGGATTAGCCTGGGAAGACGTGACCTTTATTTTTAAGGACTAAGGACTGAGACATACATTGATTTTATTTTAAAAGGTGGATGGCCTTACAAAATGAGTTAAAAAAATAGTAGAGGTAACTGGGAGAAGCTTAAGAAAGTTTAAAAACTTTGGATATACATTCATTTGTTAATTTAAAATATTGTTTTGGGTTTAATAGGTAATTAGGTGAAAAGAAAGCATGGAATTACTTTTATTTTATGTGGCAGTATGAGTAATTTCTTTGCAAAAAATAATAAAAATAATAATATTTAACATTGTTTGCACCACTGTATAACAGGTTTAATAGAGTTTATAATAGAAGAAGGGTCTGTTGATGGAAATAGTCAAGCTAACTAGGAGAAGTCTAAGCAAGTTTTAAAAGATATAAATTTGTCTGTTACCTTAAAATATTTTAAAGATAGTTTAATAACAGGTAATTATTTGGAAAGAAGGCATGGGATTCTTTTTTCTTTTTATTTTACATGGAAGCATGAGTAATTTTTTTTGCAAAAAAGAAAAGAATACTTAACATTGTTTGTAATACTGTATTACTTGTTTAAGTTGGGGAAGATTTTGTTGGTAGAAATAGTTAATGTACGTAATTATTAAGAGTATAACGATTGATGAGTGTAAATCTCTAATAGTTTATTTCTAAAGATTGGGGGAAATGATTTGTTTATTTGGCCAATAGAAAAAAGAGAATTTTCTTCGTAACTATAGAGTAAGGGAAAGTTTTTGGTACTTATATTTGCTGTAGAGAAAATTGGAAGTCCATTTTAGTTTTAGTTGTCTTTTTTGTTGTTGGCTGTTGTTTGTGGTGTGTGTTTGTTTTTTCTTTGTTTTTTAAAAACTAAAAATTAAAAGGGAATCCTGTAGGGACAAGCTCTTCCTTGCAAATCCACTTGATGGTTCTAAGGATCAGTTTACATACCCATATTTTTATCCAATGGTTTTGTAATAAAGTTACCTTGAGTTGTACTAGGAGTGGGTGGGGAGGTTTGGGTTGGTGATCAGCCCTGTGAAAACTTCAGCATAGTCTTAGATTGCAGCTTATCCTATTTCAGAACCCTTTGGGTTGAATTGTGCCCCTGAGCACCTTATTTTGGTGCTTGCCAAGGTGCCCTCCCCCTCCTACATTTTTTTTTTTTTAATTAACACATTTTTTTTACTGGAAGTTGGGACTGCTATGAAATAGGTCCCTGTTGGTGCTGAAAACTGTAGATTCAAAGGAGTTGTTTAATGTGTTGGGGCTCAGAGCTCAACTCTGCCTTGTACTCAGTCTTTAGGGTTCATTCATTTGTCCTTTTCCATGCCGCCCATGACAGCCATTTTGTGGTAATGCTCAGGACAGTTTCTCAAATTGCCAAATGTGCCCACGTCTACAACAGGTTGTCTCTCTGCAAATTAGGAGATGTAGAAATGTTGTGATGTGACATGGATCAGAATACTCACAGCATTGCTCCTCATGTAAAAATCCACTGAAAATGTCACTGCTTGGTGATTTCATCATGTAATAAATGTTTGCGTGAATTGACTCATATTTTATTCACTGCTTGCCACAGTAGGCTCATTTGTTCTCAGTTAGAATAATTGAACCAGTTGTTTGAATAACGATCCACAAAGACTGTATCCTGCATGGCTGGCAATTAGGGACATCTATATTGTACATACTATGATTCAGCCAAAGTTACACACTTTCATAAAACAACAACAACACCCATTCACTTCAATAGGTGAGTTAAGTTAGGAGGGAGTTAAGGAAGAGACTGGAATGCAGATAATATGTATTCCAAACTGAAAAGGATAGAAGGGGAATATTCCTCAAGGGGTCTGCTGTGATCCAGGACTTTGCCTTTTGGACTAGAGCAGCAGGATTGGGTGGGTTGTTCCTTAAGGATTGTGGATGGCTGAAATCACCCTGGCTCCTAGACAACACTGTGCTACTTTTAACATCCAAGAAAAAATGCTATGATGGGGGAATGAAGGTAAGCACACTCACTGACAGCTTTTAGGCAATAGGTTAAGGCCTACAGGTTAAGGTGTTTATTCTTGCTGCCTTTGAATGGTATTTGATTTTAATTCTGTTGCTTACTTCTAAATTTTCCTGTGGATTTTGTTATGTTATTGTTTTTATGTATGTTATTTTTTCTTCCCCCACCAACAAAACAAAATAAAACAAAAAAGAGGAAAAGAAAAAAATTATGTAGCTACATAAATTTAAATATATCAATTTCAATGCATGCCTATGAAATGTGTGTGTGTGTGTGTGTGTGTGTGTGTGTGCATGAAAATATAATATTCTAAGAATTATACACAAACTTCAGACCAGATGCAGACCAAATATCCAAATAACTATCCATTTGCAGGTGGCGCCTATATACACCACCCATTCAAATGTTGAAAGCATTGTAAGGTCTTCTATCCATTGCATTATAGGTGAGCATTTATCCTTCCGATGTTGCAATATCAGTCTTTTAGCTATCAAAAAGGCATGGGGAATCCACTTGTGCTGACCATGTGTTAACTTCTAGGAAGCAGGTAGATAATTTAGAGAGAGGATCCAGACAACTGACCAAGGTGGAAAATCTGATCTACGTAAGTTGAAAAGGCCAAAATTTAGTACAGGTCAACAAGTAGGCAAGATGATATAAAACAAGATCCAGAAAGCCAACTTCTTTTGGAAGTTGCATCCTTTTCAAGGATATTCATGGTAGGGAGGACCGTTCTCCCTAAATTTATGAAACAAAGCACTGCATTTTTGAAAATATTTTCCAGGTATAGATAAAGTAATCCCGTGTATAATATACACAATCCAAGGTAAAGTATTCATCTTGAGTATATTCACCTTACTCCACAAACTCAACTTTAAAGATGCCATCTATCCCATTAGATCTCATTAATCAATTTATTTAAATTAACCTTATTCATTTGAGATATGTCTCTGGGAATAAATATTCCCAAATAAGTAATAACATCTGGGCACCATCGAAACTGCCAATTAGATAGGACATTATGAGATATAGTTTTTATGTATGTTAACTGCCTTCATCATCTTTGACTGAGAGACAGAGTCTAAATGAATGAATAATATTTTTAATATTTATTTATTTCCCGCCTTTCTGCCAAAAATGGTGCTCAAGGCAGTTGAAATGAATTAGGCAATAATAATATACAGATCGCCACAGTTTTGGGTTTTGCTAATGGGAAATGTAATCAAGCAGAAGGAATCATTCTGTTCAGCAAAGCTTAGATAAGTCAGTAGTTAAGCTCACATTTATGTGATTGAACCAATGGATGAAACAGCTAAAAATTACATAAAAGAACCTGTGGTGATAGAATAAATATTTCTAATATTATTTATTTAGTTATATCCCCCTGTTCTGTGAAAAATGGTGCTCAAGGCAGCTAACAATAATAAAATGCAGAAACAATTCCGTTCTACTGTATATATGCTGTTTCCAACTTTCAGATTAGAGGACAGAAATTCAGTGAAAAGAAGTAAAAAATAATAATCCTGCCCACTCTTTATGTCCTTCTCTAAATTCTCTGTAAATCATCAATCATGTAAGACTAAGACTGAACATTATTGGTTTAAATACTGTGTGTTAAGTAAAGAAACCAGATTCTTACTATGACCAATTAACAATTCCTGTTCTGTGACATTACTATATTTTTAAAGGATTTTCTTCATTTTCTTTGGATCTGTTTAATGAATAAAGCAACAAAAGGGAAGACTATCAACTTAAAGCTGTTAAGTATAGAATCCAATGGGAGCAATGTTCTTTTTTATAACCCAGATGATACAGAAATTCTTCCATTTAATCATATAGATGACTGGGCCATCTTATTGTCCCACCATGTTGGTGGTTATCTTTCACCAGGATAACACCAGTGTAGCATACTTGAGTTCCTATGCACTCCCAGCAAAAAAAATTTGAGAAAAAGACAGCAGTACAAACTACTACAGAGATTGTTGTAACTGCCATTTTTCCCCAGCATCCATGACAACATTGTTGACACACACCAATAACAGAGCAGCGTGCCAGCAACACCATCTCCACAGCAAAGCTCAGAAGGAGATAAAACATACACGGCTGATAAGGGGATGCCTCTACGATATTGTAGGGTGGGCGGCCACTTGCCAAAAAAGTGAATTGCCAGAAAAGAGGGACATGGCTTGCCAAGGAAGAGGACACCTATTTGCGTAAAAATTGCATATGAAAATGTATATGCATACATGCAAATTTAGAAATAATTATTATAATTTAAATACAAATACATTTCACCATAGTGTAGAAGAATTAGACCAGGTGACCTATGTGCCTTGCTTAGTCTGATGT
Organism: Shinisaurus crocodilurus; assembly: GCA_021292165.1. Classification (NCBI taxonomy): domain Eukaryota; kingdom Metazoa; phylum Chordata; class Lepidosauria; order Squamata; family Shinisauridae; genus Shinisaurus; species Shinisaurus crocodilurus. The sequence goes on along the minus strand of CM037881.1, from coordinate 131,292,980 downwards.
CCAGGTGCGATTGACAGGCAACTTCAAGACCCAGCTCTTCCTTCTGATGGTTCTTTATCTTTATGTTGTTGGATAATAGGAACAACTCTGCATGCTTCCAGACACTAGGGGGTGATAGAGAACGTGTTGTACCAACAGCTGCTTGTCTTGTTCATCCCCCTTGTTTTCCTCTAACTTGATCAGTTCCTTTCTCCTACTCCCTCCCCCTCATCTTCCTCTTTGCCTCTGCAACAAGCAACATGTGCTTTCTCCCGGGGTGGGGGGCAAGTAACCATATCTCATACACCAAACTTTAGGGGGTGCTTGTAGTTAAACAGTGTTAGATAGCCTTCTTCGACAATGTGTATAAAACCACTAATAAAGTAAGCTGATCTGAACTTCTTCTGGTTTTGAACTGACTATAGCCTGCGTTCATTCCCTCTAATACAACGTACTCTGTTACCATGCTTTCTTTATATAAGGCAACTCTGCTGTAAGTCTCACCAGACTTTCCAACATATATCAGATCTGGACCAGAGAGCCCTTCAAAGAGGGGATGCCTTCAAAATAAAGGATCGTCCTCTGGCAGCCTTTCAAATAGAAGACTGTCCGCTGTAAAAGAGGACACCTGGCACCCTATGATGTTTGCCCCCGCACTTCCCCACACGAGGAACAATATAGAGACCGCAGCACCCTCAGTCACAGCAGCCCCTGTGGTGCAGCCAGTATTTTATTTTATTTATTATATTTATATCCCGCCTTTTTCCCCACAAGGAACCCAAGGTGGCTTACATAATCCTCTTCCTCCTCCTCTCCATTTTATCCTCACAACAACCCTGTGAGGTAGGTTAGGCTGGGAGTCAGTGACTGGCCCAAAGTCACCCAGTGAGTTTCATGGCTGAGCGGGGACTAGAACCCGGATCTCCCGAGTCCCAGTCCAACACTCTCACCACTAAGCCACAAGAACATAACACACGCACGCACTTGCAAGCAGCACCGAGGTCTGTATCCCCTTCCTCACACAGCAAGGAGAGAGAGAGAGAGAGAGAGAGAGAGAGAGAGAGATTTGACTGCATGCTACACAGGGAAGAAAGGCAAGCCAGTCAACCGAAGGAGTAGGAAGCCTCACACCACAAGGTTCACTTAGGGTGCACACCAGTTTCAAGCCCTCGGGATGCTGTGTTAGGAAAAGGAGTCCTCTGCCAGGGAGGAGCAGTGCAAGGCAAGAAGGTGCACCCACAAAGAGGTGAACCCTGTTAGCCCACAGGCACAAAGAGGCAGGCTGGGAAACAGGAAATGCAGGTTCCACTGTCCCTGCTGGAAAACGGATCCCCCAAGATGGCTGCTCGGCGGACTCATGCCAGACGGGTGTAAATTGAGGTTACGGCTGCACTGGGGAATGTATCTTGCAGTTTCAAGAAGATTCTTCACCAGCAGTTAGCACGTTCTTTTATAACGATTCTAGTTTATTTTGGGTGAAATAAAGCAAAACACATATGCTCAAAATGATTGGACAGGAAAACTGCTGGGTCAGATGTGATTATCTGGTTGTTGCTATGATGCACTATTACTGTTACAGTAATATGTTGAAAATGCCCCTACTCCCCAATAAAATAAATAGTTGCAGCATATTGCATTTTTAAAATGTCAGTTATGGAAATACATTTAAGAGGGTGAAATAAAAACAAAACAAAACACCACACGTATAATCCTAACAGGAGTTCATTGGTTTGGCAGCATTTTCCTATTTATGCACATGTCATATTTCTGGTAGCTCAAAGATCATTTTCTGCAAGAAAGGAATGTGTGAACAAGTACTGAGAAGAAATTATGTTTGATAGTTTTCTTTAATCCAACCATATATAATCTTATTTGTGATGGGCTGGCAAACATTTCGCATCACTATGTGTTAGTTTACAGTTTGGGATTAGCCTGTCAGGAGACCAAAAAAAAAAGGAGCATCTGAATAGCTCAGTGTCTATATTTGGAAGAAGCCATTTGGAAGAAGTATTGTGTCTGTACAATTTGGATTGCTTCATGTCCCTTTGGGAATACTTTCCATAAAAATAATTCAGCCACCCAGAAGATCTGATATGGTGCGGAGGGAGCTTCAAAGGAAGTCGGACCTTTCCTGAAGAACTGAATACCCGAAACCATGGCAAACCATGTGCACTAGTGAGTTGAAAAGAAAGTGAATAGGTGAAGATTGTTTATGATAAAAAAAGAAGAAGTAAAAACGCCATCTAACCGATGCGCTATTTGCGGGCTTCATTGAGTTGTACATTTACATTTTAGCCTCTTTTCGGATAGAATGCTGAAAAGGCCTACTTGACTTGGTAAGTCAGAAAACAGACAAGAGGGATACACAGCAGTGCTGTCGAGCCTCTACCCTCCCCAGTCCCCTGGGTGGCTCCAAGCAGGCTCTTCCCCTCTGTGACTCACCCACCCCCGGCTGGCTTAATGATGCTGCTCTCTCTGTAGCATCATCTCCCCCCCCCCCCGCAGTTTACCAGATGGAAGTAATAGCAGTCCCTTTTTTTTCTTTTTCCCTTCTTTTGGCTGGGCGCATTGTAGTGAAAAGCCTCGGCCTTCCTCCTCCACCCGCCACCTACATTTCCTAAAGATGTCTCTGTGTGCCCCAGAGGCATTCGTGGGAAATAAAGGTGGCAGTGGCCAAGAGGAGGCCATCGCTTTGTTTTGAAGCGACCATGGCTGCTGGTATTAAGAAAATAATCGTTTTAAAAAGTGTAAGAGCTGGGAGGGGGAAGGAACCAAGAAAGGCGTCTGTGGGCACACCGGTGCCCACGGGCACCGCATTGCCCACCCCCGGTTTAGAATATCTAACAAAGGGTATTGGCCACAATCCAACAGGACCTGCTTATGCTCATTGAAACCAGTGGGCTGAACAGCCGAATCCCAGGGATGTTGAAGAGTCCTTGGTCTCGAGTCACGAGTCGAGTCACGAGTCTTTGGACCCGAGTCTCGAGTTCGAGTCCAAGTCCGAGTCCTTGGTCCAAAATGGTGACTCACGAGTCACGAGTCCTGAGTCACTCCCAAAACTGACTCCACGAGTCCCTATTAAAATCAGTGGGGTTTCCCCCCAACAAAATAAGGCTACTTCAGATGTGTGACTTAAATAAATTCTAGGCACAAGTGTGCCTTTTTATTTCAAAACTCTGCAACTGATTTTGGCAAGAACAGACCAGGCAGACAAACCCAAAATAACCAGGCAGGCAGAGGAGGTAGGGAACCCCAAAACAGGCAGGCAGAGGCCTTTGTCTTGGACAATTCAAACTGTGGGACTGGTTAAGAAGAGACCAGGCAGGCAGAGGAGGCTGGGAACCCCAAACAGGCAGGCAGAGGCAGCCAAACCCCAAATGTCTGACCCTAACCCAAACCCCCCACAACAACACATCAATCAAAATAAATCTCAACACATCGTTGGGGCTGCGCTCCTGGTAGCTGTCCATAGTGGCCGAGCAGCGGCGTGCCTCGCTTCCATGCGCTCTTCACCGGTGATCGCGCTCCTTCTGGCACAGCCAGAAGACTCGTCAACAGCCCAGGGATGTTGACGAGTCCTTGGTCTCGAGTCCCATTAAAAATATTGGGACTCGAGTCCGAGTCGAGTCAGAGGGGGGACTCAGTCCGACTCACGAGTCGAGTCCTCAGGTCCGAGTCCCCATCCCTGCCGAATCCTATACAGAATTACCGCAGCTATGCTTAAGCCCATGGATTTCCAGGACACTCTCTTCAATTACCCCCACTACACAGTTTTCTGTGTCCAGTGAACATGCTCAATCCTCACTGGGTTATTTTTCTCCCTCCCCCCCCCAGTAGGGTTCCCCCCACCCCAAAGATTTATTCATACTTCTGCAAACCATGGGATTCATCGAAGCCTGCTGATACTTTGGCTGCATACAGATCAGTGCTCAAAGAACGAGCTTGTTGCCATTACTATACAGCAATACCTTGGATTGCGAGTAACTTGGTTTGAGAGCGTTTTGCAAGACAAGCAAATATTTTTAAATATTTATTTAATTTTTTTGGACTTGATAGACAAGCGACGTCTTGCAATACAAGTACTGTAGTACGGCTGAAATTGAAAATCTCCGTACAAATTTTTTTGGGGGGAGGGGATTTTGTTTTGATATAAGAGTGTTTTGGATTACAAGCACGTTTCTGGAACGAATTGTGCTCCCAATCCAAGGCAGGACTGTATATCAGGGGTGGGTTTTGTTGTTATTGTTAAGCAGATTAATGCACATCAAGTATTGGAACTCTGGACCGCATGTGGGGCTTAGAGGCATTCTTAGGAAATGAAGATGTTAGGCGGCTGCAAGCCAACATTTCCCCTCTGCAGTGTGCCCAGCCACCAAGAAAATTAGGGCGGGGGAAAGTGGCCCCCTTGTTGCTTCTGTCTGGTAAGCTGGGGGTGAAAGAGAGTAGCGGAGGGATGCCATAGAAACCTGTGGGTTCAAAGGAATTATTTAGCATGTTAGGGCTCAGCTCCCACCTCTGCCTTTTACTCAGTCTGTTGGGAGGGTTACTTGTCCTTTGTGACTAGCCATGACTATCATGACAGCCATTTTGTGGTGGACATTTTGTGGTTCTAAAAGGGCCAAATGTGTCCTGGGCTCAAAAAGGTTGCCTACCCATGCTGTTAGCATGAGTGGCTGAGTAAACTGAGTCCACAAAGTGAAGGCTTGGCAAGGCACACTTTACTTGGATAAAAAAAAGACACATAGAACGCTGAAGAGAACTGACCCTTTTAATACAAGAAACCTTGGTTAAGAAGCAAATCTCTTTGGCCGTACCTGGCTGTTAGGCAACACTCCCCATCTCTGTGACCCCTGTGTGCACTCAAGGCTAGGGATGAGTGGACGTTGTAAAATCCATTCTGTATACGTTTTGCAGATTGTCAGGCACCTGCCGTTGCAATGTCTACTCATTGACGGAATTGGATTTTATGCAAATACATTTGTACGCATTTGCAAATACACAGTGGCGCAAATTTGCATTCCCAAAAATGTGCAAATTCCTACTACTCTATCCTTAAAACCCAAACAGCAAAGTCACCCTTAGGTGCACCCATTTTTCTTGGTGTGATCTCCTGCCATCGCTTATTCCAACAGTGTAGTGTAGACTTCCCAAAACATCTGGAGGGCACCAGGATGGGAAGACCTGGGAATTCAGACTATTATAATGAGACAGTGACTTCACTTACAGTGTAAATGTGAGAAAAGAACATTGAACATCTCCACTCTGCACTAATCATGCAAATACCCAAGATGTTCTTCTCCTTCCTAATATATTCCTCTGAAAAATTCTTTGCCCAAACTTTTAACAATAAACCCAATAACTCTCTCTTGCCCCGCTATGGAGCTTGCTGTTCTTTGTGCAAAGCCCTGCTGTTGAAACCAACAGCTAAGTGTCTCTGAGCAGTCTGAGAGCTCTCATCCCACTGGGGAACATACGCATGTGTGATTGAACTTCAAAGTGACAGAGAAAAAACACTACAAGAAGAGGAGGAAGTGTATAGAATAAGTGGGAACTGCTTCCAAAGAAGGCAATAATAGAACTTTACTAGCAACTGTCTGGGAGTCAATAGCCCAACGACCCAATAGAATAAAATTCAAAGACGCACACGTTAGTCAAGCACGGAAAATAGAAAAAGGCAAGTTACCCTTTCCCTCTGAAACATTTTTCGTCATTCGGGTGAGCTGGTCAGTTTAGTCACTTTTCGTTCGAACTGGGTGGAATGGAAGTATGTGTACTTCATATCCCCATTAATGCTTCCAGATGGATTTTTACCAAGTTCAACTCTTTGTTATTTTTCATTTTTCAAAGGTCCTTTTTAAAAAAAAAATAAAAAATAAAGGAAAATAACACCCTGAAGGGCTTGTGGTTAGAACAAAAATCCACTTGGAAGTAGATTCAGTCATCTCAAATTCTTCTTCTTCTTCTTCCTCCTCCTCCTCCTCATCATCATCATCCTGAAGATATGGACAGGCTACTTGGAGATGTGAAACTGACCTCATCTATGCTCAATCCTTGCCTATTGTGGCTCATTAAAGCTTTCAGAACAGGCTGTCTAGCCAGCTCTCAGAGGCAGTTAGCATCTCCTCGAGGGATAGGGTGGTTTTCACTGTTCTTAAAGAAGCTGTGGTGAAGCCCCTCTTGCAGAAATCAAACTTAGGCCTGGCTGACCTTCACAATCACAATGTGTCAAATATTCTGTATTTGGGCCAGGTATCATAGTGTGTGTGGTCACATCTCCACTCCACGATTTCAGGGATGTAAACAATTATTTAGATCCATTCCAATCTTGCTGGTTTTAGAATGGAAATTGTCTTGGTCAGGCTGGTAGATGACCTGTGCTGGGAGATGAGGAAGGGGAGTTTGACTCTGTTGATTCTCCTGGATTTATCAGTGGCTTTCAGTATTCTTAACCATGGTGGCATCCCTCCAGGCCACCTGGCCAGAATGGGTTTATGGGCCATTGTTTTTCAGAGGCGTTGATAGTTTCTGGAGGGTTGGTTCCAGAAGATGGTGCTAGGAGACAGTTGCTCCACCTGATGACCTATGGCTTATGGGGTGAAATAAGGCTTCATCTTGCCTCCCATACTTTTTAACATCTACATGAAATTGCTAGATGAGGTCATTTGTGCGGAGGTGTCATCAGTGTTTCCATAAACTAATTCTAGGTAGGAAGTGATTAATTGGTTTCTGCTGTCAGTTCAGAAGTGGATGGCAGTAAACAAGCTAAATCTCAGGGCCTAGCTACACATGAGTGCCTTTTATATCAGCTCTGGTTGATTTGCCATCTGCTATCTTTCTTAGAAAAGATGGACCTGGAATCAATTGTCCATGCTCAAGTTACTTCCAGGTTGGACTACTGCAGTGCTCTCTACATAGGTTGCCTTTACAGAAGACCTTGGCAATGTCAACTGATCCAAAATGTGGCAGCCAGGCTTTTGTCTAGTGTCTGACAATTATATATCAGTGTATCACTTTGATTTTGGTGCAGTTTGTCTGGTTACCTGTTTGTTTCTGGACTCAATTTAAAACATTGGCCTTTGCCTTTAATGCCTTAACTCAGACTTCTTCTCCCTGGTTCCCCCCCCCCCCGATGTTTTAGATGACAACTCCCAGCATTTCCGACCATTGGCCATGCTAGCTGGGGCCAATGGGAGTTGAAGTCCAAAACCTTGAGAGGGCAGCAGCTTGGAGAAGGCTGCCCTAACTGATCTAGGGACTGGTTCAGGTGCAGTGTGCTTCCATTTCAACCTGTCTGGGCTTTAAGAACTGACTCAGGGGCTGCATTGGATGGGTTCTACTGGAGGAATGGTGAGGAGGTTATTAAGGTTCAACAGGTATTGTAGTGAACTTTCCGAGTGTCCAAAAACCAGGATAATTTCTGGGAGCTATGCCAGCCAAGGCCTTATTAGCCTTCAGCTTGGTAGCCTTCAGCTTGATAACTGCCTTGAAGCTGTTCTCTCCAAATATGCTCCTGAGATAAGGGCTGCTTATGCTGTGAGAACCGAAACTGTTTGCTTTCCTGAAGCAGCTTTGGTCCCCCTTGTCTCTCAGGAAGAGGGGGGGGGGTTAGTTTGTGGTTAACTGACAGCCTCTGAAACAGAGGGAGGGAAGAACTTTATAAAATGCACGTCAAGAGGCGTTGTCTTTTGTCCTCAGCTTGGGGAGAGGAATTGACACGTTGCTTGCCCTGGCAACTTTGGAGGCCCACGGATGATCCCCTGGCCTCAGGGAACCAATATGGCCACAGAGAAGGGGAGTGTAAACTTTCTTTTGCTTGTTTGTTAATAATCCACATCCATATTCCATCACTATATGTATTCAATAAATTGTATGTTGTCTTGACTTTGACACAAGTGGTTTTGTTTCATCCTGAGTAACCTTGAATCTGAAGTGAGGTGCCTTGGCTGAACCAGGCCCCTGAGTAATACAGGGGAGCTGTTCTCTGTGCCATCATTGAGAGTGACTAAGCAAGTGTGCACATGAGACAAGGCCATCTTGGTGGTAGCGCTGAGGGTTTGGAATACTCTCCCTTTGAAGATTTGCCTGGCCACTACTGGTTGCCTTTTAGACAGAAATTAAACATATTTTAATTTATAGATGTGTTGAATGTTTAGTTCTGCTGCTGCCTTTAATAATGTTAATGACTTATGCTTCAAATGATTGCTGTATTAATTAATTTGTGGTTTTAACAATGTATTTGTTTCATTTGTAAATTGCTATGAGTATTTATGTGAAAGAAGAGCAGGACAAAATATTTGTTTGATGATGATGATGATGATGATGATGATGATGATGATGATGATCATGATGATGATGATGATTTCTACCATGCTTTTTGTTTAGGGATCTCAGAGCAGCTTTCATGTGGCTCTACCATGCGGGGCCAGATATTCTTATCTTCATGTGGCTTCAGTTTTGCTTTAGAATAAAACATTTGCTGCTCAGCTGTTCAGAGAGGGGGATGGGTGGGAAGAATACAATAGGCCATTGTATTGGTGCTCTGTGCAAGTTTGACAAAATATCCAGAAGCAGGGTGATGGATGAGGATGAGACAGTAGCTGTGTCCAGACATTCAAAACAGTGTTAAGAGCAACACATGAGGAGCAGGAGTGCTCCAGCCCACCCCTCTCCTCCATGGTGACTGCCCCTCTGCACTCGTCTCGGTGGGCAACCATCTGAAGAGGGTTTTTCAGCCTTCTGGCTCACGTGGAGAACACCCCACAGATACAGGAGGCTCTCATCTTCAGTTTGTCTCCCTCCAGAAGTATATACCAGCCTTCCCCAACCTGGCATCCTCCAGCTGTGTTGGGCTGCAATTCCCATCATTCCCAGCAGCATGACCAAATGACCCCTGCTGGTTGGGAATGATGGTAGTTGCAGTTGCAGTCCAGTACTGCTGGAGGGCACCAGGTTGGGACGGGTGGTGTATAAATGAAGTCGGCCACGTGGAAAAGTAGCTCCTACAGAGCTGGCGTGATGTTTAAAGCAGGGTGGGCAACCTGTGGCCCTCCAGATGTTGTTGTGCTCTTGGCAGTGACCTAGTGTTGTTGTTTTTTTAGCTCATGGCTCATGCTTTCAAGCCATTTCTTTCCTCTAAAATGTTGTGTACATTGAGCAGAATCACAAACTCTGCAAAAAAGGGAAAGACCCCACCCCCACCCCCTGCACCACAAGGCACTTCAATCAGACCACCCTCAAACAAAATAACTCTGTGTGGAGCGTCTTAGAGAAAGGGTGGGATATGAATGTGATTAATAATTTAAAAAGTACATACAGAAGAGAAGCGTCCTACTGTTCTAATGAAAGATCACTTTGAGAAAGGGAAGAAGGGCAATGGGCCAAGGTCTGCCCATTCCTCCCAAGCACAAAGTGCTGTTGCCATAGCCAGCACTAATTCCACATACGGCTCTTGCCTCCGGGTTGGCAAATGGAGGGGGTAGGGCATATGGTACTCTCTCAGAGGGCAGGACCAGTGCCCATATTATTTCCACCTTTGCTTGTTCTACTGTCGTTGTTTTTCACTTCCTAAGCCTCAACAGTGGAGAATAGGTATAAAATAATCATTCAGAAATCATTTTTGTTATTTGTAATACCTGCCCAAAAGAGCCAATTTGCATAAAATTTACATATGCGCATATATATATATATATATATATATATATATATATGCAAATTTAGGAATAATTACTATAATTTAAATAGCAGTAGAATAGGTCTCACCCTAATGGGAAAGACTATGACTGGGTGACCTGTGTGCTTGCTCAGTCTGCTGTCCAGGTGCTCACTGCTGATGGGCAACTTCAAGGCCAAGCTCTTCCTTCTTATGGTTCTTTGCCTTTAAACCCAACTTGGACTGGATAGCCCTGCAAACATAAGACACCTTCAAATAGGGGACTGTTTTCTCACAGCCCTTCAAATAGAGGATTGTTCTCTGTAAAGCGGGATTGCTGGCCATCCTATTAGACATGGTGTTGCTCCTGAGAGTGGGCCCAGCTTTATTTCTTTTTAATTTTTTAAAATTTAGTTATTATAAACTACATACAACACTGTAAAACAAAAACATACAACTACAGCAAATCATAAGGTGCACCCCCCCACCCGCCTAGGGACCAACTAATATACTTCCATCCCCTTAATCAATTGAGTTCCACATTCCAAAAATATAACATATCCTGACAAGGCATACTCCCCTTCCCCTTTATTAATACATAGTCTAATAACTGATTCCATATATCCATAAAATTATTCTTCTTTAACTGTCCCTTGTTGCATTTGATACTACAAGTTAGTTTATCATTTAGGGCTATATCCCAAACTTCCTTATACCAATCAGTTATTAGAAAAACATGTTGTACATTCCATTTCCTCGCTATCATTAACCTAGCCGCAGTTAACAAGTTTACAATTAGTACCTTTGTGGACCCAGCTTTCTATGACTAAACACTAGTATGACTAAGAATAATATGTGAACTGGATAAATCAATGTTCTATCCATGAGAGCAACAACCTGCCTGCCCCAATGTTTGAAATGAGTCAAATGACCAAGAAGATTCTGTTGAAGCAAAGAGTAGGAATTTTTTAAAGACTGAACAAGATACATTGTAGGTTTTCAGTACTGAAATGGGTAATTTTCAGGGTAACACAAGGGTAATTTACAGCTGTGTCAGCAATGCAACAGGAATAACTGTGCCAATTGCCACAGTTTTGGTCTTTGCTAATGGGAAATGTAATCAAGCAAAGAAATCTGTTCAACAAAGCTTAGATAAGTCAGTAGTTGCAGCCTGAACTCTGATCAGGTCAGGAGGAGAATAGGACTCATCCCTATAAGCCAGTGGTTTTAGTGGCTTGTACAGTAATACCGTGGATTGCAAGTAACTTGGTCTGAGAGCGTTTTGCAAGAGAAGCAAAATTTTTAAATAAATTTTGACTTGATAAACAAGCGACGTCTTGCAATACAAGTAGTCGTAGGGATGTAACCGCTCGCCTCGAGCGGGCGTAGCGGGCAGAAATCGGCCCCGCTCACACCCACCAGAGACTCGCTTTGATAAAAGAGTGTTTTGGATTACAAGCACGGTTCCAGAACGAATTATGCTTGCAATCCAAGGTATTACTGTACTTAAATAGTGGCAGCAAGATTTTGTTAAAGGAGCAAAAAGAAATGGCACACTATAAATGTGGGAAAGTGCGTGAATGAAATCATTTCTACTGTATGAGACAGACAATTGGACAGGAAGAAAAACAGAACATCACAAACTAAAAATTGGATGCTGGCAGGGTTGGGGTGGTGCTGGGGAGAGAAAATCTACCATGGCAACTGGAAGCGTTAGTATATTCTACTCTGACACATGACATACTATTATGGAAATGGAAAAACAGTCCATAGCACTCCACAGTTTTTGCTGTAAGCTCACATTGATATGAATGATTGAATCCATGGATGAAGCAGCTGCAAAAATTACATCAAAGAAACTGTGTTGACAGAAATCATTGTATGCAAGAGTAGCTTGTTCTGAAGAGCTCTATGTGCATTTTGTATCAATATGAATATTCCAAATGTTATTCCAGAAACAGAACTAGCAGATGGCAGAGGTCAGGGGGAATGGCCCGAGTGGACCATCTCTTCCAACACCCTACTCTAGGGCAGAAGTATACTGTACTTAAAACATCCCAATCAGATGCCTGTTAAAAGCCTGCAACAAAATGCAACATTACACAACCTCTCTACACAACTTCTTTGAATGCCGAGTTGCTCTTACCCTAAGATGTGTTTTTTAATGTTTAGTTTAGGCTTAGCTATCTTTAATCCCAGAGCTTCTTATCAGGGTGTATGGTTGTTCTCCCTCTGCTTCCTAAAATCCTTGTACACATTTGAACAGACGAGAACAGTTACACTGACTCACCCCACTTAGTGGTGAGAGGTTCCAGGGGTGTATTTATTTATTTATTTATTTATTATATTTTTTAATCGCCCATCTGGCCGGTCACCCGGCCACCCTGGGCGGTGTACAATTAAAATACAGTAAAATACAGTAAAACACAATAAAATATAATGATTAAAACAAAATAAAAAATTCTTATTAAAAACCTAACCCACCCCATATTCCCGCCTGAACAGCCATGTTTTTAATGCACGGCGGAAGCTCATCACAGAGGGGGCATGGCGAAGGTCACTAGGGAGGGAGTTCCATAATGTGGGGGCCGCCACAGAGAAGGCCCTCTTCCTAGTCCCCACCAGCCTGGCTGCTCTGGCTGATGGGATAAGGAGAAGGCCGTCCGTGGCAGACCTTGTTGAGCGGCCTACTTGATGTTGCTGGAGGCGCTCCTTGAGATAAGCTGGGCCGGAGCCGTGTAGGGTTTTAAAGGTCAAAACCAACACCTTGAATTCGGCTCGGCAAGCAACTGGTAGCCAGTGCAACTCATTAAGCACTGGCGTGATGTGATCACGCCGGCAGCTGCCCTTAATCAGGCGAGCCGCCGCGTTCTGTACCAGCTGAAGCTTCCGGACCGTCTTCAAGGGTAACCCCACGTAGAGCGCATTACAGTAGTCTAGGCGAGAGGAGACCAAGGCATGAACCACTGATGGGAGCAGGTGATTAGGAAGGTAGAACCAGCTTCCCCAGCTTTTGTTCACTTTAAAAGGAGACTTTGTAATATTCGAGTTTATTTATGAGTATACAGGTTGAGCTTAGGTGGAGATGCACAGTTGAACACTCAAATCCAACAAATCCTACTGCCCCACCTCAGATCTCCAGAGAAAGGCAGTCAGACAGCATCCCAAAATGCTTCCGGAGCTCCAAACTCCCAGAGTCTCCTTGACTCTTACTTCCCAGTTCAAAACTGCAGCTTCTGTTTTGTCTTTTCACACAGAGACCTGGATTACATCACTCTTTAACTGGGTTTGGGTGGGAGCTGTGCCCCCCGAACTCCTTTTCTGATAGCTTTTTCCTATTCAGAACATCCCAGAGTGGTCCTGTATTAAGAAGCAATAATCTGACAAGCAGCTCCTATTGAGATACATCACCTGAATATCCCGGACGATTAACTCTCCTTTTTCATTTGCAAGACTCTGGCCAAGTACGGTACCGCCTTAGTAGCAGTGGATACTGGAGACTCCTGTGTCAGTGGGGCTCCTTATCCATTGCGTCTTTTTGTTTGAGCTTTATAGGAGCTTGTCTAATTTATTAGACAAATTCATGGAGGAGAAGGCTATCAATGGCTACTAGTCCTGATGGCTACATGCTATTTCCAGTATCAGAGGCAGTATGCCTATGTACTCCAGTTGCTGGGGAACATGGGCGGGAAGGTGCCGTTGCACTCATGTCCTGCTTGTGGGTTTCCCGTGGGCAGCTGGTTGGCCATTGTGAGAACAGAATGCTGGACTAGATGGACCTTTATCTGATCCAGCAGGGCTCTTCTTATGTTCTTAGGATCCAGGACCAGGATAAACTGCTAGCATGTTTAGTTAAAGGATCTCTAGTAGCAACGTTGGTAAAAGATACCAGACTAGACATTCCACTGGTATAATCAGAATATTTATGATATCTTATCATGTTATGCCTGTGCAGGATTTCTGCAAGGTATCCAGTTTATGGAGGTGAGCCTCTCACTGCTGCTTCATACATTACGGAAATGTGTATATGCTTGAATATTTTGTTTATCTGCTGTGATCCCTGTAATGCATAGTCTCCAACTACTCTGAAAATGCCCGGCCTTCCCGAAAACCCTTAAGCCATCACTGCTTCTCACTTTGTTATGCAGAGTCCCCAATTCCCCTGCCTCTTAAAGGGGCCATGGGCTAAAACTTTTAACTTAGCTGCAATTTTGCCCATGACCCCTTTAAGATAGCTCTGCTTAGGCTCCAAGGGCCACCCACAGTAAGCAGGGAGGCAACAGATGCGAGGATGTGTGCGCGCGCAAGTACTCTGGCCTGGACCGAGGGAGAGGTGAATGAGGGAATTTATCACATGGTTCCTTCCTATCTTTATATTGCCAAAGATTTTATTTTATTTATTTATTTATTTATTATATTTATGAATTGCCCATCTAGCCAGACATCTGGCCACTCTGAGCGATGTACAATGCAATAAAATACAAGGGGACACACACACACATACAGTATAAAACACAATCAAAAACAGCACAAACCCCAAAAATCCTAACCCACCCCATATTCCAGCCTGAAAAGCCACGTTTTTAATGCCGGGCAGAAGCCAATCAAGGAAGGGGCATGGCGGAGGTCACTGGTGAGAGAGTTCCATAAATTGGGGGCTGCCACAGAAAAGGCCCTCCTCCTAGTCCCCACCAGCCTGGTTTCTCTGGCTGATGGGACAGGGAGAAAGCCATCCGTGGCGGATCTTGTTGAGCGGCCCACCCGATGTTTCTGGAGGTGCTCCTTGAGATATACCGGACCGGAGCCGTACAGGGTTTTAAAGGTCAACGCCAACACCTTGAATTCGGCTCAGCAAACAACTGGTAGCCAGTGCAACTCTTTGAGCACTGGAGTGATGTGATCACACCAGCGGTAGCCTTTAACCAGGCGAGCTGCTGCATTCTGTACCAGCTGCAACTTCTTTTATCTTTGAGAAATCATGGAGGACAGGTGAAGTGCCAGACGACTGGAGGAGGGCAAATGTTGTTCCCATCTTCAAAAAGGGCAAGAAGGAGGAACCTGGGAACTATAGGCCAGTCAGTCTGACATCAATCCCCGGGAAGATTTTTGAGCAGATTATAAAGAAGTCAGTCTGCAAGCACCTTGAAAACAATGCAGTGATTACTAGAAGCCAGCATGGATTTGTCAAGAACAAATCCTGTCAGACTAATCTGATCTCATTTTTTGATCGGGTAACCTCCCTTGTGGACTGTGGGAATGCTGTGGACATTATATACCTGGACTTCAGCAAAGCTTTCGACAAAGTGCCTCATGATATCCTGATTAGTAAGCTAGCTAAGAGTGGGCTAGATGGAACAACTATCAGGTGGATCCACAATTGGCTAAAGAATCGGACTCAAAGAGTGCTTATCAATGGTTCCTTCTCAAACTGGGGAGAGGTAACGAGCGGGGTACCACAGGGCTCGGTCCTGGGCCCGGTGCTCTTCAACATTTTTATTAATGACTTGGATCAGGAGGTACAGGGAATGCTTATCAAATTTGCAGATGACACAAAGTTGGGTGGAACAGCTAATACTCTGGAAGACAGAAACAAAATTCAAAGTGACCTCAATAGGCTGGAGCGCTGGGCCGAAAACAACAGAATGAAATTTAATAGGGATAAATGCCAAGTGCTGCACCTAGGGAGAGGAAACCAAATGCAGAGTTACAGAATGGGGGACACTTGGCTCAACAATACTACAAGTGAGAAGGATCTTGGAATTGTGGTAGATCACAAACTGAATATGAGCCAGCAATGCGATGTGGCTGCAAAGAAGGCAAATGCAATTTTGGGCTGTATTAATAGAAGTATAGCTTCCAAATCGCGGGAAGTGATAATTCCCCTTTACTCGGCACTGGTTAGGCCTCATCTTGAGTACTGCGTCCAGTTCTGGGCACCTCACTTTAAGAAGGACATAGACAAACTGGAGAGGGTTCAGAGGAGGGCAACAAGGATGATAAAGGGACTGGAAACAAGGCCCTATGAGGAGAGACTGAAAGAACTGGGCATGTTTAGCCTTCAGAAGAGGAGACTGAGGGGAGATATGATCGCACTCTTCCAGTATTTGAAGGGATGTCACACAGAGGAGGGCAAAGATCTCTTCTCGGTCATCCCAGTTTGCAGGACACGGAATAATGGGCTCAAGTTACAGGAACCTAGATTCCACCTAAACATCAGGAAAAATTTCCTGACTGTCAGAGCAATAAGACAATGGAATCAACTACCTAGGGAGGTCGTGGGCTCTCCCAGTCTGGAGGCATTCAAGGTGCAGCTGGACAGACATCTGTCAGAGATGCTTTGACCTAGATTCCTGCATTGAGCAGGGGGTTGGACTCGATGGCCTTGTAGGCCCCTTCCAACTCTACTTTTCTATGATTCTATGATTCTATGATTCCGAACCGTCTTCCAGGGTAACCCCACGTAGAGTGCATTACAGTAGTCTAGGCGAGACTTTCCTAACAGAGCTGACTCTTTGCTTCTAACAGGTCAGAAGGAAATGCAAGAAATGTACCTTTCTCTCTGAAGCTCCATGTTTGGGGGTGTGGGGGTGGGTAAGCTTCACCTGTTGAATTTGTGCCAATCCTGACAATTTTAAAACAAAAAGAAATAGATTGCCCTGCAAGCACTGACCACCGCCCCCATGAAAAACACCAGATATCAACAAGGGTTTAAGTAAGGTAAACAAAAAATTACAAAAGCCACTTATATAATAATATAATTCTGGAAAAATCATCCTAGCATTGGTGCTGCAGCTGCTACCTCTTCTTCTAGCAAGGAGCAGCATTTCACAATTATCCCTCAATTACACGATACTTCTTCACACAATGCACAATCAATTTGCTGCCACAAGATGTGGTGGTCAGTGTTGTAGATTGCTTTAAAATATACACACTTTCCTGTGAGTAAGTCCCATTGAATGTAGTAGGACTTACTTCTGAGTACACATAGGATTGCACTGTTACTCTGTTTGCAGAGCAGTGGTAAATTTTACTTGGCTCTTCCTGTGTACCCCATGTGAAAGTCTTTTTCTAACACATGCTGAAGTGCAATGGAGAAAGCTCTCTACAGTAATGATTAGGATTATTCTTTAGGGATTTTGGATTGTTTTTTTGTTTTTTTTTAATGCATTAGAAGGGAGTTAGAAAACACACCCTCCTCAAGAGAAAGATAAAATTCCAACTACCTCAAGTAGCAGCAACAAACATCATCATTCTATTTTGGCATTATTGTTCAATCAGTGTTGTTGTTCTTGTTTTTTTTTTTTTAATTTTATTTAGTAAAGTACAATAGAGTCCACATGCTTTTTTCTGAGTGGAGAAAATAGGAGCTTGCAGGGTGGGCCTGTGAACCACTTTGTACACTCAGAGATATCTAAATGTTAAATATTATTATTCCTTTGGCAAACTACTAATGAGAACAAAGCCACCATGGAGGGATCCATTTTTAAAGTGGGAGGGAGATCTTTAAAACAAGGAGTTTCCTGCACAATGTGGAGAAAGTAGGCTGAAAGTTATGTTTGACTGAAATAATGGCATATTCCTCCCCGGTTTACCCCTTCCTACCATTTGCTGTCGCCTCTATATTCCATTTTAGATTGTAAGCTCTTTGGGGCAGGGAACTGTTCTCTTATACTCGGTAAAGCACCATGCACATTGATGGTACAATAATAATAATGACAACTACAGCCATCACCATCATCATCATCATCATGAGTCTGGAGATCAGAGTGGTCAGAGCCCTTAAATAGTTAGAGCACCCTAGGGTGGCTGGCTGGCTATAGCCTTGGCCACGCCCTCCTGTTGCCTGGCCACGCCCTCTTGATCACACCTTCATGTTGCTCAACCATACCTCTTACAAATTCACATGTGTGTCCCTATTTTCATCTGTGAAATGTTGGAGGGTATGTATGGTAATGTGTATATGCTCAGTTGTGGGGGGGGCACCTGTGTGTGGAGATCCAAGGACAACTGTGATTGCCTCTGTTGATTTTATTTTTATTTGTTTAAAAACATTTCTAGGCCACCTTTCAGGGCAGAAGGCATCCCAGGGCGGCTTACAACATGAAAAAAAAAAAGAAATTACATGAAACACCATCAGTCTATGTGGGAATAACCTAGGAAAAATAAACATCAGTGCTGGCTCCAAGGTTTTGGGGTCCCCCAGCCACAGCACTCTCAGTCGCCCCCCCCCCCTTAACCTGGAGAGGAAGGACATGGAAATGGAGAATTCTCTTGGCCTCCATCTGGTCTTCTTGGATAGTCTGTGAAAAGTGGACAATGGGCTCAAGGTACAGGAACCTAGATTCCACCTAAACATCAGGAAAAATTTCCTGACTGTCAGAGCAATAAGACAATGGAATCAACTACCTAGGGAGGTGGTGGGCTCTCCCAGTCTGGAGGCATTCAAGGTGCAGCTGGACAGACATCTGTCAGGGATGCTTTGACCTGGATTCCTGCACTGAGCAGGGGGTTGGACTCGATGGCCTTGTAGGCCCCCTCCAACTCTACTTTTCTATGATTCTATGATTCTATGACACAGCAGCAAATGGTGCACTAACGGCTGGACCGCAGGATCAAAGTCCAGGCAGGGCCCCCAACCCACCCACCCCCTCAAACGACCTCCCAGAGTGGCAAGTGATGGGAGCAGTGCCAATGCGGCCTGGCAGCAGCACCTGGGCCGGCACAGCCATGCCAGGGCCCACTAGGGCTGATGATGCTCCTCACCCCAGCGTCCTCTCTTTCTCCTTATTTTTGAAGACATTTTACAGTCAAGGGGTGGCCAGCCAGGCATGTACATGGGTTACAGATGCTTATTATTATTATTATTATTATTATTATTATTATTATTATTATTATTATTATTATTATTATTATTATTATTTTTAGAGTAAAATATATATTGTCCTTTTCGACAGCAAAATGATGCTTATTCCAAGTAAACAGGTTTGGCACTGGGGCAGCGGCAACAGCAGCAGCAGGCTCCGTTTCATTCCTGTAGTCACGATGAGGTGCTCTGGTTTAAGTGGGGTTAAAATGAGAAGCCGCACATGCTCAAAGAATTTCTTCTTTTTTTCGACGAGGGTTGGCAAGTAGGATTTTTTCTCCCTCCTCTAACGTATCAGGAATGTAGGAGCAATTGTGAGGCATACAATGGCGGGGCCAGGGTCGGGGATGGAGGCGAGAAGAGAAACGTTCGTTGTGTGCTTCACAACGGAAGTAATACAAAATGGCTGTCTAAAGGGGCCCCTAATGAGACCTTTACGTCCAGGGTCTAAAATTACCTAGCTGCACTGTTGATAGTAGCAATGTTACTGTAGTGGACCCAGGGATGTTGAAGAGTCCTTGGTCTCGAGTCTTGAGTCGAGTCACGAGTCTTTGGACCCGAGTCTCGAGTCCGAGTCCTTGGTCCAAAATGGTGACTCACGAGTCCCGAGTCCTGAGTCACTCCCAAAACTGACTCCACGAGTCCCTATTAAAATCAATGGGGTTTCCCCCCAACAAAATAAGGCTACTTCAGATGTGTGGCTTAAATAAATTCTAGGCACAAGTGTGCCTTTTTATTTCAAAACTCTGCAACTGATTTTGGCAAGAACAGACAAACCCAAAATAACCAGGCAGGCAAAAGAGGCAGGGAACCCCAAAGCAGGCAGGCAGGGGCCTTTGTCTTGGACAATTCAAACTGTGGAACTGGTTAAGAAGAGACCAGACAGGCAGAGGAGGCAGGAAACCCCAAACAGGCAGGCAGAGGCAGCCAAACCCAAAATGTCTGACCCTAACCCTAACCCCCCCCAACAACACATCAAGATAAATCTCAACACATCGTCAGGACTGCGCTCCTGGTAGCTGTCCATAGTGGCCGAGCAGCGGCGCTCCTCGCTTCCATGCACTCTTCACCGGTGATCATGCTCCTGGCACAGCCAGAAGACTCGTCAACAGCTCAGGGATGTTGACAAGTCCTTGGTCTCGAGTCGAGTCTCGAGTCCCATTAAAAATATTGGGACTCGAGTCTGAGTCGAGTCAGAGGGGGGACTCAGTCCGACTCACGAGTCGAGTCCGAGTCCCCATCCCTGAGTGGACCCTCTGCTGGTCTTGGGGCCCTGGCAAATGTCCACCCTTGCCACCCTCTGGAGCCGATCCGGATTAAAATCCTCGCTTTTGGAGGGATTTAGCTGTGATTCACTTTTGCTGTGGAACCGTATCCCCGGTATACCGGCACATGCCCACTATTTCTATAATGCCTGAGGAAGCTCTCTGATGCTATAATTATTCAAAGAACAAGCTGTATCTCCCCCCCCCCCCGGAAGCCCTCTTTCTTAATCCAAATGAAGAAGGCGTATTATGTACTCACACAACATGATTAATGATATTATTCTTAAGAGCCCATCCTCTTGATCACTAAAGTAATCATTCTTACAATAGTCTTGTCAAATAATTACTAGATACTAATTAATTTCAGAGTGAGGAAGCTTCACAGCCTTATTAGAATTTGATAATGCTTTGTAAAAATGCAGGAGCAGCCGCCTGCCACCTATTGAATTCATAATATGAGGGAAGTGAGCCAAATGTGACTATATTGCAACCCCCACCCACCACCCAACCCAAAAAGCATAACTTTATGTAGGTCATTGTATTAACTGAGGTTTGACACCTGAAAATCTTCCCTGTAAAAGTCTGGTTAATCATTTCTATAAACAACACAACATTCCTGCAAACAACCACCACAACCACAACCACCATCTGCCCCGCCCCCCGAGACCTATACTCAGAGTAAAACAAATGAAAGTACTTTTATTTATTTATTTTTAAATTTCAAAATATTGTTAGACCATCTTTAAGGGTAAACCGCCCCCTCCTTCAAGGCAATGTGTTCTTTCAACTTCTACCCTGCTGGGAATAGCGATCGATTACTAGTGAATCAGTATGGCAGAATTTTTAAAACTGAGTATCTATTTGGGATTTAAATTACATGTGATGAAATGTGTTGTTTTTTCTTCTTCAGTTGCTGCTTGATATGCTGGTAAATGTAATTATGCAAAAGGATCTTCAGTGAAGCAACAGTTTAAAATGAATATTATTATTATTAAAATCAAACAATGAAAGAATCACACAGCCAACTGATCCTAGTAAGTGTGGCTCAGTTCACACATTTGCCTGGATAATGACTGCGCTTCTTCATCATAGGGTGGAGCGTGGAGGAGCAGGGACATAGGCACAGCTTGCCTCTGTCAGAACCTAGAGGGGTATTTTTTGACTGACCACCCTTAGGAGCAGCGGTTCCTGACCCAAACCTCTTATGATTCAAACTTCATGGAAACAAACATGAGACACAGACAAGCAGAGATTCCCAGCAGGAAACAAGATGCATTCTTCACAACGTTTTTATTGGGAGCTGACATTCTCAGAAGGAGGAACTAGAGAGGCGGTAGCAGAAGAAGTCATTTCCAGTAACAGCTATTATGATGTGCTCTAAGGAGGGAAGGTGTAGATCAGCTACTAGTAGTCCTGCACATTCTAGTTCCACATTTATTAGGGGTTGCTCCGGGTTCATTGTACCACCAATGGAAGGATACTGCTTGCAGAACAGGACTTCTGCAATCTGCATCCTATACTCCCCCCCGCCCCCCGCAGCTCCCTGCACGCTCTCCAAACCTGCTCCAACTGTAGATTTATACCCACTGCTTTATACAGCACACATGTCCAAGCATGTGCCTCTTTCAAAGCACATGTCTCATGGGCGTCTCTTTCCTTTTAAACAGATAACAGAGCTTCTTCCTTCTGGGAACATCCTATTACAGCGTGTTCTCCAACCTTGGGTCCCCAGATGTTTTTGGCCTACAACTCCCAGCATGCCCCAGCCAGCTACTGGGGCATGCTGGGAGTTGTAGGCCAAAAACATCTGGGGACCCAAGGTTGGAGAACACTGTATTACAGGGAACCACCCTGTAATCCAGTGTTACATAGATGTGTGTGTGCAAGTATTAAGAAAGAGTAGCCCCTACTGGATCAGACCATAGATCCATCTAGTCCAGAATCCTGCTTCCCACAGTCTGCAGGGTACGCTGCCATGCGTTCAGATTAATCAGATGAAGCAATGAGAAAGATTAGTTGGACCTTTTAATGACGATTTGTTAGAACACTCTCACTTTGTCTGTGGCTATTTTAATACGAAGGGCATTTTAATTACTCCCTCTGAATTGACAGGTCCTGTAAATAAGACACCCCTCCTTTTGTCATACTATAAAATTATATTCAATGATTAAAAAAAAAGACCCTGCCAGTTTAAGACTAGAGTTAAGGCTATCTCATATTGGCTCAACCAGGTAGATTATGGATGCCAGGTTTCAGCTTATTGGCCCTACAGGTGTCATTTTTATAAGCAGTAGAATTTGGGGGATGGAATACCGGCAGCATTCTAGCTTCAGAGTGAAACTGAGCATGCCTGGCACAACTTTGCCGGCAGCTGCCGCCGCCACAGGCTTTCATGGGGCAGAAAAACCTTGGTAATTTTTAAACTGCTGCTCAGAATTTCGCCAAACCAATGAAAGGCACACCTCCTCAACAGCCTAAATACACTACACCAGTAGTTTTCCCCAGAATTTGAAAGAAATATATGATATGCTGAGTCACAGCTTGAGTAGAAAGTACAAATGTGTCAATTTTCTTCAGCACTTTTAAACTTGTTGTATCTGTTCTGTGGCAATTTGCATCAGATCGGTTTGACATTACGCATGATTGTAGACCTCGCCAGGTACATTACGGGTGCCACGTTTCAAGTTATTAGCTCTATATGTGTCATTTTTATAAGCAGTATAATTTTGAGACTTGAAATGGCAGAACCTTTTTTTTTGCGATTTACCTTAACTAAAGGGGCCCTCCTCTTCCCCCTTTTTTCCATAGATCATAGAGTTGGAAGGGGCCCACAAGGCCATCGAGTCCAACCCCCTGCTCAGTGCAGGAAACTAGAGGAGGGGTCTCCCATCCAAGTCATAATCAGGCCTGACCCTGCTTAGCTTTCCATGCTCAGACAAGCTGAGCCAGCGTGAGCCACAGGCCTTAATATGATATGCAGTAATTAATCTGATAATGTAGCACACTACAGGTACACAGATGACTCACACTCCTCTGGATCTTACTGTTTGAAAAAACATTGCTGGCCTCCCCCAAATCAAGCTACTGGTACATTTTGTCTTCCCACTATATGCTAACAAGCAGTACTATGTTATAAGTACTTTAGCCCCTGCCAGTTCTATTATTGCAGATGCAGAGGGGGGTGATTGTAACTTCTATGTGATGAGAGAATGGCACTCCGTACATGCAGCTCTCCAAGCTGATAGTGACTCTGGGAAATCCAGATGCCGCTGCTCTTCAGCAATAGCATCCTCAGAAAGTGCTCAGCCAATATGATCAAACCACCACCCACTAATATCTTGGCCCCAAATCTTCCAGGTCCTTGGAGGACTCAGAAACAAATTTTCAAAGAATTACTGCAGCCAGCTGTCCAATCCACAGCAGCTGGGTTTACTGTGTTTCCAGGGCTGGTATGCTTTGTTTTTTTAGCATTATTTTTATTGAGATAAGGACTTCACCATATAAGTAAAAGAATAACAACAGTACATTGCTGAAAGATGCTTAAAATAAATGACACAAACTTCTAGGCTATTGACAAAGGATTGGATCCAGACTTTGTCATTCTTAGAGTAGACCCACTGAAATCTTGGGACAAATTAGTCATGACTAACTTAAGTACCCTTGATTTCAATGGGTCTACTCTGACTCAGATCCAACCCAGAGTCTGCTACTGATTCTCTGCTCTAATGAGAGCAGTGAATGCTCTAGTCTAATGTATGGATTCACTTTTCTTTAATATATGATTAACTGTATGTCACACACTCAAATATCAACTCTGACTCAGATCCAACCCAGAGTCTGCTACTGATTCTCTGCTCTAATGAGAGCAGTGAATGCTCTAGTCTAATGTATGGATTCACTTTTCTTTAATATATGATTAACTGTATGTCACACACTCAAATATCAATATATCAGTATAATGCTCTGCACGAGATTATAACATGGGTTGGGGTGGAGCTTACTACCGAGCCTTTGCAGCTTCTAAAAGTGATATCATGCATGAATCCATCGATATTCTTTTTTTCTGCAGCTTTATTCATTTTTATTTATTTTTTAAAAAAGTATTTATATTTCCTACCCACCAGGGCCCAAAAGGAGATGTTCAATTAAATCCAATAAAATCACAACATAAAAACAAAAAGCAGAACATTCTTTAAAAAACCAGACTAAACACAATTTTAAAAGTCAAAAGCTTTTTTACCGCCTGTCTAAAACTCAACAGGGATGGAGCCAGCCTGACCTCTCTTGGGAGTGAGTTCCACGGTTAAGGTGTTGCTATGGAAAAAGCCCTGTCTGTCTCATGTACCTACCAACCAAACCTCTTTTCGTGGTGGGACATGCAACAGGGCCTCTGATGAAGATCACAAATTACAGGCAGGCTCATAAGAGAGGCGGTGGTCATTCAGATATTTTGGCCCTAAACTATCCCTGGATTTATAGGCCAAAACCAGCACTTTGAATTGGGCACAAAAACAAATTTGAAGCCAATGCAGTTGGTTCAAGTCTGGTGATAAATGGTCTATAAAGTGCATAGTTTGAATACTTTCCAAGGGCAGCCCCACATAGAGCACATTACAGTATCTAAACAAGAGGTAATTAAGGCATGGATCACTGTGGCTGGATCCACTTTCATGATGAGCATGGGTATTTGTGTGTATTGAAAAATATACTGCAACCCACCACCAGGCTCAAACTTGATGTGTTTGTACGTACTATTGAACCCAACTTGTTTTTGTGTGGTGTTTCACCAATGTGCAGGAGCGCACATGCACATCAGTAAAAAACCCACAAACACTGTCTTGATATGATCAATGCAAATGAACTGAAGGAACTGAGGCAAACTGTGGATTCTACAATTCCAAAACTAAAGTTAGAAAGTATCGTACTTAAACCAGAATTCAGGAGGAATGGAATGGAATGCAAAGCAGAATGAACCAGAGGAACAATAAAGGCACAGAATGGGGGAAATACTTCTAACCCTATTCGTGCCAGAACTGCCTATAGCAGCCGCCCTTTCCTAACCTTGTGCCCTGCAGATATGTTGGACCACAGCTTCCATCATCCCCAGCCAGCATGGCCATTAGGGCTGATCTATAGAATCAGGGAATCATTAGACTACATTTCTTCATACTTATGTGTATAATAATTTACATTTACAGTGCAATCCTATGCTTGTCTACTAATAAGTAAGTCCCATTAGGTTTAATGGAATTTCCTTCAAGATAAGTGGGTTTAAGTTTGCAACCTTCAGAAACTGACTTCCTTTCATTTTATCCCTTTCTTAGCCTCAAACATTTACAGTCTCTGTTTTTCTTTCGACTTAACTGGAATAATATTTGAGAAGGTCATTAAATTTAACCAAGCTTTGTTGGGTTACATTATGTGAACTTATACAAAAATCCTCTCAAAAATAAAGAAAATATAAAAAGTCAGTCTGCATCCAAAGAGTTGATGAAGTTAAAGCAAACTCTTTGTGTTTTAACAAACTAACAAGAACCTTTGTGGGTCTTCCGGTGAACCTTGAGCTTGAAGCCGCACGAAATTCTGTGGGGCGGCCAGCGTTCCTGTCCAGACTGTCTCATGCTGGGGATCTACTTCCTCATTATAGAAGTCGAAGATCTGAGTCCCCAAGTTATCTCATGGGTCATAAATCGCTTTTTGTTGTCGGATTACGTATATGGTGTGGTGATTCTGAGGTGGGGGAACGACGGTGGCTGTTTTCCAGAGACCGGTTTTACTGATCATCAGAAGTTTGCATGTTCGCTTCCAAAATAAAGGAGTACATCTGGAGTGGCTAATTGGAATCTTTCGGCAGCAGAGTGGGATTTATAATTAACTGTAAGTAGACTATGTTTATCTGGGAGGCGAAAAAGATAAGAGAGGAAACCTGAAAGGAGGTCTATAAATCTTATATGTTTGGAAGCGTCTTGGAAATATCTATACGTAAGGCAAGATGTTTGCAGTTGCAGCATTTTTAAACCTGTGGAACGAAATGGAGAGAGAAATTCTAAACAGATTGGAAGTAAGGATCCAGGCTTGGAATGTAAATCTGAAAGTGGATCAATCAGAAGAACAACGTAAGACGGATTTCTTTACAGGACCGGCAGAGGAGAAGACAGAAGAAGTAAATAAGGACTTGGGAAACTTACCAGAAATTCACAGAGACTTTGAAGTTTTAATTGGGTCGAAGTGGCATGAGAAGACAGTTCAGGAAGATGTGACGCACTTTTAAAATCTAAGATGAGCGGAGCCGGAGATCGGTATGCAGGAGACTACAAAACAACAGAACAAGCTGATTTCATTCTTGGTTCAAAACCTGGAATATGATATCCCTTTGACAGAGGAAAGCAATGAAAGGGACTATCTTCACGGTCTTTTATTGGCAAAAGATAAAGGGTTGATGTATACTGAACTATATGTCTAGTTGGAATAAATAATTTTTGATTTTAAATATTAATGGCAAAGGTAAAGGGATTGCTTATATGACTTATTTGAATTTTAAATATTAATGGTGATGTAAGAGAAATTATTATAAGTAAGGTAATTATATTTGGTTTGTTTGGAAACATTTATTTAAAAAATAATAATAATTAATTGTGTTGTTGTTGGGGGTGTTGTTTTGTGGAGGCTTTGAAGTATTAAAGGGGAAGGTCTTTTGTTTTTTTTGTTCTATAAGTAGCATGATGGCTTATGTGCTTCTGCTGTTCTGTCAGACGTCACTTATTTCTTAATTTTTTAGACTTATCTTTCTTTTCTTCCTTTAAAAAAATATATCTTGGAGATTAAAGTGAAGGAATTTCTGTTTAGATAGAAAGGAATAATGAGTAATTGTAATAATACAAATGTGTTGATTCGATGGTTAGGTACTAGAGAGTGCGGGAGCGGTGGAAATACAAAATGCTTTTGGTATGTGGTCATTTGCTAATTAGTTTATAGTTACTTTTTACTTTTGGGATTCTTAATATACTGTATTTTGGAATTGAAAACAATATTTAATGAACTATAGGTTTTCTTTTTTGGAGTATCCATAAATGTTGAATTTAATAGATTAAATAGTTGATGTTTATTGGGGGAGAGTGGAGACCTCTGGTGTTTGTTCCTTTTAGGGTTCTTTTTTGCCATAACTGGAAGTGATTTTTTGTTAACAGAAAAGATTTTAAGATTAACTGTGGTTGATTAAGCTGTGGAGAAGATTGGAAGTCCATTATTGTGTTTGTGTTTGTTTGTTTGTTTTATTATGAATAAAAAATAAAAGTTAAAAAAAAACAAACAAAAAAAAACAAATACAACCTTTGTTTGGGAAGCTACACTTTGTTAGAAAAGTGAATGCAGTGTTCTTTAGAGTATTTGGAGTAGAGAGAGAATAGAAAAATAGGAAAAACAAGAAAATAGGGAGAAAAAGGAGGCTGTGGGGGTGAAAGACCCAAAGTAGGAATTACCCTCCGAAATAACAGGAAGGTTCAAGAAAAACTGAGTTTTTTTTTTCAAAATTAATTTAGAAAATGATCCTATGGCCCCCTAAACAGCATCTAGGGGGCCACAGGATAATTGGGATTCCCAAATCTGAGGTTGGAGACAGAGTTCTGCTGGGGTTCCGTGCTCTGATCCTCACTTGCAGCTGGTGGAGAAAGAACTGCATTAGCTGGCTCTCCGAGGTCAGGAAACCAACCTAGGAGAGGGGGTAAAGGGGGCATTCTGGGGGCGGCGGCGGGGAGGAGAGGAGACTGGGGCTGCCAGGATATGAGTTATCCTGACAGCACTCCACCCTTCTCCGCTGGAGTGCCTCAGCTAGATGGCTGAAATTGGTCATCTAACTGAAATGCAGAGTGGGAGGTGTGGGGAGGCGAAGATCCCCTCCACCTCTCCTCTTGCTCTGCACTGGATGCTCGTAAGTTTCTGAGTTTGGGGGCTTACGAGCATCGAGGCCACAATGGATAGGATTGTGCCCGTAGTTAGTTATTAAGAGAGGAATCCCAAGAGGGCACCCGAAGGGCCATAGGATATTGCAGAGTTCCCCTTCAGAGGCTGTAGATACTGCTATAAACTCAGGAGGGGAAATTGAATGGGGATTTATCCCCTGCCCCACTCCTCCCACCTGTTGCAGCTCTGAACTCAGGTGAGGATGAAAATGAGGAGGAAGGGGGCAGGGCGGGGAGGTGCTGAAGATCCACAGGCCCATGACTCCACTAGACATGCTCAAAAGCACATCTAGTAGAATCTCTGCAGAAAGTAGGACAGAGAGGTGAAGATCGCACCCGTCACTCTTGATCTGCTGAATATCTGCTGGCAGAGCACAGGATTTTCAGAGCACTCCCTGGATGGTCATTGGCTCGGAATGCTCTGCCCATTACTTGTTGTCACAGTGTTTTAGGAATTCTTGAATTATTTGACTGCTGAATTGGGATTCAAGCCTTGGGTCCTATGTCAACATTAAATTGGTTTAACAGAGGTAGATTCTCAATGCTAAGTTGATATGTTAATTTAGCCATAATTCTTCATGAATTATTGGTGGTATCCATTCATTTATTTGATTTATATCTCATCCTTCCTCACAAAGATCCCAGGGTGGCTAACAACCTATATAAAACCCAGTACACCACAGTAAAATTAAAACATTAAAATCATGACTCTGAAATCACAAATACATAATAAAATATATTAAAACTATCAACACGATCAATTAATAAAAAAACAAATAAAGCACACGTCTAGTCATGCATTCAAACCTGGTCGGGGGGCCTCTGCGCGCCCGACTCGATTTTCTGAGTGGCGCGGAGCAGTTCTCCGCGCCGCTCGACCCACCTTCTCTGGTCCCATCTCATCACTTCCGGGACCAGAAATGACGCGACAGGACCCTGTGCAGGCGCAGAACATGCCACAGGGGTCCAGCGCGCCTGCGCAGGGTCCCGTCGCGTCATTTCCGGTGCCGGAGGTGACGCAACGGGACCGGAGTGGGCCGCGCGGGCGGCTCGCCGCAGAGAGGTGAGCCGCCCCAAAGACAAAGGTAAGGCCTCGCCAGGTGTGAGCGGGGCTGACTTCGGGCCCGTTTTGCCCGGCGAGGCTTGATTGCACACCGCTACACACGTCTATACCCCCCAAAGCCTGCACAAATAAATAGGTCTTTAATTGATACCTAAGAGTGTGTGTGTGTGATGGCAACCAAATATCTTCCAAAAGGGAGTTTCACAGCTGGGGTGCCACAACCAAAAAGGCCCTGTGATATGTGGCAGCCCTATAGACCACATTTCTTAAGGGCAACACAAGCAAAGTCTTCCCAGGATTGTTGGTACTGTCCAGGGCTGGTTCTCTCTCACACTGCTTCTAGGCAGACACCCGCAATGACTTCTCAACTAAAGCTTTATTATGTTAATGCCAGCCAGTCAGACTGACTTACAAGTACAAATGAAGTGTATTGCAGTGGTCAATAACAAAAGAAACAAGCTTCATTACGATACTAGCCATTAAAGAAGAGCGGCCTATAAGTAAGAAGTTGATTCCAAACTGAATTCCTCTCCTCTTTTCCAAGCTCAAATTACCCACACTCCGCCTCTAAGGTGGATCCTCTTGCTTATGGGCCAATCACTTGGAATGTCTGACACTTCTCAGTTGATCCACCCTCTTTAACTGATGCCACACCCTAGGACTACTGATACCTGATCCACCTCCTCCTCATTAACATGCTCAGTTTGGTTTCCCACAGAGACTGAAGTTGCTTCCCTCCCAGATACCTTCTCATAGTCTCCAATTGCCAGGAAAATACCAGGACCATCACGAAAACCCTTAAGCCATCACAGCTTCTCACTTTGTCATGCAGAGTCCCGAATTCCCAGCTACTTTAAGCTGCTCTTAAAGGGACCAAGAGCAAATTTGTTGGGACTTCAAAAAGATGCTGGGAGAGGATATATTGTGGAGTAATATCCTTCCTATCTCACCTTAGTGAAATCAGCAGAGTACAGTCCTTTTCCAGCTTAAAAGAAGCTTAGATTTAGCCAGTTAGCTTAGTGTTAGCCAGTTAGCATTTGGTAATCCAGGATGCTTTAAGGCAACTGGATTTCCCTGGTTTTGCCCCCTTTTCTCTCCCTCAAAACAATAATCAGAGACACAGTCTTGTAAAAGTTAAAAGTAACATTTACTCACTCAGATTATGCAGTTTCATTCAGGCAGGCTTAAAAGCGTTTCCTACAGTTGGTAAAAGTACATTTGGAAATACTTGGGGTCTGAACTTGTGGAGTTCAGACCAGCAACTCTGGATACATGCTGCTGTTAGAATAACGTGGAGGCAACTCCTTTACTACCACATTCAGAGTCTCAGCAGGAAAGAAAAGAGCTGAGAGCTACGCCCACTTCCTGCTGAGGCTCAGCTAAACACACACTGAGTATCTTCTAGGGAATCCACCTTAGAAGATACCAGTGGCCTTAACCATTTCATCCAACTAACTGGTGAAACATGAGCCATTGGTTTTGACTGCACTTTAAATATCCCACAAAATTCAATTGCAGCTAAGTTTGTAGTTTTAGCTTAGCTGCAATTCTGTCCATGGCCCCTTTAAGAGTAGCTCTACTTAGGCTCGAACAGCTGCAGGGTCTCCACGGAGAGACAGACACTGCTAAGCTGGGAGGGCCAGGAGAGCATGTGTGTGCATGCTCTACCTGCTGCCTCTGCTGCACATCATTGCTGTGGGGAAGGGATTAGCTGAGTGAAAAGAAAAGGAGGTGGAGGCTGCACCTACTGGCCTGGACTGAGGGAGAGGTGAATGAGGGAATTTATCACATGATTCCTATCTTTATATTGCCAAAAAAATTATTTCCTACAGAGCTGACTCTGTTCATGCCTAGGACTGTGCTATAAGGCAGCAGTAGTCTGGCCACTTCCCTGAGAGTAAAGCCCCATTGAAAGAAGTGGGAGTAGCTTTTGAATGAACATTTATAGCATCAGGCTGTAAAACTAGACTTTGCTCCTATCGGAACTCCAGGAATAGTCCTTGATGGTCAGAGACTTATAATGGGCAGTTTCTCATGAATTTATTCTGAAGACTGACATAATTTGTGCCCTTAAAAGGCTTGTACTTTGAACTTGGCTGTCAAAAATTAACCTCCAGATTGCCTTATTCAACCCATAAGTCTAACAGACAAAAGGAAGGACATCTTCATGCAAACCAAGTCCCTGCATACACCTAAGCGATCGGGGTTTGTATATAGGGACTGGGCTTGCATCTTCTTGTAAGAGAAGGTGTTCATGCCTTCCTCTCTGTGCTAGGTTAAGACCATAAAAAGAGCCCTACTGGAAAGGCCTATCTGGTCCAGCATACCGTTTCCCACAGTGACCAACCAGATGCTCTGGAAAGTTCTCAAGCAGGACATGAGGGTAACAGTCCTCCCACTCATGTTCCCCAGCAACTGGTATTCAGAGACATGGTGTCTCCAATCCTGGAGGTGCTATGTAGCCATCATGACTAATCCATTGATAGCCTTATCAGTAATATAATGCCTTGAGAAGGGAAACCGAGATACTAACCTCAATGAATTTGTCTACTCCAAGTTGGCAGCCATCACTACATCTTATTGCAGTGAATTCCACAGTTTAACTATGCAAAGAAATACTTCATTTTGTTTGTCCCAAATGTCCCACCATTTAGCTTTAGTGGATAACCTCAGGTTCTAGGTGAGAGGGAGAAAATACTGCAGTTTTGTGTGTTTCCTCTAATAACTTTTGTACTTGACCACACCCTTTGGTTGCTTGGCCATACCCTTGGCCACACCCTCATGTTGCCTGGCCACACCCTCTTGATCACACACTTCATGTTGCTTAACCATACGTCTTACAAATTCACATGTGTGTCCCTATTTTCATCTGTGAAATGTTGTAGGGTATACCTTCTCTGGACTTATCACTGAGTTCCCTGGCCTTGGACATTCAGCTGTGGTTCCCACCACCCCCTCCGAGTCAGAATCAGTCCCCACATCCCTTAAAAGCAGTTCTACAGGAGAAATGGGCCCAGTCCCTACAGGTACTGGGGACAGTGGTCCTTCAAGTATCCTGGCCACTGTGCCATTTAGGTCTTCGTGCACTAGCACTAACACTTTGAGTTGGGCCTAGTAGCTCACTGGCAGCCCGTGCAGACAGAGATTTCAAAACTGGTGTGATATGCTCACATCTCACTGCCTCTGTCAGCGCATGGGTAGCAAGATTCTGCACCAGCTGCAGGTTCCAGACTGTCTTCAAGGGGATTCCCCCATAGGAGAGAATTGCAATGGTGTGGCCAGGTTATCCCAGTCCAGAAATGGCTGAACCTGGCCATAAGTACTCCTCGCCACTGAAACGACCTGGGCCTCCAGTGAGAGCTTTGAATCTAGGAGTACTCCAAGACCTGCTCCATCAGGGGGCGTGCAACCCCATCCAGGATACGCCCTCTATTTAATTCCTGGACCCACCTACCTACAGAGCTTCCACCTAATCAGGATTTAACTTCACTTTATTGGTCCTCACCTAGCCCACCACTGCCTCCAGGCACCAGTCCAGCCAGCACTTTCACAGCCTCTCCTGATTCAGATGGAATGGAGAGATAGAGCTGGGTGTCATCTGCCTACTGGTGGCACCATGTTCCAAATCTCTGGATGATGCCCCCACCCGCTGAAGTTTCATAGAGGTATTAAACAGCATGGGAGGCAAGATGGCACATCAGCATAAATGCCATAGAATTGAGCAAAAGTCTCCCAGTGCTATGCTCTGGATAGTCACCCTGTAGGTAGGAGCAGAATAGTAATGCAGTGTAATACAGTGCCTTCTGCCCCCAACCCACTGACTGAGTCTTTCCAGGAGGATACCACGATCAACAGTATTGAAAGCCACAGAGTGGTCAAGGAGAATCAACAGGGTAGCACCCCCCTCCCCCCGGTCTCTATCCCAAAGAAAGCCATCCACCAGGGCAACCACATTCTGAGAACTATGCATTCAATAATTGATTTGCTGCAAAACAGAATGTGTCTTATGTATAATGGTAGCTAACACATCACTTATTTTATTAAGCATAGAAAGCTTCAGGTACACTTCCAGAAACAGGAGAGAATACATAGCTGACCTTTGTGCTATTTTAGTGAAGCTTGAGTAAGAAAATCACATATTTGGCTCAGAGGATTGGTGTCACTGAGGGTCTTGTTGTTTTATGAGTTCTTCCCAGGAACAGTACCTCACTGCTACAGATACTTCTGAGATGAAGAAGATAATGTGCTGAAAACACAGCAGGTTTGATGTAGCACATCATCTACTTGACACAAAGCAGTGTGTGAAGAACAAGTTCTCTGTTATCTCTGCAACTTTTAGTTGCTGTGTGGAGTACTTCCTGTTTAAGAAAGCACTTACTGAAGAGAACATCACCTCAGCTCACATTCATTGTTATTGTGACTGATTCCTCAGAGAAAGAATTAAAATTCTCTGTTCAGGTGGCAACCACTGGGAGCCATTACCTGAGGGGGTGTGTTGCATTTTTGTCTCCCTTCGACATTCTGCAAGGCCCGAGTGCATATGGAGAACTGTGCACTTGCATCATAGAACTGGGGCCATGAGATCATGTAGGAAAGTATTTTCCTGTGAGGAAATTGAAGGTTCAGCATGCACGTCTAATTACTGACTGGTATAAGGAGATATGAGATGTAGCTCTTAATGATAAATTGACGTGTAGTATTAAATGTAAAAAGGTACAGCTAAAGATAAATAATTTAAAGGATATTTGGGGACAGTTTCCAGATGATGTGTTAATAAAGGGGAAAGGGAGTATGCCTTGTCAGGATATGTTATATTTTTGGAATACAGAATAGTAATTGTTTAATGGGATGGAAGCATATCAATTGGTCCCTAGGAGGGTGTGGGGGGGGTTACACTTTATGATTTATTGTACTCAGTTTTAGTTCAAATTTTGTGTTATGGTTGTATTTTGTTATATTTTGTCATATTTTGTTTGGGGAAAAATTAAATAAAATTAAAAAGAAAGAAAGAAAAAAGGAAAGTATTTTCCACAATCATTAATGGGCTGGATCTTAAAATAAATTCATATTTAAAGTGGTCAATAGGTCCCATGCCTAATTAATGAATGCTATAGTGGGAGACAAGGGGGGGGGGAAGATTAGAGCTAAAATGGAGTTACCAAAAATTATACTGCTATAGGATTCGGTGTGTGTGTGTGTTAGTCTGAATGACCACTCTGGATCTTCCCAAACCCTGTGATTTTGTGATTGCAACAAGGGGAATTGCTGAAATGGGTCAAACTGGTTCAACAAGTTTAGATAGGCAGGTCCCCTTTTGCTAGGGAGATCGGCACTGATGGCCCTGGCAGCCGGCCTTTGTATGACAAAAATAAATAGCCAGAGACTGGTTTTACTACAAAGAGAAATGGCCAGAGGTGGGTTTTGGAAGGGGGCTTGCTTTTCCTTCCTTGCTGGAGATGATGTCATTCTCTCTCTCTCTCTGTGTGTGTGTGTGTGTGTGTGTGCGCATGTGTGTGCGCATGCATGTGTGTGCATGTGTGTGCGTGTGCATGTGTGTGTAAAAGCAGCCTGTAGTCAGAAGCAGGCAAGATCAGATTGAGTGGCTCCTCAAGAACCCTACGATGTTGGCTGCCCCATAGAAATCAAATGGGGGAGCAGTGAACTTTGGGTCATTTGTTGGACTGTTAAACTGTGAATCTCCACAGTTAAACTATGTTCAACTTGTATATTTGTAAATAAAAGCAAATATTACAAAAATGCCAGTAAGCCTCCAATAGCCTCCTTTTAAAGCAGGGGTGGGCATCCTGTAGCCTGAGGGCCATATGTGTCCCACAACCTAATTTCATGTGACCCAAAGCCTAAGCTCAAAAGCCTTCAGCAAGCTATCAGTACAGACCTTGGGCAAGAAGGATCTGTCTCTCCCCTGGCAGCAGAGGTGGTGTTAGGGGGCGGCCCACTAGGGCTGGAGCCCCAAATCTTTTATTAGGAGCCCCGAAACTCTGAGAGGCCAGCCTGCCCCACCACCCTGCTGTCCACGGGCACTTGCTGAAATAAAGGTGCAAGGGCCCTGAGGATCTCTGTCACATCTGATTCCCCTGGACTAGCTGGCTTTTTGCCCACATGTGCTTCATCTCCTGCTGCCCCCCACATGGAATCTTTCTGCCTGAGTTCTTTTTCCAGAAATCAAATGCCCTCCTTTCCCCTGTCCATACAATGTCCTTAAGAGACAGGGTCCTTTAAAGACACTGCATACACAGAGACTGAGCATATAAAAATTACGGTATATGCAATTTTGTGCTTTTTGTGTGTGTTGTCCTGTGGGCCTGAGCCCTGGAACCTTTTGGTACCTAGCACTGCCCCTGCTGGGCAGGCTGCTGGATGAGGAAGAGAGAGAGAGAGAGAGAGAGAGAGAGAGAGAGAGAGAGAGAAAGGTGGCCTCACCCAACAGTCTTTGGCCCTGCTCACTGCCAGCATGCAGCCCCCATCAGATTACCCCTGAGGGAACGGGGCCCTCAGCAAAAAAAAAAAAAAAAAAAAAGGTTTCCCACCCCTGTTCTAAAGGAAACCAAACCTGGTAGCCTACCTGAAAAACCTCCTTATTATTTATTGTTAAAATTGTTCCTATTTCCCTGCTGTCCTATAACTGGATGGAATTTTTCTTCATGGATTCATGTATTAATGACCTTCCTCTGTTTACTGCTTGGAATGATCATTGTGTTTGCATTCCCAAGGACAAGTGAACTGCTGTAAAGCAACAGTGACATCATGTGGTGGCCGAGATGATAAGAAAATGGCGTCACAATATGGCATTATCCACATCTGCTGGCAGGTTGGTGCAAAGTGATTGAACCAATCTTCAAGTTTATTGATTAGTTAGCATATTATATCTCTGCTTTCAGGATGTGCCCTTCCATCCTGTAACCTCACTTTGTAATACTTATCCCTTGCCCTATGAACCCACTTATCATATATGTACACAATAGCCAGCTTTTGCCCACTGAAGGTCATACAACAATGCCCTTATTAGTCTGTACAGTGTGGTGAAATAAATGCTATTTTTGTAAAACAAACAAGCACGTATCACTACTCTTCTGAACAAGATTAATTCAAGATGACAAACTATATTACAGTCCGTAGATAGTGGGTGTAATATCCCAAGTGTGGCAATCTATTCCCAGTGCTACAGTGGAGGTCCTAGTGTAGACAAAGGGGTTCATCCCTCTCTGGCTAGCATTGGGTTACCTTTTATGATGTCATGGAAGGGCGCTAAGGGGAATTGTTCAGACTAAATGTTTCAATATTGAGGGAGTGGATTTTTTTCTTGTGATATTAGATTTCCATTTCCTAGTGTGTTATATATAATGATCAAGAAAAGTGGTCTATATAGCTCCTGAGGAATACTATTTCTAGTCAAAACAGTAAGACTGGGATTCTGTGGGATATGGGCAACCATTCTGCTGGTATAGATGTGGCTTATCTCCATTCCTGTCATAATGTGAGTATTGGATTGCTCTTCCCACATAGTAAGGAGGCTCTCAGTCTCAGTAGTGTTAGTGGCATAGGAGAGACTTTCAGTCCACTTGAATAAAATGAAAAGGAGGATTAGCACCTCAGTGTGTAAAGGAACTTACTGTTTTGCTATTTCCTTGGGAGATGTTAAATGAGACCCACTGAAATAAAAGCACTTCACTACAGTTCAGGGATAGTTGGAGTTCATCTTCATGTCAATGTCTGCTGCTCTCAGTTTCTGCCTTTTCTGTAATGAACGGAATGATACTGGATACTAGCTCTGTATAAGGACAAAAAGTCAACCATTTAATGGCTGTTGTAAAGAGACATAACATTCTGAGAAAATAAAATATTGCATTAGATCCAGTAAACCTGCTTCCTTCCGATTATTATGGATATCACCTTCCTGATGTTTTAAGATTGCTATAGCCAATTAAAACAAAGTGGGTTGTGACATTTTCCTAGTATTTCTCTCTCATCAGAACTTATTAGTTACAATTGCAGGTCATCAGGCGATCACTCGTGACCGAGTAAGATTGTCTTCCGGGATAAAAGGAGGAAATTCTAAAGAAGATTGTGTAGACTCTAGCGATGGGTCCGTAAGTGACTGTGGAGGCCAATTCTAGATCCACACAGCTTCCCACAGTGAGGACACAGGTTACCAGATAGAAGATGGTCCCGTAAAGGATTCATTTGACGTGCTTTTCGCTTAGCACGTTTCTCCCTTTCACCTTGCACTCGGGCTTCTTCAAAGTCCATGGAACCTTTGTGAAAGGCCAACCTCCATTTAGATCGTTTATGGGCCAGAGCTTCCCAGTTATCGATGTTTATATTGCATTTTTTTAGATTAGCCTTATGAACATCTTTAAACCTCTTATATTGACCACCGATATTCCGCTTTCCATCCTTGAGTTGGGAGTAAAGTAACTGCTTTGGGAGACGGCAGTCAGGCATTCGAACAACATGACCGGTCCACTGAAGTTGGCGTTGAAGGATCATTTTTTCAATGCTAGTAGTCTTTGCTTCTTCCAGTACACTGACATTTGTTCGCCTATCTTCCCAAGTAATTTGCAGGATTTTCCGGAGGCAACGTTGATGAAACCTTTCAAGGAGGTGGAAGTGACGTTTATAGATAGTCCATGTTTCACAGGCATACAATAAAGTTGGTAATACAATGGCTTCATAAACCAGTGTTTTGGTCTTCTTACAAATATCCCGATCCTTGAACACTCTATGTTTCATTCGAGAAAATGCGGCACTTGCGGAGCTCAGACGATGCTGGATTTCACTGTCGATGTTAGCTGTAACAGAAAGATAGCTGCCAAGATAGAGAAAATGATCGACATTTTCCAGTATTGTCCCGCCAAGCTGGATAGATGGCATCACCAAAGGATTGGCTTGCACTTGCTGATGAAGCACTTTGGGTTTTTTGCTGTTAAGTGAGAGACCAAGTTTTCCGTATGCTTCTGCAAAAGCATTTAGGATAGTTTGGAGATTATCCTCTGAATGTGCAGAGACCACATTATCATCAGCATACTGAAGTTCCACAACGGAGGTTGTAATTACCTTACTTTTTGCTTTCAGCCTGCTGAGATTAAAAAGCTTTCCATCTGTTCGATATATAATTCCCACACCGGTGGGAAGTTTCCCCTTGACAAGATGTAAAACCATGGTGATGAAAATGGCAAATAATGTTGGGGCGATAACACATCCCTGTTTAACACCTGATCCCACTTTCAATGGAGCACCATGAGAGCCGTTGTTGTCCAAAAACCGTTGCCGTCATGTTGTCATGGAGAAGTCGCAAGATATTCACAAATTTATTGGGGCATCCAATTTTCATAAGGATAGTCCAGAGAGCTGTACGGTCTACAGTATCAAAGGCCTTAGCCAAATCGATAAATGCCATATAAAGGGGTTGATTTTGCTCCCGGCATTTTTCTTGGAGCTGACGTGCAGTAAAGATCATGTCTACTGTCCCTCTAGAGGGGCGGAAACCATATTGAGTTTCAGGGAGGATCTCTTCTGAAATAGATAGAAGACGGTTTGCGAGAATCCTAGCAAATATTTTACCTGCGGTTGCTAAGAGAGAAATGCCCCGATAGTTTCCACAGTCTGTTCTATCACCCTTCTTAAAGAGGGTGATAATTATGGCATCCCTGAAGTCTTCTGGGATCTCTTCTCTTATCCAGATTTTTTTGATGAGTTTATGAAGATGTTGTACAAGTTCGGGGGGCCCTTCTTTAAAGATTTCAGCAGGAATCCCATCTGGTCCACTAGCTTTGTTGTTCTTCATTTGATTAATGGCTTTTTTTACTTCATCCAAAGTGGGGAGTATTGCAAGTTCCTCTTTAATTTGTTTTTGCGGGATTTGCGAAAAAATCTCATTATCCACCTTAGATTTACGATTTAAAAGGTCATAATAATGCTCTTTCCAATGCAGTGCAATAGACTCTTTGTCTTTTAAGAGTTTGGTGCCATCTTTTGATTGTAAAGGGTTTGTACCATAGGTTTTTGCAGGTACAAGAACATAAGAGGGTCTGATACTGAAAGACAGCAATTAATATTACGCTGTTGATATGTTGCCTACACTCTTCCGATCTACCCAAATATTAACAGTGAACTTGGGTAGGTGAACACCTATCAGCTTGGTAGTGAAATGGGGTGCATAAATTTCTAATTTAATTTTTTAAAAAGAAGAAGGTCTGATAACAGATCTGTTTGCTCACAAGATGCAGAATATTGAGATGTTGATGGAGTAGAGGTGGAGAAGGAAATTGGAGGTGTGAGGGGAGAAGAGGAAATTGCCTGCTCAACCCCCTATATGGAAAACCAAAGGCCTTTCACTCAAGACAAGTTGCTCAGACTGAGGAGCAAGCAGAAGGGCCGGCTCACCTGTGAAGCAGGGTGAGGCAGCCGCATCAGGCGGCAGAGCCAAGGGGCAGCTAATTGTGCCTCTCCTCCGCTATGTCCCCCCCCCACAGACAGGAGGGCCCCCTGCCACTGCCACCTCTTGGCTGCCTCTAGCAGGTGCTCTAGAGAGGCCTGTCAACCTCTCTCCCACCATGAGCAGCCAGTCGTCCTCTCTGTTTCACCTTCGAGAGCCCCACAACGAGAAGAAGTGGGTATGGGTCTTTCGCAAGAGCTTGCTTGGCAGGGTGAGCTCCTGCAACTTGCAAGACCCGGAGGTCTGCTTTTTCTGGCTTAGCAGCAAAGCTAAGGGGGGCATGGGATGGGGAATAGGGATCAGTGTGTATAATGTGGCAGCAGGGGAGGGGAGAGGGAAGGAAGGGGTATGAGGCGGAGGCGGCATGCGTTCTCCCAGTTCAGATGGTGAGAAAGCTTGTACTAGAGCTGGCAAGGCCAAAGCTTCACAGAGGGAATTAGGTTCACTTGGTGGTGAACAAATATTGGCATATATGGTCAGCTCTAGATGGCATCCTTGACTCACTGAGCTTAGTCTGCCAGACTTGCTGAGGAACCAGAGCTCTAAGGGTCCTCAGAGGAGGTAAAGGTCCAGAGCCTGGCTACCGGAAGGCCTGGTTCAAGACCCTGCCCCCATCAACACCTTACAATATCTAAATCACAGTGGTGCTTCTGTTAGGTAAATCTGCTTCAGGAGGGGGCAACTGGTGCAGAGAAAGGGTAGGAATGAGGGGAAACATGTAACCTTTTCCTCACCCACTAGTTTTCCATTAAGCCCGCCCCAGCTGCTGCTGCTTTCCTCTTCATGGGGTTCCAATGCATGACGTTTCCCTTGCAAAATTCATTTGGAACCCCATAGAGGGAAGAATCACTTGTGTGTGTGTGTGTGTGTGTGTGTGGGAGTTGCACTGGAAAAGAAATGAGCACTGGAAGGGTTAAGCACCCTTTCCCCTTGACATTTCACTGAAAACCATTGCCAGTCTCCCCACAAAACAGCTTTTCACTACAGAAAGCACTGCCACTGGGGTTTAAGAGTGTGCGTCACATGTAGCACGGCCCTGAGAGTAGGATGAAAATAACAAAGGAAAATGCGAGGGGCCTTTTCCAGAGAAAACAAGGGTGAATGCAAAATTGACGTTCAGGGTTCTTGGCTCTCTGATGCACCTATTCTGAAAGCGTAGGCTGAATGAAGAGATAGAAAAGTGCCGCCAGGTTCGGCTGGGTGTTGCTAGGTTTGCACATGCCTAGCTAAGCTTGTGAAGCAGCCTTCTGAGTCAGACTGTGGGTCCAGCATTATCTGCTCTGACTGGCAGCAAGCTCCTCAGGATCTCTCTGGGACATTTCCCAATAAAGATGCTGCAATTCAGGACCAATACAAGTCCCACGCATTCAGTCCAGCTGCATCACAGTAAATGAACCGTGTTTAAACCTCAGAAGCCTTTCAAGCATTTTTTCACATGGCAGCTATAATTGAAGGAAACCTTGTGGTCCACAATGAACAAGCAAGCCAGAATAGTGGTCTGCTTTGATCTCTCTCTCTCTCTCTCCCTCTCCCTCTCCCTCTCCCTCTCTCTCTCTCTCCCTCTCCCTCTGTGTGTGTGTGTGTGTGTGTGTGTGTGAAAAGTAGCATATAAGGACTTCAAATAGATACATTAAAAGGTTTAGTAATCACTGGCCTTATGGAGTACTGGATTTTTCCATTAGTCACATTCATTTCAATGAGATCGTGTGGTAAATCCTGAGGCAGGTTCTGAACTAGCTTATTTCATTCTAGCTTTTGTATGCAGCACGTTAGAGGACACATACATCTTCTTAACATTGTTTCTGTGTACGAATACAAAATACCGGTACACACAAACCAAAATGAAGGTCTGTGCTTTGCATCCATTTTGGTTAACATTTTACTTACATAATGTTTTTTTTTTAAAAAAACTCGCCACGTGATGGCACTGTTGACTAAAAAAACAAGCCAAGGCCCAAGTAATTTTTTTAAAAGAGAGATTATGAATGCACATTATGCTCTTTGAAGAGGTATGACCTTTCCTCTGAGCATTTGAGGAATACAATTATTATTTGGTCATAATAAAAATAGCTTTACTATGTTTATTTCGCTGATAACTCTGATTCAGAAACGTCCATCTCCAGATTGTCTTGAGATTTAATATTCCTAATGGGCACTGGGGCTAACAATAAGTTGCAACCGGGTTTGACAAGTGCTTCTTTTTGTATTTAACTACACATGCACCCCCTGTTGTGTTCTGAAGCCCTTTGCAGGAAAATGTGAACTATATTTGGATTTTTAAAAATGACATAATGTAATAAAGAGGCAGAGGCTGTCACATCGCGCCAAGTTCCTTTCTATTCCCAAAGTGTTGCTATTATGTAATCAGCAACTTCCATAACAGAAGGGGTTTACTCACGCCCTCAAAATAAATTGTGAGTGAACGTCATCCCGCCCCACTTCCGCGCTTAGAGATTATTTTGTGTTACGGCCTTCAGGGGCTTGTAGCCCCCTTGCTCTCTAGGTGGCAATGCAGCCACCATAACGGAATTAAGGAGATGGGACATTCTTAAATACAATCTGTACTTATTCCAAAGAAAACCAGAAGCATTTCCTGGGCTTTACATAATGTTCCTGCTTATATGGGAACAATGTGCTCACATAATCAGTCTAGCTAAATTGTTGTGCTTTTTAACCTTCTACAATATAGTCATATTCAGAATGTTCAACATTTTCTCTGTGGGTTTAGCAAGTATAAACACCTTCCCACTGTCTCTTTTTTTACCACAAACAGATATCGCTACAGTAAACAATTCATTCAGTATGTGTACATAGTATATCCCTCCAGCAAATATTTGGATCACAGACTGCATTAAAGGGGTGGATTAATAATAATTTTGGAACTATGACCTTCATGCAACACGAGGTGAAAAATCCTGAACGAATTTCACAGTCACCTATTTAGGAAGAGCATAGACACAGATTTGAGCGGAAACA
This sequence comes from Shinisaurus crocodilurus, assembly GCA_021292165.1. Classification (NCBI taxonomy): domain Eukaryota; kingdom Metazoa; phylum Chordata; class Lepidosauria; order Squamata; family Shinisauridae; genus Shinisaurus; species Shinisaurus crocodilurus. Next base: position 131,250,771 of record CM037881.1, on the reverse strand, counting down.
TTTCCCCCCTAACTGTTTAATAGTAGGAGCCAAGCAGCTAACAAAGAGAATAAACATGGGTCTTAACAATACTGTGCATATGCATGTCTGCATATGAATTGGTTAGTGTTTTTCTGTGCTTAAGATCACTTTTGACTGGCTAATCACTAAGGGGGGGTCAATGTAGGATAGGGCTATGGTTTAATTGCAAGTTCAGACAAAGGGTTGGAATAGAAGTTCCTGTTTCAAATATGGGGTTGTTGTAGAGATCTCATGGACCATTTTACTAATCCAGTCCAGGACCTATTTTGTGACATCTGGTAGCACCCTGCACCCTTTCACATTCTGTGGAGATAAAATTAATGATATGCAACAGGTCCTTTGAAATTCTGAACTGTGCGTGTGTACATAGATACCTTAAGCAGGACACCCCTCCCCCCCGTATGGAATATGCACGGAAGACATAATATCTGGCAGTTAATTTTCATGTGCTTGCCTAATTTTAGCCTCAGCCCCAGGAAAAGCAAATCCGTACATTCTGGTTGCCCAACCCCAAAGAAGGTAACGCACAGCTGGAACAGGTGCAGAAGAGAACATTCAAAATGATTAGAGCAGGGCTCTCCAACCTTGGGTCCCCAGATGTTGCTGGCCTACAGCTCCCAGCATACCCAGCCAGCATGGCTAATGGCAAGGGATTCTGGGAGCTGTAGTCCAGCAACATCTGGGGACCCAAGGTTGGGGAGCCCTGGATTAGAGAGTTTAGAGCATATTCTTTCCTTTACGAGGAAAGGTAAACCTGGAGGTCCTTTAGTTTAGAGAAAAGATGTGTGTGTGTGTGTGTGTGTGTGTTTTGGGGGGGAGGAATGACAGAGGTTTACAGAATTACTAGCAGATGCACCCGACTTTGCATGGGTAGGAATAGCCCTTCATTTTATACAATGAAGCTTTGGAAGAAAACTTACCGGTAACTAGCTGTCAGAGTTGGACACGTTGCCCCGGCCCAGTCTGAGTGAAGCCAAGCCTGTTGGCACCCCTAGGCGTGGCTCCTGCCATGGTTTATCCCTATGGCCCCTGAGCACGGGGTCCACCCACTTCATTCCTGGGGGGGGTGCTGCTGCACAGGCATATAATTCTGTCCCTTGGCCCACTCTCTCCTGGCTTTGAACTGTATTGACTGCAAAGTTATGCACTGGACTTAGGGATGTCTGCCACCTAGTGAATGACAGATGACGGTATTGCAGGGTTCAAATACATGGACACATTCAAATTAATTAAAATTAATGTATGCATTAAAAACAAAACAAAATAACCCCGAGATGCACACCCCTCGGGTCCCTTTAGTATGCATGCCAAGTTTCAAGGGTCTGGGTTTTATGGACATGGTGTGATGGTGCTGACAGACAGACATAAGTAAGGTCCCATGGCAAGCCACTCTAATGAGAAAAGGAACCCAGGAGGGGTAGGAGTTCTTAAAAAAGGAAATTCTCTAGAGGCAAATTCCCACAAGGAAAAAAGGCAGAGGACAACAGAAGAAGCCAGTGTGGCTTCACAAAAAACTCAGAGATGACCTGAAAACAAAAAAAAGGACACATATAGGATGTGGACAGGAAGGCCAGGCTACAAGGGAAGAGCAGAGGCAGGTAGCACAGAACTGCAGGAATACTGTCAGGAAGGCTAAAGCTGAGAATGAGCTGAGGCTAGCCAGGGATGCTAAAAACAACCAAAAAGCTTTCTTCAGATACATGCATAGTAAAAGACAGAGGAAAGAAATAGTGGTTCAACTACGCAATGAGGATGGCAAATTGATAACAGAAGACAAAGAAAAGGCAGAAGTGTTCAATTCCTACCTCGGCTCCGTCTTCTCCCAAAAGAGAGTTTATGTCCCTGGCAAACCTGAAGTGCAGACTGAAGGGGCAGGATTGCAGCTTGAGATTGATAGGCAAACCATCAAGGAACACACACCTGATTACTTTGAATGAGTTTAAATCTCCAGGGCCTGACGAACTGCATCCTAGAGTAATAAAGGAACTGGCAGAAGAACTCTCAGAACCACTGTCTATTATCTTTGAGAAATCATGGAGGACAGGTGAAGTGCCAGATGACTGGAGAAGGGCTAACGTTGTTCCTATCTTCAAAAAGGGCAAGAAGGAGGAACCTGGGAGTCAGTCTAACATCAATCCCTAGGGAAATTCTAGAGCAAATTATACAGAAGTCAGTCTGCAAGCACCTTGAAAACAATGCAGTGATTACTAGAAGCCAGCATGGATTTATCAAGAATAAATCCTGCCAGACTAATCTGATCTCATTTTTTGATTGGGTAACATCCCTTGTTGACTGTGGGAATGCTGTGGACATCATATATCTGGACTTCAGCAAAGCTTTCGACAAAGTGCCTCATGATATCCTGATTAGCAAGCTAGCTAAGAGTGGGCTGGATGGAACAACTATCAGGTGGATCCACAATTGGCTACAGAATCGGACTCAAAGAGTGCTTATCAATGGTACCTTCTCAAACTGGGGAGAGGTAACGAGTGGGGTATCGCAGGGCTCGGTCCTGGGCCCAGTGCTCTTCAACATTTTTATTAATGACTTGGATGAGGAGGTGCAGGGGATGCTTATCAAATTTGCAGATGACACAAAGTTAGGTGGAACAGCTAATACTCTGGAAGACAGAAACAAAATTCAAAGAGATCTTGATAGGCTGGAGCGCTGGGCCAAAAACAACAGAATAAAATTTAATAGGGATAAATGCCAAGTGCTGCACCTAGGGAGAGGAAACCAAATGCAGAGTTACAGAATGGGGGACACTTGGATCTTGGAATTGTTGTAGATCACAAACTGAATACGAGCCAGCAATGCAATGTGGCTGCAAAGAAGGCTGCATTAATAGAAGTATAGCTTCCAAATAATGGGAAGTGATAATTCCCCTTTACTCGGCACTGGTTAGGCCTCATCTTGAGTACTGCGTCCAGTTCTGGGCTCCACACTTTAAGAAGGATGTAGACAAACTGGAGAGGGTTCAGAGGAGGGCAACAAAGATGATAAAGGGACTGGAAACAAGGCCCTATGAGGAGAGACTGAAAGAACTGGGCATGTTTAGCCTTCAGAAGAGGAGACTGAGGGGAGATATGATAGCACTCTTCCAGTACTCAGTGCTTTTTTTCTGGTGGAACTCACCGGAACTGAGTTCCAGCACCTTTTCTTCTATTAATTGCATTACAATTTAATCGCCATCTACTCCCGAGGAAATGTAATCCAAGAGTTCCGGTACCCTTTTCTCCAGAAAAAAAGCACTGCCAGTACTTGAAGGGTTGTCACACAGAGGAGGGCCAGGATCTCTTCTCGATCATCCCAGTTTGCAGGATACGGAATAATGTGTTCAAGTTACAGGAACCCAGATTCCACCTGAACATTAGGAAAAATTTCCTGACTGTTAGAGCAATAAGACAATGGAACCAATTACCTAGGGAGGTGGTGAGCTCTCCCACTCTGGAGGCATTCAAGGTGAAGCTGGACGGCCATCTGTCAGGGATGCTTTGACCTGGATTCCTGCATTGAGCAGGGGGTTGGACTCAATGGACCTTGTAGGCCCCTTCCAACTCTACTTTTCTATGATTCTATGATTCTATGACATCCTCTCTTATTATAGAGACCCATGATGTGGGGAGAGAAAACAGAGAGAGGTTTTTCTCATGATACTAGAAGTAGGGGGTCATCCAAGTTAAATTGGCAGTAGATTCTGGTGCAGTAACCAAGCTTTGCTCAGAAAGGTGGTCTAGAGCAGGGGTCCTCAAACTTTTTAAACAGAGGGCCAGTTCATTGTCCCTCAGATTGTTGGGGGGTCGGACTATAGTTTCAAAAAAATATGAACGAATGGATCAATGAAAAAAAAGGACCCGGGTCCTTTTTTTTTACTTGATTAAATGGAAAGTTATTATTAATTAATAATAAATTAATTATAAATTAATTTGCTGTCTAAAATTGAAATACATTAAAATATTATATACAATTTAATGATTGAATTTTAAAAAGGTATAGAAAGGCTTGATTTGCACACTGCACATATCTTATTTGTAGTGCAAAAAAAACAGGACAAAACAATACAATATTTAAAATGAAGAACAATTTTAATCAACATAAGCTTATTAGTATTTCAATGGGAAGTATGGGCCTGCTTTTGGCTAATAAGATGGCCAATGTCCAGTTCCATAGTTGTCACTGCTAGTCGTATAACAAGTGATGCAAGTGTGCATCAGTTAGTCTGGATCTGGTTGGAGATTTCAGATGTTTCATTCGGGAAAAATGCTCGCCAGCGGGCCGCGCATTGCCAGGCAACCCTGCGGCAAGCGTGTGCGACGCGGTGCCCCAGCCGGCCAGTGACAGGCCGCGTGCCGAGGCCGTTGAGCCGCCGCTGCCGCTGGCCCGCCCGTAGTCTCTGCATCAGTCTTCTCTTCCGGGAAGGGGCAGCAGAGCGCCCACCCACCGGGCCGGGAGGGGGCCGAAGGGCAGAGTTTGCTGCGGCTGGAGGCACGTGTTCCTTCCCGGCCCCTGCTTCCGGTCTGTCTCTCAGCTGGCGCCGAACAGCTGTTTAATCCCCAGGGGGAGCAGGCGCACCTCAGCGGCTTGGCAGGGTGCGCCGCTCTGGGGTTTTCCCCCACGCCTTTCTTCCCAGCGGCTTACTCCGGCGGGGCGGATTTCCAGCAGGGCAGGGAGCGTCTAGATCGGCTGCCAGGGCCGGATGAAAAAGACCCGGCAGGCCTGGATGTGGCCCGCGGGCCTTAGCTTGAAGACCCCTGGTCTAGAGGATGGGATCCAAACTTTCTTGGTCCCTGGGCACAGTTGGAATTTTGAGAGATTGTCTTGAGTGCTCTCACCAAATGGCTGCCATGGGGGGGCTTGCCCATTCATAAAATGGCTAGAAGAAAAGTAACTTGCTCAAGAAGCTAAGTACTAGGGCACACCTGGGGTTCTCCGCTCCAAAACACAAAACCACTCTGTTCAACCCAAATAAAGATGGTGCTGGAGGGGAGCACTTTGCTTTACAGCATGGCAAACTCCCCAGTTACAAAAGATAACTTAAAACATCTTAAGAAATAAAATAACAGACTTCTAGAATTAGAAGGGCATGATCTAAGGTTTGGATGGCATGGATATTTGTGGTATGACAAAGCTAAGGTTAATGTAGATTTTAAGAACCACTATATCAGAAGGGCGTTATTAAGAGTTTGGAACAAATACAAGCCCAGGTTATGCCCAAAATTACCTTTATGGATATCACCCCAAGAGGCATTATACAGGAAAGAAATGACAAGCAATGAGAACTGGTTAAAATACAGAGAAATATTGGAATTGCGTCAGGGAACACATTAGATTAAAACACGGGATTGTTTAGTAACACAAGGTCATAATTTACACTGGTTTTCATACATGCAATTGTTAGAGAGATTTAAAGTGGATAAAAGAATGTATGATATAGAAGAGGATAAGTCTGAATTTGAAATACAATTGTGTACAGGTGATGATCATGTAATTGCAAAAATGTATAAATTTTTGTTGAAGTTTGGGACAGAAGAAGAACAAGTTAAAGACTGTATGGTTAAATGGGCAAGGAACTTTGGATATAATATAATGATGGAACATGTGGACTAAAGGTATAAAATTTACATTGTGTTCTGATCTTAGAGAGAATTTTTACAAGATGATGTATCGTTGGTACCTTACTCCTGTGAAATTGGCTAAGATGTATAATAATGTGTCAAATGTATGTTGGAAATGTCAAAGTCATGAAGGAACATTTTATCATGTTTGGTGGACATGTAAAAAAGTGAAAACATATTGGGTACAAATACACACATGGATACAAAAGATTTTAAAAGTGAATATTAAACTGAAACCAGAAATGTTTTTATTGGGTATAATGGACTTACAACTTGAGAAAGACTATGGAACATTATTACAATATATGATGACGGCAGCAAGAATAATCTATGCTCAAAAATGGAAAGAAGCAACTATACCAACTATAGAAGACTGGTTGTTGAAAATGTTGGACTTAGCAGAGATGGCAAAATTGACTTGTTTAATTAGAGAAATTTTTTTAACTTCATTCAAGAAAGACTGGAAACCTCTGGTGGACTTCTTGGGGAGGAGGGAAAGTGACTTAATAACTTTTGGTTTTGATTTCTGAAGATGGGTAAGGTGATAGAAATTCATTATGTGAAAATAGAAGAAACTTATATATTGGATAAGGATTGGTATTGTTTGTCAGACAATGAGGTGGAAGCCAAATGTTATTTTGGAAAATTCAATAAAAAATTTCAAAAAAAAAAGAAAAAAAAGAAATAAAATAAGATTTAGGAGTCTGCTGGGAGTGTGGTGGGCTCCAAGGGCACGTTGGTGCCCATGGGCACCATGCTGGAGACCCCGGGTCTAAGCAGAGTGTATTTTCTTTATATGTACTCATGAAGTACTACAGCACTCTCTGTAAGCATACTGTGAGTAAAGGAAGCCAGGAGGTACTGAGCTAGAAAGGGGGTTAAAAAAAGAGCTGGAGATCAGAAGAACTGTTACAGGAATAAAGACATTAACACAACTCATTGTCTAATCTAAAAAAATAATCTAAAAAAAATGTCATAATCTAAAAAAATGCAATATAAACATCGAAAACTGGGAAGCTCTGGCCCATGAACGATCTAAATGGAGGTTGGCCTTTCACAAAGGTTCCATGGACTTTGAAGAAGCCCGAGTGCAAGGTGAAAGGGAGAAACGTGCTAAGCGAAAAGCACGTCAAACGAATCCTTTACAGGACCATCTTCCATCTGGTAACCTGTGTCCTCACTGTGGGAAGCTGTGTGGATCTAGAATTGGCCTCCACAGTCACTTACGGACCCATCGCTAGAGTCTACACAATTTTTCTTTAGAATTTCCTCCTTTTATCCCGGAAGACAATCTTACTCGGCCACGAGTGATCGCCTGATGATGTCTAAGCAGCAGCCTGGCCCAAGGCCTCTTGCTGATCAAGATGAGAGCATGTGCCACTGTGGCTGCTACTGCCCTTCTCCCTGCCGCCGCCGCTGCTGCCTCACACCCCTTCCTGGCTGCAGGATTCTCACAAGAGCTCGGCCAGATATTGCAAGCGCTCAGTTGGCCAGAGCCCCATGGCTGTTTTTCTGGCCGCCACGGCAGCGAAGGTAAGGGGAAACAGAAGGAGGACATCTGCAAATGCCATGGTGGGAGAGCGTCTTGCGGGGGGCTCCCCCGAGCACCCACTGGAGACAGCAGCAGCAGGACCTCCTGGTGGGGGCGGGCACAGTTCACTTCAGTCCGCTTCATGATAGGACCAGCCCTGCTAAAGACATTTCTTGTGAGACAATCTTCAAAAGAGACCCAACGTGGAGTAACAAAGATGCTAGTTCCCTGCGGAGTGCATTTCTTGACAGTACGCCTATGACTGCTCTCACAATTTTTAAACGAGCCAGATTCCTTAGGAGTAAGAGCATGTTGATCACAAAGCACCATCTTCTTTTTAAAAGAAGGAACATAGCAGTACATATATTGTTACTGTTTATTCTGAGAGTAAAGGTCAACCTGTCTACATCTCCAGTTCAGTGTCCCGTGCCAATTTGGATTAAAATTCAAAGGGTCCGGGAAGAATAATTATCTACTAAATTCTACTGCAGGGTCTGTACTTTGACTACACTTCTGGATCTACTTTACTATTGGTTAATTTAGGATTGCAAACTTTTTGAAATAAAAAAAAAAAATCCTGGTTCCTGGGTGGGGCTTGGGTAGATTCCACAATGGGCCTGAAGATGGAGACAGAGCCCAATATTTTATTTTATTTATTTTAATTTATTGTGTGCATCTGGGGGCAGTGGCCAGTGGCTTTTGGCAGGTCCCCAGTATAAAATCTGTCTATTGAATAAAACTGCACAGCTACAACAAAAAAGGCAGAGGGTTAAAACAACAGCAAAACAATTGGCAACTGGCCAGAAAATAAACAAAAACTAGTTAGTTAGCATCCCTTCTATGGATCCAACTCTTCTAGCTTCAGTTTTCAAGCCTTTAAGAAAAATTTTAGTATTAAAAAAAAGCAGAATATAACTGTAATTTGTAAATATATATATATATATATATATATATTCTGCAACCTTTTGCAGAATTTCCAAACATATGGGAATGGAAAAAGAACTAAGAAATGTTCTGTGTTTAAAAAGAGATCAGCTTTATTATTTATTTATTTATTTATTTATTCTACTCTTTGGCCAAAAAAGTCTCGCAGAGTGGCTTACAAAGATCAAGCATGAGACAGACTATACTGTGAAATGTGGACTGCCATCTGGTCATTGCATTTGAGAACCAAGTGGGAATTACTACACTGGCCCAAGATTGGCTTCCTCAGCCACCAGATAGTGTTGCCGTCTTTTTTTGCTTAGGAAATTTTAGGGAAGGGGGTTGTTTTGACCAATTGGTTCTCAGGCAACTTCTCAGAGCAAATGAAAAGGCTCCTGTGTTCGAGAGAAAAGGGAGGCAGTAGGAAAAGACAGAATAATTTCAGGAAAGAGTAGCTGCTCTATGGGTGCAATCCTATACCCAAGGTTTACCAGCTGTGGGGTAATAGGATTTGTTGGAAGCCCTGCTAAACCAGCACAACACCAGATATGCCACCACCATGAAGAACATGCCAACAGAGTACTACAGATATACCAGGTGGAATGGCCAAAATGGGGCAGAGTTGTGGGCAGACAGGGGCAGCACAGGGGAAGAGCACACTTATCCCACATCTTATACCTCTTCAGTCCACGGTCACATCCCATTGATGGTGCAACTTTACACCAGCCTTGGGCGTGGCATAAGAAATTTCCATCTCAATGGCTGGGTTCAGACAACACGATAAGCCACACTCAAGGGTTGAATATGGGTCGAGTGTGGGTTGTCGTTGAACCGTTGGTTGTTGTTGACAAGTGGGTTATCATGTTGTCTGAACCCAGCTGCGCTAACAAACCATGTTTGTTAACCACAAACAACCCACAGTTCACAACCCAACAACAAACCTTGGGTTCTCTTCATGGGTTGTTCGTGGTTAATAAACCATGGTTTGTTAACATGGCTGGATTCAGACAATAACTTACTTTTCAACAACCCACAGTTCAACGACAACCCACACTCAACCGATAATCAACCGATACTCAACCTTTGAGTGTGGGTTTTCATGTTGTCTGAACTCAGTCATTGACTTCAGTGGGAGGGGAAAAAATAGCCACCCACACATGCTGATGACCCAAACACCCACATCTCTACAACAGAGCATAGGATATGGTGTAAGTCAGTGTCCAATCACAGCAGTTTTGGCTTTGGACTTTAAATAATGTGAGAAGAACAGAAAGTTCAAGAGCTTCTATGTAACGTTGTTCGAAGTGGAACATTTGCAGCTCTCCCTTTACATGTCTGTCCTGAAGTGGAGGGAGGGAGGATATGTGGAAGTTCTATTTGGGAAAAGCATGGACAAGAGAAACGGCTCCACACCCTACACGTCCCCAGGCATTACATCACATCTGAAGTTAAACGTCAAACATACAGCTTTTGGAAACAGAAACAAGCATTCCATCCCTGTCCCTGGATAAATATGCAGCACCTTTCCCTGGGCAGCCCTCACAAATGGAATTATATGTACTCACCATGTGTACATCATTCCAGCCAGCTGGATTGCAGCCATATTTTTAATAAGAGTTGAAAGTGAATAAGAGTGCAATCCTATGTGTGTTCGGACAGAAAAAAGTTCTACAATTCCCAGCATGCCCCAACCAGCATGGCTGGCTGGGGCATGCTGGGAGTTGTAGGAATTTTTTTCTGTCTGAACATTTATTTATTTCTTATATTTATTAATCGCCCATCTGGCCGGTCACCCGGCCACCCTGGGCGATGTACAATTAAAATACAATAAAACAATACAATAAAATATAATAATAATTAAAACAATATAAAAAGTTCTTTTAAAAACCTAACCCACCCCACATGCATAGGATTGCATCTTAAGAGCTTTTAAATGAAACACCCTATATCTAAACGTAAGTATTTATGAAATAATGAAAGGGTTGTTTCGGGCTGCCACTAGTTAGAAACAAATCATAATTAACGTGATCCTGCCTTGCTGATAAAGTACGTGGTTGAATGTTTGCAATTATTATTGTGTTTTTATTTGTCACTTTTATTGTATTTTTATTGTGAAGTGATTTTTTTTTTTTTAATGTTGTAAACTGCCCAAATGAACTTCTTCTATAGAGCAGCATATAAATAATGTAATGGATAGATAAATAAATAAATAAATACAGGAATGATTTACATTTAGAAGTAAATAGTTTATTAGATTATTAGCTGGAGCAGCCTTCCCAACCTGAATGCCTCCAGATTTTTTGGACTAAAACTCAGGATTCCTGGCCATTTGCCACACTGGCTGGGGCTGATGGGAGTTGAAGTCCAAAACATCTGGACAGGCCAGCACCAGGTTGGGGAAGGCTAAACTAGATAGAGCTTGCGGTAGGGTGGAGACATGGTGGAGTCAATGGTTATATATTATAGCAGTTTTCACTTTGCTAAGATACCCTTGCACGTATTTGTTTATATTTACTGAAGATATTCAGTATTCTGTAAGACAGAGACCGAAGTATTGAAAAATAAAACTGTAAGAAAAAGATGCTCCATTTTTGAAGGGTCAGAATATTTTGTTTTCAATTGCTATGAACATTTTTTATATATAATTCCTTTTAGATTGCTGCCCTTGAGATGATGTGCTCCAAAAACAGCACAGGACCTGAGCTATAATCCTTCCTTTATTTTTCAGCCTGCACTCAGCTTGAAATGTGTTTATCCACAGGATTGTGTAAGCGTTTCATTTAGAAACCTGTCTCTCATGCTTCACGCATAAAAAAAACACAGGCTGAGAAAGAACTGCAAGACATTGAGAGTGATAAGTAAAATGCTCACCTGTTTGACATCTGGAGGACAGGACACACTGACAGAGATTGCCTGATACATGTGCCCATATTCCTTCATTTCCGTTCCCCTTCTTCTACTTGCGATAAGCCCAGTATGTAGATCAGATTTCATACATTCCTTGAAGTGTGTCTCTCTCTGCCCAAACAACAACTTAAACACTTCTGTGTAAAATATCTATATTCGTAAACTTGTAGTGTCATACAAAAAAAAAAAAATAGATACAGTTTTGAGACAAAAATGATATAAAGCACTAAATAAATTAAAGGCTGCAATAGAAAGATTCAGCTAGCAAGCCATAAGGATACATAGAATAAGATGGTGCCTTTGCATGATCTCTCCATGGTTGTTCTCAACTTACATCATCAGCTTCCCCCACCTCAGTACCTTCCAGATGTGTTGGCATCACAGCACCCATCATCCCCAACCAGGAGGTTGTAGTCCTGACACATCCAGAGGGCACTGGGTTGCGGAAGTCTGATCTGCATGCTCCTTATAACAAGGTGTTCAGCATGCCGTGGAAGTGATGCACTTCCCAAGATGCCATCGCTTGCATGATATGCTAAATAGACTGTTAGAGGAGCCTTATGGGCAGAAGCCTTTATACGGCCCTCTACTGACATGGGCACTACCGCAAAGGAGAGAGACAGCAGCCAGATCACTTAGGCTATGTGTAAAGAAGAACTAGAGCTGGACAAAACACTTTGAGTGAGGTGGAACCTTAAAGAGAAACATCACATTGGGTGACTGAATTCTAGAAGCTCAATAGTCTGCTGAACACCTGCATAATGATAGGACCACAGCTTCCTCTCTCTGAAATGGAAGAAAAGCCTCGTTCCTAGTCGGAAACGGGAAGGGAGAGCCAGGTTGCATGTAGGCCTAATTGAAGGATTCATAGATTTCATAGATCATAGAGTTGGAAGGAGCCTACAAGGCTATCGAGTCCAACCCCCTGCTCAGTGCAGGAAACTAGAGGAGGGGTCTCCCATCCAAGTCATAACCAGGCCTGACCCTGCTTAGCTTTCCACACTCAGACAAGCTGAGCCAGCGTAAGCCACAGGCCTGTTCCACCACCACCACCCGCCACCGCACCCACTTTCCTCCTGCTTGATGGCAATGAAGGAAGGATACATGTCAGGTCCAGCACCAGGTGTGTGGGAGCCCATGGCAAAGTGGCCCCCGAGTCCTCCTGCACCACTACTCTGCATCCCTCAATCCCTGGGAACTGGAGATGGCCGTGGGTGCAGCCACTTCCCCAGCGCTTCTCTTCTCAACGCTGGACTAAGAGCCGCCTGTCCCCACTGCTGCCTGTCACCACCTGCCCCCCAGGTAAGCTTCCCAGATCGTGTGGCAGGTAGCAGCAGCGACCCCAGAGGCATTCTGGGGGAATGAGGATGGCAATGAATGCTGGGCTTCCCTTCGCAGTGCTGAGCTGACTCTGACCACCCTTTAAACTTTTTTTTTTTTTTTTTTTAAAGAGGAAGATGCAGGTGACCAGGGTCAGTCTCAGTGAGCCCCCCCAGAGACCTGGTATTTGTCCAGCCAGGACAGGTGCTGTTGCTAGGCCTGAGACCTGTCGTGAAATGGCCATGCTGTTTACACCCCCATTATAGTTTTACCTGACAGACAGCAAATTGAATTTCTGTCTAGAATCTGATCTGTCATAGCTAGAGAATGTTACTGTGCACAGATAGAGAGGAGGCTTTGCTCTTACCACCACCCCTTGTTCTTTCCCTCATTTTGGGATTTCTATGATCTTTAATGACATTAATGTGTACATAGTGAAGCAAGTGGGAAGTGTGTTTTCTTCCCCCCCCCCCTTTTTTTCTTTTTTTAGCTATTTATACATATTGGGAGGGAATCCAAGTAAATGTATTTAAGGGAGATGTGCTGGCATTTTATAAACATTGGTGAATAAACACGATACATTGTATCTTAACTAGGAATGGAACAGGGAACTGGACCGTCCTATTTTGCCTAATCAATGGATAGTTGTTTTCCTGTCTGTGCCAGAAGTGTCAGTGGATCTTAGGTTACATCTTATTCAGCAAAAACTTTTTTTTTTCATGTTTATTGGATTCCACAATAATAAGGATTTGTCTAAGTTGGCTAATCGCTGGAGGTGTGATACTGCTAATGCTTCTCTTACCCATATGTTTTGGAAATGTCTAATAGTTGCCTCTTTTTGGAAGGAGGTCATAATATGGATAAACTTTGTATTGGAATGCTCTTTAATATTTACTGATGCAGATGTTCTTTTAAATTATTTACCTGTTGCTTGGAAGTCAATGCAAGGTCAACATAAATGGATTTTCTGTGCCCTTTTGACAGCTAAGAGACTGATATTACAATGTTGGAAAGATAAACACCCACTTCCTTAATTAGCACAATGGATTGAGGACCTAAAGACGCTTTCAACATTTGAACGGGTGGTATTTAGATGCCAGCTGCGAATGGATAAATATATGGATATTTGGTCTGCCTTTCTTGAAGCTTATGCACATTGCATAATTCTTTTTATTGATAGCTGTATTTTCATATAGACATATATCCTCATAGGTACATATTTCATATACACCTATTGTAAGTGATGCATTTCAATTTATGTAGAAAAACTGTATGTTTCCCTTTCTTCTTATGGTTTTGTCGAAATTCACAATAAAAAATAATTTTAAAAAACATTTCCCCCCTCTTAAGCCTGTGATCCGAATGGGCAGATGAATGCTCAAACTGTACCCACAGTTTTCCTTTCCTGAAGTTGCCCCCAGATAAGCTTAAAACCACTTGGCTGAATTGAAAAAGAATTTGACATGAGACTTTTATCAAGTGGAAAGATCACAGTATCTTTTCCCAAAATCAGGTTTATAGGTACCTCTTTGGATTACAGCCTGATGTTGTACTTCTGTACACACTTACAAAGGAGCATGTCCATAGAACTTAATGGGGCATACTTCTGAGCATACATAAGTGTGTATAGAAGTACAACATCAGGCTGTAATCCAAAGAGGTACCTACAAACCTGATTTGTAAGAGTCTCAGTTTTCAGCTTTAAAAATATGTAAGGCAATAACCTGCAAGGTTACATTAATCCCTTTGAAAAAGTGAAGATACCAAAGCCAATCCATACAGTGGTTTTCCTTGAACTGAATGCCACTGATTATCAAAACTTCAGATTTTACACTGCTATTACCTATTGCTCTTGGCAAGTAATCTTTGAATACTAAGTCGGATGGATCGTGCTCTATCCCTATGGGGTTCTTCTTTTGTCTGGTGCTTATTTTCTGTCTTTTTTGTTCCTTGCTTATTTCAGATACAGCCAATAAGCACACAGCATTATTGTCTTGATATTTCCAGCCATCAAACAGTGTTGCCTCAGATGATCTCCACGTACAATTGTTCACCCAAAGCAGAGATGCAGCGAACACTTCCTGCATGAACTACAGATGACTATAAATTAGGTCACATGTAATAGTTTCAGGACCAACGAGAAAGTTCTGCCTATACCCCTTCTTAATTCTTGGCACATTCTTCAAATAAATCTTAGCAACAAATCGCCCAAGTGCTGATTTGATCTGAACTGACAGTTTTGCCTTTCTGGACATGCTATAGTCAGCCTTCCTTGAACAATATAGTTTCTGAAATAGTACTCCAAATAAACTGGGGAGTCTATCAGCTGCTACGTCTTGGGTGGGATGAAGAATAATACGAGGAAAATCAGGAAATAAACTAAAGCATAGGCATCAAGACCTGAATTATTTTCAGATGTGTGGTGGAGGAAGAATAAAGAACAATCATGCACAGCATGGGATATTGACTAAGGGTGCAATCCTATGTCCCTCCAACCTTGTCTGGGGGGGAGGAGACATAGGATTGGGGCTGGAAGGCGCAGTGATCCTAGAAATCCTCTGTAGGTGGCGCCTCAGACTCTCCTCCAAGCGAGGAGAGGTAAAACATCTAGATGGCTGAAATCATCTAAAGCCCTAAGAGTCATAGAAAAGGAACTATTTGTAGTCATCTTCTCCCTCCACTACTGAAATCATGTTACTATTACCCAGTATGTCTTCCTTTCTTTCAAGGCTCTTCCTTGTTGTTGTTGTTTGTTTGTTACTTTATTTATTTACGCCAGTGTGGCGTAGTGGTGAGAGTGTTGGACTGGGACTCGGGAGATCCGGGTTCTAGTCCCCGCTCGGCCATGAAACTCACTGGGTGACTTTGGGCCAGTCACTGCCTCTCAGCCTAAACCTACCTCACAGGGTTGTTGTGAGGATAAATGGAGAGGAGGAGGAAGATTATGTAAGCCGCCTTGGGTTCCTTGCAGGAATAAAGGCGGGGTATATAATAAATAAATAAATAATAAATTTATTATATATCAATATATATCAATATTTTTATACCAACATAATACAGTCTCTAAGTGGTTTACATATAAATATCACATTTAAAATACACTATTAAAAACAATTTCAACTACAGTAACAATAAAAGCAATACAAGGAACAGTAGGACAGAGCAGCATGTGATTAATTACAATTTATTAGTTATAAGCCAGAGAAAGCGTATTTTCAGGAGGCATTTAAAACATACCACATTTTCTGTCAGGGATGCTTTAGCTTGGATTCCTGCATTGAGCAGGGGGGTCAGACTCGATGGCCTTATAGGCCCCTTCCAACTCTGCTACTCTATGATCCTGCTGCCTCTCAAAATGCACAGGGGAGGGTGTTTTCCAGAGGGTGGGTACCACCACCAAGATGATAAATTGAAGGCCCACCTTTGAGATATTTTGTGGTGACATTCTGTTGGTCATAGAACAACTAGCAAGGTCTCCTCTGAAGTCCTTAAAGGTCAGCTGTGTATATATAGGGGAAGGTGGTCTGCTAGGTATTGTTCTTGTTCTTGCTCCTTTCAACTGCCTGTGACCTTTAAAAAGAATTTTGCATGTGTGTGTAACCCAGTGTTCCTCAACCTTGGGTCCCCAGATGTTTTTCGCCTACAACTCCCAGCATGCCCCAGCCAGCGTAGCTGGCTGGTGCATGCTGGGAGTTGTAGGCCAAAAACATCTGGGGACCCAAGGTTGAGGAACACTGGTGTAACCCCACATTTCCCATCAGCAATTCCTTGTTGGGGCGGCTATGGGGGGGAGGGATGGACTATTTATTTATTTATTTATTTATTTATTACATTTATACCCCGCCTTTTTTCCTGCAAGGAACCCAAGGCGGCTTACATAATCTTCCTCCTCCTCTCCATTTTATCCTCACAACAACCCTGTGAGGTAGGTTTAGGCTGAGAGGCAGTGACTGGCCCAAAGTCACCCAGTGAGTTTCATGGCTGAGCGGGGACTCGAACCCGGATCTCCCGAGTCCCAGTCCAACACTCTAACCACTACGCCACACTGATTCTGGAAGGGTTGTCTCTATAGGACAACCCTTCCAGAATCTTTGCAGAGAGAACCCCTCAGTCCACTGCAGCAGCTCCTACGGGCCAAAGGGGGCTGGATTGTAGGCATCTCACAGGGGGGTACACTGCAGGGGGTTACATGTGCCTTCGACCCAATAGCAGGGATGGGCCAAAACATTTTGCTGCCTGAGGCAAATGACAAGATGGTGCCCGCTCCTATTCCATGTTTAAAAGCTGACTGAGCAGGCCAATGTGTCTTTCTTTGACACTGGCAATGGGGCAGCCTCCTCCATCACACCCGAAGGCAGCAGACTAGCTTAGGGGGTGTGCAAAGCTGGCTGTGTGGTTCACAGCTCTCTCCCGCAACACCTAGCTGCTGCCGCCCAGCACCTGCTGCCTGAGGCAATTGCCTCACTCTGCCTCATGGTAGGGCCAGCCCTGACCAATAGCTTTCTCACCCCAAGCCACTAATCTACTTCAGTGCTGGTTCCAGGCTTTGGGGAGTCCTTGGGCAAGATGTTGTCAGTGGGGCCCCCTCTCTGCTTACCCTCCTCCTCACAGCTTTCATTGCTACCCATGTGCTTACCCTCCCCTCTTAGGCCCAGTTTGTACGGCTGCCGGTCCATCTTCTTCTACCTGCTGTTATTCACTTTCTTAGAGGGGAAAGATGAACAGGGAGCAACAGCAAGGAGGAGGAACAGGACCTGAGGCCCCCAGGGCTTGGCAGTTGGCCCTGTACTGTGGGACTTGGCCAGTGCCCAATGATGCTGACCCCTGATCTACTTCCTTTTCACCTGAAAACCTCTCATTAAAATTCTAGTCATCTTGACACACTTCTAATCCTGGTCCATGATAATGTTAAAGTAGTTTGGATCTGGCCATTTCCTCTTCAAAACAACCAAAGACAGCTGACAGAAAAATGTGTTTGTTTGCAGCTACCCTGTATATTGTGTCACATAGCATTAGGCTGGGCTGCCCACAATGCAATGAGTAAAACAAAGTGGCACTGCGGTGTAACCTGACACAGCTTGTCAAGAACAAGAATACAGCCAGAAATACACATGGGAGATGGTCTGCCAGTGATCGCAGATTTCTCTAAACCAACTGTGGTCTTATATGTACACCAACACACACAGCAAAAAGAAAAAGAGGCGTTTCAGTGACCTTAGATGTTTTAAATGTGTAAACCACTGTGATATACGTTTTATGAACAGCAGTGAATAAACAATAGTAAGCAATTTAAAATAATTATCTTTTAAAACGAAGCTCACATTTTATAATCCTACAAGAAGCGCGCACACACAGTTCAGTATAAGAGTGCTGAAAGTCATCTGCCTCAGAGGGGAAAGGGATACAGATTTAATAGCAACTTAAGGCATCAAACAAAGGGGGACGGTGAGGGAAGGCCCTCACTTCTTGTCCTTGGTCTGTGTGTCTATCTATCTATCTTTTAATTTATTACTCAGTTTATGGGTCACTCTATAGCCGAAGCTCTCAGGATGACATACATAATAAAAACAAGTACAATAAAATCCATGATAAATATTCTCTAGAGGAAGTAGAAAGTGAACCAGAATCCTATCATATGGATGTGTTGGGAACCTCATTTTTTGTCATACTGTGTGTGACAAAATGACCCCCCTTCTTGCTCCCAAATCCTCCAGTCTGGCTACAGGTCTGGGTGTCGTATGCACACTGCCACCAGGGAATGTTCCTGTCAACAGGAGTCAGTTAATTCTGTTGGCTGCACTAAGTCAGCGTGAGGAGCTGCACATCCCCAGCCCACAAGGGTAAAAGGAGTCCTTCATGCCCTCCTTTGTACCCTTCCCCCATGAAGGGGAGGGGGAAATTGGGTCCCTTCATCTCCCAGAAGTGGCTGAGGCAGTGGTTCCCTGCTTATTTCAGATACAGCCAATAAGCACACAGCATGATTGTCTTGATATTTCCAGCCATCAAACTGTGTTGCCTCAGATGATCTCCACGTATTGTTCACCCAAAGCAGAGATGCAGCGAACACTTCCGGCATGATAGAACCCAAAATGCCACTCCCCACCCAATCGTTTCGGGGATGAACCCAGGTGAGGGCCTGACGTGGTCCTTAACAGGAAAAGTTTGGAAGCTGAGTGGAAGAAATCTCTTTATTCCTTTCCTTCTTCTCCATCGTCCCACACATTTCATGGGTGTGTGTGTGTGTGTGTTCCCCGCACCGGTTCCCTTCCTTATATTAACAAAGGGCCATGTCTGTATATCCAGGCATCTATTATGCTTAACTGGGGTGGGGCGGGGAGGCAGTGGGAGGCAAGTGTCTCTAGCCATGGCAGAAAAAAATCGTGTGAGGCCAGACCACCCTCTGCGTAAGAAACTGGGAGTGCCAAGGAAGAGCCCAGTCGGCAGAGAACAGAGGACAGGCACACACAGGCTCTTAGCTGGGGCTGCAGCTGGCAGATTGAGAGGCCCAGTGGCGTAGCGTGGGTTGTCAGCACCCGGGGCAAGGCAAGTAATTTGCGCCCCCTAACCCGTGGATTTTAGCACTCGAGGCTCTTCCACTAGATTAGTTAAAGAAACCCTTACCCCCTAAGCACATGTATTGTTTGTTATGAAAATACTGATGTAATTAAAGTAAAATGCATCTAAATACACGTTTATTTTCAAACATTTTATTGAGTGCGAACATGCATTACACATTCTCCACATTTTCAGCAGGTCTATGAATACAAATCTACAAATGTAGTAACCTAGCATGGGCCATGCTATTATATGTCGTCTCACAACCATCGTAAATGACAAAAAATATCAAGAACAAAAACTAAACATCAAAATGGAACCATACCCTGGAGATGATCCAAGACTGGGCTAGATGGAGCCAACTTCCTCAATCCTGTACCTCTAATTGTAATTCTTTAATAGAAGTGCAAGATATCAATCTGTATATAATATACAGATTAATTTAAATTCGGGGAGGTCACACAGAGGTCTAGAAAGAGGGAGAAGCAATAAGGGAGACTCCCCAAGAGGAGGAGGAGGAGGAGAAGAAGAAGAAGACACACCCCGCGCTGCTCTGCTCTGCTCGGGCTTCCTCCCGCTTTCCACCTGTCCCTTCAACAAGTTCAACTCAACTTCCTGCCTCCTCCATTTCTTCATTCATCCGTCCCCCGATCCCATTTCCCCACACGCCCCTTTCCCTTCTTTTTCTAGCCCATTTCCTTTCTCCCTCCTCCTTTCCTGGCTTTTTAAAAATGTACCTCTTCTTTCTTTGCCCTCCTCTTCCTTTCTCCCCCCCTTTTCTCCCCTCCTCCCGTCACCCTCCCACCCTCTCCCATTTCTCTCTCTCCTCCTTTCTCTCGCCATCCTTTTTCCCTTTCCTCTTTCCTCCTTTCCCCCATTTTCCCTTTCTCTCTCCTTTGCTGTTCTCCGCTTTGTCCTTCCTTTTTCTCTCTCTCTTTCTCTTTCTTCTTCCTTCCTTCCTCTTTCTCTCCTTTCCCCGTCACTCTTTTCCTCTCCTTCCTCATCTTCCTTTCCTGCCTCCCTCCCTTTCTCTTTCTTTCTATCTGCCTTCCATCCTTCCTTTTCTCGTCTCCCCAACTTTCTTTACCCCTTTCTCATTCCCCATCTTCCTCTTTCCCTTCATTCTCTCTCTCTCTTTTCCTCCCTTCCTCTTTCTTTTCCTTTCTTTCTCTCTTCTCCCTCCCCCTTCTCCTTCCTTCCTTCCCTTCTTTCTCTCTCTCTCTCCTCTCTTTTCCTCCCTCCCTCCCCTTTTCTCTCTCTCTCTCTCTCTCTCTCTTCTCCTCCCTTTCTTTCTTCCTCTCTCCTCGCTCTCCCTCCATACCTCGATCTTGTCCACGCTCCGGGCGCAGCCCACCACCTTCATGCCGCGCTGCACCAGGGCGCGGGCCACGGCCACCCCGATGCCCACCGAGGCGCCGGTCACCAGCGCCACGCGCCCCTTCCAGCGCTCCATGGCCCACGCGCCGCGCGCGGCTGCCCTCCGCCTGCCCGGCCCGCGACGCACCGGCCGGCGCCTCCTTCCTCGCCTCCCGCCCCGCCTGTGCGCTCTCCGAGGCGCACGACCCGGCAGGCGCGGCGGCGGTGGCGGCGGCGGCAGCAGCGAGGGGGGGCGGCGGCTGATCCACCCCTTTCTCCAAGGGCAGCCGCCTCTGGGGGGGGAGCAGGAGGAGGAAGAGCTGGGGCAGAGAGCTGCGAGTGCGCCCCCCCAGATGTTGCGCCCGGTGCGGCCGGCCCCCCCTGCACCCCCCACGCTACGCCTCTGGAGAGGCCGAAGGGCCTGGCGCCGAAAGAAGGGCAAGAGGAGTACAGTATTTTTCCATGTATAAAACTATACTTTTTCCTTAAATTGTTAGACTAAAAATTGAGGGTCGTCTTATACACGGAAGTAAGCCGAGGAGAGAACCGCACGGTTGCAAAACTGCCCAGTGGGGGGCGTCTTATACATGGGGGCGTCTTATAGACGGAAAAATACGGTACATCCTCCAGTCCACACCCAGTCCCCCACAAAGGAGAGCTGTTGCCGCCCTGCCACAAATGATTTGCAGGTAACTACTGTTTCAACTGTTATCTCCAGCATGAAGGAAGTGGTGATTCCTCATGCAGGGTTTGGAGCTTCAAGAGCATGTGTCATGCTGAAGTGAATATCAGACTAAGTGGGAACATTTCATTTGAGCAGACGGATGTGGCTTCAGGCTTCTTAACGGGTACTACTAGGCTTAGCAAAAAAGAAAAGAAAAAAAAAAGGGGAGGGGGAGAGTGAGGAAAATGTTCTCACTTTGGCTGAGCAGTTAATGTCATCCCTAAAGAGACTCTGGTTCACTTTTCCTCACTGAGGTGCAGAATTTTTCAGAGGGGAATGGAAAGAAGTATATACTTGGTAGAATTCTGTTGCCATTAAATATGATTAAATATACATGTAGTCACACAACAACTGATTTACAGTAAATCATTAACTGTTTTACATGCAAAGCTGAACTGAAGCCCTGTTGTGTGAAATTGTAGTTAGCAAGGATGGTTCTCTCTTGTTTTGTCACTTGCAGTTCATGCGTTTTCTCTTTAAATTTATTATTTGCACTATTCCATATTTAGAGAAGAGAATATTTTGAATAGAAATCAAAGGGAAGGGGACTGGGATTCCTGCCTTGCCTGAGAGAAGTCCCTTCCCAGACTACCTAAGCAGCCTACAGAGCAACCCTATTGTTCCATTCAATTAAAGATGGCTTGTCATAGAAACCTGTTTTCCCATCATCCTCTGCTGCACAAAACAAGGAAATTGTAAGAACGACGTCATTTCCTCTATCCACTGATAGCTCTGGCCAACACTCACAGGGATTTGATAGGAACATGTAGAAATACCTGATACAATTTTTATCCATCCTACTCAAAAAGTAGAACTTTGAGTCCTAATGCCCCCTAACCTCTCCATCAGACAAATGTGTTTGTAAGGGCAAGGGGTATAGTTCTTCTATTTTGATCTTTGTTTCCTGTTTCTCAGCTGAGCAGGAATAGGTTAAGTGGTTTAAAAAAAAAATTCAATTGAGCTAATGTGGCCTGAGTTTGTTGCTTACTGGTTTGTGAATGACCATACAAAACCTGCAGTGTTGCTCTCAGATATCCATTATCTTTTCTTTTAGTACTGTTACTACTAGGCATACACGCTTTAGAACTTGTTTTCCACTGAGTCACCTCTGTATCATAAACAAACTCACATCTGTAATAGCCCTTGGATCACGCACCAACATGAATTGTGTCTTGTGCCGATTCATTTTAATCCAATGATGAGCACATACTTTAAAAGCAATACCATTAACTATTATCCAAAACTTATGCTTTTGTAGTACTTGTACTTCTAGAAGTACCAGCGCAATATCGACACAATATTGGCATAAATTCTTCCACAGGGTCTTCTTTACAGAGTCAACAGGCAGTCAGTGGTATAGGAACCAATGCAAGATCTTATTTAAAATGTCTACTTGTTGCCCTATCCTCTTTTGTTTTAACTTTCTTTATTCCCAGAAATATTTATTTGTGTATGCTAAAAATGCCCAGTCTTTGTTGTAAGGATTACCACCACCACCATAGAAAAAGAAGAAGACAAGAATCAGAATAAGCGGCATGAAAGTGAAGCATGAAATTGGAACCATTAACTATAGGTGTCATTATTTGCTCTGTCTATGGAACCTACAAAGCTGCGGTAAAGGATTAGTGACTCATTTTAGACTATTTTGAAACTGCTATGCACTATGTTCCAAGCGTTATCATTAGAACCTCAGGCACACAAAGAATGAGAAGATTATCTGCAGAAGTCTTATAGTCCCTGGAACAAATTCTTCCTAGCTTGTACTCCTATTAATTTGCAGCAACTTTGTCAAAGTTAGTAATCTGACTTCAGCATGCAGGCGAGCAGCATTTGCTTCCTTACGTAATTAATAAGAAGCATTAAGCATGGTTACTTGCTGTATTAACAGAAACGTAAGAATATAACGTGGAACAATTGTATGCCCGAAGGACATTTTGTGTACTTCAAGAACAAAATTCTTCTTAAAAGTTGAACATATTTGGAACGTATGACACACACCTGCTGCTCTGCAAATATTCAGATTTTCCTCCAAAAATATTGCCCTTTTGTTTGTGCTTAAAATTATGTTTCCAACTGTTTGTGGCTCATCAAGTATTGATACCATATGTGTACACACAAACACAGAGTCACACTTGTTAATTTATTCAACATAATTCTAGAAAGAGATGGGAATTCATCTTGGGTGCAGTTAAATGAACGATATTCCCTGGAGCAACCAATGCATTGTGTAATAATTAGTTTGACACAAAAATATAGTGGCAATGTAATTTGGCTATCAATCACTGTCATGACTGGGGTATATGAGGCTTATGGCAGCTGCAGGAACAGCTGTAACCTAGGTCTATTGTTTTTGCATCCAATCCTACATATTTCTGGAACCTATTAGTGGCATTTTTAGGGCTTGGAAACTGGATGGTGGTAACAGAACACTGAATATTCTAAATGATGCTCACTCATTAAATATCCACTACAATAATCTCTAATTTCTGAGAGTTCACTTGGCAAAATTAAAAATGGAACGAGTGCTGCAGCTTAACAAATGGTAAGTGGAGTTTTCCTATTTAACACTCACAAAAGAGAGGAACGCTCTCAACAGATGTATTGAATTACTTCTTGTATCCTGTATGATTTTTTAAAAATTTTTTTACTTCCAAATACTTTTGTATAGCATTTTGTTTATGTAGGTAAGAGGTGAGCAGAGCATGGCTAAAATCCCCATTGAGATCCTAAATGTAGACAAGGATTGGTTGGGAAACTTACAAAGAAGGGTTCTGGATCACATGCTATGGTTTCTTCTAACCTCAAGTTCCCACGCCCTACTTTGAGAAAGACCATTAGCTTTCCTTGGGCCAATGCATGGATTCCATTTCTGTTGGACCAAAACTAAGCACATGTTCATAATTTCTTTGCATGAATTTCTTTATCTGTGGGACATCATCCCAGAGGCTGTGGAAAGTAGTGGGGAAGTAGTGGGATCATTAGATGGCATTGTGGGGGAGCCAACATATCTTTTAACTGGAATAGTGTAGGATATTGGGTGTCTCTTTGGAGAAAGGCAGCCAGTTTGAGGAGCATGGGCGTGAGAGGTACAACTAAAGAGTTCATCCTGAATTTCAGACCTTTTGGAGAAAGAGAAGGCAGAGCTCTAAAGACAGAGACCCAAGTCTCTTAAGAATAGACCGTGCTGTATGTAGTGCTTCCTAGCAGGAAAGATGAGCGCATCAAGCAAAAGAAGCCAGCAGGAGGACAATTTAATGTCTGCCAGGACTATGCTATGGCTTGCTAGCTACAGCTGAAGCAAGATACTGTTCCATGCCAAGAGCCCCTTCTTTCCCAATGGCTACATTCAGCCAATGCATGTTTTATTTCAGCCTCTAGATTCCGTAGGTTAAAAGGGCTAGCGAAGACTGAGTGAAGTGCCAAAGGGGACCTTGCTTTGTCCCTGCCGCACTGAAGCATCAGTCTGGTGTGTCACAGCTGTACAATAGCAAAGAACAGGAGGGGCCATAACTCAGCAGTAGAGTGCATAATTTGTATGCAAAAGGTCCCAGATTCAATCCCTGACATCTCCAGGTAGCCTGTGGCTCACGCTGGCTCAGCTTGTCTGAGTGTGGAAAGCTAAGCAGGGTCAGGCCTGGTTATTACTTGGATGGGAGACCCCTCCTCTAGTTTCCTGCATTGAGCAGGGGGTTGGACTCGATAGCCTTCTTCTAGGCTCCTTCCAACTCTATGATCTATGAAAATCTATAAGCACTGGAGAGCCATTGCTGCCAGTCAGTGCTGGCCTAGATGGTCTGACTCAGTATAAGCAGGGCCGGATTAAGATAGGGGCTATTGGAGCTGCAGCCCCAGGCCTCTACCATAAAATAGGCCCACAATATAGGGACGCCGGCACGATTTCCCCCCTTCGAGTTAGTTCTGATCGTTATCATTCAGCATAATTAATGATTTTTTCGAGATTAGAAAGGTGTTCTAAGCACATCTGCATTACAGGCTTGAGGCAAGACCTAGCAAGAACTGTTGTTCTCAAATTAGCATTTCTCTTAAACAGGTTTTACCACCTGCTGACTTAGGCTTTTCATTAAGGTAGCTTTTTGCATTTCAATCACTGTTACTACATTTCTTTGTGTGAGAACTTCTTGCTGAAGCACATGGGGGGCTTGCTAGGGTCTGTAATATACAGATTTAGAAGGGACCTCTCTCTCCAGCCTCAAGCAAAAGATCTTTCTGATTCGCAGCTCAATTGTTCAAATGCTAGTTTAACAAAAAAAACAAAAACGAAAACGAAACAAAGCAACAAGAACAACACAATTATTCTTGGTCAAGCAAAGCTTCCTGGCTTTTTGTTGTGGCTGCTTTTTTTTTTTTTTAATAAATAATTTGGGGGAAATTGGGAAGACCCTTACTGATGAGCTGCAGGAGTTTTTGAGTTTTTGCTCCGTCAAGTGACCCCTCTCTGCCCACCCACCTCCAAAATCTCCACCATGACTTCTGCTTGCTATGGGACAAACCTCTGGGATGGTCTTTACCTGCCGCTGGTCCTGATGGCCCTGCTCTGCACAGGTAAGGTTCAAAAGTTTGACTCTTTTGATCTGCAAGTTCTCCTTCTCCTTCTCCTTTTTTCTGTAAAAGGGCTTTCCCTCTTTTGTGAGCCAAACTGAACGTAAGAGAGGAGCTGTGTGTTTGTGGGTGTGTGTGTCTGCCTTTTGGGGGTGTTGATCCTCCTGCCGCCTGCAAAATGTCACCTGCTTGGCTAATACTGTGTGTGTGTGTGTGTGTGTGTGTGTGTGTGTGTGTGTGCACGTGCGCTTTCATGGGGAATTGTGTGGCATTTTAAGTTTTATTTTGAAAAACTCCAGAGAACAGAGTTCACCAAATATCCCTCTTGGATATTTTGGACTACAGTTCTCATTTGCCTCAGGCAGCATGGCCAGTGGCTGGGGAAGATGGGAGCTGGGGCCCCAAACATTTGGAAGGGCCCCGGTTGGGGAAGACTGCCCTAGAGGTTAAAAAACGTGGAGGTACTTATCATCAACAATATGTGATGAGTTTATTGAACTGATTGGTCAGCAAGTGCTGCAGCAAATCATAAACGAGATAAAAGAAGCCAAATATTATTCAATTTCTGTTGACTCCACCCCTGACATAGCACATTGTGATCAACTAACAATTATATTTCGCTATGTACTACCTAGTGGTCCAGTGGAGCGTTTTACGAAATTCATTCCAATGCACGGACACACTGGTATGGAGCTAGCAAACATTATTTTGCAGTTCATGGATGAAAATGGAATTTCCATCAAAGACTGCAGGGGTCAGTCTTATGATAACACATCTAATATGAGTGGCAAATATAATGGTATGCAGGCCTTAATTCGGGAAAAAAACCCACTTGCTGAATACATTCCTTGTTGTGCACATTCACTTAATCTTGTTGGACAAAATGCCGTAAACAGCTGTCCAGTTGCAGTTTCGTTCTTTAATTTTGTGCAGCAGTTGTATTGTTTTTTTTCTGCTTCAACTCATCGATGGAATCTGTTAACAGATAGTTTCAAACTATGTGGTATACCAACATTAAAAAGGTTATCTGATACACGTTGGTCTGCTCACCATGATGCTGTGAATGCCTTACAAAAAGGCTATAGTACTATCAGAGATGTCCTTTCAAATATTATGAATGATGAATCCACAAAGGGAGAGGTCTGTTTACAAGCAAAGGGCCTAAATAATGTCATGGATCAATTGGAAACTGGAATAATGGTTGTTGAAGTATGGTCTGTCATTTTACCAAGGTTTCACAGAACCAGTCAGTGTCTCCAAGATGCAAAATTAGATCTGCATACAGCAACAGACATGCTGAACTCTCTAAAGGATTTTGTGCAGTCTCTCCGTTCTAGATTCTCTGAATTTGAACAGCAGGGTAAAAATATTTCCGGCTGCGAGGAGTACCAGCTACAACGTGGAAGGAAAGTGAAAAGAAATAGGAGGTGGGACTATGGTGATGCAGAAGATGCTAATGCTGATATGACACCCTCTGAGAGGTTTAAAGTGCATACCTTTTATCCTATAATTGACCAATTGTCAGAATCACTGAGGCACAGGCAAGCAGCATACAATATAATTCAAGAAAGATTTGGATTTCTATCAGAAATATTCACTCTAGCAGCTGATAGTCTACGTTCCAGAGCCACTACACTAGTGTCAAAATATCCTGAAGATCTTGAACCCCTGTTTGCAGACGAAATTGTACAGTTTTCATCTATTTTCAAAATGTACCAATCTTCCACTGCAAATCAAGACATTCATGGGAGTCAAGAAACACAAATGTACAAGTTTATGATTGCACAATCTCTAGTCGGTGCATTTCCAAATACATTTGTGACCCTCCGCATGTATTTGTGTTTAATGGTCAGCAACTGCAGTGGTGAGCGTTCATTTTCAGCATTAAAACGTGTGAAAAATGAACTAAGGTCTTCCATGGGTCAGGAGCGTTTAAATGCGCTCTCTCTGTTGTGCATTGAAAATGGTTTGCTGAATGAGCTTAATCTTGATTCTACAATTGAGGAATTTGCAAGTAAAAAAGCAAGAAAAGTTAATGTGTAATTTTATTTTAATCTACCAGCTTGATTCATTTATGCAGGTTAGAGTTCAGTGAATAACCTGTTTGTGTGTTTAAAACTAGTGGTTGCTATTTATTTCAAGAGTTACTCTCTGCACCATAATCATAACGCAGGCTGTATTGATTATGATGCTTTAATAATAATAATAATAATAATAATAATAATAATAATAATACTTTAAGGAACAAATTTTTATGAGCCAAACATCACACACTTATATTTAAATTGTTTATATGGTTTATGTTTATTTAAAAATGGTTGTTGTGAATGTTCTATTTATAACGGTTTTATTGAGTTAACAAGCTTATTGTTTACAAAAAAAGAAATATTTTCAATATGTTTCTGTTTTGGCACTTTAATGGTAATTAAAATATTTAATTTGTTTTAATATAAAATTGCGTCTTCATTTTATTTATTTCCATAAAAAGGCTCACCAAAATCCTTAGCACCAGGATTGCCCATAATGCTCTTAATCCGGCCCTGAGTATAAGGCAGTTTCCTATGTTCCTAAGGGGGCAACCTTTAGCAAAGATGTGACCATGGCTAGCATTCCATCTGGATCAGATCCTGTGCCATCATAAGGGCAGCAGTGCTCTTGTGTAATGGTGGCCAGTGAGTAGCTTTCCTAGATGAAACTGCCAGTAGCCACGGTGTAGCGATATAGAGAAAGGGGCCTTTCTACCCTGACCTTTAGGCACTGAGAGGCAGCAGTGGAGGTGGGAGGTATCATATAGGCAGCCCTGTGCAATCAGATGATTGCTGAATAGATGGTTGCCCTGGCATAGGTGCAGGTTACTAACTTCAGTGTGTGTGTGTGTGTGTGTGTGAGTGAGTGATTGTCCCTCAGCAACTGTGTGCTTGCATGGTGCTAGCTGCAGCACCTTCCACCTCCACCGCTGCCTCCTGGTGCTTTGAGGTGGTGCTGTAAGGTGCTCACCACCCTTGGGACTATCACCTGAGCCATAATGCAGGATTCTGTGAGTTGCTGTCAGTGCAGCAACTCATAGGATTTTATTTATCTATTATATTTATTTTATACCCCGCCTTTTTTCCTGCAAGGAACCCAAGGTGGCTTACATAATCCTCCTCCTCCTCTCCATTTTACCCTCACAACAACCCTGTGAGGTAGGTTAGGCTGAGAGTCAGTGACTGGCCCAAAGTCACCCAGTGAGTTTCATGGCTGAGCGGGGATTTGAACCCGGATCTCCCGAGTCCCAGTCCAACACTCTAACCACTACGCCACACTGGTGTAGTTTGTTGATGGTAGTAATAACTCTAGTATGTAGCAGAAGAAGCCATATTGTATCCCAGATGCCTTGTAAGGATGTGCACTTAAAAAGAAAGAAAGAAAAGAAAATGCACAACTGAAGTGCTAACCATTCTTTCTCTCTGAGTCTGGGCTATTTCACAAAGTTTTCATGTTTTGCAGCATTGAGTGGATTTCATAGCAATTGTGAGACCTCTGGCATCCATTTTTGCATAATGAAATTACCCCTCCAAATTTCAGTATTTGCTTTTGAAATGTGAATCTTTGGTAACATTTTTTAAAAAAAGAAAATGAAAAGATTGTATAAAAGTAGCAGTTTCAGGTAACACATTTTTGTTCTAACCATCTTCACTCTCATGGATAAAGAACATTATTTTTTGGCAGTTGCATGCTTCCATGAAAGTTGTTTTTTGTTTGTTGTTGTTTTTACTAGAGATGCTGCACATTGTAATTAAATGTGATGGCAAAATTCCACTTTATGCTAACACATTCTTTGCCTCTAGAGTAAAGTGCTATTAATGTTGTAAGTCATTAGCAGGGATGTTGAAGAGTCCTTGGTCTCGAGTCACGAGTCGAGTCACAAGTTTTTGGACCTGAGTCTCGAGTCCGAGTCCTTGGTCCAAAATGGTGACTCACGAGTCACGAGTCCCTCCCAAAGCTGACTCCATGAGTTCCTATTAAAATCAATGGGGTTTTTTCCAAACAAAATAAGGCTACTTCGATGTGTGGCTTAAATAAATTCTAGGCACAAGTGTGCCTTTTTATTTCAAAACTCTGCAATGATTTTGGCAAGAACAGACCAGGCAGACAAACCCAAAATAACCAGGCAGGCAGAGGAGGCAGGGAACCCCAAACAGGCAGGCAGGCAGTGCCCTTTGTCTTGGACAATTCAACTGTTGAACTGGTCAAGAAGGGACGAGGCAGGCAGAGGAGGCTGGGAACCCCAAACAGGCAGGCAGAGGCAGCCAAACCCAAAATGTCTGAAAGGTTGCATTTTAGGAAAATGATTTTAAAAAATAAAATCTTGCTGTACTTCCTAAAACTTATCCATGTTGCATTTTTTCTAAATGTTTGGCCTCCATTCTGGAAATTGTCTCATCACAATTTCACCCTCACTCTTCGCCGGCGATCGCACTCCTCTCCACTCCTTCTGGCACAGCCCGGGGATGTTGAAGGGTCCTTGGTCTTGAGTCCCGAGTCGAGTCTTGAGTCCCATCAAAAATATTGTGACTCGAGTGGGACTCGAGTGAGAGGGGGGACTCAGTCCGACTCACAAGTTGAGTCCAAAATTCCGAGTCTCCATCCCTGGTCATTAGTGATTTTATCAAATGATTTTGGGCTTTCAAACGAAAAGCAGGACATTTATCTGCATAGTTACTTTTGACAATGATTCTTGTACAAACATTCTTCTCCTGTTTTATCCTAGTGTCATTTTTTCTTCTAGTTCCTAGCTAACAAACTGAGTTGGTAAGCAATTCATGGTAAACATACATATTCCCACCAATTATAGAAATTGATATTGTGCTGTGAACGCCGGAAGAGGGCTTCTGTACATTGCGGTAAAGTGCATGCAACAGTACTGTGGTGAGCGAAGAGTTAATAATTTTAGGAGGCGCCATCTACCACCCAGAACAGAAGCAGTGTGGGAAGAAGAGCCCCTGTTATTGTTGGTGTTAGTGTTATGTTGGCTGACTGCAGTTAGAGCAGTGTTTCTCAACCTTGGGTCCCCAGATGTTTTTGGCCTACAACTCCCAGCATGCCCCAGCCAGCATAGCATAGCTGGCTGGGGCATGCTGGGAGTTGTAGGCCAAAAACATCTGGGGACCCAAGGTTGAGAAACACTGAGTTAGAGGCTGTAGCCTTCAATAGTGTTTTAAATAAACATCTCATTTGTAATAAGCTGTGTCTGTTCTCAGTGGAAACCAGAGAGCACCATTGAATCAACACACAACACACGTTTATATTGCTGGATGGGAAACTGCACATGTGAATTGGTGTTTCATGTGCAATTTCCCATCCCAATCCAAATATTCAACTTAAGGAGATGGAATCTATCCAGCCAACCAGGGATTGGACAGCAGAGGTGGGTGTTAGGTTTTGCATGGTGGGCAGAATGAGATTGTCGCCTGACATGGATGTCTCCTGAGGTGGTGTGCAAATAGTCACCAGACATAATGTCAAGGTCTATGACTCAGAATCATGTGGACAATTGTCAGGGATGTTGAAGAGTCCTTGGTCTCGAGTCACGAGTCGAGTCACGAGTCTTTGGACCCGAGTCTCGAGTCCGAGTCCAAGTCCTTGCTCCAAAATGGTGACTCACGAGTCCCGAGTCCCAAGTCACTCCCAAAGCTGACTCCACGAGTCCCTATTAAAATCAATGGGGTTTTTCCCCAACAAAATAAGGCTACTTCAGATGTGTGGCTTCAATAAATTCTAGGCACAAGTGTGCCTTTTTATCTCAAAACTCTGCCACTGATTTTGACAAGAACAGACCAGGCAGACAAACCCAAAATAACCAGGCAGGCAGAGGAGGCGGGGAACCCCAAAGCAGGCAGGCAGAGGCCTTTGTCTTGGACAATTCAAACTGTGGAACTGGTTAAGAAGAGACCAGGCAGGCAGAGGAGGCTGGGAACCCCAAACAGGCAGGCAGAGGCAGCCAAACCCAAAATGTCTGAAAGGTTGCATTAGGAAAATGATTTTAAAAATAAACTTGGATTGTTACTGCAACTGGGTCCAGGCAGCACCTGCAGGTGGCATCAAGCAGGGATGTTGACGAGTCCTTGGTCTCGAGTCCCGAGTCGAGTCTCAAGTCCCATTAAAAATACTGGGACTCGAGTCCGAGTCGAGTCAGAGGGGGGACTCAGTCCGACTCATGAGTCGAGTCCTCAAGTCCGAGTCCCCATCCCTGACAATTGTAGTAAACATGTTGTGAAAAACAGGTTATATAATAGGTGAGTAATATCCTATTTATAGATACAGTAATACCTCGGATTACGAGTAACCCGGTTTGCGAGCTACTCGTAAGACGAGGAACATTTTAGCATAAATTTAGATTTGAAAGACGAGCAAGTCTCGCAACACGAGCCGCTGCCGCTTTCAAATTTAAATTTATGCTAAAAGCATGTGGAGGCGCCGGCAGCCAGCTCCCGCTGGCTGCGCCGGCGCCTCCCACTGCTTTGCTGAGCCCCGTGGAGGCAAGGTGCGGCCGCTCACTCAGCTGGGGCCTCGAGCTGCTGCGCCGCCTCCCTGCCTGGGAGGTCGCGCAGTAACGCGAGCCACTAGCCGAGCGAGCGGCCACACCGTGCCTCGCCTCCACAGGGCTCCTGGGAGCCGTGTGGAGGCGAGGCGCGGCCGCTCGCTCTGCTGGTGCCTCGCACGCTGCCATGCTGCTTTCCTGCCCAGGAGCCGGCATGGCAGCGCGCGAGGCGACCGCAGAGCGAGTGGCCGCGCCACGTCTCCCTGGCAGGGAGACGCGTGGAGCTGCCCCGCCATTCCCTACCTTTGCCAGCAGCGGCTCGCTGCGCTGCCGCCGGTCCCGTCGCATCACATCCAGCCCCAGAAGTGACGCGACGGTTCGCATCACTTTTGGAGCCGGATGTGACGGGGGCGGTGCCGGCAGCAGCGGGCGGCTCGCCGCCGCTGGCAGAGGTAGGGAATGGCGGAGCAGCTCCACACATCTCCCTGGCATTTTCCTCCGCTCATTTTCAAATCATTTTCCTCTGCTCCGCCCTACCTTTACCAGCAGCCGCTCACTCTGCGGTCGCCTCATGCACTGCCATGCCGGCTCCCGGGCAGGGAAGCGGCATGGCAGCGCGCGAGGCGCTAGCAGAGCGAGCGGCTGCTGGTAAAGGTAGGGCGGAGCAGAGGAAAATGATTTGAAAATGAGCGGAGGAAAATGCCAGGGAGACGCAGCGCAGCCACTCGCTCTGCGGGCACCTCGCGCTGCCGTGCCGCTTCCCTGCTCGGGAGCCGGCATGGCAGCGCACGAGGCGCCAGCAGAGCGAGCAGCCGCTGGCAAAGATAGGGAAAAGTGGAGCGAGGTGCGGCCGGGAGCCGGCACATCACAGTGAGTTTCCCCATTAGAAATAATGGGAACTCCAGCTGATTCGTTCCACAACCATTTAATCACTGCTTTGCCAGCTCCCTCCATGGGACTCCCTGCCAGGGAGCCAGCAAAGCAGTGATTAAATGGCTGTGGAATGAATCAGCGGAGTTCCCATTATTTCTAATGGGGAAACTCGCTTTGATGTACGAGTATTTTGGATTACGAGCATGGTTCCAGAACGGATTATGCTCGTAATCCAAGGTATTACTGTACTATAAATGGGGTCTTACTATATAAGTTGGGGTAAGACACACATCCCCTCTCTTGTTCTGGACTTCTACTTCAAGTCAGTCACTTCACTTCATCTCAGCCTTGCCACTGGGGTCTTGGACTTGTATCTGCAATGATGTAGCGAGATGGGGGCATCTCTTCTGCGTAAGAGAGAA
Source organism: Shinisaurus crocodilurus (assembly GCA_021292165.1). Lineage (NCBI taxonomy): Eukaryota > Metazoa > Chordata > Lepidosauria > Squamata > Shinisauridae > Shinisaurus > Shinisaurus crocodilurus. The sequence goes on along the minus strand of CM037881.1, from coordinate 131,217,440 downwards.
GCCTGCATTGCTTGCCTTAATCCCATGTAATTGGGTCTTACCAGTGCTTTTTTTCTGGAGAAAAAGGTACCGGAACTCTTGGATTACATTTCCTCGGGAGTAGATGGCGATTAAATTGTAATGCAATTAATAGAAGAAAAGGTGCTGGAACTCAGTTCCGGTGAGTTCCCCCAGAAAAAAAGCCCTGGGTCTTACAAATAAACTCTTTAATCTTTATTAACTGCTGTTATCTCCTCCTTCCATCGGCGTGACTGGGACTGAGGGTCACTGGCTGGGTTAGCTTTTGAACCCGGGTCAGTCCAGCTCTCACAGTGGGAAGGGAGGGTGGACTCCTCCAAACAACGAATCAGTGAAGTGTCAGCTTTTAAGAAGTGTATACGAGCACAGCACCCGTTGTTTTGTCAGTGCTCTGGAGGTCCACAGCCACAGAATATTTGAAAGGATTTTATGTATCCCTGTATGAACCCGTCCATCCCCTCTGCTTGCTGAGCTGGGATGCTCTTTCTCTGGGTAACTACTGCCTGAAAATATATATGCTCCCTTCAAAAAGACAGTGCAAGACAGGCAATTGTGCATATACTATCACTATCTTACATACATTGAGAGGTTGAAAGGAGGGTGGATTAGTTTATGCCGACTTTATGTCACTACAATTGTGCCACTCCTCTGCCACATAGAGAGTGTGTATATAAGGGGTTTTTGTTTTCACATTCATCTCTTATTAAATACGCCAGCTTAGGAACTAGTAGAATTTGGATATCTACTGGACAGTCAATTTTTTTAAATACTGCAAATAAAATATATTGAATTCATTATAATGAATGAGATCATCTGGTTTTTACAAATCTAGTCTTAGATTTTAAAGCATATTTCAGGGGATTCTGTCATCTGCAATGTATTCTGTGAACAAAATTTACGTCCTGAATATTAAAATAATAATGATGAATTAAAGATTAAGAGGGGGTTTGTGGGTGGGCTGGACAGTTGTTAATAAGACTGCAATATTAAACACCCTTCGTAGGGAGTTACTTTAGTCAGAAGTAAGTCCCGCTGAGTTCAATGGGAGTTACTATCGTGAACTCAATGGGAATTACTTCTGAATGTTTGCTTATGTTTGTACTTTAATATTCTAAAATGCAGACACAAACACAAACGTATCTTCACTAATTTATTATTATAATACTTTTATATCCACTTAGGGTGCAATCCTATGTGTCGTGTCCCCCCCCCCGACCTTGTCTGGTGCTCATAGGATTATTCGGAGGCCCGGCTCTGAGGTCCTGCAAGCTCAGAGCTGGGACTCTGAATGCAGAGCTTCCGCCCTGCCCCCTCGCAGCCAGTGTGGAAAAGAACTGCCTCTCTGAGGTCTCAAGTCAGCCTTGGGGAGGAGGAAAAGGGGCGTGCTGGGGGAGGCGGCGGCTGGGGCTGGCGGGCAGCTTATGCTGCATCCAAATGGCGCACCAGCCTCCTTCCCTCCCGCTCCAGAAAGCTTCATCGAGATGGCTGAAAATGGCTGCCTAGATGAAATGCAGGGCGCGAGCTACGGCGGTGACTAAAGGTCGCCGTTGTTGTGCCTCGCGCTGAGCATTGGATGCACATAAGCCCCTGAGTTTGGAGGCTTACATGCAACAAGGGCAGGGGTGATAGGATCGCGCTCCCCGTATATTAAATTCCCTAAGCAGTTCACAGTAAAATACAATATAACAATATAAAAACAAAACAAACAAAATACACAAGTAAAAACCTTAAAACGTTAAAGACATCACTGCACCATAAACAATAAAACACGGTACTAGCAGGTCCATCACAGGCAGGGAAAGCCCGTGTGAACAAGTGTGTTCCCAAGAGGCATTTAAAAAATACCCACTTTGTCTGCCTCTTGAACCATAGTTGGGAGAGTGTTTCAAAGGCTGGGTGCCACCACTGAGAAGGCCCACTTACGTGCTGTTATCTGGCAACATTCCGTTGGTTGAGATCTCAGGTATATAGGGGAAGTCGGTCAGCTAGGTGTCCTGGTCCTGAGTCATTTAGGGCTTCGTACGTCAACAACAGGACCTTGAACATGGCTTGGTAGCTAATAAGCAGCCAGTGCAGTTCTTTTTTAAACACAGGTGTAATACTAATGTGTATTTCTAGATGCTCCACGGAGTATCCAAGCTGCTGCATTCTGCACTAACTACTAGCTTCCAAACCAGGCACAAAGGCAGCCTCATGCAGAGTGCAATATAATCTTGTAAAATAATCTGTAATCATGAGGTTATCTTTCAGGAACAAGACTCTGGATTTCTTTTTAATAGCCAACTAACTTGCTTTTAGCTAACTAATATTACTTCTAATAAATCTTCCACTTTCCTCCTTTACTTCCTTTCCCCTTTATAACCTTTAGCTGTCCGATTGTAACCACTTAAATTGATATGTGGGTGAAGTGGGATTCTAATACATGTTGCTGGCTGTGTATACAAAAAACAGGGAATCATTCATGACTGCGGTTTCAAACAAGAACAAATAAAAGAATGAGAATAATTTTAACAAAAAGACAGAAGAGTTCTGTGGCACAGAGTCACCGGCAACACTGCCACTCACCTGCATACACGTTGAGCATTTTCTTTTGGCATCACAGTTCTACTGCCTTCAAAAACTATCCCATTCAGTTACCGAGACCTCTATTTCTGCAGTTCTCTTATACAGGCAAATGGGAGGGGAGGGACCTAGACAAGCAAGAGGGCCACTGCTACCAATCTTAAAGTGGCACACATAGAGGGAAATCCCTTCCAGTGAGACTTTTCCCAGCATAGTGCTGCAGTGATGGAGAAAAATATGCTGTGAAGAATTCTCTCTTCTTATCACTCGTAGACTTTCAGTAGCCTTCTCAGGTTCTAGATCTGTTCATCCCAAGTGCAAGAAATAATCATAGAATCATAGAATAGTAGAGCTGGAAGGGGCCTGATAAGGCCATTGAGTCCAACCCCCTGCTCAATGCAGGAATCCAAGTTAAAGCATCCCTGACCGATGGTTGTCCAGCTGCATCTTGAATGCCTCCAGTATGGGAGAGCCCACGACCTCCCGAGGTAATTAGTTCCATTGTCGTATTGCTCTAACAGTCAGGAAGCTTTTCCTGATGTCCAGCTGGAATCTGGCTTCCTGTAACTTGAGCCCATTATTCCATGTTCTGCGCTCTGGGATGGTGGAAAAGAGATCCTGGCCCTCCTCTGTGTGACAACCTTTCTGTACCTTTCAAGATGATGATCATCATCATTCTGTGTTGCATAACTGAGACCATGAAAAACATTTTTACTTAGATTTTAATTTCATCTAGTATATTCATCTGGTATTTCTGCAATATTATTATGATAAATCCTTGCCCGCCCTGGCTCATTATGAGCTGCAGGGAGAGACTGGGTGAGGGGATCAGGGCGGTGGTGAATGCCTCTCTCGAGGAGGGAGTGATGCCACCAGCCATTAAGGAGGCAGCAATAAGACCGCTTCTAAAGAAGCCCTCCTTGGATCCCCAAGATCTGAACAACTTCCACCCAGTCTCCAATTTGCCATTTCTAGGCAAGGTGATTGAGCGAGTGGTGGTGGCTCAGTTGAAGGCACACTTGGATGAAGCCTATTACTTAGATTCATGCCAGTCGGGCTTCAGGCCTGAACATGGGATGGAAAAGGCCTTGGTCGCCTTAGTGGATGATATGAGGAGGGCTTTGGATAGGGGCGAATGCTCCTTTCTAGTCCTCCTCGATCTCTCAGCGGCTTTTGATACCGTTGACCACGGTATCCTCCTGGACTGCCTGGAGGGGTTGGGCATGGGAAGCACTGTATTGCAGTGGTTCCGGTCCTTCCTCTCTGGAAGGTACCAGAGGGTAGTTCTTGGGGAGGAGGCTTCGGACCCTCGGCTGCTCACTTGTGGGGTGCCGCAGGGTTCCATCCTCTCCCCGATGTTATTTAACATCTACCTAAAGCTGCTGGGAGCTATCATCAGGAGGTTTGGGGTGCGCTGTCATCAGTATGCGGATGACACGCAGCTCTACCTCTCTTTCAAGTCCTCACCAAGGTTGGCTGTTGAAACCCTGTCCAAGTGCCTGGAGTCAGTGGGTGGCTGGATGGGAAGGAACATGCTGAACCTGAACCCTGACAAGACCGAGGTACTTCTGGTGGGAGACAAGGGAAGGTTAGGGATGTTGACCTGGTGCCGAATGGGGTACATTTCCCCCTGAAGGACCAGGTTCACAGCTTGGGGGTCATTTTAGACTCCCAGCTGTCCATGGAGGCTCAGGTGGCAGCTGTGAGCCGGGCGGTGCTGTATCAACTCCAGCTGTGCCCCTACCTTCCTAATCATCTGCTCCCATCAGTGGTTCATGCCTTGGTCTCCTCTTGCCTAGACTACTGTAATGCACTCTACGTGGGGTTACCCTGGAGGACGGTTTGGAAGCTACAGCTGGTACAGAACGTGGTGGCTTGCATGGTTAAAGGCAGCTGCCGGCGGGATCACATCACTCCAGTGCTCAAGGAGCTGCACTGGCTACCAGTTGCTTGCCGAGCCGAATTCAAGGTGTTGGTTTTGACCTTTAAAACCCTACATGGCTCCGGTCCAGTTTATCTCAAGGAGCATCTCCAGCAACACCAAGTGGTCCGCTCAACAAGATCTGCCACAGACGGCTTTCTCCTTGTCCCTTCAGCCAGAGCAGCTAGACTGGTGGGGACTAGGAAGAGGGCCTTTTCTGTAGCAGGCCCCCATACTGTGAACTCCCTCCCTAGTGACCTCCGCCATGCCCCCTCTCTGCTGAGCTTCCTCTGCTCACTAAAAACATGGCTGTTCAGGTGGGAATATGGGGTGGGCTAATATTTTAAAATTTTATACTGTTTTAAATGTATTTTATTCTGTTTTTTTATTGTGTTGTACATCGCCCAGAGTGGCCGGTTTGCCAGCCAGATGGGAGATCCATAAAGGTAACAAATAATAATAATAATTCAATTTGCAACATTTTCCAATTATAGATTTTTGCAAGCTGAATAAACCAGCAGGAAATGTTTTTCCAGTCACAGGCTCACTGTGGCTAAATATTGCTGCTTCATTATCTGATTCTCTCACTAACACTTCTTTATTTTATTTATAAGGTTATGCAACATTATTCTATTAGCAAGGGGTGATGCTTGCTTCAGTTATTGCCAATTTCCCTTCAAAGAAATATGGTGATCAGAAATGTAGCAGTCTGAAGTCTAAGTTATCACTTAGGAAGCAATGCCCAGGCCAAGGACATGTGGCACTGACATCTGTTTGTAAGATTTTTAAAAACTGTGTTTTATCTGTGGCTTAAAGAAAAGTATTTCTAGGTCCAATAATCCATGGCAAAGTAATTACACTACAAAGGTCAAGACTCAATACATCACATGATGATGATGATGATGATGATGATGATGATGATGATGATGATGTTCAGATGTTACCTTAGGGCACAATTCTATGCAAGTTTAGACAGAAAAAAGCCCTACAACTCCCAGCATGTCCCAGCCAGCATAGGATTGTGCCTTTAATCTTTATTTGCACCTTCTTGCACTATGGAGTTCTAATACAGGAATATCTTCATCATATCCTATTGCTTTAGGAAAGTCAGTGGTCACCCAATATTAATCTTGGCTAACCAAATGACAAAACATGACTACCCATTTGTTTAAATGGGTAGTTCACAGACACTTGCTGCTTCAATCACACAGCGGCAGCTAACACAGTAAGCCAAAAAAGAAAAAAAAAGCAGCTATATACAGCTATGAGTTTGATATGCAATGGCAGCGTGCATACATGTGTGTTGTGTCATGTCCTGAACTGACCATGAAGGGGCATGGCGGACACCTTAGTTCAGTTGGGTAGTGGGTACGTTCAGGCTAGAGTCGCAGGACCTTAGATAGCTCCAGCAGACAACTTGCTCTGAGAAGAGCCTTATTTGGGGCCATAATGTCTGAACAGACAACCTGTTCTGGCATATCTCCCTCTTGGGCCAGACCACCCCTCCTTCCTGAAGAGTGGAGAGCTTTAAAGGAGTCATCCTCTGGCTGAGAGCCCAACATTCTGTTCCCTAGTGTGTTGCCTGGGTGGGCAGGGGAATGTGAGACCCTGGTGTTAAGTGGGCTAGTCCCTTGTGAGGATCTGGCTCAGAAGGTGTTGCCTCTAGACATTTTGGGCACCTGTAGCTCAAGAGGCTCCAGCTCAGGCCACTGTTGGAGCCTGGATCTTGGTTCAGCACCTCTGAAGCCTGTGCCGCTAGTTCTCCTGATCCAGCTGGCTCCTCCTCCTCTGTGTCAGAGTCTTGGCTGCTGCTCGGGTTCAAAGTCATGAGGCCATGCTGACTTTGGTCCTTGAACTAATATAGATCACATGTCTGAGGCAGCATGAAAAATACTTATAGAAGCTGAGCAGTTTGTGAGGGAGCTCATCCTGATATGTGTGCATGGTTGGCTAGGGAAACAGTGATGCGTAGTGGGGTGATGGAAGTAATTGTGTTGGGGTGAGGTCCACCCTCGAAATCCCTTGGCTTTCCCCCTGATTCACTGTCTATACTGCTATGCAATATATTAGATTTTCTTTTGATATATTAAAGTGGCCCCTGCTAGGAAAAAAGAGAGTGAATTCCTGTATTCTACTACAGAAAAGGCACAGTTCAATCCTCCTTCTAAAGTCATCTCTCTTTGAGAGAAAGAAAAAATGGTGCGCCTTCTGAGCTTTGTGATTTCATCTTAAGGACCTCCTGCCCTCAGCCTTCCACTTTCTAGAACAAAGAAAAATATTTGTTTGTGTGTTTGTTTTAGGGTTTAGTACCCTGCTCTTCAAAATGTTCCCAGGGTGGCTGACAAAGAATTAATACGCAGCTCATAAATGTATATATGTCTGCTTTAATGGATAACATCATCCCTTGCTGCTGTTAGGATTTTGTTTGTTTCTTTGTTTCATTTAAAGTGTTAGTTTTATCAGGGATGGGCAGGCTTCAAACTTGAGAGATCTATTTAGTTGGGTTTTTTTTTACTAGAACCCTGGGATCCACCAACTGAAGCCTGGAATTCTGAGCACAGGAATTTGCTTTCAGTACCAGACTTGAAAGGAGCTCACAAAAACCCACTCCTGGTTACCACAAGGTTTCTTCACTTCAGCAGTATATAGATATACTCAGTCTTAGCCAAAAAGCTGTGAAGCGATTTCAGCAGTATAACTTAGAGTGAGAGACAGTCATAAACAATCAGAAATCTTTGTTCATCTACTGCACATCACCCAGAGAGAAGATTCATCTCTACTTTCTGCCCACCATCCCTTTGTAATTGCTTTAAGAAATTGGTTGTTAGTTGTACCTGCACTGTTATGATTGTATTGTATGGTTTTATGATTATGCTGTATGCTTCCCTGAGTACATTTAGTAGAAGAATGGGAAATAAATAAGCATCATTACTAAAATTATAATAAAAACAAATTAAAGCAACACAAGCGTGCAGGGAACGCGTAGGGGAAGCACACACACGCACAAGTATAGCAAAATGCCCTGCAAAAGTCTATTTGATTAAATTCATTTGAAACAGAATACAAAGTCATATTTTCATTATATCTTATTTAATTTGCATTAAGCTCCACTTCTTATGTGATATAGAGACATGAATCTGTTAGAAATGCGGCATCTGCAGTAAAAACATATTAATTTCAAAAATGAATTATATTTGCTAATTCATATTTGAGATGAGTTCAATAGTTGGATATTAACCCCCCCCCCCTCTCTCTTTTAAACTGCTCCTAAGACAGAGGGTATGAAATCCAAACAGGCCTGAGCCTAGATCCCTTTTACTTTAGAAATTAAGCATAGTATTGCTCATACTATGTATGCATACCATGTATGTATTCATACTTGCATATCCTTCCAGTCAAGATCACTGCTTGTTTTTCATGAGATATGGTGCATTTCATCAGACTTTGAAGCTTTGGGAAGGAAACTCAAGAACTTTGGGGCCCAGATAGTTTTTTCCATCCATCCTTCCAGTACTTCGAAAAGGAATAGAAAGGAAAAGAAAAATACTCCGGGTGAATGACTGGCTACAAAGCTGGTGCCAACATGAGAGGTTGGGATACTGGGACCACGGGTACACTTCCTGGAAGATGAACTTCTGGCAAGGGATGGGTTGCACCTCACAAAGACTGGGAAGAATGTGTTTGGCCACAGCATGAAGAACTTCATCAGGAGGGCTTTAAACGACATCCTACGGAGGGAGCGAGATGTAAACTTGGGGGGTAACAAGTAACAACGGATGAAGGCTTATGCACCACAATGGAGAGAACAACTCTAATAGTGCCCAATACAAAAAAATGTAGGAAGAAAGTACAGGAAACTTGATCTCTTAATACAGGAGGGCAACTATGACTTGATTGATATAACTGAAACTTGGTGGGATGACTCCCCTGACTGGAATACAGCAATTGAAGGATATAACTTGTTCAAAAAGAACAGAAGGAACAGAAAGGAAGGTGGAGTCACACTATATGTTAAAAGTACATATCCCTGCACAGAAATACAGGAGGATGAGCTTGGTAGACCGATTGAGAGCATCTGGATTAAAATAAATGGGGCAAAGAATAAAAGGAACATGGTGGTTGGGGTCTACTACCGACCACCCAGTCAAGGAGAGGATGAGGATGAAACTTTTGAAAAGCAAATTGGCAACGTTTCAAGGAGACAAGTAGTAATGGGGGATTTCAATTACATCTGTTGGAGACAAATCTGCCCAGCATGGCCCCTCCAAGGAATTCCTGACTTGCGTTGCTGATAACTTCCTCCTACAGAAAGTGGAGGAAGGAACGAGAGGATCAGCTATCCTTGGCTTGATTCTAACCAACAGAGATGACTTAGTAGATAAAGTGGCAGTTTCGGGAACTCTGGGGGAAAGTGACCATGTTATACTTGAGTTCGAAAGGAAACAAAAGCTGAGTGTAGCCAAACACATACCCTGGATTTTAGGAAAGCCAGTTTTAATAAAGAGTACAGGCAGGTAGCACAGAACTGCAGGGATGGTGTCAGGAAGGCTAAAGCTGAGAATGAGCTGAGGTTACCGAGAGATGCGAAAAGCAACAAAAAAGCTTTCTTCAGATATGTGCATAGTAAAAGACAGAGGAAAGAAATGGTGGTTCAGCTATGCAATGAAGACGGTTAAATGATAACAGATGACAAAGAAAAGGCAGAACAGAAGTGTTCAATTCCTACTTTGGCTCAGTCTTCTCCCAAAAGAGGTCTACTATGATACCCCTGGCAAACCTGAAGTTCAAGCTGAAGAGGCAGGATCGCAGCTTGAGATTGATAGGCAAATGGCCAAGGAACACCTATTACTTTGAATGAGTCCAAATCTCCAGGACCCTATGAGTAATAAAGGAACTGGCAGAAGAACTCTCAGAACCACTGTGAGAAATCATGGAGGATGGGTGAAGTGCCAGATGACTGGAGGAGGGCTAATGTTGTTCCTATCTTCCAAAAGGGCAAAAAGGAGGAACTACAGACCAGTCAGTCTGACATCAATTCCTGGGAAAATTCTGGAGCAGATTATAAAGTAGTCAATCTGCAAGCAATCTGCAATCTGAAAACAATGCAGTGATTATTAGAAGCCAACATGGATTTGTCAAGAACAGATCCTGCCAGACTAATCTGCTCTTATTTTTTGATTGGGTAACCTCCCTTGTGGACTGTGGGAATGCTGTGGACATCATATATCTTGACTTCAGCAAAGTTTTTGACAAAGTGCCTCATGATATTCTAATTAGCAAGCTAGCTAAAAGTGGGTTAGATGGAACAACTATCAGGTGGATCCACAGTTGGCTACAGAATCGGACTCAAAGAGTGCTTATCAATGATACCTTCTCAAACTGGGCTCAGGTCTCAGTCCTGGGCTCAGAGCTCTTCAACATTTTTATTAATGACTTGAATGAGGAGGTGCAGGGAATACTTATCAAATCTGCAGATGACACAAAATTGGGTGAAATAGCTAATAACCTGGAAGACAGAAAAAAAATTCAAAGTGATCTGGATAGGCTGGAGCGCTGGGCTGAAAACAACAGAATCAAATTTAATAGGGGTAAATGCCAAGTGCTGCACCTAGGAAAAAGAAACCAAATGCAGAGTTACAGGATGGGGGATACTTGGCTAAACAATACTACAAGCGAGAAGGATCTTGGAATTGTTGCAGATCACAAGCTGAATATGAGCCAGCAATGTGATGTGGCTGCAAGAAAGGCAAATGCTATTTTGGGCTGCATTAATAGAAGTATAGCTTCCAAATCATGTGAAGTACTAGTTCCCCTCTACTCAGCACTGGTTAGGCCTCATCTTGAGTGCTGCATCCAGTTCTTGAAGAAGGGTGTAGACAAACTGGAAAGGGTTCAGAGGACGCAACAAAGATGATCAGGGGACTGGAAACAAAGCCCTATGAGGAGAGACTAAAAGAATGGGGCATGTTTAGCCTTCAGAAGAGAAGAATGAGGGGAGATATGATAGTACTTGAAAGGTTGTCACAGAGAGGAGGGCCAGGATCTCTTCTTGACCATCCCAGAGTGCAAGACATGGAATGATGGGCTCAAGTTCTAGGAAGCCAGATTCCGCCTGGACATCAGGAAAAGCTTCCTGACTGTTAGAGCAATACAACAATGGAACCAATGACCTAGGGAGGTGGTGGGCTCTCCCACACTGGAGGCATTCAAGGTGCAGCCGGACAGCCACCTGTCAGGGATGCTTTAACTTGTATTCCTGCACTGAGCAGGGGGTTGGACTCGATGGCCTTATAGACCCCTTCCAACTCTACTATTCTATGGTTCTCTGATTTAATATAGACAAAATCCTTAGACCACTACCTGTGGTCTAAGGATTTAATTCTTAAATCCTATTTAATTTATTGCAGCCCTATTCAGGCATTGAAAAAAGGGTTAAATCAATCCGTGAGGAGAAGGAGCACTCCAGCCCTACCCCTCTCCCTATCACATTTGTCACCCTTAATTTGTGGAGGTTGACAGTCTGAAGAGGAGAGCCTCCTTTATCCATGGAGGCTCTCCACACAAGAAAGAGTCCTGATTTTCCAGCATTCTCGCTCCTGTGGAGAGTGTCCATGGATTGCGCTGTAACTGCTGGACTCTTCAGACTTCTAATTTTGGTACCAATCTAAACTGCTGTTAGGCAGCGTAGAAGAATGGGTAGCATCTACAGGGACAGCAGTAACATGATAATGTCACACATCCTATTCCACACTGTCTCCCATCCACAATGCACACAGGCACGCTGTGCCAAGAAGAACCCACAGCATAGTTAATGCCACAGTCTAGTTGCCAGGAAGGCAGCACCTGTCACCTGCAACACAAGTACCTGGGTCCCAAACAAGGATTCAAATCCCCTATTGGCCCTAACAGCATCAGCCTACAAGCAACCACTTTCTTGCTAGGTGCTCCATATCGTTATTCCTGTGGATGAAAAAAATCAGCTTTAGAAACACATTTAAAAAAAAAAAAAAAATACCAGAGGGGAAAGGATTAAGCAGCCCCTCTCCTGTCTGCCTTTCCTGCTCAGACTAGAACTCATTTGACAACCTTTGGCCCTTCCTGCAAGACAACAAAAGCAAGAGCATGAGTATGGTATGGCATGGTACGGTAAGTAACAGTGGATTTCTTCAGCACTCTGAATTGTCAATTTGAATTTTCTAAAATGCCTTGCTTTCATGAGCGGCTTTGCATGAGTTTGCATATATAAAGTCATGCTAAATAGAATATGTCACATCACATAGCTGTGGCTCTGGATGCTTTAATAGCTGAACAAATGACAAATATATTCCTAGTGTCTTGGAAGACTTTGCTGCTTCAGGGCCAACATAGATGAACCTCAAATTCATCATTCTGTCAAAGACTGAGGTCGCAGCAGAAGATGGTCTGAGCTATCGTATAAGTCTTTGGGATTTTCTAGGTACTCCTTAAATAACCGCCCAGGATGCAGAGTCTAATCAATCTACCGCAGAGCTGGACTCTCAGTATTTGCTTAACTTATGAAGTTGTTAAGGTCATGGAAAGAAACTAGGCAAACAGTGTTGGTTAGTAGCAAGCTTTTTGATTTTAATGAAGAAATAAGGAAAGTCAACATTTAAATTTTAGAGAGAGCTATTTCACTGGTTGTAGTTCACCTGACCTTTAGCCCTGTTAGGAGTAGGACTGAAATTGCCTCCTCCTGCCCCACCCCTGGCAGATCCTCAGCAATGGCGAAAGCTGTAGCTGTGGATGCTTTGGCCATCATACAGCTATCAGAGGCACTTAACCTCTGACAGGAAAAATGGCGGGAAGCCTAGTTGGAAGGGCCGTAATAATAGGCCATGTGGTCCATGAGGTCCTATTTGTACAGCAGCCTTTCCCAACCTGGGTACCCTCCAGATGTTTTGGACTTCAGCTCCCATCAACCCCAGGCAGCATGGCCAGTGATCAGGAATACTGGGTGTTGTTGTCCAAAACATCTGGAGGGCACAGGTTGAGAAGGCTCTTCTACAGGAGATTGGGACATAATAGGACATTTGACATACCTGAAGCATTATTTATTTATTTATTTATTTTATTACATTTTAAAATCACCACTGAGGTGCCTTAGCTCTCCTACTTTTTAAATAAATAAATAAACAAACAAACAAACAAACAAACAACAACATTTCTTACTAGAAGCTGGGATTGCTTCAAAGCAAAGTGAGGGATTTTAGCTGCTCCCATCTTCTTTTCCTATGAATACCTTTGGGCCACGCGCAGGGCTCGGAGACCTCCTTAGAAAATGAAGACAGCAGGTGTCTATGGGCTAATGCTTTCATGTAGGCTGATGCCCACCCATTTTGTAGTGGTGCCCAGGCCAGTTTCTCAAATTGCCGAATGTGCCTACAACAAGCCCATAATGGTTGCCTACTCCTGATCTTGGGGCCAAACTAGTCAAGATGCAAGGGGGATTGCGGACAGTGTCTCAACATATTATTTTGTTTTACTGGCATGCAATAAAGATCTGATTGTAGCAGTGACAGTGAGAGGGCCGGGGCGGGGTTCTTACTCCTTTCTCCATAGGCTGTCTTTCCAACCAAAATGGTCTCCTGCGTCTGATTTTCCAGCCACAGAGGGAGAGAGATGGATTTATATTTATCTGAAGGGGAAAACCAGCAAGGGAGAGTGTGACCATTTTGACCAGAAGAATGGCCAGGGCAGGAGAGATTAAGCACTTCTTTTCCCACCACTGTTTCAATCAGATTGTCCATTTCCCAGAACTGGATTTTTATATATAAAAGAGAGAGAGAGAGAGAGAGAGAGAGAGAGAGAGAGAGAGAAAAGTTGCATGGAGACTGATCGCCGGTCTCCTGGCATCTCATTAAAATATTGACCTTTAGGTAGTAGACCAGCCATCCCCAACTGGGTGCCCTCCAGATGTGTTGACTACAACTCCCATCACCCCAGCCTTTGGATGCTGTAGTCCAATACATCTGCAGGGTGCCAGGTTGTGGAGGCCTGCAGCAGAACCTCTTAAAGGAGACTGCTTTTAGGCACGCAGATGGTGCGTGCAAAGAGGGCCATATTGTCACTGTACCCAAAGAAGAAATTGTTCCCAGTCCTTCCACTGAAAGCATTTTAGTCTTTTGCTTTTCTCTTCTTGCCAATTATTTGTTTGAGGAAATAAGCTGTAAGAGCGGCTTGAAAGGATGTTCATGCTAATTAGGTACTCTTGGCTTTGGGCAGATGAAGGAGAACCAAGCTAGCAGGTTTCCTGTCTCTATTCACTCTCTAATCCACTTACCTTAAAGAGCAAACACAAAGACCTCTGGTTCGGCTGCCAACAACCTCTCTCCTTGCGTCTATGTGGAAGGAAGGCAACAGAAGAATAAAACTGGGCAGGCTCTAAGGTTTTTGATTAGTACTTAGAATTCTCCTCAGCGGTCCATCTACTTGCTCAAGCCCCTCTTATTTCAAGGTAGCTTTTGACAGATACAGCAGAGATGGCCTGAAGACTAACATCCCTATGAAAAATTGTAATAAATGGAGAGCATTAAAGGGTAGCCCTTTATTTTGTTTCACAAGGCTCGTTTTCACACTGCTATCTAGGGCTGGCCCTCCAATGCGGCAGGGTGAATCCCCTGCTCGGGTGGTGGATCAGGAGGGGCACGGATTGCCAGTGGAGGCTGGCGGCTCCAATGTCAGTGGACCGGTGTATCCACTCTGGTTTTTAGTCCAAACTTTTCAGGAGCTATCCATGCTGCTGAACCCTATTTCCCCCAAATAGGTCCAGAACCACAGATAGCTCCTTTAAAGTTCAGACTGAAACCTGGAGTGGATACAGCCCCCCGCTGACATTGGAGCCACCAGCTGCTGCTGCTGCGGATTGCAGCTCCACACACTGGGAGGGCCCCTCTGGGTACTGGCGCGGCTGCCCCACTGTCTCTCTGCTCTCCCGCTGCGGTAAATGCCAGAGCGGGAGAGTGACAAGGGAGCAGGGCTCCTTGGAGGCGCAGCTGCGTGCCTCAAATCTCTTGCTCCGACCACCCTCACAAAGTGAGAGATCAGGTTGGTGGGTTCTCCAGAGAGGCCACCTGCCTGATCTCTCACTTTGGAAGCAGGCTCAGAGTGAAGGATCCGGCGGGCAGGCACTCTGGAGAGAGGCTTCTCACCTGCGCAGTCTCTAGCTCTGGGAGAGTCTCTCAAACAAGAGAGGACACGGACCGGCTGTGGCACCTGTGTCCCCCTGCCTCAGGCAGCAGGACGTCTTGTGCCACCGCTGTTGCCATCTCCTTGTTCCCATCGTGGTTGCATCTGGGCTCATTTTTATTTATTTTGGGATTTCTATCCCAGGTTTTTACAATTTTTTTGAAGACTGCCAGCGTATGGACAAAACAATAAAACAACATAAGAAAAACAGCATAAACATCAACAAAAGGCAACAAAATAAAGCAACAAAATCAACAAATTTGGATCTACTAAAGCAAAACACAAAAGAAAGAGGCACAGATATCACCAAAAAAGCATCCCAAAATGAAGTAATCTTTCACACTTTCTTGCACAAAAAAAAAAAAAAAAAAAAGGCAGGAGGAATGAAGAAAAATAAAATCCAGCCCTAAATACAACATTGGCTTCTCTCTGAACAAGATGAACAATACAGATTATAAGTATCTGTCAAGTGTGCTGATAAGAGAGAGATGCTCTTTTCTGCACTTGAAATCTCAATAAGGCTGTAGATGCTGTTTTCATTCAAGGTCAAGCGACTGAAATGAACAAATTCCTCTCTGTGTTAAATTAAGAAAGATAAGAGACATGTTGGCATGAAAATGATTTCCCCCCATGAAAGACCAGGCATCAGTATGAAAACAGACAGAATGGCACATCTCCACATACTCATCATATGCATACTCTTATTAATCACAAAGCAGAATGCATCAAACAATGCCTTTCAAATTTTCAAATTGAAGGATTTCCCCCGTCATTTTGAAATGACCATGTAGTCATCCATCAAATACTGTAATGAGAAATGGGGCACAGCGGAGGCTCCTTTTAGGACCTTCTCTGATGCAACATCCTGCGCTCTCAGGTTCACTTTTTAAAGCAAATTCATGAGCATATCTGTGTGGAAATGTTACACGGGATGAGTTCTCCATGTTTTCCTTCATGGATCTATGAACAATATCATATGATCGGAAGGCACCTTGGATATCATCTAGTGAAGTCCAACCCACTGCTCAACGCAGGCTCTGTGCTGGAGGGTGCAGCCAGCTACAGCATCCCTGAGGGATGGCCACCCAACTTCTGCTTAAATACCTCCAGTGAAGGAGAACCCACCCACCACCTCCTAAGGCAACCTGTTCCACTGCAGAACAGCTCTCACGGTTAGCACATCTCTCCTAATGTTAAGCCAAAATTTGCTTCCCTGCAATTTCCATCTGTTGGGTTTTGCATAGGCAGAACGAGAATACCACCTGACATTGAGATTATCACCTGACCTGGTGGGTGTCTCTTGAGTTCAAGTATACAAGGTCTCTGGTCATGAGACATAGTCTCGAGGTGATATGACTCAGCAACCTTGGACAGGTTTTAACAGATCAACATGTTGATGAATAGGTTATACAACTGGGGTGAGTAATATCCTATTTATAGGTGGTATAAAGCTAGCACACTTGATGATAGCTTCACTTCTCCTCTCGTTTCGACACGACATGTGTATTGTTCTTGGACTTCACTTCATCTAGCCTTACCACTGGGGTATTGGATTTGTATCTACAATGATGTAGTGAGTAGAGATGCATTGATTGCCTTAATCCCATGTAATTGGGTCTTACAAATAAACTCTTTAATCTTTATTAACTGCTGTTATCTCCTCCTTCCGCCTGCGTGACTGGGACTGAGGGTCACTGGCTAGAGAAGCTTTTGAACCCGAGTCAGTCCAGCTCTCACATCTGGTTATGGGCTCAGAGATTAGGATCTGATGGTTATCTCAGATGGGCAGATAAGCACAGAGATGCAGTACGGAAAAATTCGGCAGTTATAGAGTTAAAGGAATTTGTTTACTATTTGTAAGAACGGTTTGTAAATAAACCGGGGAAGGCAATGTTGCTAGAGCTGATAACAGCGGCTTGGAATGCAGCACAACTGAAGAATGCAGGACAGAGAGACGGAGGATTTTTCGTTTTGAAAGCAGCTGGAACGGAGGTGCCAGGCTTGGCAATTCCAAGGCTACAGACTGTGAAAAGAAGCTGGAACGTGGGTGCCGGTTCGGGCAGCTACTAGGCTGAACAGTCAACAATGCTGGACACAAGGATTTTGTTTTCCACAGCTTGCTGGAGTGATTGTCAAGGAGCTGTATCGGGCAAGGAAATAATCTCCAGGAGGCTCTGTGTCTACTCATTTGAGTCAAGGCTACCGCAGGAGGATCATATTTCTATTTACAGTTTTTTCTTCACACATCAGCGGATCAGCTATCTTTTGCATTGTATCAACAAGTGGCTTGGATTACAAATGCGTGGATTACGTCTGACGTGGGTAAAGCGTCTGGAGCGTCATGTCGCAGCAAAGCAAAGTCATGTGTGACAGGAACGTATCTCGGGAAACTTGATACTACACGGGAGGCTGTATCAAACCAGCGGAGGCGTGGTTTTAAAACAGCAGGGGAAAAACAGTGTGGCAGTTTTGAACAGAGAAAGCTGTGCTTAAAATGGAAAGCTGTTCTTCATTTTCTTCATGTGGGATCACAGAAGAAAGGAGCATGAAATCAGCAGGGGTGCTGCTGAAGGGAAAACCTTTGTGTTTTAACCCAGGACATAACAAAATGGACATTATTTTGTTGTGAGCAGAAAACAGTGGATTGTTTAAACGAAGCTTTCTGTGTTGGACATGAATAAGCAGGAAGAGGACTATGAAATGGTCAGGAGTTTAACAGTCATGTTTTTGGAAATGTATTTCTTGAAAGTTGGATAACTTGGACTCAAGAAAGTGAATATGCTCTGAAATGTCAGGGAATGTACTGAATGTATATATGACTTGAGTATATTGTGGATTTTTCTGTAGCAAAATGTAAAATGCTGAATAATTAGTAGGTATGTTTATATGGCAAAGCTAAGAGATGGATTATTTCTTTTATACTGTAATGAGGTAAATAAAGAAATGGAAAGTTGTACTGATGCAACTATAAAAGGTTAAATGCTTATATGTATGACATGTACATGCATGCATATCACATGATGTTTGATCATTTAGATTCACAGGCCTGTGAAAGAAAATGCAAACTATGAAGGGGAAAGCATTTGGGAAATTGTAATTTTCACATGAAAGGTAATTTTGTGCACATAAACAAGGGATGCTAGCTTCAACAGGTAAACTGGAAGGCAAGCTGAAAAACCAGTTCATTTCATTTTCAATTTGTTCTTGGTGATCTTGTGGGTACTCTGATGGTTTTTAGAGGAAGAGGCACGCTATTTCATGATGTTAATTGATCAATACACGAGGTACAAGTTGTGTACATGTTAGATAGAAAGCTGGAGTATTGAACAAAGTCAAGGTGTTTTGTGCTTGGGTGGGAAACAAGCATATTACCCATGTTACCTATTTCTTTTAAGATATGGGGAAGTTCAATTCAGTGCATGTTTAGATGCATTTCTAACAGGATGTGGTATTGAACACATGGATTGTGTGGAAGAGTAAACAAACACTCAGAAGAGGTGATACTAATTTGGATAATGAGGTTTGGGTAGAAGCTCTTAAATGTTTTTGATTATGTACATGATAGAAGTTTTAGTTCTGTGTGATGAACTGTACACCTTATAGAAAGTAGTGTAAAAGGAGGAATCTTCTGGAGAAACATTTCAGGATCTTGGATCTGATATGTAGGTACATACACCTCAAAGTTAGAAGAAATCTGTAAGGGAGCTTACATGAGATTTTTCTAGAAATGAGAATATTGTGTTTCACATGAACAACACTTGGATAGTGAGATTATCTAGAAGTGTTTAGTATAATGCTGAATGAAAATGTGAGATCATTTTTCAAAATTAATTCTGTTAATGCAGGGGATGCATCAAGGTCAGAGTCAGAATAGAAAAGCATTTGCTGAAAGACAGTCAGGTAAATTTGACAAACTCTGATACACATTTGGTTTAGAGGAGGCTAGACAAATGATTGTTCATCATTGGTGCAAATTTCATTGGAACAGGAACCTGATAACTGATGAGGTAAGGAACAGGTGAGTCAAACAACCTGTGAGATATCAGGATGAATTTTCAGGAAAAGCCATTTGAAACTTCAAAATTTCAAAGAGGTGAAAAATTGTCTGTTAAGGAAGCTAAACCATAGCTTCAGGCTATGCAAGCTGAGTTGAATTCTTTGGATAAAGAACAAAACATGGAAGCTGGGTGAAACAAACAGCAGTTCATGGAACTCATTGTTACCAGATAGATTTTTTAAAAGAAAACTAACCAGATTGGAAAAGGTTATATGTAAAATAGCAAGATTGGTTGCTTGTGATTATTGCTCAAGTTAAAAGGAGCAGGATAATCATAAGATGATTGCAACAACAATTTGCTTTGGAAACAGTTAGACTGATGTTTAAGAATGTGAAGATGTATGAATATTTCACAAGTTGGAAATATTGGAACATAAGCATTTTAAATGAGAGGAAGTCTTTGGAAAACTGTTTGAGAATATTTTTCTGTAGAAAAGCTAGAATCAGCTGGAGGCTGGAATTCTGTTTGAACTCAAACATTGCTGAATTGAGATTTGCACAGAGAGGCAGATCAATGTTTGTTTGTTAAACAGAAGGAACAGGGACATAGACTGTATGTACTTTGTTTAGATGGGTGATCTATTGTTTTTTCTGGACAGATAAAAGCAATATGATATAATTGATCCAGGGTTTGGAATTTCATTGGAATTGAAACTGCTTGGTGGTGGATCAACTGTTTATTTGTAAATAGAAGTTGAGGGAGAACCAAGAGGGCAGTACTTACTGCAACAAACCAGAGAAATATCATGGATGTGATTGAGAATTTTGGAGAAAGTTAACTCAGTGAGAGACTCCAAATAATTGAGGATTTTCAAGCACATGCTGATGGAAAAGCAGTTTGAATGCTACACAGAAGCATTGGGCTGTTGAGCTTTACTGTACAAGCAACAAGGCCAGATATTGCTGTCAGTGTAATGGGCAGACTGTTAGACCAACAGGACATGCTTGGAGAGCTCTGAAAAGGAGTTGAGTGTTATCTGGAAGGAACATCATACTTCAGACTAAGATTTACAAGTCAAAGCACAGGTGGCTTACAGATTTACAGAAATGCCAGTTGTGGTTGTGATAGTAAGAACAACAAGAACACACCTGAAGTTTGTTATTTTTATAACCATACTTTGTTTGATTGATTTTGTAGAAACAATCATCTAAAGGTTGGAGTTCAACTGAAATTGAACTGAATACATTGTATTATGTATTGTGCTATTATGCTATTGTAAAGCTTGAATAGTTAATGCATTTGTTTAAATAGTTTAAATTGTAAAAAAATGTTTAAATGATGCTGGGATTGATGTGAAAAACCTATTACAGTTTTTTCAGGAAACCAAGGCAGGATTGCTATGCTGCAGGCAGATAGCAATACACAATGTTTTGGGTCTGCAAATAAAACTGTGTCATAAGGAGGGATACATCAGAAGTGATTTGATAGTGGTTCAAATTTCTGGCAGGTAAAGTCATTTCTGCAAAAGTTTTTTTTATCAAAGTCCATAGATGAAAGAACAGCATCAGATGTCAACAAAGCTGTTGCTGTTGTATGAGGTAAATAACCGCGTTCTGCGCAAATGCAAAAGCAGGGGGATGTTGGGTTTTGCATAGGCAGAACGAGAATACCACCTGACATTGAGATTATCACCTGACCTGGTGGGTGTCTCTTGAGTTCAAGTATACAAGGTCTCTGGTCATGAGACATAGTCTCGAGGTGATATGACTCAGCAACCTTGGACAGGTTTTAACAGATCAACATGTTGATGAATAGGTTATACAACTGGGGTGAGTAATATCCTATTTATAGGTGGTATAAAGCTAGCACACTTGATAATAGCTTCACTTCTCCTCTCGTTTCGACACGACATGTGTATTGTTCTTGGACTTCACTTCATCTAGCCTTACCACTGGGGTATTGGATTTGTATCTACAATGATGTAGTGAGTAGAGATGCATTGATTGCCTTAATCCCATGTAATTGGGTCTTACAAATAAACTCTTTAATCTTTATTAACTGCTGTTATCTCCTCCTTCCGCCTGCGTGACTGGGACTGAGGGTCACTGGCTAGAGAAGCTTTTGAACCCGAGTCAGTCCAGCTCTCACAGGCTCTAGTCCTGCCCTCTGGAGCAACACAGAGCAAATCTGCTCCAACTTCTATATGGCAGCCTTTCAGATATTTGAAGACCAATCTCATGTCTCCTGTTCTCCAGGCTAAACATACCCAGCTCTTTCAGCCATTCCTCATAGGACTTGCTTTCCAGACCCCTCACCATTCCGGTTGCTCTCCTCTGAACACGTGGTTAATGTCCTTACTAAAATGGGGGCACTCAGAACTGAATACAGTACTCCAGTGCAGCCTGACTAATGCAGAATACAGTGGAACTATTACCTCCTATGATCTGGACACTATGCTTCTGTTAATGCAGTCCAAGATTAAATGGGCATTAGCAGTTGCAGTGTGTGTGTGTGTGTGTGTGTGTGTAGCATTATGCACAGATTTAGGCCTAGAGATAAATAGATAGCAACAGCCATTTTTGTATGTAATGTTTTATGTGTATGTTACCCACTTTCCAAGATTATGTACACAATATTGAGAATTTCAGAATTGCCTTGCTGGATCACACTAACGGTTCATCCATCTTAGCATCTCTTAACAGTGCCCAACCAGATACCTTTGGGAAGTTCACAAGCAAAATATGAGGGCAACAGCCACCCCTTGTCTGCCTTCTGCATCCGAGGTGTACTGCCTCTGAAAATTTAGGTTTCATTGGTAGACCTCTTTCATGAAATGGTCTAGTAGTCGTAATGCTTCTTAATGCTATCTAAGCTGGTGGCCGTAATTAGAAATGGCGTGGAGACAGTGAACAATGTGATTATGAGAGGGCTGCAAGATCATTCCCTATTACTAATGCCCATTTAAACTTGCTACCTGGCTATATTGTTTTTAGTCTTAATGCCAGATAAGAACAACCCTACAATCCTTTAAGATTTAAACTGAAATCCAAGAAGTGCAGAATGTGCAGAGTAAGCTGCATCCCGTTAATAACCTTCTTTTAGTGCAATAATAACTAAAGAACTTAATCTCTCCCCACCACCACCACTGTCCCCTTCCCAAACCAAAAGTCTTATGACCCTTAAATGGCCAGCACACAAAATAGAGTTGCAGTTCAGGACCGTTAACTCCAAATGTATGGTCCTCAGTGAGCATTAAAAGGGCGTATTTGGCACTGCTGTTAGCAGTAGCAATGACTCAGAGGCTGGAGGCTTCTGCTTGGAAGATAAGATGTGTTAACTTTCTCTCTGGGCATTTGTGTGTACAATGAGAAGGCCAAAGAATGCTGACACTTCTGGTTATGTTTATTTGTTCTGATTTATGACAGGGAAGCTAAAGTTGTCATTCAGTGCACTGTGTGCCTAATCTCATCAAATGAAATGAGAATTTTTTTTTTTTTAAAAAAACATTATATGTTAAAAAGGATGGATCTGATGTTCTACCGAAGCACAAAGGGAGCAGGTGTTAGAACAGATCAGAAGACCTTTCACCCTGTCAGAAAGTCCTCTTCCTTGGTATTCAGTGACAGCAATGGGCAATGGGTTGTGTCATGCCTCCGCTGGAAGACTCCTTCCTCGGAGGAAGACCTGGACAGCCAGGAACCACCGACCACCAGCAATGCCCAGGAGCTGCCAGTGAACCAGGAGGAGCCTGGGCCCTTGGGGTGGCTACCATGAGGGCATCACCTGAGGAGGACGAGGACACTGCCTCAGAGGTGGAGGCAGAGAAACCCCCAAGCCTGCGGAAGAAACATCGCCTGAAAAGACAGGCACTCAGAAGGAGTGCTAGACTGAGCCAGAGGCCTCCTTGTGTGAAAAGCTCTACTCACATGTAGGAGGCTTCTCACAAGGAGGACATTTTCAGCTGCAGTCACTAACAGCTCACCAGGGATGGGGACTCGGACTCGAGGACTCGACTCGTGAGTCGGACTGAGTTCCCCCTCTGACTTGAGTCAGACTCGAGTCCCAATATTTTTAATGGGACTCGAGACTCGACTCGGGACTCGAGACCAAGGACTTGTCAACATCCCTGCTTGATGCCACCTGCAGGGGCTGTCTGGACCTAGTTGCAGTAACAATCCAAGTTTATTTTTTAAAATCATTTTCCTAATGCAACCTTTCAGACATTTTGGGTTTGGCTGCCTCTGCCTGCCTGCTTGGGGTTCCCAGCCTCCTCTGCCTGCCTGGTCTCTTCTTGACCAGTTCCACAGTTTGAATTGTCCAAGACAAAGGCCTCTGCCTGCCTGCTTTGGGGTTCCCTGCCTCCTCTGCCTGCCTGGTTATTTTTGGGTTTGTCTGCCTGGTCTGTTCTTGTCAAAATCAGTGGCAGAGTTTTGAGATAAAAAGGCACACTTGTGCCTAGAATTTATTTAAGCCACACATCTGAAGTAACCTTATTTTGTTGGGGAAAAACCCCATTGATTTTAATAGGGACTCGTGGAGTCAGCTTTGGGAGTGACTCATAACTCATGACTCATGAGTCACCATTTTGGACCAAGGACTCGGACTCGGGACTCGAGACTCTGGTCCAAAGACTCGTGACTCGACTCGGGACTCGAGACCAAGGACTCTTCAGCATCCCTGCAGCTCACAGCTGAGGCTTGGGTGTGCCTCTGACAACCTCTGCATAAAAACAGCCCTGTGAGTTGTTGGGAACAATATTGACCTGATTTTCCTGTATCCAGCTTTCCTTGGTCCTAGACTGCTTCCTTGATTGATTCTTGGTGTGAGTACTTCTGGACTGAACTCTGACTCTTCTTCTGCTGACCCCTTGTCTGCTGTGTTGCCTTGAGACCTTGTTGCCTGGACTGAGGTCTGATCCTTCTTGTGCCTGTCTTGTGTCTGCTGCATTGGAACCTTGTTACCTGGAATGAACCCTGATCCTTCTGCCTGCC
Organism: Shinisaurus crocodilurus; assembly: GCA_021292165.1. Taxonomy (NCBI): domain Eukaryota; kingdom Metazoa; phylum Chordata; class Lepidosauria; order Squamata; family Shinisauridae; genus Shinisaurus; species Shinisaurus crocodilurus. The sequence continues at coordinate 131,193,744 of CM037881.1, read as the reverse complement.
TGCCCCTTGTCTGCCTTGTTGGCTGTGACCTGAACTGTTTGAGATCTTGCCTTTTGCCCGATCCCTGTGTGTGCTGACCATCTTGGAACTCCTGGACCCTTGAATCTGCAACTGCTAGGCTCAGACTTGAGAAATGTGACAGCTTGAGCTTGCCTCCTTTTTTTTCTGCTGAGAGTGTCTCTAGCAACTGCACAACAAATCTAAGAAATGAAGCACTGTTGCATCTTCATGCAGCTCTTGAGGGCAATGGATGTTTGCTCATGGTGGTGGTGCAAGTAGTAGGAAATGGCTACTTCAGTCCCTTGCACATCACTACAAAATGTGTGTTCATGTTGTCAAGAGAAATGGACACTTTGAAGGGGCTGTCAACTTGGAGAATGTGAACAGTGATCTCTGGGAGGGGGGGGGAATGTTGTGGTGAGCCAAAAAGTGCTTGCTTGTGGTTGGTAAGGGGAGAAGGAGACAAGATGGTCCTGCCATGGAGTCCCCAGGGATACCTGTGGGAGGACTGAGGGGAAAGAGGGAGGGACAACCAATGGTGAGCCCAATTGTCTGTCAGGCACACCATGGATTGTTTCATGAACAACCCACCCTGTGTAGCTTATTCACAGGGTGGGTTGTTGTGTCATCATGCAAACTTGCCCATTGCTTTCAAGTCAGATTCTTGCTGCAGCTCTGCCCATGAGCAAGTGAAGGCCCTGATGCCGTTCTACCTTACCAGCATTCACAACTACAGTGACCAGAGACAAGGAGTAATGGGTTCTTGACTTCGAAATTGTTTTGTAGAAATTTAATGTGGGGTTAAGAAAAAGCAGTACTTGCTGAAATTCTCCTTACTCAACTCAGTCACGAAAAGTATAAGGTACCGTAATTAACGTCACAGTCATTAAAAGTACAACGACAAGGTTATGAGAACTGACATTTTGAATCTGGTGGCGTGTGTCTGCCAGCTTGACCCTTTGTGAACTTGGGAGAGCCTTTGTGGGTGACAATTATCCTTTGAATGCTTAATCAATGTAATTAATTTTTTTTTTTAAAGCATTCTTTCTGCATATGCTTCTGAGTTCTGACATAATTCTACTAGCAAACTGGAAGGATATGCAGCTGTTGATGGTGCTGGAGAATACTGCCATCATTACTGCCCAGTCAGAAAGCCTCTCTTTAACAAAGATGCTAAATGCTCCCTCATCAAGTCCTTTCTTTACATCAAGGGACCTAATTTTGCAATCAACGCTGTTTCAACCTAAGAAGGGAAAGACAAGACAGGGGTCCCAGAGGGACAGATTACTTTCAAGGTCACACACATGTCACTGAATAATATTTGTCAGGTCAGCTGCTGAAATTTTGTAAGCCAGGAGCAGCAGGCTCTTATTAAAGTGATTCTTTAGGTTATTAATTCTTACATCAACACCAGGAGTTAATAGAGGAACTTGATTTATCAGCAAGCAGACTAAGTGGGATCATATGAGTGTCTGTAGTGAGAGTTGATGGAACTAGAATCTTAGAATTATAGTTAGAGGGGGGCTTATTACCCATCTGTTCCAACTCCCTGCTTAATGCAGGAAATCTAGTGCATCCCCAACAGATGGCTGGCTGTTCAGCCTCTGAAGACCTACAGTGAAGGAGAATTTGGTTCTATTGTTGAACTGAACTTATATTAAGAAGTTTCTCCTAATAATATTGAACCTCTTGTAACTTAAGCCCATTAGATCTAGTCCTGCCCTCTGGGGCAGCAGACAACAAGTCTTTGAGGTCTTCTACATAATAGTCCTTCAGGTATTTGAAGAATACAGTCATCAGCTTTTCTACATGAGGCTGTGAATCTGCTGTATCAACTTCTGTTTTTATTGCAGAATTGAGATTCGAGTACTACAAGAACAGCGTTTCCTTGCTGCTATATAACCTCTAGGTGGCACTGTGTTATAGTGGAATAGCACAAATACAAAAGTGAAAAAAGTGTTTTCTTTTGCTTTTACAATTAAATATCCTTTTCCCCCTGCTCTAAAAAACAATCAATCAAAAAAGCTTGCTGAAAGTGCTCTTTAGACACTGAGGTGAAACTGGAGGGTCATGTCATTGACTAAAGAACCCATATACAACCATAAGTATGGAATGACAAACACAAATGTCTCCCCTCTTCTCCAGGCTAAAGATACCCAGTTCCTCAAACCTTTCCTTATGAAACTTGTTCTTCATACCACTGACCATCTTTGTTGCTCTTATCTGAACCCATTCCAATGTGTCCATATCCAACTTAAAGTGCAGCACCGAGAACAGAAGACAGTACTCCAGATGAGGTCAAACTACTGCAGAATATAGTGGATTATTATTTATCATGACTTCAAAAATCATGGTTCTATTAATGCAGCATAAAACTGCATTTGTACTTTTGCAGCTACATCATACTGTGACATGTTCAATTGGTGATTAACTACAATCCTGAGTTCCTTTTCACATGTACTGTCACCAAACCAGTTATTCTCCATCCTATACCTGTGATTTTCCCCATGCAGAAATTTGCATTTCTCTCTCTTGTATTTCATTTTGTTTTGGCCAAGTTTTCCAATCCATCAAGGTTACTTTGAACCTTACTCCTTCCTTCTGATGTGTTAGCGACCCCTCCCAGTTTTGTGTCATCTCCAAACTTGATAAGGACAGGATTCCCTTCATCCAAGTCACTGATAAAAATGTTGAAGAGTATTGGGCCCAGGACAGAACCCTGAGGCACTCCACTCAAAACTGCTCTTCAGTTTGATGAAGAACCATTCATGAGTACTTTTTGAATATCATTTTCAAACCAACCTGTGTTTAACAAGTTTGAAACCAAAATATCATGGGGGACTTTGTCAAATACTTTGCTGAAATAAAGATAAATTAGGTCCACAGCATTCCCACAATCCAATAAACTAGCAACATATTTAAGAAAAGAGGTAAAATTAATCTGGCAGGAGTTATTTTTGACAAATTTATGCTGGCTTCTACTAATCATTGTATCTTTATTGTCCATGCCTCTCTGTCTGTCTCTTACACACACACACACACACACACACACACACACCTTTGAGTATGCCATGCACCACAGCTGTGCTATGGGGCAATTTCATCGTCCTGGATTCTGATACGAAACAGCAACATATGATATGGGAACCCACAGAAAAGCCCATTCAGGTAATGACCACAGGCACAAGCGCACTCTCTTTTTAAGGGAGAGGAATCCGCTCATCACAGGTAGAATGTGTATAATGTGCCAGATAAATAGATAATGTGCATGGGGTTGTAGTGAACAGGATGCCTGCGCGTCCACTGTGCAAGTTGCAGCATTGGCCTGGTAAATGTCCCAACTCAGGTTCTCTGTATGAACCTTATCCTCCATCACATAGTGAATGACCATGCACAGGGCAGGGTGTAACTATGGGGGAGCAGTGGGGCTCAAGCCCCCCGGGATTTCCCGGAATGGGCAAAGCCCCCCTGGGATTTCCCAGAATTGGCAAAGCCCCGTCCAGGCAACCAGCTGTTTAGCCCCCTCCCTCCCTCCCTCCCCGGAAATTGAGAAGTCTACGCCCTTGACCATGCATGTATGGTTCATTCCTGTTTCTCAGCTGAGCTCACTGTCCCTGCATCATCATTTGCTGCTCCTAGCATATTGTAAGGTAGTGGATGCGGGGCAATGTGTGAGACAGAGTGCCTTTTTTATACAGCCAAATAACCTGGGAGGCTTTGGCCTAACTAAGCCCAGTTTTGCTTCAATTGGATTTAGTGGCTATCTTAAACCAGCCTCACACCCAGTGGGGCTCATTGAGTTATTACAATAATGTTGTGTCTATTTTTCTTTCTTTCTAGTAGAAAGGCAGCATAGAAATATAATTTATGTATTTATTATATTTATACCCCGCCTTTTTTCCTGCGAGGAACCCAAGGCGGCTTACATAATCCTCCTCTTCCTCTCCATTTTCTCCTCACAACAACCCTGTGAGGTAGGTTAGGCTGAGAGTCAGTGACTGGCCCAAAGTCACCCAGTGAGTTTCATGGCCGAGCGGGGACTAGAACCCACATCTCCCGGGTCCCAGTCAAACACTCCAACCACTATGCCACACTGGCTCTCTGTATAATATTTGTTTATTTATTTATAATATTTTATTTATTTATTTATTTATTATATTTATACCTCGCCTTTTTTCCTGCAAGGAACCCAAGGCGGCTTACATAATCCTCCTCCTTCCTCCTCCTCTCCATGTTATCCTCACAACAACCCTGTGAGGTAGGTGAGGCTGAGAGTCAGTGACTGGCCCAAAGTCACCCAGTGAGTTTCATTGCTGAGTGGGGACTAGAACCCGGATCTCCCGAGTCCCAGTCCAACACTCTCACCACTACGCCACACTGGCTCTCTCACACTGGATAATTAAATATCCTCTCCCACTACCACCATATTATTTCCATGAAGATCCAGCTACTGTTACTCTTGGGACCTGAACTTTCCATTTCTTACTGTATCCAAGGTGTAGCTTTTCCCGTGTTGGCTTTTGAAATAAATGTGCATGTTTCCTTGTAACAGTGCACCATTTCTTTCCATCCTGTCACTAGTGCAGAACATTTCTCCATTCCCAGCATAATAAGAGCTTGTGTTAAAGGGGAATTAGCAAATGAATAGTGACCACAAATTTATAATGGCTTGAAAAAGTTGACAGTTGTGCTACTTTACTGAAATAGTGGATTAGTGTATGTCCAAAAATGTAAGATTGGTTTATTAGTTTATCATATTTATAGCCCACCTTTCCTCCAAGGAACTTGAGGCAACATACATGGTCCTCTCTCCCCGCTCCCCAATTTTATCCTCACAACAACCCTGTGAAGTAGGTTAAGGTGAGAGAGAGTGCCTTTCCTACAATTGTGCTGTGAACCTTTTTTGGCTGAGTGAGGATTTGAACCTGAGTCTCACTAGTCCTAGTCTGATGCTCTGACCACTATACCATACTGGCTTCCAAGAGCAGCATATGTAGGCTGCAGAAGGAAAGAGAAACTCTGGTGGCTTAGGCTGTAATCCTTTACCTGCTTACTTGGGAGTAAGCTTTCTGAGTAGAAATATATAGAATTGCGCTGTTAAATAACCTTCAGCAGAGAATATGTAATTAAGGACTGAGGGGTAATTCTCACAAACATTTTGCAGCAGTGGTGCTTTCTTTGTTTTGCTTTGATTGTATTTAACTGCATTTAAGATCTCAGAATACCTCACCATTGCAGACCAGTAGGTTGAGGGATGACACATTCAACCATGATCTGGTCCTGTAGTCAGGACCGGTGCAAGGCAGTTTGGTGCCCTAGGCAAGATCAGATATTTAGCGCTCCCCTTCCCACTTGAGAGCGCTGTATTTTTTTTCAAGGTGTTTCTGGCGCCCCTTTTAGCCCTGCGCCCTAGGCAGCTGCCTAGTTGGCCTAATGGTAGCACCGGCCCTGCCTGTAGTAGAAGTTTTGCATGACCACAGATGAATGCAAGCAAATTTAGAGTGGAACATGAGACATAGGGCTGCCACTAAAAATTACACCTGCATGTTGAATTCTCCGCCTCTCCCCTTCAACTTCTGTTGTGACTTCACAATGTTATGTGTTTCTCAGCCTCTGATCAGGCTGACATAGTTGGGCCAGGGAAAAACAATGCCATGATGTAATGAAACGGGCTATGGGATATTATACACTGCATGAGTAGAAGTCTTGCAGAGAATATTAGTTATTGGGCGAATTAGAAATGTAATAAATAAATAAGAGCCAGCACAGGGATGACACAGAGATGCTGTTTTTAGTGGCAGCCCTGTGTCTAATGTAATGTTCCTCCGTGAAAGATGGCTAGAGAAAAAAAAAAGCCGCATCAAGTCATATGCCAAATATTTATGAGAACTAAGCATGACTCAATTTTTTTTTTTTTTTAAAGAAAAGAATTCTGAGGACAAATCTGAAACAAACTGTACTACAGAAGGCAAAACAAGAGTTTTAATGATAGGTCTTGGCAATTTTAATGATATAAAAAATGTCATGCCAGATTACTATTTTTAGCTCAATATGAACTAAACAAGGCAATGGGGGCACAACTGTAAGTTCCATGCAGTTTAATTTCGAGCAGATGTCCAGAGGTGCTTTCAAAGAGAGGGAATTAAAGGAGTGGACAGTCAAGCAGCATAAGATATCTATCTATCTATCTATCTATCTATCTATACGGACACTGTAATCTTCAAAGTAAATAAGAGGAAAATATTAAAGCCTCAAATATATATAGTCTTGTGCGGTTGTTAAGAGTTTTCTAAAGCAAATTTAGAATATCTTTGGAACTGAGATTCTGAATCCTTTGGTTTGCTATGTGAAAATAGCTTGTGTTTACCACCATTACCAAAATATGTGTGTGTGTGTGTGTGTGTGTGTGTAGGAAACGGGCAGAAAGAGAAACTAAATTCAAAGAAAGAAAAGACCAAGATAAAGGTAAAAAATATTTTTTCAAAATCATACCTTCAAGATCACTTTTACCTGCCAGACATAATATTCCAATGTACCTATTCCAAATTGAATGACAAATTACCTCTGCTATACTTGTCTTTATTCCTTTCTAATGTTACTGTGTACCTATTACTGTGTGTACAGACATAGCTCATGTCCAAAAGGTCTCTCAGTCAAAGAATATCTACTTTTGCATGTCCTAGCAGGCAGAAAATAGTAATTCTCTCCCCTCCCACCTGCCCGACAATCAAATGATCTATTATTATTATTTTTTTGAAGTTCTTGTGTGAACAATGTTGACTTAATCCCAAGGTCGTGATTTGGGTGGTATTCGTGTACGGTGTTGCTAAGCAACACTTAGCGACCTACATTTGTATTTTGTTCCTTTGATTATGTATTCTACAGCCACACTTACATGCTTATGTTTAAAGACTACACAGGAAGATCAACTGTTGCACATGTAGCTTATATGATGGAGTCTTAGAAGGAACGATGCACTCTGCCTATTTTAAACGGCTTGCTTTCAAACCTGGCTTTTCTTGTTGTGTGGTTAATGCCCCTTTCAGGGAACGTTGTGGGGAAATGTGCAGAAACTTGCAATAAAGACATGGGCAGGTGGGCGGGGAAACCATTCTTGTATTTTAGTATATTTTGTTTGCTTCTTGCTACAAATAATATACAGTACGATTCTTTTAAATACCAAGAGGCACCTTGCTATTCAGCTTTTGTTTCTTGCCCGAAAATACCATGGAGAAGCTGAAAATACTGCAGAAAGAAGCTCTACAAATGTTGGGCCTTCAAGGCACTTAATACAACTAATACAAGCGGATTAAAGGGAATATTTAAACAATTATGAGTCTTATGTGAATCCTCCCAGAAGATAACTCCTTGCTCTTCCTCCATAATGGATGTCTTTGTTCATGGTTTGGGGTCAGATGTCCACAGAGGATCAGACAGTCAAATCAGCTGTGGGAAAGAGACATCCTTCCTTGTTCTCTAGTCTGTTTGTCTATCTTAGAAGGGACTACCAAATTTTTCTAAGTTTATGCAAGAAAAAGATGAGAACAGTACTGAACAAAACTCTCTCTTTCATTGTCTTTGAGGATGGAGGATTTCAAAACAATATATGATATACACCTGGGTGTCCAGAGTGGGAGAAAGCTAAAGTTGCAGATCTAATTCCCATCGTGCACCTATGATGGAAGCATATAACACACATTTGGGAATCAGAATGAATGCAAATATTAAAATACCTGAGCATTTTTCACAATCCAGTGAAATTTCTAGATTATGAGATAGTGAGTTTGGTGAAAACCTCTCTGCCTGAGAGAGGCAAAGAAGTGTAACTCCTTGAATTCCAAATGTGGTCTGAATGTCTTAATAGGTGTCCAAGTTTGTACTGATATTTCAGAACTTGGCATGTCATCCTGACAAACTGATTGAACATACCTTTTCTTGTTTTCACCAGGATCTCAACCACGGTTGTTCATGTAAAATATTCCACAGGATGTCATGTCATTCATATTCTTTCAAAGAAGAAGAAAATTTGCATAGAACAATTTCACTATATTTCTTACTTCACCCTCAATCCTAGTCGATTATGTGTACCATGTCAAAATCCAAGTTTTGTATTTTACGAGCATACTGACTACCAGCAGTGATAAAAGAGAGGTAAGATGCTACATTTTTTGTTTTGTTTTTGTGCTGTCTTCAGATTCTGTAAGACTATGCTAACTGCTTACACTTTAGACACAAACTGATTCATTAGAGTAATTAAGTGATGTGCTGATTTCAGGTTTGATGACTTCAATTGCGTCAGAAGGCATGGGTTAAAAGCAAAGTAAAGAGTTCATGGTGCATGAAAATTAGCTTTACTGGAATATTCAGCAGTAGGATTTCTGCCACAAGCAGGAGCAACTTCATACGGTAATTACTTCAACTTGCCTTCACCACTGTATATACTTGAAAGATTGGCTTTGGTATAAAGAGGCTAAGTTTAGTCTATTTAAAGAAGCTTCATTCCTAAATTTACTTGCTAGAAATTCTTATGGAACACACTCATAAATAACTGCATTTTGGCACACATCCATACTGAGCAAAATATTTCCTTATTCAGTTTGATCACTTCGCTCTTCCCCTTCCACATTTTTTTAAACTGCCAATATTATCTTCCTGTTGTGCAAGGGCCAGGTTCCTTAGGGCCAGAGGCCCTTAGCTTCCCTCATGGGATACATTTAGATGCAAACTTGTTAGAACTTCCTGCCATAGTAGCAAAATGATGCTTCATGATCAAGAGGCTTCTTGCTCATTTCTTATTACATCACATTGATTCAGGAGAACAATTTTTAATCATTCACATTTTTGTATGTCTTGGAAGTGGAAATATTCTGTGGTATGGTGGGATCACAACTCACAAGCTAGTTTAGAAAAGAGCTCCCCCTCACCTGCAGCAAAGCCTGCACTGCAGGTGAGAAGGAGGGTTACACAGGCCTTGGGAAGCAGCTCCATTCTCCTGCCTCACTTGGGGGCAGTTGGATCTTGCAGCTTCTGGGAAGCTCACTGGATGTCATGAGATAGAAGAGGGAAGTCTCACGAGGGCTGGGACTCTGGGCCATTGCAAGATCGGGTATAGGGAACACTTGTGATGGCCAGGGTTTCCCAGTCATGATGAGAATTGGGGGCCGGGTAAGAGTGGGACCCTATATAAGGTCTCATCCCACATTGCCTGGCAGTGGAAGGCACGAGGCTTCACTATAGTCAGAAGGGTCATGCCTTGGGTAAAGCTGAGTAGAGAAAGAGAGACCCCCCCACACAATATTCCTTTACCTCAGTTGATAATTTGTTAATTGTAAATAATAAAATTGTGGCCAGATTTAATCAAATATTGGTGTACACCTCCTCAGGGCCGGTGCAAGGCAGTTTGGTGCCCTAGGCAAGATCAGATATTTAACGCCCCCCCCTTCCCACTTGAGAGAGCTGTATTTCCCCCCCACAAGGTTTCTGGCTCCCCCTTTAGTCCTGCGCCCTAGGCAGCTGCCTAGTTGGCCTAATGGTTGCACCAGCCCTGCACCTCCTTCTTGCCAACTACAGGTATATCATGTTACTCCATACAGGAGATGGGGAGGCACATGTGATCCTAACACTCTACTTTGTGACTGGATTTGTGGCATTTAGAATACTGAATACCATGGTTTTGGTTTCTTGAAAATGACCAGTTTCCTTAAAATGGAAACACTGCAATTCACTTTTGAAATACAGTAATACCTTGGATTGCAAGTAACTTGGTTTGAGAGCGTTTTGCTAGACAAGCAAATTTTTAAATATTTATTTATTTTTTTTTTACTTGATATACAAGCGACGTCTTGCAATACAAGTACTGTAGTACGGCTTAAATTAAAAATCTCTGTACAATTTTTTTGGGGGGGCTTTCGTTTTGATATAAGAGTGTTTTGGATTACAAGCACGTTTCTGGAACGAATTATGCTCTCAATCCAAGGCATGACTGTAGAATTAAACTGGGGCAAATTGAAATAGAATTAAACTGGGGAAATATGCTTCCTAATAAGTATTTTAATATTCTTTAAGATTAGCTGAGAGCATTTCTTCATTCTTACTGAGTGCCTCACATATTTCACAAGACATTTCTTCTGATTTCCCAGTCGTAGTATCATGAAATACTGTCCTTTTGTATGAGGTTACTGAACACTGATAAATGAAGTAAGATCCTGATATTTTTGTTTTGTTTTTGAGCCATCTCAAAAACACAATTGAAGGACAGCATACAAGGCGACAAAAACTGATGTGAATAAGTGTTAGCAAGCCCAACGTTGATGATTGGCACGACCTTTTTGGCACAGTGGTGTTCATGTTGAATCTACTGTGCTAGAGGGGATAGGAGAAATTTTCCATCCTTTATGCAGGCCAAACTGGCAGAATAGGAGTTAGGTACATGTTTAAGAGCAGGTTGAAACATATGCTCATTGAGGTATTTTAGCTTTCTTGTCCATTATAAGCGTCAAAACAAACCTGTCTCCTTTATTAAAGGCCTACAAGAGACAATTCTGCAGCTTGAAGATGTAATGGTCAATACCATTGTGTGCTGCACTTTAGTCAATACCCACCCTTTAAACAGCTATTGTTGTAAAAGGGAGATGTTTCAATATGAGAAAATGATGTGACTCGCTCCAGACAGTTATTTCAGTACCAATCATTGCCTAAAGATTGTCTAGGAAACAGAATTGGTCCTCTTCTATTAACTGCCAACGTAACATAGTTTGTAATTTTTGTGGTTGTGAAACCCAGTGAAGAAATGTCTATGTATAGACTAATTTAACGGGTTTTTTTTTTCATTTCTTTCTTCTTCTTTAACAAGCAAAAGAAAAAAACATTGCTAACTATATCATCAGGGGAAAGCAGTGATACCATCAGATAATTTCAAATGGGACACAGAACTATCCATCAAGAGATAGTAAGAAACAGACACCATAATCGGGTTGTAATTTTAGATAACGTTGATCTGGGTCTGTAAAATGCAGCTCTGTGTGCATTTTCAATGACTTAATGCACTGAGCCTCCATCTCAGTATTTATTTCTGTAACTTTTCAAGCTCTCAGACTGAGAGGTGTTGTTTACATTCATTGCATGTAAAACCCCACTTTATAAAGCGTCACTTGAGAATGCTACTGTTGCTGAGATGAACTTGAGAGACTGCTCGGTTTGACAGAGCTGTTGCCGTTTTAAAAGCATGTCCTAATCCATTTGGGGAAGCCAGCCTGACTTACAAAGCATCCAGTTATTCTAATCTGCCCCTGTATTGCATTTGCATTGTGTAGTTGCGTCTGCCTCATAGGGAGGTAGAACTGAAGCAGAACTCCTGGCTTTGCAGCCCTGTTCACATGCGCTGGGAAAGGCTTACCAATCCCACACTCCATGATTTTGGAGGGGGGGGGGCTGTGAATTGAGATCAAGTTCTGCCCATATTATCAGTAGTCAATATGGAGCAGGAAGCAGGGATGGGGACTCGGACTCGAGGACTCGACTCGTGAGTCGGACTGAGTCCCCCCTCTGACTCGACTCGGACTCGAGTCCCAATATTTTTAATGGGACTCGAGACTCGACTCGGGACTCGAGACCAAGGACTCTTCAACATCCCTGGGCTGTGCCAGAAGGAGTGGAGAGGAGCGTGATCACCGGTGAAGAGCGCATGGAAGCGAGGTGCGCCGCTACTCGGCCACTATGGACGGCTACCAGGAGCGCAGCCCCAACGATATGTTGAGATTTATTTTGATTGATGTGTTGTTGTGGGGGGTTAGGGTTAAGGTTAGGGTCAGACATTTTGGGTTTGGCTGCCTCTGCCTGCCTGCCTGCCTGTTTGGGGTTCCCAGCCTCCTCTGCCTGCCTGGTCTCTTCTTGACCAGTTCAACAGTTGAATTGTCCAAGACAAAGGGCACTGCCTGCCTGCCTGTCTGGGGTTCCCAGCCTCCTCTGCCTGCCTGGTCTCTTCTTAACCAGTTCAACAGTTGAATTGTCCAAGACAAAGGCCTCTGCCTGCCTGCTTTGGGGTTCCCTGCCTCCTCTGCCGGCCTGGTTATTTTGGGTTCGTCTGCCTGGTCTGTTCTTGTCAAAATCAGTGGCAGAGTTTTGAGATAAAAAGGCACACGTGTGCCTAGAATTTATTTAAGCCACACATGAAGTAGCCTTATTTTGTTGGGGAAAAACCCCCATTGATTTTAATAGGGACTCGTGGAGTCAGTTTTGGGAGTGACTCGTGAGTCACCATTTTGGACCAAGGACTTGGACTCGGACTCGAGACTCGGGTCCAAAGACTCGTGACTCGACTCGTGACTCTTCAACATCCCTGGCAGGAAGTGAAGCTACAGGCAGGAAAGTGCCTGTGGTATTTGCAGGGCTGGATTAAGCTAGGGGCGATTGGAGCGGCAGCTCCAGGCCCATAACAGAAAATAGGCCCACAATATAGGGACGCGCGACACGATTTGAGTTAGCTCTGATCGTTATCATTCAGCATAATTAATGATTTTTTCAAGATTAGAAAGGTGTTCTAAGCACATCTGCATTACAGGCTTGAGGCAAGACCTAGCAAGAACTGTTGTTCTCAAATTAGCATTTCGGTAGCTTTTTGCATTTCAATCACTGTTACTACATTTCTTTGTGAGAACTTCTTGCTGAAGCACATGGGGGGCTTGCTAGGGTCTGTAATATTCAGATTTAGAAGGGACCTCTCTCTCCAGCCTCGAGCAAAAGATATTTCTGATTCGCAGCTCAATTGTTCAAATGCTAGTTTAACAAAAAAACGAAAACAAAAACGAAACAAAGCAACAAGAACAACACAATTATTCTTGGTCAAGCAAAGCTTCCTGGCTTTTTGTTGTGGCTGCATTTTCTTTTTTAATAAATAATTTGGGGGAAATTGGGAAGACCCTTACTGATGAGCTGCAGGAGTTTTTGAGTTTTGGCACTTTAATGGTAATTAAAATATTTAATTTGTTTTAATATAAAATTGCGTCTTCATTTTATTTATTTCCATAAAGAGGCCCACCAAAATCCTCAGCACCAGGCCCATAATGCTCTTAATCCGGCCCTGGGTATTTGCATGGTGGGCCGCCACTTAGGAAAAGGTGGCAATGACAGCTGCACTGTCCTTACTCCCTCCCCTACCCTGCACAATACGTCTGGATGGGAAGTAGCCACCCAGCCGGAGGGTGTAGCAGAAGCTGAGCCTGCACTGGCAGCTGCACTCCCCTTGCTTGGCCGCCCAACGGACAGTCAGCGCAAACATGGTCCCATCTCCTCCTCCCACCCATTCAAAGTTAGGGCAATGTGATACAGGAAGCATTGTCCTCATTCCGAACTGGTTATGTTTTCCCAGCGATATCCAGTCTGTGACTGGATTCAGACAAGATGATAAACCCACACTCAAGGGTGGAGCATGGGTTGAGTGCGGGTTATTGTTGAACCACGGGTGGTTGTGGGAATGTGGGTTATCGTGTTGTCTGAACCCAGCTATGCTAACAAGCGACGGCTTGTTAACCACGAACAACCCACGAAGAGAGCCCATGGTTTGTTGTTGGGTTATGAACTATGGGTTGCTCACCACGGTTTGTTATCTTGGCTGGGCTTAGACAACATGATAACCCACATTTCAACAACAACCCACAGTTCAATGACAACCCACACTCAACCCATACTCTGATGGAAATTGTAATATTGTCTGCTTAAATCAACGAGGTAATGTAACCACTAGTTAGAGTGGGAGGAAAGGATTAATTGAACAATCCCCAGGGTGCATGTTTTGTAACCCCTCCTCCCTACTTACGGCCTCTCTCTGTGGCCAGCTCTCTCTCTCTCTCTCTCTCTCTCTGCCTCTCCAACCTGATAGACACACGGTCTGAACTGGCTTCCAGCCAGTGATCTCCAATGAAGTGGACTCTTAACACCAAAGACTCTAATCTGCCTATATGCATCCTGCATATATGAATAAATGGACTGTAAGTAAAACTAATAAATGTCTGTATTAGTTTTAAACCTTGTATGGACAATCTGTTCCTTTAAAGAGCCTTTTACCAGGGTTTAACAACCCACGTGGTGATAACCAGTTTCAATAACCAGGCTGTGCATAAGGGGGGAAACTCTGCTTCATCCTAACCAGTATAGGACCGACTCCTTTCCATATCCTCCAACATACTCAACCCCTGATTGTGGGTTATCGTGTTGCATTTAATTGTGAAAGCAAAAGAAACCACTTGTGTATTTGCGCTATTCCACTACATCACAGTGCCACCTAGAGGTTATGTGGTGGAAAAGCAGGAAAGGAAACACTCTTCATGTAGTGCTTGGATCTTAATTCTGTGACGAAACCAAAAGTAGATAGGGACGTTTAACAGCCTCATGTAGAAAAGCTCCAAATTTGGCTTCAAAAAAGTGGTTTTATGTTTTGGAGCTCAGATCCCACCTGTGCCTTGTACTTAGGTTTTAGGGCAGGTTACATTTTTAGTCTCAGCAATTTGCCTTCTGGGAAATGAGTGTTTGTGACTGGTCATGCCCACCATGGCAAGCCCTCATGGCAGCTATTTTGTGAGAGTGCCCATGACACTCTCCACATTTCAAAGGTTGCCCACTGACCCCAAAGGTTGGGGATTTCTGGTCGATGCTGATTAGCAGTGACTCTCCAGGATTTCAGACAATGGCCTCTCCCAGGCCTATGTGGAGATGCCACAGAGTGAACCTGGGACTTTTGGCAAGTTACAACCTTTCCCGAAAGAGTGCAATATGCAAAGCCCAGAAGCCAGGGGAGCCTGGCGACTCCCATGTCAGTGGGACTCTTTATCTATTGCAGCTTTTATCCTGAGCTTTATAGCTATCCATGGTGGTGAACCTATTTTGAGGATGGAGTACAGCACCATGGATAGCTCCTATTAAGCTCAGGATAAAAGCTGCAGTGGATGAGGAGCCCACGGATGTAGGAGTCACCAGCCTCCCCTGCCAGAAGCTCTGCCAAAGCCAGAGATTGAACCAAAGACCTTTAGATCTTTAGTTTAACACTCTCCCAGCTGAGCTACTTTGGCTGCCAATTTTCACAATCAAGCTGCTGCTCTTTAATTACCTTCTCCACTCCAATATGTAATTTGCTGTTCAAGAAAAAAGGTTATCACGATGAGCTTTCCAATCATAAATATTTATACAAATCTTATTTATTTATTTATTTATTTATTTATTTTTAATTTTCAAATGCATATCCTGCCTTTGAAAGTGTTGCCCCAGCAGCTTGCAGCAGTATAAATCGAAATTGATAAACACAGCATTAAAATGTTAATAACAAAATCGCTAAAGCGTTACATCAATACAGGAGGCGATATCTAAAAAAGACCCATGGATGCTTATTTATTTCTTATTTCCATTATTTCCAGATATTTATCTTTCCTTTGATGTTATCCCCACAATCTGAAGCGTTGTCCTGTTATTTCATGATTCATTTCCCGGTTAGGATATTCATGTCAAGGTGCACAAAATGGCCCTTTCATGTTCACATCCACATTTCCCTTATTTAAAGCCACCTTTGTGCATTTACTATGGGATGGCTCTATCTTAGCACTGCTTCAGCCAGTCTGTTAGAAGTAAAATTGATGGTCTATCTTATCTGCAGACAGAAACAGGAGGAGATAAGCATCCAAATGCAACGGAAAAAAGGAGAGAACTAGGTTCTCAGGATGCAAAAATCTTTATTAAAGGAGCCCGACGCGTTTCGGCCTGTGTATTTTTCAAGGCCTTCCTCAAGGGGCTGTGAATATTCAAAATACATACATTAAATTAACTTAACATGGTTGGGACAACACATAATAAAAATACTTTCTCATTGTGTATGGAATTTCTTTACATTCTTAATAGAAATCATTTCAAAACATTTTCTTAAAAATGAGAAACAAGTACTGCTTTTTTAAAAAAAAGAATACATTTTCTTTATATAAATTATAACTTACTTGTAAAAGAGTCTGCAGATTACTTAAACAACTAATGTCTTTCACTGTTTCAGTGGCGACTGAAAAAATGGATCTTTTTGAACATGATTATATTATGGTACAGTTTTTTTCTTTTTTCTCGATGTTATCTCGTTGGCAAAATGTCAAGGACACCCAGTCAGGACACAGCTTGTTTTAAAGCACTACAGTGATTTTGCAGTCACATTAATGGGAACAGTTCCAAATCCTCATTAAGACCTCTTGGTTTTAAAGTATTTAATTTAATTATCCACTGTATTTCCCTTCTTAATAATTGTTTTTCATTGTTAGTGTTAATTTTGTCCAGAGCCCAAAAAGTAAGGTCTGTAGGGAAATGTTGTTGTTCTGTAAAATGTTGAGTTAGTGGAGCACCTTGTTTTTTATTTTTTATGTTACTAAGGTGCTCTCCTATACGTTTTTTTAGGGGTCTGATAGTTTTTCCCACATAAACTTTTGGACATTTACACTGGATGGCATAAACAACAAAGGAACTGTTACAAGTGGTAAAGCATTTTAGAAAATATTTTTGTTGATCCGAGGGATTTACAAATGCTGTGGTTTTGTTGGTGTATTTACAATAACAGCAATGTCCACAGGGGTGGTGTCCTATTGGCCTGTGAGAATCAAACAGATTGGGCCTCTGCTGTCAATCATTCCTCTACTCATCCTTCTGTTACAGCTGTACATCTCCACCTTATACTCAACCTGTAGATTTCTAAATGCAAATATTACAAAACACCACACATCTCCTGTGACCTCCTTCTGAAGGAAACTGAATCCTGGATGAACACAGTACCTCTGAAACTTCTCACTGCTCCGAGGTGAAATACACAGCGCATAATATGCAACAATAGGCCTTGCTCTAGCTTGGGTCTTACTTCATTTGCCTTTCTTTTCTTTTCTTTCTTTCTTTTTAGCTTCTGAACATTTAAAAGTGCAACCAGTGTGCATGCAAGTGAATGGGAACATGAGGCTATGCATGCAACTGAGTGCTGACTTTGGTCTGGCAGATCTAAGGGGGCAATTTAGGTAGATTGAGTTTTGCTGCAACCTGAGAGACATGGGGGATTTTTTAAATTTAAAGCAGCCAATAAAAGGTGGTTATTTTAGCACATTCAGTACTGAAATGATCACCATAAATGTTTTTTTGATCAAGCATACGGAGCCAAAGTACGCTCTTTCTGTGTAATAGTCCGCCATCTTTCCAGTTCATAAGGTTTAGTGCTCTACATGGAGCTGGCATTTGAACATTCACACAGTAAGATTTGTAAGCAGCCTTTGGCAGCTATTTACATCACAGGAGCTTACACAGCCACTGCAGAATCCATGGTAAGATGAAAGAAAGACATTCTGATTGGCACAGCATGAGGGTGTTCAGCAACTAACACGCCATAATTCCTGGATCAATTTTGGTGGCAAAAACATGCTATTTTAACTGATTTTATAACAGTCATGACCTGGGAGGGAGTGTGGAGACAAAGCCAGCATAAACCCCAAGGAAAACTAGTGTCCTCTACTGAAGGGATACTCACTACACTGGATATTAACGCTTGTCGGGGGCAACAATGCAATGATTAAAATAATCCTATCTGAAGGCATCCAAAGATACTGGAAAACAACCGTGACACTGTTGTTTGATCACACACATCATGTGACCTTCAAGCAATTTCCTGACAAATTAAATTATAGCTTTAAAACATTCGGCAAACTTCTGTTCCATCTAAGTTCAATGCCCTCGGTACAGCTCAAATTACTAGAATGCTGGATATGTGAGACACTGATTTGGCTGAACATGTTCTTTACTGGGCTTTCCCCCCTCTTGCATGAAACAAATATAAATAAAAAGATCTCAGGTAACAGGATGGGGGAAGGTTCCTCTCCCCCAAATCCTGGAGAGCTGTTGCCAGTCAGACTAGACAATCCTCCTAGATCGGCTCAGTATAAGGCAACTTCAAAAGCGCAGTCCAGCTCATCATACTATCTCCTATTTAAGGGTGCTTCCTGATGGATGGTTCCTAGAGCCACTGATCAAAAGACATTGTGCAGCTATTCCATCATTCCACCGTAATGTTTTGTTGTTGTTGTTGTTTGTGGTAAGAAAAAAAGACAGAAGAAGTGGTGGGAAAACACAGGAGGATTACAAATGGCAAGCAAATCTTGTCTGGACCCGTGTAAAATTCCCTGGATGAGGCAGGGCGATTGCACGATAAAAATCTCCTCTGGAAGCGACCTACAGTAAGTCTCCCATTGCGTTAAAACAAACAATAATAACATCTTGTTGAATTCCCGGTTCTTCTGCCATATGTTCCTACCAAATTGACACGTACCACTTGCATGTCATCTTGAACAACTATGGAAGCAAGGGACTACTTCCAGTTAGCTAGAAGTCTAAGATCAGGGCAAATGCAGACCCACTTCCCTTCTCTTGCCAGTTTACCATTGCAAAGGGGCAAAGGAGAACTACCGAAGGAAGGAGCCAAGTGGGGGAGAAGGACCCCAGATCACTGCTTGAATCTGGCAGGAATCCTGATCTGAGCATGTCTTCAGCTGCCGCACAGGCAGGCAGGATGGAAGCCTGCCAAGCTAGTGAGATGAACGCCCTCCCACCACTGGTTTCTCCACCACAAGCCACAATATGAGGTTTGTGCCTTTTGGCTTTCCCTTTACATTACCTTGTGAAGAGGATGGAGGCAATGATCAGGGTTTTGTGAATATTATTTTCAAGTATTCATAAAAGCCCTCAAAGTTCTGTGAGCACTTCATTGGAATGTTTGCAAGAATCCAGTCACTGACCTGGTTCAGATGGCATGACAAACCCATCGTGGGTAACGAATGAGCCATGGTGGGTTGTTGTGTCATCTGAACCCAGACCACTTCCTTCAGGGTGCTGTTGTGGAAAAATTGATCTACTGCGTTGTGTTTTTAAGAGGTTCTTAGAGAGGAAAGTTTATTAGTGAATTCACGGATGGCATCTGAGCACAGTCAGGAATGCCAACAAGAACACAAGGGAGACACTTCTATTTATACTGAATAATATCATGTAGAGGTCAGGTGACAATTGAGTCAGTACAGGAAACAGAGAGACAATTCAAAAGGAGACATTTAAACAAAACAAAAGAACAGGTATTGCCCATCTTCCAGCCATTATGCTAATCAGTAGTCTTTCCCAAGGTGATAATCCCAAAGTGATACAGTACTTTTAGCATAAGCAGGAAAGAGGGTTAGGCAAATCAATAGATGGGTGATTTGCCCCCAGGGTTGTTCTACAGAAGGTCAAGGAAAGGGTCTGACTCTTGACATGTCAGGACATGTTTCTGTAAGGTAGAAGGAAAGGTCTGACTTCCAGGCCTTTCTGTTTAAACTAAAGCCTGGACAAATTTTACTTCTACAGTGCCTTGTTATTTTTTAAAACAAGCCACCCTGAGAACCTACGGGCTGCTCTAGGGTTTGTTTTACCCATGATGGGTTGTCATGTTATCTGAACCCAGGTGACCAATCTCACCGTGGGTAAAAGGAAGCGGCGAGAGAGGTGTGAGTCAAGAGCGGCAAAAAAACCCCTTGCCGCTCTTGGCAGTCTCGCCCGTGCCACCACCATTGACAGCCCATTCGAAGTGTCCAAGCAGCACATTGGAGGGACTGTCACTGGTTGGCCACCTTTTTTTTTTTTTTTTTTTAAATTGTGCTCCAAAAGTGTACAAATTCTTTTGTAATCCCCCCCCCCCAAGTCAGACTTGAGCAAGTATAGAGGTGGGGTGGGGTGCATGTTCCACCTTCCCGAGCACCTAGAATCTTGGGAATGGGTGGGAAAGTTTGGGGCACTGGGACCGGGAGCGGGGGGGGGCTTAAAACCCTTAGGATCTCACTGCAAAGGGGGGGGAAGGTCACCTAGCCCCTTTCATGAGCAACGAACATTCATGGCTTTATTTCCCCCTTGACAGCTCGCCTTTTGATAGCTGTAAGTGGAAAGCAAAGTCAAAAATAAACCCATTTGGAGCCTCTCTGGGTCAGTGTCCAGTGTTGGTACCTGCTGTACTTTGACAGCAGGTTCCCCCCCCCCCCCCCCGGATATTGCCTAGGCAAGGCTTCCCATTTTGGACACTTGTGCAAGTCTGGCTAGAAAAAAATAATTTTTAAAATTATGAACAAATTTGCGCACTTTTGGAGAGCAACAAAAATTTAAAAAGGGTGTGTGTGTGAGAACCAGTGACATCCCCTCCAATGTGCTGCTGCTTGGGCACTTCGGAGAGACTATCACTGGCTGTCACTTTGGAGATCACAAAAGGCGATCTCCGAAAAAAAGAAAAAAAAAGTTTAAAAGGGGAAAAAAGCTGTGCCAAGCCCCAAAGGGTTACGATCGTGGCAGGGAGAGGAGACAAGGTGGCTTCAGCCATGGTGTCCCCTGGGATATGGTCGGGAGGACTGAGGGGAAAGGAGTGGGAGAACAACCCATGGTGAGCCCAATCATCTTTTGGGGTGCACCGTGGGTTGTTCACGAAACAACCAACCCACCGTGGCTTATTGCCTGGGTGGGTTAGTGTAATGTGGTAATGCGCCCATTTTGAAGGCACTTGGAGGGATGTTCACCCATCCCTACGTTGTACTCTCTGCGAGCCCACTCTAACTAAGTTGTATGCCTAAGGCTGCAGTACTGTACACACTTATCTGAGTAACCCCCATTGAAAACAGTGGGTCTTAACTTCTGAGTAGACAGGCACAGGCTTGCACATTAAGTGATTTTAAGCAGCTATGGTTACAAGTTAGGGCTGGTTAGAAACACGGATTCTATTAAAAATCCTCTGAATTTATTTATTATCCTGCCCTTTTCCTACAAGGAATCCAAGGCAGCTTACATAATCCTCCTCCTCCTCCTCCTCTCCATCTTATCCTCACAACAACCCTGTGAGGTGGCTTAGGCTGAGAGTCAGTGACTGGCCCAAAGTCACCCAGTGTGAGCTTCATGGTTGAGTGGGGACTAGTAGAACCCAGATGAATTTGGGCCATTAATTCAAGTGGATATATTTTGGAGAATCAATCAGACCAACTTTCATTTCTTTCTTTTTTTTTTTAAATATTTTTTATTTAAATTTTTAAACAATACAAAGAAAATAACACACACATATAACTAATATAGTGCTCCCATCACCATGGGACCAAATAATACAATGACTCTATAATTGTTCATTATTCCAAAAATACAACATATCTTGACAGGGTAAACTCCCTTTCCCCTTTTTTAACACATATTCCAGAAATAAACCCCAAATATCCTTGAAAATATTTTTCTTTAATTGACCCCTTTTGCATTTAATATTACAAGTCAACATATCATTCAATGCCATATCCCATACTTCTTTATACCAATCAGTAATAGTGAAAACTTGCTGAATTTTCCATTTCCTTGCTATCATTAGTCTACCTGCCGTTAACAAGTTTATAATTAATTCTTTAACATTTTGAGGACCGATCACCTTTGACCAACTTTCATTTCTATATGTGAATTCCTGGCTGTTTTGCTGTTTCTACTGGAAAGAATATGACGCCTGAGGGCATGACAAAGGAGTAAATAAAAGCTAGAAGCAGCTAGTTTTGTCTGGTTACCCACCCAGGCAACACAACATAGAATCTCTGCTCTGTGCTCACCTGCAACTGCTTTTGTCTGGTAAAGAGGCACGGGTTTGCAGGCTGGGAAAGAACAAGTGCGTGGTTTAGGCTGTCAAGAGATGTCAGGCTCAGTCAGGACCATTTAGTTGGGACTCAATGAAACTCATTGTTTCAGAGTTTGTGTTTATAGATCTTGGCCATCAGCAGAACAATTTTTTATTATATTTTTTTTAAAATGTGAATGGGAAAGAGACAGCATCCCAGGTTTCACTGAACTGCTCTCACACCCGAATAGATCACATACACATATATTCCTCCTGTGTGGATATTTAAAGAGTGCGGTACACATGAAGTGTACCCTTACTAATGCCTAAATATTTGGTGTGGGGCAGGGGAATCCCCTTATCCCTGTGTGAGAACGGCTGAGGCCTTAAAGGGATCCGGTAAAACAAGTTTCCCCCAATATTTCAGATTTTTTTTAAAAAAAATAGCGTTGCATTGAACAACACACTGGGCCTTTTTTGCACGATCACAGCGGGGATAATAAGCCACAGTGGTCTATTTTCCCTGCTGCGTGCGCCAGCCAAATTTCTCTAATTACTCTCGCTGGTGCAGCATGGCTTGTTGGTGGTGGACAGCCTGCCCTCAAATAACCCAATGACAGCCCATGGGTTATCTGAGGGTTGCTTCAAACAAGCCAATGCCACTTGGGATTGGATGATACGGCAAGCCACACCAGTGATGGGTGATTAGGGAAAATCCAGACGGCATCTGACCAGCACTTGCAATGGGGTTAAGCCAACGTGGCTTGTTAACTGCACCGGGATTGTAGAATTGGGTCACCTTATCTTTTTTTAAACAAGTCTACATCATCCTCTGGAGGGATATTTTACATTATACCTTAAATAAGCTGCAGAATGAGCAATCTGTCCACTCTGTAAAAGTTATTCCCCAGCCCACCCCTAGATTAGCTGCTGTCCTCCTATAATGGCCAGCAAAGATCCCTCGTGTATTTGCTTTTCCTTGACAGCTCACTTTTTGACAGCTGTTAAGAGAGCACAAAGTAAAAAAATTAAACCTACTTGCAGCCTCTCTGTGTGCCTGCTGCCCAGACGAGGCTTCCCATTTTGGACCTCCACAAGTGCACACCTCCAGCACTTAAAAAAAAGAAAAAAGAAAATATTTGCGCAAATTTCTTGCACTTAAACAATGATTTTTAAAAGGGTGTGGCACACCAATGACAGCCCCTCCAATGTGCCACTTGGTCACTTTGGAGAGGCTGTCATTGGCTGTCACCTCAGTGATCGTGAAAAGTGATATCCAGAAAAAAAAAGGGGGGGAAAGATGTGGTGAGCAAAAAAGGGGATATCAAGTCACCTGGGATAATAGGTGAAGGACTGAGGGGTAAGGAGTGGGGGACAATCCATGGTAACCCCGATTGTCTGTTGGGCACACTGTGGGTTGTTCTGTGAATAGCCAACCCATCGTTGGTTATTCACAGGGTGGCTTAGCATTACATATGAACCTGCCCTATTACAGTAATACCTTGGATTGCAAGTAACTTGGTTTGAGAGCGTTTTGCAAGACAAGCAAATTTTTAAATATTTAATTTTTTTTACTTGATATACAAGCGACATCTTGCAATACAAGTACTGTAGTACGGCTTAAATTAAAAATCTCTGTACATATTTTTTGGGGGGGATTTCGTTTTGATATAAGAGTGTTTTGGATTACAAGCACATTTCCGGAACGAATTATGCTCTCAATCCAAGGCATGACTGTATTCCCTTTTATTGCTACTTTATTAAAGCTGGACAGGAAACTGAAAAGCATCTGAAGGTAAGGAGGAGAAAAAGTTAAGCGTGAAAACTTGCCCCAGCCCATAAATATATGAGGTTCTAACTTTATTATTTTAATTTTTTAAATTTATATACTGTCCTTCAGTCATGCTAGTGGGGCAGTTTGCATAAGAATAACAATTCTGAATAACTAAATACAAAAACACAAAACCAGAAATGTAATGAACTGCAGCAATTGCTAAAAAAAATAACTAGAACTTTAAAAGCCAGAAATTTAAAAAAAACGTCTTGGCCTGGCACCAAAAAGACAGTGATGCTGGCAACAGCTGAACTTCCCTGGAAGTGACACTACCAAATAGGTCAGTTACTACTGCCTAACCTCAGATGGCTCAAGTGTGGGTCGGATGGCAGAGGCATCTGGAAGGGAACCTCAGAAGATAACTTCCATACATGGGCAGGCGGCAATAGGGGTAGGCTGTTCCTTCAAGTACCCGGATCTCAAGCTTTGTAGAGCTTTATTATTTATTTCATTTCTATACTGCCCGATAGCTGAAGCTCTCTGGGCTGTTCACAGCAACTAAAGGTAAGCACTGTACTTGGAAATGGACAATATAAGCCGGTGAAGATATTTATGTATATACTCAAATATAAGTGGACCCTAATATAAGTCGAGGCCCCTAATTTCACCCAAAAAAACTGGGAAAACTTATTGCCTCCAGTATAAGTGCGCTGACCCAAGTATAAGTCGAGGGGGCATTTTTCAGCACAAAAAAATGTGCTGAAAAACTCGACTTATACTTGAGTATATACGGTAAGTAACGTTATTTGAGTACCAGTAAGTTACTCGATGAACATCACTTCACTTACTGTGTGAACTTGGGCCAGTCTCTCTCTCCCTCTCTCTCTCTCTCTCTCTCTTTCTCTCTCTCTCTCCTCATTTTTCTTTAGAGTTTTAGCTGAAAAAAAGGAGGGCAGGGGAAGAGAGAAAATTGGCCTACCCAAGCGCCCTAACAGCTTATACTTTATTCTGGATTGGGTTGTGAAGATAGGTGTCACGAGGCTAAAATCTCCCCTCCCCATGCTATGTGGCAACATTTCAAGTGGAAGGAAAGGAAAAAGGACACGTTCCCCCTTTCCCACGCCTCAGAGCCACCACTTTGGCTATATGGCAATACAAAATGCTCCGATTCAGAACCAGCAGCTAACCCCAGATCTGAGCCAGCCTAGCACCTATATAGCGTAGAAGGGGGAGGATGAAAAAAAGTGTCCCCTTTCCCCTTCCTCTGGCCTCCACTTTCCCCCACCCTGAGAGGCACGAACAGCATTTAAACATTGGCTGGATCTCTGAACAGACAGAGTTCTCCTAGGACAGTGTTCTCCAACCTTGGGTCCCCAGATGTTTTTGGCCTACAACTCCCAGCATGCCCCAGCCAGCTACGCTGGCTGGGGCATGCTGGGAGTTGTAGGCCAAAAACATCTGGGGACCCAAGGTTGGAGAACACTGTCCTAGGAGGTAGAGATGCATAGTGCTGCAGGTCCACTTGTAGATATTTAATGGTAGATTAGGTCTCTGCCTTTTCTTACACGGTGTGTGTGTGTGTGTGTGTGTGTGGTGTGTGTGTGGGGGGTAGGCTCAGTGCCTTGAATTCTGAAGTAATGTTGCACCCTGCAGCTACTTGTTAATGGTCAGATATACATTTCTAATCGCAGGGGCTGTGAAGAAAATGAATTTCCAAGTTACAGCACACAGGAATCTATCTCAGCTGCCCACTATAAATCACAGCAGCATGTGCATGGTTTAAATATTTATAGGAATACCTTATTTTGGAGGGCGGGGGAAAACCCGCTCTCTCTCTCCCAAGAAATATTTATGGCCTTTTCTGTTCATTTATTTCCCCCTTTAAAAATGCTCTTTCTAAGATCATGGCCAGAAGCATGTCCTGGTTAAGCAAGGCAAGAGGAGTGCTGTTTGCTTCAGTACAGAGGACTGAGATGTAATGTGGTATGAAAAGACACTGGGCACCAAGAAAAAAATAATAATGCTCTACTCTTGTCAGCATAATTTCGCCCTTGGAGTCTGTGCGCTAGAAGAACGCAGATCATGTGAAGCAAATATGTTTCCTAGCAACTGGAAGTGAACAGACCTGTTTAGAGAAACTAAGGTTGTCGGCAAAGGAGGAATGAAGATGCTTTGAGCCCAAATTTCCTGATGTTACGTTTTCATCTTAAAAACAAGGAAGTCCTTTGCTAAACATCATATCCCTAAAATGTGCAATATTGTGGTAGCTTAGTGAGAGAAATTATCTATTTTGGCCTTGAAACTGCAGGAGAACATTATCTTCACAGATGGTGAAGAAATAATACAAATTGACACAGAGATGGAAATTTCTGTTAGGCTCTTGTGGCTAAATAGCAGGTGGCCATTTAGATTTTCTGAGGAAGGTTGCCCTTATTGTACGATAGTGAGAAATTCAGGGAAAGCGGATGGCTTTTACTTGACATTAAAAACAACAATAATTTGCATAACATAAACAACTTTGCATATATATCTCTGTAACTAGAATATGTTTTTTATTTCTGCTGCACTTTTGTTTTATATGGTGTACTTGAGTGCTGCCTGGAGTGACATTTTTTGATAGAACGGCAAGGCACAAATAAAATAAACAAATAAATAAATAAATACTGGTCGAATGGTGGGGCCCACAAATCCAGTTTTCAAGTCACTGCTGGCAAGCAGCCCTCCCCACAAAAAGCCTGACAACAAACCCTGCCTGGCATGTCCAGCACACAGATTCCCTCACCTCCTCCAGGTTCTCCCCGCTTTGCAGAGAACTCAAAGGTGTTTTTTGTGCTGGGCATAAGAGACAACCCCTGCTTTTCTCCTGAGTCATCTGCCATACTCTCATTTTGCACCAGGCATTAAGAAGAATTGGGACTTCTCTACATTAGACTTTTAATTTGTTTTAACCTACCACTTTACAGAGGCTTCTGCTTCCAGATTCTTCGTGGGAGTAAGATTGGCTCCTTTAACACATCCCTCCCCCCCCCCGAGTTTTTCTTTTTCTGCCTTTCTATATTTTCCATTACACAGCCACAAGGTGGCACTGCGGCATAGCAGAATTGCAAAAATACACGACCATTTTGTGGTGTTTTATAGCATACTATCCCTTTAATAGTACATTATCCTCAACCTAAAAAAAGCTGCAGAAATTGGTGCAAAGGACAGGAGAAGCCCGGGAGGAGGAGGACGTCTTCTAAAGCACCCACAAACTACTGTGTGGGTAGGAATCATGAGAGTACAATAAATGCCTCGACAGCAAGAGAGGCTTGGCACTGTTTCTTTCCTTCTTCCTTCAAGGCCCTGCTCGTCTCCTGACTCCGCTGGCACATGCAGAAGACTCAGTGGAGGGGAGGGATCTTTTCTGCACTTTGCATTGGGCACTGAAGAAAGAAAGAAAGAAACGGTGCAAGCCTCTCGCCCTATATTTATTTCACCTTAATGTCTGGTACAAAATGAGAGCGTACCAGAGAGGACCCAGGAGAAGAGTACGAGTTGGCCGGCATATGCGGGAGAGCAGGTATGCACTAGCTAGGTCTGCCCCCTCTGTTGACCAGCCCCACTTCCCTCTACACATTGGAGGGCAAGCATACGTAGCGGGGAGCCCTCCGTACTTGCGGAGGCTCCCTGCATGCTATAGAACCCTGATTGGATAGCAGGCGCCCTGTGTGGAGGGCAGCAAGGATGTGGTGGAGGGGGCGGAGCTAGCTAGCACATCCCTACAGTCTCCCTCATGATCACATGAGGAGAAGAATGCCTGCATGGGGCTCATGTGCAAGCAAGGGTCTAATCAAGACCATTCACAATACACTGGTGTGTGTGGAAGTCACCTGCAGTGTAGAAGTCATTGTTTTCACTGTAAAGTTAGTGGATGTAATCCTTTGGCCACCCCAGGGCTGGGTTCACAAAGAAAGAGTTTTTTCTAATTTCCCTGAGACTCCACACTGAAAACCCGGGGCCAGTTTTGATTTGGGTGACTTACCACACTGTTCACACATCAGACATGTACTATAAGATCAACCATAGATGTCCTTCAACACATCAAGCAAAGGAGAGCAACATTAGAATTACAAGAACAACTTTGCTCCTCCCTGGAATTAAGCAGCTGCAGCAATCCAAGTGGTAGCTCACAGCCAGGGTGGTCTCAGCCTATGAGCTGCAGGTCAGCCAGTCTGGAACATGCTTAAAAGATTGCACTGCAGCTTTGTATTCAGTAGTTTAGCAAATAGACAGTTTCACCTGAGTTATTCTGCTGTCCAGTCCATTGGTAGTTTGCCCAGCTCCTGTTATTGGCTTTTGAGAAATTGTTTGTCTACTTGCTGAGTCTTTCCTGAAGAGTGAACCACTTCTCGGCCTCGTAATTCTTGTAGCTGCCTCATATCCATAGTTCTGTGACTTTAGCTAACGACCAGAAAGAAGCCATCAACTCTCTTCAAAGTTTCCAACAACATGCCTGTCACTCCTCAGGCTTAGTTTACTCATGAAGAGTTTGCTTAGGCCTTGCTTAGGCCTCCCTAGAGCTTTCTAGATCCCCATTGCAAACATCCCAAGCACAGTTTGCTAAGTCAAAGGTTACAACCAAAACATATAAAAAAGGGGGGATATGTTAAAAATCCTGACTAAAACATAAAGCAGAAACTTAAAAGTCAAGAGAAATATATGTAAAATAAACTGAATTTATAATATCAAGATATGCAGAATTATATTTTAAAATAATTATATATATATAAATATAACAAAATATAAAACATGTAAAAGCCAGAAAACTTAATAGACATGTAAATTATAGCTCCTCATAGGCTGAAGAAGATCTTGAATGTTTTTTTTTCAAACAAGAGGGCTTTTATCTCTGGGTGCGATATTAGTTAATGCCAATGTTTTTTTGTTTGTTGCTTCCAGAGATAAGTCTTTTCAGCAAAGAAGCTTTTCTGTTGATAGGTGATGAAGCCAAACGCGTTTCGGCCCTGAAGGCCTTCTTCAGTGGCACTGTAGTTCACACTCAATTCCTTTTACAGACTATTATTCTGTTTTCTCTATTCAATGCTGGCCTCATTTGCCAACCTCCTGAGACAATGAGTCCAAGGTTACAACAAACCAGTGGAGGCTGGTGGCTCCAATTTCAGTGGGGTAGTGTATCCACTCTGGGTTTTAGTCTGAACTTTAAAGGTTCAGGCTAAATCCATGGAGCTGAACCCTATCCTCAAAATAAGTTCAGCACCAGGGACAGCTCCTTTAAAGTTCCGGAGTGGCTACACCACACCACTGACACTGACGCCACCAGCCACCGCTGCATCAAATTCTTAAATCGTACTGCTCCATAATCCAGCTCCAGCTCCCATGGTCCTTGGTTTCCCCTCCCACTCAGCAAATGAAGCCCTTCTAGTGTTGGATTGCATGCAACAGTAGTGCTTCTTTCTCTCTACTACTCGGACTGTTGCAAGGGCTTATATACTAAATGTACAGTAATACCTTGGATTGCAAGTGACTTGATTTGAGAGCGTTTTGCAAGACAAGCAAATTTTTAAATATTTATTTAATTATATATTTTTTAACTTGATATACAAGCGACGTCTTGCAATACAAGTACTGTAGTACGGCTTAAATTAAAAATCTCTGCACAAATTTTTTTTTGGGGGGGGATTTCGTTTTGATATAAGAGTGTTTTGGGTTACAAGCACGTTTCCGGAACGAATTATGCTCTCAATCCAAGGCATGACTGTACTGTATAGCAGAATTAGGTAAATATACTAATAATTAAATGTTCTGCTATCTACATTTTGAAATGTTTTGCATAAAACTTAATATAAAACCCTGCCTCTCAATTAGATGTGAAAATAGTCATGGATGGAGAGATGAAATATATTTAGAACTTCAGCCCTCTAACGCAAGAAAATGAAGTGAACAGATTGGAACTGTGGTCAATATCACTGCCACGTGAAAAAGCATTCCGACCTCAGACAAGCTGAATAATCAGTAGTACAGAGACCACCTACATTGGATGCATCTGAAATATTTACTTACTCACTGACATGATTCGCACTACACAACAGCCCATGGATTAAATAGCCCATGGGCTGCCACGTCGTG
Source organism: Shinisaurus crocodilurus (assembly GCA_021292165.1). Taxonomy (NCBI): domain Eukaryota; kingdom Metazoa; phylum Chordata; class Lepidosauria; order Squamata; family Shinisauridae; genus Shinisaurus; species Shinisaurus crocodilurus. The sequence goes on along the minus strand of CM037881.1, from coordinate 131,164,207 downwards.
ATCTGGACTGACTGCATTTAGCCCAGAACCCCAACTGCTAGCACTAATTGAAAGTACTTCCCTCGCCCATGGGAAGTACTTTCCTGATAAGTGTGTTCCTTTTCTTGTGGGACCAAGAGACATGGGGACAGAACAGGCCATTACTGAAATCTTCAAGTGCCTTCCATAGGCACTTGAAGTGTATACTACATGTCCACAAAATCCAGTCTCCTTCATTGAAATTCTTAAGATCTATTGGCTTTTAGATCTCTTCTTAGGATATTGATTTGAAACTCAGCCATGTTATCATTCCTTCCACAAAATTGCATGAACAAATAGTTCAGGAAAGTTAGGCTCACTAGTGAAATACAGAAATGTTATTTACTTCTCACCTCCAGATCAGGCAGTTCTGACTAACTCATCATATTTGCAAATCTCTTTATTGTTCATTGTTTGTATGTTGAACAGAAATGCTGCAGTTGTACACTGATTTCTATTCCATTCTTCTCTTCTTGCTTGCTTTGCTTTTCTGCCCTACAATCACACCTCAAAACAGTGTAGCCAAACTGCGATGCTCTTGTCACAATCCAGCATTCAAAGCAGAATGCTGAAAAATCCCCCTGCCTCCCTGCACTTGCTACCTTACAAACCTTGTGGCATATAAGTGACATCATAGGCTCTTTCTTTCTTTCTTTCTTTCTTGCCAAGGTTTGCCTCTGAGCCATTCAAAACCATTTTCAGTAAAGCATAAGAACACAGCAAGGTCAACCACAACATAAGAGTAAAAGAGTTTTTGTTTCTGAAGGCTTTAACACATTACTTGCATTTTACACATCTGACCCCAAATGTACTAATCAGTTTACTTTTAAAAAAGAAAACATGATTAATTATCTTAAATTGAAAGATCCATCAGAAGAAGTGCAGCGCAATATGTATTACTAATTGCAATCCTAAACACACTTACCTCTGAGTAAGTCCCATTGAACTCAATGGGGTTTACTTGTGAGTAGATATTTATTTATTTAATATATTTATTAACCGCCCAACAGCCAAAAGGCTCCCTCGGTGGTTTACAAAACAAAGCAACACAAAAATAATAACAAAAATAGTATAAAAACACAAACATATTAAAATATAACACGATAAAAACAAGCAGCCAAAATAAATTCAACCCAGAGGTACAGTGGTGGTGTGTGTAATTTAATGATAACAACCTCGATATTGAAAAGCATTATCTTATTAAATGGAATATGCTATAGATCAGCCTAATATATTGAAATTATAGAATATCAGAACAGCTGTATTTGAAATCATAAGTGAGCTTCATCAGAGGCACTTTAATCAGAGGTGCAAAAACAGGCACCCAACCAGGAGCTCCAGCAAGTGTCAGCCAGCAAAACTAATGAAGGACACTCACGAGGGACTGTGAGGAGACTCAGGGAAGGGGATTCTGCAGACGTGGGAAGCTTGTGGTGGACTCAGGGAGACTCACTGACCTGGTTGCATGATACTATGCAGCTCGTCATGGGTTATTTAACCCATGACAAGCCGCAGCAACCATGGGCACCACTTTGCATATCCAACCCCTGCTCAGGCTGTTGTGTTGTGAAAAGCTGGCAACCCTGGATTATGTGAGGGTTAAACAACCCACACATAGTCCATGGTCTGTTCAAGGGTTATGTGAAGGTTGTTTAACCCTCACATAAACCATGCTTGCCAGGTTCGCGTGACGCAGTAACCACCTAGTGCAGGTTGGATATACAAAAAGGCGGCTGCATGTGTCCCACTTGGGTTAAATGTCATGTGAACTGGCCTATTAAGATGGGGGGAGGGTCTGAGGCAGTTGTAGCCTCTGGTTACAAAGACCCACAAAAGAATCGGGTGGTCCTGGATTGCCAATTATCAGGCATACAAAAGACAATTTTCCTTTCCTGTTCAACAAAAGAAAGGGCGTGGGCTTTAAGTGGACTGCAGCTTGGCTTTACACAGTACTTCTTTGGATGCATCCTTGCTATCTCAGGGCTCTATAGCCTATTGATAGGTAATACAGTGGGCTTGATTAGAGGATCCCTTGACAAAGGAGAACACAATGCTCCATCCCTGCCAGCAGATTAATCTACCTGCCTGAAGCTAGAAAACCAAGGCTTGACATTTGAACAAATAGATGTGACAGCTGGTGATCTGGTCGAGGAGTTCTGCAAGGTTTAGAAAGACTGTGATGGCACCAGGGCTATTTGCCTGCAAAGGCCAGACCACAAGGGGATGAAAATTAGTCCAAAGATGGAAAACAGCTATTCTTTTCACACAAAAGTCAGTGGAGTCCTACTGAAAATTATTGTGAGAGATTCTTTTAAAAAACACACATTTCCATTAGGAATTTTTTTACCTTCATGAGCCTGTTCTCTGTATCCACAGGCTCTGACTATGTGTAATAATCAAGAACCGCTGTGAAAAATATCAGTGATTATTCTGTGAACATTTTAAAGACCTCAGCTGAAAAGAGACTTAAGAATTTAAAGCTAGTCAATAAATATAATTGCCTTTGATCTGCAAATGCTCTCTGTTGAATTGTATCTATGCCATATTTAAAGAAAAGGTGGGACAGCAATGTACATGCCACCCCAACCTTTTCTCCTTGGCAGCAAAATGGAGGCATTCAAGCAAGGGTCAGTGACAGTCATATATATTGCCAGCTTCTAGGGAGACAGCAGGAAGTTGTTAAACATTTGTCAGTTCCCCTGATTCCCTAACAGGTCTGAGAACTAAAGGCAAACCTGGGTCAGCAGCTTTCCATGTTCTCAGTTCAGTTCTTCTGCACAGATCCAAAAGTATAGGAGTACAAAGTGGTAACTTTGCGGGTGGTAGGTTTTTTGCAGGCTCAGAGTGAAATACCTGTGATGTGGCGCTGCACCCCCTATAGCTACATATGGCATAAACAGATGGAAACAGGTGGAGGGACCACCACAAGGGGGGTGTTGCATGGTAAATTTCAGGGGTTGGATGTGCACTGCTCCTCCTCCATTCCGCTTCAAAACCAGTGCACAAATGCACCATAACACACCCTCCAACATTTCACAGATGAAAATCGGGACACACATGTGAATTTGTAAGAGGTATGGTTAAGCAACATGAAGGTGTGATCAAGCGGGAGTGGCCAGGCAACATGAGGGCGTGGCCAAGGGTATGGCCAGGCAACCCAAGGGCATGGTCAAGTACAAGAGGTTATTAGAGGAAACACACAAAATCATATATATTATAGATTTCATAGATGAAATCTAGATGAGTTGGAAGGAGCCTACAAGGCCATCGAGTCCAACCCCCTGCTCAATGCAGGAAACTAGAGGAGGGGTCTCCCATCCAAGTAATAACCAGGCCTGACCCTGCTTAGCTTTCCACACTCAGACAAGCTGAGCCAGCGTGAGCCACAGGCCTGTCGATAATTATAATTATTACATTATTATATTATATATTATTTTATAATATTTTATAAGTGGCTTTTGTAATATTGTTTTTACCTTACTTAAACCCTTAATTGTTGATATCTGGCATTTTTCATGGGTGTGTGTGTCAGTGCTTGCAGGGCAGTGCTTGACAATTTTAAAACAAAAAGAGATTGCCCTGCCAGGGCAATCTCTTTTTGTTTTAAAATTGTCGGGATTGGCACAAATTCAACAGGTGAAGCTTACCCACTCACCCCACACACCCCCAAATATGGAGCTTCAGAGAGAAGGGGAAGTTTCTTGCATTTCCTTCTGACACTGTAAACTCACCTGTTAGCGGCAAAGAGTCAGCTCTGTTAGGAAATAAAATCTTAGGCAATATAAAGATAGGAATCATGTGATAAATTTCCTCATTCACCTCTCCGTCTGCCCAGGCTTTCACCCAACTAATCCCTTTCCCACAGCAACATGCAGCAGAGGCAGCAGGTAGAGCATGCGAGCACACATGTGTGCACACGCCCATACACACATCCTCACCTGGCCCTCCCAGTTTAGCAGAGTCTGTTCCCTCTCCCTGCTTACTGCAGCTGTTTGAGCCTAAGCAAAGCTATCTTAAAGGGGCCATGGGCAAAATTGCAGCTAAACTAAAACTGCAAGTTTAGCTGCAGTTTTGCCCATAGCCCCTTTAAGTAGCCTACAGTTGGGGAGGCAGGGGAATTCAGGACTCTGCATGACAAAGTAAGAAGCCGTGATGGCTTAAGGGTTTTTGTGATGGTCCCCAGACCCCAGCATTTTCCGGGCAATTGGAGACTATGCTTAAGTCACAGTTATTTCAGAGAAGTATATAAATACTTCTGTATTTATACAGAATACAGACCTCCATAGTAATATGGTCAAAGTAAGAGAATTTTTTTAAATCTTATATTGACTGAAGTTGAATTACTGAGTTTTCTGAATTATGGTCACAAATACCAAGTTCCTGTTCATGTCCAATTGATTTCAGTGGGAAAGGTTTAAAGAAAAGTAACTTGCCCAAGAACCCAAGTAGAAAACAGAGGCAGGTTCTAAGCTTCAAAACACACAAAAAAACTCTTTTGACCCCAAATAAAGATGGTGCAGGAGGGCAGCCCTTCGCTTTGCAGTATGCCAACCTCCCAGTTTAATTGTAAAAAAAAAATAAAATCTTAAGAAATAAAATAAAATCAAGAGGGGCAGGAATCCCTGCAGGCACCAGTAGAGGTGCATGTGGGCACATTCAGTGCCCATGGGCACAATGTTGGAGACCCCAGGGTGAGATATGGTATTTATCACATCCTGATCCTGAGTAATTTTATTTTTCATGTAAGACACACATATATTACATGCAGGGCCTTATAAAACTCATAATGCATGGAGTATATTTCAGTTTTAAAGAATACTAAGAATGAATCTGCCATTGGCAGCTATGCAACTCGCTTTTAGGCAGAGAGCTTGCAGTAGCCATAGTAATTTCAAAGGTTCCAGTTACCAAAAGCTGCAGTTGTCTAATATCCAAAATAATGTGAACTACAGCATCCAATTCACGCAATGTCAGATTGAGTGCGATTGTCTGATAAACTCCTAAATCTTGCATTTTCATGTTATCATTTATTGAATAAGGTCTTCATGTCTGGATCATAAAGCAGAGTTCCAAAAGGGCACATGGAAGCCGCCCTGAGTGCCATTTTTCTTGGCAGAAGGGCAGAGTACAAATCAAATCAAATCATATATCATTCAGTCAAATATTTGGTGTTAAAAGGGTGGCAGTAACAGAAGAGAACTGGTCCTTGAATCAGGAAAAGGTTGTTCCAGTAAAGGACAGTTGTAAATTCTGTCGTATATGCCAGCTGATTAAGGAGCTAGCTACATGTTACACATGTACAAATGTAGCAAATAGCAAATAGCGGCTTTCGTAGGAAAAGCCACTTTGGATGGGGCCAGTTTGGAGCAGGGAAACTTGCTGGAGGGCTGCTTGCTTCGTCCTTTTCCCGCCTGCCTCTTCTCTACTCCAAATCGCACACACCTAGGGTAACTATATGACCTATTGTACAGACAGGGATGTTGAAGAGTCCTTGGTTTCGAGTCACGAGTCAAGTCACGAGTCTTTGAACCCGAGTCTCGAGTCCGAGTCCAAGTCCTTGGTCCAAAATGGTGACTCATGAGTCACGAGTCACGAGTCACTCCCAAAGCTGACTCCACGAGTCCCTGTTAAAATCAATGGGGTTTTTTCCCAACAAAATAAGGCTACTTCAGATGTGTGTGGCTTAAATAAATTCTAGGAACAAGTGTGCCTTTTTATTTCAAAACTCTGCAACTGATTTTGGCAAGAACAGACCAGGCAGACAAACCCAAAATAACCAGACAGGCAGAGGAGGCAGGGAACCCCAAAACAGGCAGGCAGAGGCCTTTGTCTTGGACAATTCAAACTGTGGGACTGGTTAAGAAGAGACCAGGCAGGCAGAGGAGGCTGGGAACCCCAAACAGGCAGGCAGGCAGAGGCAGCCAAACCCAAAATGTCTGAAAGCTTGCATTTTAGGGAAATGATTTTAAAAAATAAACTTGCTGTACTTCCTAGAACCTATCCATGTTGCATTTGAGGAACACGATTTTGGAACATGACGAGTCCTTGGTCTTGAGTCCCGAGTCGAGTCTCGAGTCCCATTAAAAATATTGGGACTCGAGTCTGACTCGAGTCAGAGGGGGGACTCAGTCCGACTCACGAGTCGAGTCCTGGAGTCCGAGTCCCTATCCCTGTGTACAGAGCACAGTCCTCTATTTGAAGGGTTGTCAGAGGACTTCCCGTTTGAAGTGCTGTCCAGTCCAAGCCTGGTTTAAAAATAAAGAACCATAAGCAGGAAGAGCAGGGGCGGCCCTGAAGTTCCCCATCAACAGCAGCCAGTCAGCAAACCAAGCAGGCACACAGGTCACCTGACCTCAGTCTTCCCCATTATGGTGAGATGTATTGCATTTCTATTTAAATTATCATAATTATTTCTAAATTAGCATCTGTACATTGAATTAGCACATGCACATTTTTATAAAAATCTGTGTCCCCCTCTGGCCTCTTTTTTTGCCAGTACATCTCTTCTTTTCTGGTGATGCATAAGTGGCCACCCTACACACATGTGCTTCTTCCCCACCCCCATGGGGTGCTGAATGCATGTTTTGAGCCCTGCTGTGGGGAAAAAGCAGCAGGGGGTGCTTTGCAGTGGAAAAGCAGCAGGTGGGGAACATGTTAAGTACACAGAAATCACCTGGACGTTCTTTGCTGCAAATCATAGATTTCATAGATTTCATATCTCCTCTTGAAAATCATGCTCCTCTTTCCCTAGGACAGGGGTTCTCAACCAGGGGGGAATTTCCCCCAGGGGGGGAATTTTAGGGTTTGGGGGGAATTGGGACCACAGACTCAAACTGTTGGAATACTGATCTTTCTACAAATTACAATTCTATAGATTGTACATAATCTACAGGACATCACACCTTATTGTATGGCACAGATTAAGTCAGACAATCTTGGAAAGGGGGAATGACATTCTGACATATGGTGAAAGGGGTGCATGGGGCAAAAAAGGTTGAGAACCACTGCCCTAGGAAAAGCAGACATTGGGCTTTTGCAATGCAGACATGCATCCAATGTAGAACTAAGCCCATGATTTTTTAGATACTGAGGCAGACTGACCCTCCTCTGCCTTCAATTCATGGCTTTGGCAAATAAGTAGGTACTTCATTAGAGACTAGGAAACAGCAGCTTAATGCATGGATGCATTGATCTGTTTTGACATTTCTCCAGCAGATTTCGTTGGATGCAGACACCTTTGACTGAATCAGCATGCTGTCAGTTAAAGCTAATCATTCATTTCTGTAGCATTAACATTTCTGCAGGGCTAACATACAGTTGACCTCTTTCATGTCCTCCAATTTTCATGGATAAATTATATGTATGTAACAGGGAGGGTAGAAAATGGGTTCCAGGGCAAACCAATTGCTGAGACAGGAAGAGGTTTGGGTGGGGTGAATCAGAGGATAGGTGTGTTGGTACAGTAATACCTTGGATTGCAAGTAACTTGGTTTGAGAGCATTTTGCAAGACAAGCAATTTTTAAATATTTAATTTATTTATTTTTTGACTTGATATACAAGCGGCGTCTTGCAATACAAGTACTGTAGTACGGCTTAAATTAAAAATCTCTGTACAAATTTTTTTGGGGGGATTTCATTTTGATATAAGAGTGTTTTGGATTACAAGCACATTTCCGGAACGAATTATGCTCTCAATCCAAGGCATGACTGTATTTGCAAGGCCCCCTGCTACATTATCCTGATTTTGCTACCTACTCTACCTTTCCTCCTGCCAACATTGCCCTCCAACTCTTTATTCTCCCCCCCCCCATTCTATCATTTTCATACTCTTCCTGCTTTTCTTTCTGTCTCCCACCCTTCCTACTGGCCCCTTCCTGTCCCTGTTACTTCCTGCCAGTATTAACTTCCCTTTCCGCCTCACTTCCTGTGATGGTTCATTGCTTCCATGCGCCATTGCCCGAGTCTCTTGTTTCCTGCTTCCTTTCTGCTTGTGTGTACATATCCGCTTGCTTCAAAATGTATAGCTGCACCCATGACCCCGCTGTTGCCTGTTTCACAGCTCATGTGCTGAAAGCTATCTAATAGGTTTTGGTTCTGTTGTGAATAGTTCAAGTTCCGATTGCCATAGATAGAAAACGCTCAAGTAGAAAGTCCCAATCTCTGGGGAAACCTATAGCCGGTGAAACCTAAGGATGGAACACAGTTCCAAGTAACAGCTGGATTTCATTTTTGTTGTCGTTGTTGTTGTAAAAATGGGGGAATCAACCACCATTGTTTGTTTATTTTTTCATCTCAGGTCTAGGGTTGCACCAAGGGACAGGCCTAGGTGCAACCTGCAACTATTGCAGCCTAACATGAATGTCTGCAGCCTCCTCCCACATTCCATCATAAGGCTATGACTAAATGCAGAGTGCTTCAACATCAGCCACTCCTCCCTCCCCCCATTTTTCTTTTGTTTTCTTTTGCTTTCTTTCCCATCTGCCTGATTAAGAGTTCCGGAAGTCTTGGTAACTTGCACACTATCTTGTGACTTTTGAATTGGCATAATAAAGATATTACCCTAATATGGATTTTGGTATTTTTCTCACGGCCAACAGGGTTGCCTTTGCTTTTTGTATTACTTCAGAGAGGCTCAAACTCTAAATGGCCAAATTTTATACTAGTCACTTTCATTCAGTAAGTGTGGAGTGGATGGAAATAGGAGAGAGGTCCCAGGAGAGTTGGAGGGTGGGTTTTTATTTCTAGCATCTGGAGTTGACCGGTTTTGGATACAGTCGTTTGCTGGTCTACTAAAAAAAAGAAGAAGAAAGTGAAAGGCAGAGGAGAAACTTTTGAGAATACATTGTCATTTAGTGGAAATGGTTGCTACAACTTTTATTCAATCTCATGGGCTAATGCTGGTGTAACATTCTCTGCTGAGCAATGGATATAATGGGAGTTCTGCCATCAACTCTGAATACGCTTTAGGCTGTGAAGCACCAACTCTTCCAGCAAACATATTTCTGGTGTTTTGTTTTTCAATCTGCAGCTGGTGCCTAAGCTCTCAAATTTGTTCCAGCTGCAATGCTCATGTGACATGGCTATTAGCTTGATTGGTAGGCAAAGCAAGATGTTTTAAGGACAGTTTAATGCAATAAATTATTGTGTTGCAGGCTGGGTTTAAAAATACTTTTGAGTGAAACGAATGTTTATACAGCTCTGGAAAGGGCCACTATGCTAACCTCTTTTCCAGGTTTATTTCAAGAATGTACTTAGTCATGATTCCTGTTGGATCCTGGTTCCTGAGATGCTCACACTGAAGGGCGTTTATTTCTTAATCTTTTAAAAAAAATGTACAAAAACGGAATCAGGAACTTTAAAGTGTGCCTGTATAGATGAGAACTTGGGCAGTGGGGCAGATCTTGCTAGATACTATATAGAAGATGTAACCAAAAAGCTGGCATGATTGCAAAGGACACTAAGAGCTAAACTAGATGTGATGGGAGATCTGTTGAAGGTTCCGATAGGCTAGAAGAAAGCAGCAGCACTATCCCAGGTGCAAGAAACCCTGGGAAACATGGTTCACCAGGATTTCTGAGTCCATAGGCAGCCAGATGGAGGGAGGGGGTGAAAGGGATCTCCCACAGCTTTTGTTTTTCTAAATAGCCATAGCCATAGCCACCTCACAGAGCTGCTTTGGAGATCAGGGAAATGGCACTCTGGGAGAAGGTGTTTTAGCCACTCTCTTCTGTTACCTTTCCCCAATATAATATTCCCTTTCCCCACATGCTGATCTAATGCTTGCCAGCTGTGCCAATCTCTCCAGCAGCTTTCCCCAACCTGATGCCCTCCAGATGTGTTGGATTACAACTCCCATCATCTCCAGCTCTGAAGATGATGGGATTGGTAGTCTGAAACATTGGGAAGGCTCCAGTGGGGAATCTGCTCTACAGATTCACCAGTGCTAGCCTATAGGAAAATGAGCATGACAGGTAAATAGAGGTGCACCTCCTGTAAAAATAAAACAACAACCCAGAACTAGGCAGACAGATGGGAGAAGGAGCCAGGCCAGAGAGAGTGGCCTGAATTCTTAAATGGAGCCCGCTGTCCTGCCGCTCAAGTGAGTGGTGGTGGTGGGGAGGCAGCACAAAACCCAAGGAAACGGGGAAGGGAAGCAATGGGTGTGTGTTAAATTCCCTTACAAAATGTCTGATGCACAAAAATACAGCCTTCCTATTAAGGCAACATCTCTGTTTGCTTCATTAGGAAAACTGTATTGTTGTGCTCTGAAGAAAGCCTTAACACGCTGCACTGGGCATTTTGCTATTTTATAACATTCCATTTGCCAGCACTAACTTTGAGGTATTGTCTCCTTTTTCTTTTCTTCATTTGAATGGGGGGGACACCTGCAGGGTTCTAGGACCCATCTGTTGATTTAAACTTCCAGAAAAACAGTCTTTTCAGTGACCTCTTTGTTCCAATCTGGTGGTTATCTTGAGCTGCCAATGCATTTTAGGTGTACAGCAACAGAATGGGTGCCATCTCAGTGGCTGAGCATATGGTTCACATATAAAAGGTCCTGGATTCAATCCATGGCATTTCCAGTCATTTCTTTCTTCCTTTTTTTAAGGATCAGATGATGTGAAAGACTTTTAAGATCCTGGAGAGCTGCTACCACTGACAGGCCAGCTTGCATGTAACATGAAGCCACCCATGGGAGAATTTCCTTGTTAGGTTTTGCATAGGTAGAACGAGATTACCACCTGACATCAGGATTATCACCTGACCTGGTGGGTGTCTCTTGAGTTCAAGTACACAAGGTCTTTGGTCATGAGACATAGTCTCAAGATGATATGACTCAGCAACCTTGGACAGGTTTGGGGTAAACATGTTGATGAATAGGTTATACAACTGGGGTGAGTAATATCCTATTTATAGGTGCAGGCAGGGTCTGTGGTATAAAGCTAACACACTTGCTGATAGCTTCACTCCTTCACTCCTTCTCTTCTCGTCTCGACACGACATGTTTATTTTTCTGGACTTCACTTCATCTCAGCCTTACCACTGGGGTATTGGATTTGAGTCTGCAATGATGTAGTGAGTAAGAAATGCATTGCTTGCCTTAATCCCATGTAATTGGGTCTTACAAATAAACTCTTTAATCTTTATTAACTGCTGTTATCTCCTCCTTCCGCCTGCGTGACTGGGACTGAAGGTCATTGGCTAGGGAAGCTTTTGAACCCGGGTCAGTCCAGCTCTCATACTCTTGTTGCAGTGGCAGCCACCACCATTCTGAATATTCAGGATGCAGCGGGAGCCCGCTGTAGCTTCCTGGTTATGTGTGAACCTGGCAAAGGTGTGTTGTTGGGATGGTTGACCCATGGGCTGTTTTAGGGTTGCGGGTAGCTTGTCAGCCCAACAACCCACCTTCACTGGGTTCACACATAATGAGAAGCTGTGCCATGTCCTGAATACTCAAAATGGCGGCCGCCACCACCACAAAAAGCCCCATGGGGAAATAATTCACCCATGGTGGCTTCTTGTTGTGTGCAAACCACGTCACAGTAAACAACAGAAGGCTAGATGGACACATAGTCTGACCAGGTATGCAACAGCTTCCTAGTTACCTATGGTTTATTCTGGGATTAGCAGACTGTTGCTAAGCAAAATTTACAATATGAGTTCTGCAAGAGGCAATTCCAATCCTGATATCCCAGTTTAATTAAAAGGAAAAACAGTTAACTGTTAGCACCCATTCTAGCAGCAAAGCAGGAAAATTGATGGCAAGGCAATGTCACAGGCCATTAGACATTCTAATAGGTTCAGCAATGAAAGAGGTTTGTTTGCATGTGAAGTCACTTTTAACTTTCCAACTGCATTCATGTAGATATATATTTAATCCACATGAATGCAGGAATGCATTATTATTTTAAACATCATTTAATTCCGCTCTTCAAGAGAAACATGTAAAGTTTAAACAATTAACACATTAAAAGGAATGTCTCTCATCCAGTATAATTTATTCAAAATACATTTCCCCCTAATTCTCTCAGTCATCAGAATTGCAAGCAATAGCTGCATCATAAGACCTTTGTTGTTTTGTTCTTATTTTCTTACACATTATCTAAGTATTGTTAAAGAATTGAATTTGATCTTGTGGAGAAACGAGCTTTTGGGGGTACACACACACCTCATGTGTGAACCAGCTAAAGGCTGGGGGTGGGGTGTGCATAGTTAGCGTGTGGAGAAAGGGGCCTTTGGGGGTTCCTGCATGCATGCACACACACACACACACACACACACACACACACACACACACGCCTCCTCATGTGTAAAACATAAGATGGGGCCTGGCGCCTGGAGGTCTGGAGGAGTCAGGCTGAAAGCGTTCATATGTAAATAGTTCAAGCCATGAGTCATGAGTTCCCCCTCCCTTGCCTGGCCAGGTGAAGTTCTTTCTAATTTGGTCTTGGTCTTGGTCCTGGATCGCGTGGCTACCGGCTACCCTGGCTATTGGGGATGGCGGCAAGCCAAAGAGAGGCCCCAAGCCTTTGGGGGGGGCATCAGGATCCAACCCCAGTTAGCTCCTGGTGAAATGAGCTGGATGAGGGCTCTAGTGAAGGCAAGCCTTGTGGGAGTTTTACCCATCTCGGACCTTCGGGTAGGTGTGGTAATCTCCCTCGGGCAGCGAGGCTGTGCTGGATTTAACCCTTGAAGAGAACACCCTCAGGTAACTGGTGTATGCCTGAGAGTTATTAAAGAATCAGGTTTTATTGTGTTTTAGCTCTATTTCTGTGTACTAAAGTGTCTCTCTCTTTATTTTGTGTGCTTCTCTCATTTCCCTAATCTTGTTGTAAAATGCTACCAGAATAAACCTTGTCGTGGTTTTACCCCACATGGGTTTTGTAGTACTCTGTGAGTTCAGTATCTAAATCCAGGTTACAGAATTGAAGGCGAGTCCCTGAACAGAGATCCAAGTAGGATTGCAGACAGCTGAGGCTGGCAATCTGGTACCTTGAGATCTCTGAGGGTCTTGGTCCCTTTGGGGTAGGAAAGGTTGGGGGTGTGGCGGGCCAGCCAGCCCCCCCTTCCTCCACAGATCTAATAGCCATTCTTTTGTAACATAACTACCAATTTTAATCCTGGATCCTGGCATTAATTTTAATTTTGTTTCAGTGGATATATTTTACATGAAGCTGTCATGCATGTACTTTGCCCCAGGCAGATTCATCAGTTACAGTGACCTTAGAATTAAAAGAGTCAGGCCTGAGTGATATTTGTGATACATGTATAAGAAAAGTAGGCACTGTGTGCTATTTGTCTTGTCTGTCATTCCACACATACATTGACAAAGAGTGCAGAATATAATGAGGTTAGAAAATACTTAATGTTATTCTGACTTCACAGTGTTTCTCTCCTGGTACTTGCTGCTTTATCTCTTGATGATATCATGTGTTGGCTAATGCACTCTGTACAGAAGTGGATTTAATTTTTTTTTCCCATTTATGTGCTTCTTTTTGATGTTGCTCACAATAACTGCAAATGGTAAGATAATTTAATGATAAAATCATCAATATTAACAGCAGAAGGCAACATAAAAACCTGTAACTTACAACACAAGGCCTGATAAAATAGAATGGTCTTAAACCCGCACGAATAGGGCCAAAGTATTTTAGTGGATTATAGTTTCACCTCCAACAGTGGTGGAACCTGGAATTGCAGAGAGGTTCCTCAAATATCTCAGACAGAGGCAACTGAGATGTGTTTTCCTTTGCTGACAAAATGCGCATCCAACAGAGCTGTGTTCATTTGTTTCTGTATTGTGGTTGTGAATGTGGCAATACATTTTGGAAAACATAATCTTAAAATATCGTTCCGGGCATGTAAAAAGAAAAGCAGAACACATTTTTGAAAAGTCTGTTATTTTGACAATTCTGTTAGCAGAGTCTGCTTGGTTACAGAGCAAATCCTGCACCCCTCTTGAATATTGGCAGCCATAGGCATGGTGCCTTTAAGAGAGTTCAGCTGGAAAAAAGATAGCAAAAGGGACTGCTGAGCAGCTTTGAATCATGTATGCTATGCGAGGTTTGGCTTCACCATATCAGCTGAAGCTGCATGAATGTAACGAACCCCCAAGCAGGCAGGATATAAAATTGATAATACATGTAAGTGACCAGTTCCACAGTAATTTCCCCCTCCTGATTAGAATGAAATGCCCTTGAGCTGTATGTAAGAGAAACTGATCCCCATGAGTAAAGGGCTCCTCACCAGTAGGGTTGTCCTCACGAGGAAGGCTTCTTACACAAGCCTCTGCTCAGGACTGGTGCAGGGCAGTTTGGCGCCCTAGGAGAAATGAAATTTAGCGCCCCCCTCTCGTGCCGTGGGGGGGGCCCTCCGGAGCAAAGCAGCCCTGCTCTGCAACCCCCCCCCCGTGCCGCCGCCACCACTAACCTACCTTCCCCCCGCCCTGGCTGCCGCTGCCTCCGAGGAGGAGGAAGTGACGCGACGGGACCCCCGCTCTCTGTTTTTTGCCGGGGAAACCAGGGCAACAGGGCTGTTTAAGCCCTGTTGCCCTGGTTCCTCCCGCCAAAACAATGCGGGCGGGGCTCCGGTAGCGACGGGGGGTGGCGGGGGGGGCTCCGGTAGGTGGCAGAGGGGTCGGGGGTGGCGGCGGTGGCAACGGGCAGGGGGAGGTGCGGCGGCAGCAGCGGGAGGGCAGGGGGAGGCGTGGCGGCAGCAGCGGCGGCGGGTGGGTGGGTGGGTGGGTGGGCTGGCGCAACAGCGGGGGCGGGCGGGGAGGCGGAGGCCTGGCAGGGGCGGCGCAGCGGCAGCGAAGAGGAGCGCAGCGTTTCTGCGCCCTCTTCAGCCGCGCGCCCTAGGCAACCGCCTAGTTTGCCTAGCGGTAGCGCCGGCCCTGCCTCTGCTGCGATACAGCAGCTCTGGAAGCTCCAGCATATAAGCACTCAGTGGAGACCTACTAGCTGCTGGAACAACACCTTACCCCCTAGTGCCTTGAAGTCTTGCTTCCCTTCTTCTTTCTTCTGTGCTGCTTACCTTTGGACTCCTGCTAGGCCCTGCTCTTTGTACTGTGTGTGTGTGTTGGACTGCTTATCTTGTTTCGATCTTGCCAACACCTCAGACCCTGCTTTTGGAATTCTGCTTCTTGACTGGTAATCCTGCGCGCTTCACCTTTGCCTGCATACTGACTTCTGCTTTGAACTGCCCTCTTGCTAGACTGATGAAACTGTGTTTGACCTTCTGCTTGCCTGCTGCCTTGCTAATGGATTTGCCCATAGTTGGTCCTAGGCTGAGCCTGACAGCCATAGCAGGACAGTAGCTAAGGTTCTTTTGCTGTTTGTGATCCAGACCACGCTGGGCCCTCTGTTCCCGGGGAGTCCGCACCATACACTAAGTGGTGAGTATGTACTGGGATATACTGTAGGCAAGTAGAAAAACAAGTATGAATGCATTGAGAACTCCAGAACAGGCCCCGTCTCCTTTCTCTCCTTGTTATGGTGACCTTGTTTCACGAGTAGCCTGAACACAAGCTCTCCTCTTAGGATGAACCTCCCTCGGCCCCTTCATTCATCCCCACTCTCTAACACTCACTCCAATCCGTTCTTTAACTTCTCACCCTGATAAACCTTTCCTATAACTGGCTAGCACATGTCTGTGGCCTAGTTTAAGCTCTGGGGCCAGCCTCCAAGAGAACAACGACAATTTCTTCAGAAATACAGTTTTTTTCTGCAGGCTTTTGAAGGTTTTCATTGTTTTGCATGCTTGTGTTTAAATTACAATGGCTTTATTAAGCTACTTTCCCCCAAAGCAACGAATGCACATTTTAAAATCTTGCTTGTTTAATATATTCCCCATTCATTGAAGAATCTTGTGTGGGTATGTATTATTTGGGTTCAACCCAGCAGCCAACACAATTAGACCCCTTCAGCAGTTGACATGCCAAAGGCCTGTCTGAATAAAAACATATTTACTTGCTATCAGAAGGACAATAGAGAGGGAGCCAACGTGGCCACCTTTAGCAGGAAGTTCCAGAGTCTGGAAGTACTCTCCTAAAAGACCCTCTCCCTTCCAATGGCAGTGTTTCTGAAGGTGGTGGGACTGAGAGAAGGGCCTCCCTGGAAGATCTTAAAACCCAGGCAGATTTGTATGGGAGAATGCAGTCTTTCAGATAGCCTGGTCCCAGGTTGTATAGGGCTTTATAGGTCATAACCAGCATAATTGTGCCTGTAAACAAACTGGTAACCAGTGAAGCTGTTGTAACAAGGGAGTAACATTATGTCAAAGGATGCAACTAAAACATGTGTCACTGTGACCAGATTAGACATCTCCAGGAATTGGTGCACTTAGCCTCAGCTGTGCAAACATACTCTCAGCCACTATTGAAACCCAGGCATTCAGGTTCAGGGATGAATCCAGGAGTGTGCACCCGACCCAAACTGTGAAGCTGAGACTTCAAGAGGAGTGTAAACCCATCCAGCACAGGTTGAATTCCTACTCCCTGACCTGCCTTTTGAATAACAAGGAGCACCTCTGTCTTGTCTGGATTAAGCTTCAGTTTGTTCACCCTCATCCTGTCCATTACTGACATCATCAGACACTGATTTAGACTAGTACAGCTTCCTTGGATATAGATGAAAAGGAGAGATAGTTGAGTAGGTATCAGAATACAGTAATAGCCTTGGATTACAAGTAACTTGGTTTGAGAGCGTTTTGCAAGACAAGCAAATTTTTAAATATTTATTTAATTTTTTTTACTTGATATACAAGTGACGTCTTGCAATACAAGTACTGTAGTACGGCTTAAATTAAAAATCTCTGTACAAATTTTTTTGGGGGGATTTCATTTTGATATAAGAGTATTTTGGATTACAAGCACGTTTCCGGAACGAATTATGCTCTCAATCCAAGGCATGACTGTACTGGTGGCACTGAACCCCAAAATTTCAGACAACCTCTCCTAGTGGTTTCATGTACAGGCAGTCCCCGAGTTAAGAATGTCCGACTTACGGACAACCCATACTTAAGAACGGACTTCTGGGTTCCACGGTGCTATGTCATTTACGTAGAGTACATAGAGTAGTATACTACACGATTTGCGTAATTTACACAATTTGCATAAATGCTGATTTTAATGTATAGAACACTATGCGGTTCCGACTTACATACAAATTCGACTTAAAGACATTCTTAAGAATGGAACTCGTTCGTAACCTGGGGACTCCCTGTATATGTTAAATAGCATGGGACACAAGATGGAACCCTGAGGGACACTGCAGGCCAATGGCCAGGGTGTTGCACAGGAGTACTCCAGCATCACCTTCTGAAATTGCCCCTTGAAGAAGAACCAGAGCCACCATAAAACAGTGCATCCAAGTCCTGTCCCAGAAAGACACCTCCGTAAGATAATATGATTCATATCAAAAGCCACCAAGAGATCCAGCAGAATGAATAGTGAAACACCCTCCCTGTCCAGTTCCTGGCGTGGATCATCTATGAAGGTGACCACAGCAGCCTCTGTTCCATAAAAAGGTCTGAAGGCAGATTGAAAGAAAAAAAACATACAGTTGGGAAGGAGCATTAGGCATTCACTGTACATCCCCAGCTAACAAATGAGGGAACCAATTAAAATGAAACTAGGGGAAATGAAGAAGAATATTTGTCCCTGTGAAGAAACTGAGGTAAAAGTTTAACTGTTATGTTTAGTTTCAGTGATTGAAGGGCTGAAGAGGTTACTAGTACAAGAGGGGGAAAAAGTATGCCTTTTACTTGAGACTTGAGCCTGAGGAGAGATACATTGTACATATGGTATGCAGGTGGAGTTGCAGTTACTGCTACCACTGAGAGGGGAATGGGGCCAGGTTCTGTCTTTAAATATGGGGACTGAAATTGGTACCCTCTGATTGCAGAATAACTGAACATTCTAAAGATGTTCATTGGTCCTAAGTTTAAATAGAGGTAGAGTGATGGAATGTTGACCACATCAAAGCTGATTGGCTGGAGGTTCTTCTGACTGGAGCAAATATAAGGAGCTTTTGAGAGGCATCTGAAGGGAGTTTGGTTTGCCTGAGGAGTTTTTGCCTGAGGGACAGTCATCACGACGGTGTCTTCCTGAGAGGCTGGGAGCCTGAGGAAGACATCAGCCTGGAAGAAGAGCAGCCACAAGACCAGGAAGCCAATCTGAGAGCATGTGAGGCAGAAGCCGAAGAAGATCTGCAAGTGAGGAGAGGACGACTCCGGGAGCAGCCTTTGCAGGAAAGAACTGAAGCCTGAGCGTCAGCTGCTGGCGGTGGTCCGAAGACCAAACTGAACACTTCAGGGGAAGCTTTGAAAGTTCCAGGTAGAAATCAAACCCAGAGCGGACTGCCTTTCAAACCCTCAGGGCAGGCCTGTGAGTTAACTGGGGTGGAGCTTGTTAAGGGAATTGGCTTAAGGTTGGTTATGGGTAGGAACTGGGGCTGGTGGTAACAGTAACAATACAGAAGCCCTGTTTTTAAAGTAACAGCATGGAAATCTTGTTCATTAAATAACAGCAATCTTAAATAATAAGTTTTCTCGCTTTATTTCTTTTTAATAAAATACAAGTATCTTTGTTTACTTTCCTTGTGTCTCTGACCTAGTTTGTCTCACACCTAATGACCAGCTGGCTACCTTAGGGAAAAGGCATATATTAATACTGGGTGCATTTTTATAGTGGCAGTGGAAGTGAAGGAAAGGATTGCCTAGTGGCGAGGGCTATAGCAGTAGAAACACCCCAGTAAGAAGAGGCGTTCTTCCATATTTGGTGTTAGTGGTGGGATTGCCCTAGAGCAGAGGGTCCCACGGCTCCCACCTAGGCTAGTTTCTCCACAATCCCAGATGCCCTGCTTTGGTTGAGTGCATGGTTTTCTTTTGGAGCATGTGCACAGTGCAAAGGGGATGAGGCAAACCATGGAGAAGGGAGATGCACACGCAGCAGCAATGTGTATGGTGGAGCGTTCAAGCAACCAGACAGCCAAGCAAGCGACACATTGATTGTTGTTGGTGAAGGTGATGAGCTGAGGGACAGGAGAGAGAGTGTATGGGCTCTGCCTGGAGGGACTTATTTTTTTTTTATAGCAGAGGATGGCACTGCTCTGCCTGCTCTTCGCCACTGGCCTGCCTCCTCTGCATGGAAGACTGGAGCAGGGATCAGCACGTGAACCTGCCCCCACACTTGATTAGTGAATGCATGAAGAAGCTATTCTGACCCACAACTGACAGTCAAAAGCAGCTCAAATATTTTATTTCCTTTTCATATCAATAATAATCAGTGGTTTGATCTTCTCTGCTTTTCTAGGCTCCAGCAGTGCATTAGGAACATTGTGGTGGCATTACTATTAACACAGGGCTGTGTTTCCTTGGAGGAGATAAACCCACTAGTGAACTCTGATGTAGGGGGAATGGATTCTAGAGAAAGATTTGTCTTCAGATCCATCAATTTTTACTGGTACATGCATGCAAGATGTCAGACTTAATCATTATCATCCTGACCTTGACATTTACAATACTGTCATTTCATTGGCAGATATGTGAGATTGGGCTTCACAAATTGAGGACAATATTCCACTTTTTCTTTGACCAAATCACTCACAATGTCCTGGTTCTTCCAAATCCAAATGGCCCTGTTTGGGTTTGTGGCTGAAATGTCTTGCAAATCCATATCTTGTGCTTTCGAAATTTATGCTCGCATGAAAATGTGGAATAGATTTCAATCCCCCGAAGAGGGATATTAATATGATTTAGGGTGCAATCCTATGCATGTTTAGACAGAAAAAAATCCTACAACTCCCAGTATGCCCAGCTGGGGCATGCTGGGAGTTGTGGAATTTCTTTCTGTCTAAACATGCATAGGATTGTGCCTTTAATGTATAATTCTTCTAGTTATTGTATTTATGAGTCTACTATGAATCTGAAGTTTGGTCTGGAAAGTATACTGCCTTCCTGCTGTTGTAATAAACCCCTCCTCCTTTTAACTAACTGTTGCAACTTTTTTTTTCCCTGCTGGGGTTATTCCTTTTATTTGATCATCCCCTTTTCCCCCTTTTCCTCCTGCTGTAATATATTTGTTCATAGTTTGATGTTTATGGCTTTAGTCACCATTAGTTTATATTTTGCACACATTTTTGGATATTATTATTATTATTATTATTATTATTATTATTATTATTATTATTATTTCTATAATGCACAATAGCTGAAGCTCTCTGGGCAGGTCACAGTATTTCACAAAAATGCAAAAACAATAATAAAATAAATGATAGATATGAATAAACATTGCTAAATGTTTAATTCTGTCCCACCCTGTTGAAGACAATCTTTCTTTTATAATTTCCCTTTTCCGGTTAACTGTCAGCTATCATTAAGGGAATATCCCAATGTAACTTGTGTGTTAGACAGACAACAGATCCAGGTTGTCTAAAGGTAAAGTCGTCATTGTCAGAACTACTTATTTTTTCAGTACAAAATGCCTGCTGGTGTATAGTAGTTTTGGATGCTGTGGTTATATAAAATAAATAAGATTTCCCTGTTCAGTTTATTTGCTTTTCTTCAGGCAGGATATCAATGAATCAAGTCCTCTTAGGGCAAACTGCACGTTACATGGAACCGTGTAAAATAGAGCCCTTGTGGTGTGTTTGTCTCTTAAATGAGAAGTTGCGTCTAGAGGCTGCAGTTTTGAGTAGTGTTGGCTGCTTCACCATTTTCCTGCTGGCCATTACTGCAATAAAACTCTCTCATTAAGGTTCTCCCAGGGGTTCAGATGCATGTGTCTGGGCTGTCAGAGCCACTGAACAGTCAGAGCCACTTAAGTTAAGATATAGATATCTCCCTCTGCAGGTACCTTCAAACAGGATTCCTCTTAATTATACATGAAAACATCATAAATAAGCATTTTACAATCTCGGTGCAGAAGAAGGGAGACACAAAGACCTCTCTCTTCAAAGTCTAAATTAAAACAGTTTGGATTCAGGATTTGAAGACAGAGAAGGTCTTAGACGTAGCTGTAATTTTGGGAGGTGGCCCCCACACACCTCTCCCCACCCGATGCTGGCATGTGGCCCCCAACATACTTCCTGGGTGCAAATATGGTCCTTGGGGCAAAAAAGGTTCCCCACCCCAGCTGTAGAGGGAGATATCTGCATCTAGTACAGATATTTGTATTTAAATTATGTAAGTGAAATTAACCCAGGATATAACTTTTTAGTGGAGGTTTTTCCAACTGCATTTTCTTCGGCATTTTTCATAAGTAAGGATTATGAAATGGATTGATGGACCAGCCCAGTGGTGGAGTACTTCATAAATTATTTGCTCTCTTGGAATCATCTGGCTCTTTGGACTGTTTATTGACATAGCCCACTTCTTCTGGCAGTGGAGGCACCTTGAGTGCCATTTTTCTTGGTAGAAAGGTGGGGTACAAATTAAATAAATAAATATTTAAAATCTTGAAATTAAATGACCATCCTACTTTGGGGCCCATTTAAGAGGGATTTTCTATAGTGGTTATTAATTGTTTGTTTGTTTGTTTATTTATTATATTTATACCCCGCCTTTTTTCCTGTAAGGAACCCAAGGCAGCTTACATAATCCCCCTCCTCCTCCTCTCCATTTTCTCCTCACAACAACCCTGTGAGGTAGGTTAGGCTGAGAGTCAGTGACTGCCCCAAAGTCACCCAGTGAGCTTCATGGCCGAGTGGGGACTAGAACCCGGATCTCCTGAGTCCCAGTCCAACACTCTCACCACTACGCCACTTGTGCAGATATTTCTTCAGTATATTATACAGTACACCACTCTTTCATTAGGGGTCATTTTTAGTGGTACCTGTTTTGTGGGTTGTCTTTTCCTATCAGGGGCAGAATCCAAGGGGGTGCTTCCACTCCCACCGATTCTCATCCTGCCGCTCTCATTGTGCACGCAGTGCCCACTGGTTGCACAACAGCAACTTAGCACTTCCAGGGCAGCCCGAAACAAGCAGAAGCACCCGTTTCTGGAAGGAGGCAGGTCTGTGGAGCTTGCATAAGGGAGCTCCGCTGACCTGCCTCCTTCCAGAAATGAGTGTTTCTGCTCATTTCTGGGCTTCCCCTAGGAAGCACTAAATCTCCCTTGCGTAAGCAGTGGGTCCTGCTTGTGCAATGGAATTGGCAGGACGTACCACTTGCGGAAGGGAATTGGCGGGGTGGGAAAGAATCAGCGGGGGCATAAGCACCCTGTTGGATTCTGCCCGTACAGTTTTCAATAGCACTAGCTTGACCCATATCGCTGATGCTTTTGTGCTTTAATTAATACTTTATATGGAATTTCTATTGTATTTCTTATTATTTGAAATCATGTGCTGCCTCAGGATTCCTGTGTTCATGGGTGGAATTGTTTAAATAAATACATAATGAAAATAACTTGTAGGTAACTTTTAAAAAAGCAGGGAGTCATGTTGATGTTTCATGCGATGGGAACAACATTAAAATATTCTTACCAGGTGACCAAACCTGAATGCATTCAGTTTCTTCACACCCTCACCTGAGATAAACAATTTTGGTGTAGAGAAGGAGAACACACTGGCTGGTACATTGCCTTTTAAACACCCCCCCCCCAATTGTGGTGCATCAACATTTATTTATTTATTATTACCATTTATATACTGCCTTATTTGCTAAAAAGCCACCAAGGCCATGTACAACCATTTAAAGTATGGGCTTTCCCCCACTCCAAGTGGGAGCTATAATATTTAAATTGGCTCGAAGATCAGGATTGTAGCAGCGTACAACAGTATAGTTGAATTAAACACAATCAGACATCTGAGGAATGCTATTTTAGGAGAATTCTGTTCTTTACACCATGGTATGAAACAGCAGTAGTAGCCACTCATACTGTGAAAATATGACACATGAAAAAGGTTTTTTTGACTGTACCAGAGGGAATTTGGTGATTTCTGAGGTTAGTCAATCAGAATGCAACACGAATGTATATGTAAGTGCCAAAAATAATGAACCCACATTTATATTGATAAAAAAGGGAATTATTTTCCAGTCAATGGGTATTCTGAAAATGTGTTTGACTGGAGATAGAAGCATGCCAGATATTTAACTTTGAGTTACATCATTTCCTTGCTGTACGGTTTGACCTCCATACCGGAAGTTCTGGCACATTTTATATTCCTGGACCGTTAATTTATTGCAATGCCAGGGCCTTGTGTTGTTGCTGGCTTATGTTTCATTGGCTTCATGCTTTTCCTGTTGCACATGGCTACTTCTCCCCTGTGATAATTAAAGCATCAATGAAAAGTGAACTTGAATGAATTCTTAATCCTGGAAATGACCTCCACAAATTAGCCTAAAGCATTCCCTATGGGTACCACTTGTCATGCATGAGTGAGGAAAGTTCATCTGCTGAGATACCAATGCTACTTTTTAAAGGCAAGACCTCCCTTGCACCTGGCCCATATATTGTGCACAGCTGCATAGCCATCAAAGCCAATGATTTATTTATTTATTTATTTATTTATTTAATTTTTTGAAATGATTTATTTATTTTAATCATAGAATATACCTCAGGAGAAAATACTGAAGGCTTCACATTTAGTCTTCTTCACACAGGAATCTTTTAAATCTTGCCCAGTCTATGACTTCATTGTATTATGAAATCCTTTTCAATAGTAGAGAAAGAGTGACTATAGAAAGGTTAAGATGTCGCTTTAATGTGCTAAACTTAAATATGCCAGTTTTCTTGATGAAGCCTGAGTTACATGTTTGCCTTGGGATAGCCAAAGGATGGTGAAACAGCGGATAATGTCACAGGGTCATTCTGAAAATTTATAAAGGACTAAAGAAAGGTTATGTATGGCTAGAAGGCACAAATTCATATCTGCATTTATTTTTACTGTCTTATTTTGTTGAATTTTCTTTTGTGGTTAAAGTATTTTACCGTAAGTTATTCATCTGACATTTAATATCATTCAGAAAGATTGAAACCAAAATATTTTGGAGCTGAATAACTTAGTTTAGGGAGCTGTTTCCATGTTGATCCTAGAGCACTATAAATACATATCAGGTAGCATGGTGAACATCTTTTATTAGACCAATTTCAAAATGATTTGGAAGAATATATTTAAAAAACATATCTGTACAGAAATACAAGACAATGAGCTTGGTAGCCCCACCAAGAGCATCTGGATTAGAATAAATGGGGCAAAGAACAAAACGAACATGGCGGTTGGAGTCTACTACCGACCACCAATCAAGGAGAAGACGAGGATGAAACTTTTGAAAAGCAAATTGCCTTTGTTTCAAGGAGGCATGGTATAGTGGTGATGGGGGACTTCAATTTCCCTGATATCTGTTGGGAGACAAATTCTGCCAAACATGGCTCCTCCAAGAAATTCCTAACTTGTGTTGCTGATAACTTCCTCCTACAGAAAGTGGAGGAAGGAACTAGAGGATCAGCTTTCCTTGACCTGATTCTAACCAACAGATATGAGTTAGTGGATAAAATGGCAGCCACAGGAACAGGAGATGTGAGGTGGCAGCGAGGCGGCCCCGCCAGCAGGTTAGTGGCACCACTAGAAGTGTTCAATTCCTACTTTGGCTCTGTCTTCTCCTGAAGAGGTCTATGTCCCCACTGGCAAACCTGAAGTACACGCTGAAGGGGCAGGATTGCAGCTTGAGATTGATAGGCAAATGGCCAAGGAACATCTGATTACTTTGAATGAGGTCAAATCTCCAGGGCCCAATGAACTGCACCCTAGAGTAATAAAGGAACTGGCAGAAGAACTCTCAGAACCACTGTCTATTATCTTTGAAAAATCATGGAGGACAGGTGAAATGCCAGATGACTGGAGGAGGGCTAATGTTGTTCCTATCTTCAAAAAGGGCAAGAAGGAGGAACCTGGGAACTACAAACCAGTCAGTTTGACATCAGTCCCTGGGAAAATTCTGGAGCAGATTATAAAGCAGTCAATCTGCAAGCACCTTGAAAACAATGCAGTGATTACTAGCAGTCAACATGGATTTGTCAAGAACAGATCCTGCCAGACTAATCTGATCTCATTTTTTGGTTGGGTAACCTCCCTTGTGGACTGTGGGAATGCTGTGGACATAATATATCTTGACTTCAGCAAAGCTTTTGACAAAGTGCCTCATGATATTCTAATTAGCAAGCTAGCTAAAAGTGGGCTAGATGGAACAACTATCAGGGGGATCCACAGTTGGCTACAGAATCAGACTCAAAGAGTGCTTATTAATGATACCTTCTCAAACTGGGGAGAGGTAATGAGTGGGGTACCGCAGGGATCAGTCCTGGGCCCAGTGCTCTTCAACATTTTAATTAATGACTTGGATGAGGAGGTGCAGGGAATGCTTATCAAATTTGCAGTGAAATTATGATTTTGCTTAAAGGTTCACCGGAAACTTGCTTAGACCTATTAGCAGCAGTTTTGCCAAGCCATTCTGAAAGAGCATAATCGCAGTCTAAACTGTCCAGGCAAACACTATCTACTAAAGCTTAACTGAGCATCACTTGAGTCGTCCTAAGGCATCCAGCCATATACATTTTATTAGAAGCAGTAAGCAAACTAAATATCCATCTTTTCCATGTTTTCTTTGAAGTCTCAGTCAGTCCTGGCCTTTGTACAAAACATTAGTATATGCAGAGGTTAGGAGTAGCATTATTGCGACAGCACATTGAATTTTAGTTCTCCAAACTTTCCTAGCTAACGTACCGTGCGGGAAGTTCCTGATCTTTTCCCGGCCCCCTCTTGGCAATGATGACACTGCTCTCTGAGGCACCTCCTCTCAACAGAAAACATCTAGTACCCCTTGTCCCAAATTCATTTAGCCCCCTCTAAAGGGAAAATATCTTGGGTTGGATCCAGGCTTAGTAGACCCATTAAAATAAATGTGGCAAGTCAATCATGATGACTAACTTAAGTCCCATTGAGTTCAATGGGTCTACTCTAAGCATGACTAAGGCTGGATTCAACCCCTCTTCTTTCCCCCCTGCCCAACGATAAGTACTATTTAATTTACAAATAATAGAG
Source organism: Shinisaurus crocodilurus (assembly GCA_021292165.1). Lineage (NCBI taxonomy): Eukaryota > Metazoa > Chordata > Lepidosauria > Squamata > Shinisauridae > Shinisaurus > Shinisaurus crocodilurus. Next base: position 131,138,149 of record CM037881.1, on the reverse strand, counting down.
GTTCTAATTTTAAAAATGAGATGATAAAATGTCAAGGCAAAGCAGATTAATTTAGGAATTTGTAACCTTGATTCAAATGGCTTACTTGCAAGGATAACTTGCTAAGAAAATAAGAGGATTCCATTCACTTTGTTTTAATTTGCATGTTTATGTTCATTCTGATGCTAATTGGGATGTTTTTAAATGTCTCTAATGTACTAATCTAACAAGGACATTTTCAATTAAATGTATCCTAAGTGGGAACTTTAAAACTAAGAGTTAGGCACAAACTAGCAGTATAACGTTTTGCCCATATTGTGCCACTATGCTCTGTTTTACAATTTTGTTCAATATAGGGGAGTATCTTAGTGAAATGCTATTAGCATTACAAAATAATAATAATTTTTTAAAAAAAACTTTGGAGGGGGGAATGCTTTAGAATAGTCCGAATGAATCGAATATACTGTATTAAAATATTGCATAGTGACCATAATTAAAGGAAGAACACATTAGAGAGAGGTACACACAAAAACACACTAGTGGCTTGTCCATAAAGCCAAAACGACAAAGACTCTTGTAGCACTTTAAAGACTAACAAATTTTATATTACTCTCTTTCTGCCTCTCACATACGTTGGCTATATCACATTGACTGGGCACTTTGGAAACTCAAGAATTAGCATGAAAAGTGGTGAGGACGTCTTGGGGAGGGGGGGCGGGAAGGAAAGCAAGTCCTGTAGTATATAAATAAGTTATTATGAGTGCCTAACAGAGTGATCCTCTGACCCCTAGACAGCGTCTGGGAGGGCTATAGGATCTTTCGGATTCCCAGATCTGAGGTCAGAAAAAAGCTCTGACCTTGGAGCTGGTGATCTCACTCCCCGCACCCCTCAGATCTCCCTCACCAATTTGCAGCCAGCATGGAAAGAACTGCACCGGATGCTTCTCTGAGGTCATAACAACAACCTTGGAGAAGGGGTTTAGGGGGCATTCCCACCCAGGGGCAGGGAGAGGAGGAGACACAGCATGATGTATCCTGGCGGGGCCTCAGCCTCCTTCCCTCCCCCTCCGAAGTGCCGCAGTAGATGACCAAAATTGGGCCATCTGGCTGCTTTGCAGAACAGGAGCAGCACAGAGGTGACATAATTCACCTCTGTGCTCCTTCCACTCTGCATGGGATACCCATAATCCTCCGAGTCCAGAGGGTTAAATACGCCACCGTGGATTGCTGCGGCACACGACAGCAGCCATTTTGAATATTCAACCTGCAGCACTTCGTTGCCGCGGCTTATTGTGTCATCTGAACCCAGCAAGAATGGGTTGTTGGTATTAAATAAGCCACAGTGGGCTGCAGCGATTGCGCGAACCGGCCCACTGTGTCACGACTCAAACCTTCTTCAGTGGGTCCTGGATTAGTGACCTGAAGGGCGTCAGGTGTGAATTCAGTCTGTATGCCATCATCCAGCTCAGGGCCAGAAAAGTCTTTCATAGGATGCTTGATCATACTGGCTAGAGACGGTTGCCTTGTGCTTTCTCTGCCTTTCCCTACGTACATCCCTCTCTTAACTTCACAAAACCCAAGCCTGACACAATGGGGGAGACCATGCAGTGTTCAGTTTGCTGAATTATAGCCAGTGAAGTGCAGAGAATGCTAGAGCTAGACATACTTAGGTTCCATCGAAATAAATCAAAATGGCACCAAAGCCTACAAGTATTCTCAGAGATTTGTTCTGTCGCAGATCACCTCTTAAGGAGAAGATTTCGTATCCCTGGTATTCAGATCAACACAAAGCTGTTCAGCTAACTAGGCAAGCCTTCTCCAACCTGGTGGCCTCCAGGTGTGTTGAACTATGATTCCCATCATTCCCAGCATGGTGGGAGTTATAGTCCAGCACATCAGACCGGGGAAGGCTGAATTAGGTCATGCAAAGTCTCCCGTGAAGAGAGAGCCACCTGTCTATCTTTATTCTGGGTCCAGCAGGTGTTTGTACTGATATTATATTTAAATCAAGAAACTTGAGAAACTTTCAAAAACCAAACAGAATAATTACATGATATAAGCAGGGCTTTTTTTCTGCTGGAACTCACCGGAACTGAGTTCCAGCACCTTTTCTTCTATTAATTGCATTACAATTTAATCGCCATCTACTCCTGAGGAAATGTAATCCAAGAGTTCCGGTACCCTTTTCTCCAGGAAAAAAAGCACTGGATATAAGATATATCATGCAATGTAAGAGCAGAGGCAACAATACAATAGTAGTATAGTGGTGGTGGTAACAAGGGAAAACATGTCAAAAGCTGAACTCAGTGGGACTTACCTTCTGAGTAGACATGTATAGGATTTTACTGTAAGGATTCCTTAAGGAGCATACCTTTAAAGCAAAATTTACCCAGCAGATCTTTCTGGCTCTCTCAAAGGAGAAGAGAAGGAGAGGTCAAGATGAGGATAGGTGTTTTTGTTCCAAAATCTCTGGGCACTGATTCTCATATTCATATACAGTAATACCTTGGGTTGCAAGTAACTTGGTTTGAGAGCATTTTGCAAGACAAGCAAATTTTTAAATATTTATTAAAAATTTTTTACTTGATATACAAGCGACGTCTTGCAATACAAGTACTGCAGTACGGCTTAAATTAAAAATCTCTGTACAAATTTTTTTGGGGGGGAATTTCATTTTGATGTGTTTGAAGAGTGTTTTGGATTACAAGCACGTTTCCGGAACGAATTATGCTCTCAATCCAAGGCATGACTGTACTGAATTCTCATGAGCTTGCAAGTAATATGACTTTAGATTACATTTAAGTTTCCTTCCTTTGACCCCAGTGTTCCTGGCTAAGCTTTATTATTAACTGTCTGAAGTCTAAAATATTTTCTGTCATTTCATTCATTTTGGCATCGTAAGCAGGAATAGAATTTTTATCAGCTGAGGGGGCACAATCTAAAAATGCATGTTTAGATTAGACAGAAAAAAGCCCTACAATTCCCAGCATGCCCCAGCCAACCATGGCTGAGGAATGCTGCGAGTTGTAGGACTTTTTTTCTGTCTAAACATGCATAGGATTGTGCCCTAACTAGGTCTTCCACTGAACTCCATCCTGATCAGAGTCACTGTTTTCTCTCTTAATTCATCTGAGAGATAGGGAGATGCTGAAATGCAAGTGGGCAAAGTCTAATCTTCATAGATTTCATAGATCATAGAGTTGGAAGGAGCCTACAAGGCTATCGAGTCCAACCCCCTGCTCAATGCAAGAAACTAGAGGAGGGGTCTCCCATCCAAGTAATAACCAGGCTTGACCCTGCTTAGCTTTCCACACTCAGACAAGCTGAGCCAGCATGAGCCACAGGCCTGTATCTTTGCTTTTACTGTCTGGTAGCTATCAGTTTACCTATTTACTGTCTGGTAGCCACAGGCCTGTTTGTCACTGGTTTAAAACACTGAGCTGACAGAAAAATAGCTAAGAACGGGGTAGAAGTTAGCTAGGCTGAATCACGCTATAATGAGGGTAAATCTAACCGATATTTTCTCTTAATATACTCTGCAGGATCTAGGGCAGTATTCCGTCCTGCCCATGCACCAGCGGGGCCCACTACTTGCAATGGAGAGTTAGCGCTTCATAAAAGAACCCAAGAAAATGAGTGGAAATGCTTGTTTTTGAGATGGCGGAGGTGAGTGGAGCTCTCAGAAAGGAACTCTGTGGATCTTCAATCCAGAAATGACTGTTTCCACTTGTTTTGGGGTTGCTTTACAAAGTTCTAACTCCCCGTTGTGCGAGCAGTGGTCCCACTGGCACAGCATCCATTCACACAAATAGCCTAAGGTTAAAAAATAAAAAAATGGTTAAGGCAAGCTGTTTAAGTATCTTACAAAGTTCAAGAAGGCCAAAACGTGAGTGCATTAAGAGAGAGTGCAACAGCAACTTCCTTGATGATCAGTGATGTATTTTTCACTAACCGCCTTGACAGCTCCATGGAATGTTGACATTAAGTACAGAGCCGTAGACAGCATCTAGAGGGCCATTGGATCTTTCAGATTCCCAGATCTGAAGTCAGAAAAGAGCTCTGACTTTGGAGCTGGGGATCCCCGCTCAGATCCCCCCGACCCCCTCGCAGCTGGCTGCTTCTCCGAGGTCATAAGAGTGACCTTGGAGAAGGGTTTAGGGGGCATTCTAGGGGGTGGGGAGGGGCGGAGACTGGCGCCACCAAGATATGACGTATCCTGGCAGCACCTCAGTCTCCTTCCCTCCCCTTCTGAAGCGCCGCAGTTAGATGGCCAAAGTCTAGCTGCTTTGCAGAGCGGGGGGAGTGCGGAGGCGACCTTCAGCTCTGCGTTCCTCCTGCTCTGCATAGGATGCCTGTGATCCACTGAATTCAGAGGGCGGCAGGCATCCCCACTGGACTGTGCCCTTAGGGTGCAATCCTCTGCATGTTTTAGACAGAAAAACGTCCGGGGAATGCTGAGAGTTGTAGGGCATTTCTCTGTCTAAGCATGCCTAGGATTGTGCCCTTAATGTTACAACATAACATTAAATGCTTAACTGAGTATTAAATTAAATGCTGACTTGATGTGACTAAGGGCCAAAGCACACATTACTTTAAAGACAGAGCTAGCAGCTACCTCTTTCTTCTTTTCTACGCCAGGGTAAGCACAGTGGTCCCAATCCAGATTAGGGCCCTTAATATAGGTATTTATGCTTCTAATGTTCCTTCCGTTTCTATATATGTTTTTCATATTTTTTTATACGTTAGAGGCTGTATCCAGATTATAAGCTGGTTTTTCAGATGCCCTGGTGGAAGTGGACTTCTGCGCCCCCTTCTTCCCTTAAATGCTACACTGAGAGTCAGGAGACTCTGCAGAATGGGGTTAGCTGTGGCGTGCGTGGGTGGAGGAAGGAGGAGGATGGATCCCAAAAATGAGTTGGCAGGAATGTCCATGAGCGGAGCCCTTTCATTCGTGGAAGGCAGATTCTGGATCCAACCCTTTATGTGACCACCTTTGTTTTCAGTAAATGGTTCTACAGGTTGTGGCCAGTGGATCCTAAATAAACGACAGCAGCAAAACTAACGAAGAATCTTGTGGCAAGTTAGCGATGATCAGATTTATTATGGCATCAGCTTTCATGGACTATAGTCCACTTCATCTCAATTGGTGGGTATATTTATAGGCATGGGTGTAAAGGAGAAAAAAAAATAGAAGTTGGAGTTAAATGGTGATGAAATGAATAGTCTGGGACAATTCAACTAGAGCTTAAATATATGCAAAATAAGCACAGTGTGACCCTTCACAACAGCAGTAAGGGTGATAACACAATCATCTCCGTATTGCTGAATAAAGTAACACCTGGGAGTGGAAATCTTTCTGGTATTGGAGGAAAAGATACATTTAAAACAATGGAAGCAATTGCCTTTATGTTGTTAGTATCTGTTGCTAATGACTTCTAAATGTAAACATGATTTTATTCTGTGTGGCAATCTCCACCTTTCATGCTTTTCACCTCAGTTAAATTAAATGCTTAAGAGGGTTTTTTATTTTCCCAAAGGGGATCCCCCCCCCCCCAATTCAGTGCTCTAAGGATGACAAAAACATTTCCAGGTGAAGAATTTATGTCGGGATGGGTGAGAAATTTGTTTCAGCTTGTTTTTGACCAGAATTTATCCAATATGCACCTCCTGGAACTGAACATGGACCCAAATGCAATCTGCAGTCTGAAGTCCATGCATTTCCGAGCGTGCAATGTGATTCACATAACAAAAGCAAAAAAAAGTGTTTCAAAAATGGGCACAAACATGTTACAGTCGATCAGAGAAGAACATGTACATTTCATAATGTGCACGATTGATGCATACATTTGGAATAGTGTGCATTTAAAATGCACAAAGCTCACAATCTGATACGGACACAATTTGGAACATGCTTCAAGGCGGAAATTGGAGAACCTCGACAAGCTCGAGTTTTGCTGATTCACACATCTGTAATTTGTGCAGGCTTGTTATTTGCACATGCTTCCCTATTTGTTTGAGTCTCAGGAATGTTTAGAGAAAAGGAAATAAATGGGCCTATAAGAATAGTTCCCAATGCCAAGTAAACTAGTTTTAATTGAAAGGAATCCTCACATCCTTTTGGTTCAGCAAAAGTTATAACAAAAATTATGTTTTCAGCAGAGTTTACAAGGATTTGGATGAGTATGTTGTGCTATGATTTTACCTTTGCTAAAGAACTTCCCTAATCCAACCACACAGGACAAGATTTTTAGGACCACTCAGCCCCTGTTCTTCAGGAGTGTGGTATAGGATTTCCAGATTCCATACTGTCTTCTGGTGTAGGAGCTCAATCCTTGTGTAGGACATTGAAAAATAGAGGTGCACAATAATTTTGTAAACAGATGTAACAAATATGGCAGGAAGTGCCAGGCATAATTCTAAATGTATGCATCTACACAGAAGGATTGAAACTGGCCCCTTCTTCTCCACTTTTTAATATATGACTATTAGCCAAACCATTTCAGTCAAGAATCCACATATTCTGAATTCGTCCTTGTTCCATACTTCAGTAGGACTGTTCTGGAGTAAATGAATTCTCAACTGTGTGTCAATAAGCATTGTGTTGAAGATTACCCTAGGCTAAACTTGGAGTGCTACCTTTCATGTAACCTGCTATTTATTCTTAATATTCTGACTAATTATTTTGGTCATTCATTCAGGAAAATACATTTGACAGTGTGCAGTGAATGGTAATGACCCTGAAATAATTCCCCCGCAGAACCTGACACTTCTATTTAAGCACAGATAGATATTTAGTATTCTGCTCATAGATTATTATTATTTTTTGTCAAAACACCACTGTCACTATTTTGGATGATTATATACCACTCTGGGAAGATGCAGTTACATTTAATCACCTTCTCCACAAGACCTCCTGGGGTATGGGCATGAAATGTTGCTTATAAAAATCAATAACCATGTGTTGCCTGGCAGCAGAAAATGGTACAAGAAAGATAAAACAGCTTTTCAGGAATTTGTCGGGGAGCAACCACATTCACCTCCCTTGCCATAGAAAGCCAATTCTGTGCTCTGGAAAGTACGGTATGTTTTGCTGGCAAAACATGATGATTGTCTCTTCAGAGTTGGTTTCTGAAATCTAAATAATATTTCTTCTAAATGTGAATAATTCATCCTGAAATTGTATGAGTTTATAATTCTTCACACAATAATTTACTGCTTTTAATTTAATTGTTTAAATCTCAGGGCCTGCCCCAGCTGGACTTCCCTCCCTGCCACAGGGCCATCTTCCACCAACTGCCCTGAGGGAAGGATTCTGATTTTATTTTTAAAAAAATTGTTAATATTGTTTATTGTGATGTTATTTTTATGTTACTTGTAAGCCACCTTGGCAGGGTTTGTATCCTGAAAGGTAGCATATATATAATTTTAATAAATAATATAATAAAATAAAATAGTCCCCTGTAAACTTAATTTTGCCACTTCGTGCAAGATTCCTGATATATATATATACACCACTCATTCGTGAAAACGTTGGAAGAGGCAAGTCCCTTGCTTACTCATAAGCCTCTCTGCCTATCTGTTCAACTATAATCTGCTTTTGATTTCCTTTAAACTTCTTAGCCCTGCTTTGTGTATGTTGATGTGCCATAAAGTTCTAAGGCGTATAAATAGCAGATGCAGTGCTAAATCCATGACTACACTAAATCACATGAGACTGCAAGTGGAGAGTGATATGTTGGAAGGGCCCTCACAAAACATACAGGGAATTAACAAATCAGGGAGAAGGCTGGGAAGAAGAGTATCACTTCAGATGGCCAGGCTGGTATTGGTGGTGGCTCACATGACTGAATGCTCCTCTATAAAAAAAAAAAAAAACCCAAATTCTCTGCATATACAGAAACTAGATATTTTGCCCCTTTCACCTAGCTTTTTATGTGCATTGATGTTTTTTTCTTCCATGGAGGAACACTTAAGCATGTCAGCGGCCTCACCTGCAGTCAGACATGTTACCTGCTCTTGGTGGGAACTAGACCCATCCTCCCTTGGGTCCTTCAATTCCTGTCATTGAGCCATCCTTCTGCCATGATGGCCATGGTGTGCAGCAACCCATTCCTTCAGCAATTTCTTCCTTGCCGATGTAGACCTTAACACTAGGGAAGACTGTCTTCACTACCCCTTTGTTATTGAAACCTGTTTCCTCCATCCCTAATCTCCCTCTATTAATTAATTAATTAATTAAGTTATGACACTTATAACTAAAAGTGCTCAAAGAGTTGCACTGGCTACCAGTTGTTTGCCGAGGCGAATTCAAGGTGTTGGCGTTGACCTTTAAAACCCTGTACGGCTCCAGTCCAGTTTATCTCAAGGAACGCCTCCAGCAACATCAAGTAGGCCGCTCAACAAGATTTGCCATGGAAGGCCTTCTCCCTGTCCCATCAGCCAGAGAAACCAGGCTGGTGGGGACTAGGAGGAGGGTCTTTTCTGTGGCAGCCCCCAATTTATGGAACTCTCTCCCCAGTGACCTCCGCCATGCCCCTTCCTTGATTAGCTTCCGCCGTGCATTAAAAACGTGGCTTTTCAGGTGGGAATATGGAGTGGGTTAGGATTTTAAAGTTTTGTACTGTTTTTAATTGTGTTTTACACTCTGTTTTTTCTTGTATTTTACTGGACTGTACATCGCTCAGAGTGGCTGGATAACTGGCCAGATGGGCGATTCAAAAATAATAATAAATAAATAAATTGCTCTGCATTTATCATAGTTTGTAAGGCATCTGGACAGGGAGAGCACCCTTTCTGTGTTCTGTACAGCACAGATAACATCATAGGCCTTTGAAAGCCCAAAGACACAATTTCAGCTGGATCACCGCATCAGGAGAAGTGTATATATGGAGAGACCTAGGAGAAGCAGGCAAAGTCCCAGAATCTGGGTTGCAGTCTGACCTCAGATGAGACACACCATTGATGCTGCCACCATTTTCCTTTAAGAAAGCTGCGCATAGTGAGGTGGGTGCTTGCCCATCTGTGAGAATTCTGAAATGGCTCACAATGGGCACTTGCACATCAGCAGAGAGTGCAAAAGTCCTAGTGAGACTCCCCGAGGAGACTAGTAACAGAAAATTAGAGAAAGATAAGAACAAGAAGGGTGCAAAATTAAAAGTGGGTCTCCAACTGAAGGCTGGGATTACAGATAGATTCTGAAAAAGTTGAAAACCAGTTACAAGTCTTTAGATTGGTGCTGCTGCATTGTTTGAGCTTCAGTTCTAGAACCCCTTGTGAGGTTTATTCTAAAGCATATGCCTTTTCTCAGAGAATGGCAGCTGAAAGGACATGGTGTGTATGCCTTTCTCCCGATATCTACTCTGGAAGAGGCTTTTGTTAATTCCCTTTTCCCTTTCAGTCAGGATTCTAGGACAAGATTGTCATTTTTAGTGCTAATGCTGAGGGACTTGCACTGGCTACTGGGGGACTTGAAAGCATTGTTTGTTTTAACTTTTAAAGTCCCCATATGGTATGCACCTGGCCTTCAGGAAGATACGCTTCTCCCTATATGGGTCTTCCTGTCATCTAAAATGATTGGGAATCAAAATTTGTAGCATAGGAAAAAAATAGTGCACAAATGCCTTCAATAAATGCATAAGTATAAATAGATAAGAGTTTGCTCAGAACCGCCTCTGTAAGAAACCTATCATCTAGTGGGGTAGGAGAAGGGTTTTCAGCAGATGCTTTGACCTTATATAACTTTTTCTCCCCAAACACCTGTAAATGCTAAGGCTGTGATGCTACACACACACCTACTTGTTGTGAGTAAGCCCTAATGAGTAAGGGGGGTGGTTAATTCTGAATAAACATGCTTAGGTTTGGGCTTTTGGTCTGTTAGATTTTAAGAAGAAAAATAAATGTTGTTTGGAGAAGCTTTGCATGCTTAGTTGTTTCTTAGATTGATTTTAGAACACATTTTCTATAGCTTCTAAGACTACCGTGGGTCTGCCATGTTTATAGGAATCTATGCAGCCACTGTTTGAGTTAATCTCATATTTACATGCTTATTATTTTGATTGCCAAGTAGGCTGAAGTAATTTGGTGAGTTATTTGTGAGTCATAAGATGGCTTATGGTGCTAAATGTGGCCAAAACAGCCTTAGAGGAAGAGGACAGAATAGATGAGGCACTGTCAGTGGAGCGAGAAACTGAAGTTGTTTCGCTAGCAATGGTACTTTGGTAATTCTCCAGCCTCTTAATCATTTGTCTTTAAATATAATATTGTGCAAGCACATTTCTAGGCTTGGCAAGTTACTAAACACATGAAATGTTTGTAGTTTCTTAAGACTGATACAGCAGGATTCATTTTTCCAAAGTGACTTTTGTGTCTGCATCTGAAATGTTGCATGAACAATTAGGTAACACTTGAGAGTGTGATGTTATACTGTACATTCTGCAGATGTGACTGTTGTAGTTCTCCAATTTCTATTCAGAGAACCAATAAAATCTTGATATACAACACAGGCCATTTGGGGGAGGAAAGTATTAAGAAAAGACATTTTCATCAATAAGTACCATTATTATTTTATTTCTTTCTATACAACTTTACCTTAAAAGCAGTGTACAATACAGATTTAAAGAACAGAAGGGAAAGGGATGTAGTGGGAAAGTTGGTGGAAGGGGGGCTGTGTAATCCACTTGCCTTTTGCAATCTCGGGTTTTTTTTATTGAGTGCTGTAAAGGATTGAGGCCTACTCAGGCTTGAGTTTGTTGAAGCCTGAAGGCCCAAACACTTCCCTCGAGTAGTGAAGCCTGAAGGCCCAAACACTTGGAAGGGAGGGGGAGTTTGAGAGTTTTAAGTTACCCAATAGAAGTTAAGAATTAGATATCCTATTCAAGATCACATGATTATAACCTTCCATTCCTGGGAAGGCTATATATGTGGGGTGTGGTCAGCTAGCAGTCAGTGTGCTGAGAGAGAGCCAGAAGCAGCAGCAGAGAAACAGCACAGAAGAAGCAGAGAGAGAGAAAGAGAAACTGGCTGCATAGGATATAGGTAGTCTGATTCTGAAGTTAACTAGAGAACATTTGTTTGTTTGTTTGTTTGTTTTATTTTATCATACTTGCTTTTGAATTATAACCACTCTATTAAGTAAAGACCCTAATATAATAAGTAAAGTGCTGTTGTTTACCCTGGAGTTTGGAGTGACTTATTCACCACGTCTGCAGCCTACACCCATGCTATTGGAAGCTGTAAAAGGACTTGATCTCCTGGAACGGGAGGGGTTTTGAGGAGAGGCAGAGATCTCCCAAAGGAAGGTTAAGGGGTCCCTGCAGTAGCGAAACCTTGACAGATGGTGGCAGTGGAGCGATCCTGAACAGTGAGATTAAGCACTCCAAACAGCAATTGGGTTTTTTTACTAATAGAGCTGGCAAAAGCAGTGTATGTTTTAACTTCAGGACTGCAGAATAGGGACTCAGTGAGGCTAGTAAAATGAGCCAATACCTCTCTATGAATAAAACTGCCCTGATAGAGCAGTGTAAAAAGGACAATTTGCCATGGGAGGAGAAAACAGCAGAGGAACTAAAAGTTATGCTGATCTCCCAGGCGGCAATAGGAGGAGCTGCACCCTCTAGCCCTAGTGTAACAGGACCCCAAACAAAAGAATGGGAGCTCCGTGAACAGGAACTGCGGCTAGTGGCAAAGCAGAAGGAAGAAGAGACCCGGTTACAGTGGGAGAGGCTTCGTCAGCAGGAAGAACAACGCAAACATGAGGAAAAGGCACGGCAGGAGCAACTTAAAGCTCAAGAGGAACAACGCAGACATGAGGAAAAGCTGCACCAGGAGAAACTGCAAGCCCAAGAGGAACAACGCAGACACGAGGAAAAGGCGCGGCAGGAGCAACTTAAGGCCCAAGAGGAACAACGCAGACACGAGGAAAGGATGATGCAATTGAAACAGGAGCAGCCGGTCAGAGTTACCCCGAAGGACTTCACAGCATACACCCCAGGAGAAGACCCACAAGTGTTCCTGACCACTTTTGAAAGGGCAGCACAGACGTGGGGACTGCAGGAGGGTGATTATATGAAGTTTGTGCCTAATTTAATCAAAGGGGAGCTGGCAGAGATTTATAATAGCATGCCAGAGGGGGAGGCTGTTTCCTATGGTCAATTCAAAGAAACGGTGTTTAAAAGGTTCAGGTTAGGCCCTGAGCACTTTAGGAAAAAGTTCAGAGGGTTAACACCTCAACCAGGTAAAATCTATGGTAGAGTTTGCAACAAAATTAAAAAAACCTGCTATTAAAATGGGTGGATGGAGCAAAAGCTGACAACAGGGAAAAGGTGTTAGAGCTTATGGCCCTGGATCAGTTTTATTTTCGGTTGCCCAGAGAAATAAAACTGAAGGTTAAGGATAAAGATCCTGACACTGTAAACCAAGCTGCAGAAATAGCTGACAAATTGATTGAAAACCGGGAAGGGTTAGGCCCCAGGATTGAGTCTGAGAAGAAGGGGGGGAAAGGGGAAGCCCCAAGTAAAAAGGAGTTCAAAAAACCTCCTTTTGATCCTTCTCACCCCAGAGACCGGGCCTGCTATTCGTGTGGTCAGACAGGCCACATCAGGAGTAGCTGTCCCAAGTTACAAGCAATAACACCAGCTAACCCAGGTAGTCCTAAACCCGAACAAACCAAGCCACAAGGTGTAGCAAGCATAAAAAAAACCTTATAATTGTGGATTTGTGATCACCAACAGGGAAGAGGTTAATAATCAGTTTAAAGAACCTGTTTATGTAAAGGATAAGACCATTATGGCAATGTTGGATTCTGGAGCTGATGTTTCTCTGATCCGGGCAGATTTGGTGACACCTGAAGATTTGGTACCAGGAATGTCTATTGAGATCCAGGGAGTGAATGGTCCCTCCTTTGAAGTCCCAGTAGCAAGGTTATCCATAGAATGGAGGGGATGGAGGGGTCTGTAAGAAGTTGGGGTGATGGAACCTCCAACCCAATTTGCCCCTATCATTGTGGGAAGGGATATAATGGGACCTGAAGCTCAAATATGTGTGGTAACCCGCAAGCAAAAGGAAAGGGAGGAAACTTCAAGACAGGACCAGGTAAAAGCTGATGGGGTAAAAGAAAAGGTACTAGAGGTACAACCCACAGTGATTCCGGAAGGTCCAAAACCAACCCCAGACCCTCCCCAAACCGAAACAACAGAACAAGCCTCCATGCAACCTGTTGACCTGAAAGCCAGTGAACCAACCGAGGCAGGTGGTTCTGTAGAGGAGAAGGCACTAGAGACCCCCTTTCCTGATTTAAGAGGAGTAGAGGAATTCAAGCAGGGAGTCCTCAGTGATCCTAGTTTGGAGCCTCTGAAAAGAGTAGCTCTCCCTCAAGAGAAACCCTTCTCTGAGGAAAGAAGGGAGCAGATTATTTGGGAGAAAGGATTGCTGTACAGGCTGTGGTTACCAAAAACCCAAGAGTTAACCTGGGAACCACTAAAGCAACTGGTAGTACCTAACCAATTCCGGATAAGGTTGCTAGAACTAGCCCATGATGTGCCATGCGCAGGGCACTTGGGGAAAAACAAGACTAAACAAAGGCTCATGGCAAACTTCTTTTGGCCTGGAATTGCTAAGCAAGTAGCAGAGTACTGCAGGTCTTGTGAAACCTGTCAGCGTGTGGGGAAGGCAGGACATCACAGTAAAGCCCCTTTGCAGCCTCTGCCTATTATAGGAGAAGCTTTCTTCAGGGTGGGCATGGATATTGTAGGGCCTTTCACTAAACCCACCCGCAAGGGAAAAAAGTACATCCTCACAGTGGTGGATTTTGCCACAAGATACCCGGAAGCTGTAGCACTAGCCTCTATAGATGCTCCATCTGTAGCTGAGGCATTGCTAACCATATTTTGCAGAACTGGATTTCCCTCTGAAATCTTGACAGATTGTGGGTCAAATTTCCTCTCCGAGATAATGGAATGTCTGTGGAAGTGTTGTGGGGTAAAACACTTGAAAACCACTCCTTATCACCCACAATGCAATGGAATGGTGGAAAGATTTAACGCCACACTCAAAGGAATGATTAGAGCTTATGTAAACACACACCCAAATGACTGGGATGACAAACTGCAACACCTACTTTTTGCCTACAGGGAAGTTCCACAGGAATCAACGGGATTCTCACCTTTTGAGCTGTTGTATGGCAGAAGAGTGAGAGGCCCTCTTGATCTCCTAAGGGAAAACTGGGAAGGTAAACTCGTAGAAAACAAAACCTCTGTGGTGGATTATGTGTTAAAACTTAGACAAACCCTAGATACACTCTGTAAACTAGTTCAAGCCAATGTAACCAAAGCCCAAGAGGTGCAAAAGTTCTGGTATGATCAAAAGGCACTCTCTAGAGTATTTGAGGTAGGGGATCGGGTAATGATATTTCTTCCCCTGCGCAAAGACAAGCTTAAGGCTGCTTGGGAAGGCCCCTACACAGTCAGATAAAAAATGGATGATTTAACCTATGTGGTGGTTAAAGAAAAATCTGAAAAAAGACCAAAGGTAGTACATGTAAATATGATGAAGCCACACTATGAGAGGAGTGGAGTAGTTTTACAGGTGCAGAAGATGCCAGAGGTAGTATACTTAAGGCACAGGGTTGGAAATGGCCATATCACACCTTTATGGGACAAGGTTGAAGCTATCAGAACCTGGGACATACCTACAACCAAGAAACAGGTCAGGTCATTCTTGGGATTTGCTGGGTATTACAGGAGATTTGTTCCCCATTTTGGTGAAATTGCTGGACCTTTGACTGATCTAACCAAGAAATGTAAACCTGACAAAATTGTGTGGACTGATGAATGTCAAAGAGCTTTTGATAGACTAAAGGACATTTTAAGCTCAAAGCCTGTGTTAAGAGTACCTGACTTTGAAAAAACCTTTATTGTAGCTACAGATGCCTCTGAGACTGGCATAGGTGCTGTATTGTTACAAGACTATGACTCTGTTAAACATCCAGTAGCCTACCTGAGTAGGAAGCTTCTACCCAGGGAGAGAAACCTGTCTACGATCCAAAAAGAATGTCTGGCAGTAGTGTGGGCTCTGGACAAGCCCAAGCCTTATGTTTTTGGACAAGAATTTACTTTATGGACTGACCATCATGCCTTGCAATGGATACAAACAATGCAAAATACCAACTCCAAGCTTCAGAGATGGTTTTGGAAATTGCAGGAATTTCAAATGAACATTGAACATGTGCCTGGGAAGGAGAATGTGATAGCTGATGCTTTGTCTAGGAAATAACCAAAAAACAGTTGCCTTTTGTGTAGGTTAACGTTTCACAATTCTCTTCTGTAAAAGGGAAATTGTTCCACTTGAGAAGAAGGGGGGGAAGATGTAAAGGATTGAGGCCTACTCAGGCTTGAGTTTGTTGAAGCCTGAAGGCCCAAACACTTCCCTCGAGTAGTGAAGCCTGAAGGCCCAAACACTTCAGGATGGGAGGGGGAGTTTGAGAGTTTTAAGTTACCCAATAGAAGTTAAGAATTAGATATCCTATTCAAGGTCACATGATTATAACCTTCCATTCCTGGGAAGGCTATATATGTGGGGTGTGGTCAGCTAGCAGTCAGTGTGCTGAGAGAGAGCCAGAAGCAGCAGCAGAGAAACAGCACAGAAGAAGCAGAGAGAGAGAGAGAAAAACTGGCTGCATAGGATATAGGTAGTCTGAAGTTAACTAGAGAACATTTGTTTGTTTGTTTGTTTGTTTTATTTTATCATACTTGCTTTTGAATTATAACCACTCTATTAAGTAAAGACCCTAATATAATAAGTAAAGTGCTGTTGTTTACCCTGGAGTTTGGAGTGACTTATTCACCACGTCTACAGCCTACACCCATGCTATTGGAAGCTGTAAAAGGACTTGATCTCCTGGAATGGGGGGGGGGGTTGAGGAGAGGCAGAGATCTCCCAAAGGAAGGTTAAGGGGTCCCTGCAGTAGCGGAACCTTGACAAGTGCCCAGAAGGAAGGATTTCAAAAAGTGAGCATACCTTGAGATGAATCAACGGGAGTTCATCATCATCATCAGGCGATCACTCATGACCGAGTAAGATTGTCTTCCAGGATAAAAGGAGGAAATTCTAAAGAAGATTGTGTAGACTCTATGGTCCTGTAAAGGATTCATTTGACGTGCTTTTCGCTTAGCACGTTTCTCCCTTTCACCTTGCACTAGGGCTTCTTCAAAGTCCCTGGAACCTTTGTGAAAGGCCAACCTCCATTTAGATGGTTCATGGGCCAGAGCTTCCCAGTTTTCGATATTTATATTGCTTTTTTTTAGATTAGGCCCAGTAGGCCCAGATCAGCCAGCTTTCATAAAGCTTCAGAACGCCTCTGCATGTTGCTGGGACAACAGTTCCTTTTGAGTGTGTTCCAGCCAGCACAGATCTGTCCTAACCAATTCTGTATAGCTTGACTTGACTTTGTTCCATCAGGCTTGACTTGCTTCATTGGACTTAACTCTGCTCCATTGGATGTGCCATCTGCCTTTCTAGTAAGTGGCACTAATGCAGGTAAGTTCCTCTAGGAACCTTGAGTCGAGCTAGATAATACATAGATTATCAGAATTACATCATCAGAAATAATATCAAGTATTGGCCAGCTCTTCACATGATATAAATCTTTATAGAAATTAAGACATTCACTACAAACTCTCTGGAGAAATTTATGTTTACAGGACACTTGGGCTTGGAGCCAATGTTACGCAAGCAGACTTCCACTTGTGCAAGGAGACTTCCCCATCCAGCTCTCCTGTGCATCCCCAGATCTGCTCCGGTGGGTTCCCCAACTCTCTGGAGCAGATTTGATGAGCATGGGAGGCAAGCTGCAGTGGGATTGGAAATCTGTTCCACCTGCAGTCTCCTTTTCACTGGTGGAACAACATCATTTGATACAACCCTCAGCTACAAATCAAAATGCAAGTTTGTCATTTTATCAGTGACTCACAAGGACCCTTGTTAGTGCAGAATTCTAATTCCTTCCATTAGGAACACATGAACTGGACAATAGAATTAGTAATTCATTATGTAATTGGTCACTATCAACTTGAGCACCATGATATAAATGTAATGTAAACTGGTTCAACAAAGCCCAAATAAAGGCCAATCATACGGCTACAAAAATGAAGAAATAATTAAGAGGAAACACAACATGCCATGCATGCTGAACTCTCTTTCCAGAAGCCTTCCAGATGATTTCTTATTCAGCATAATTGTCCTTAATTGATTGACATTGTTAGGAACTTTGTGTCCACTCTGCTCAGATTCACAGATCTGCTGCTTAGAGACCAAGGGACCGTATCTGAACCACTTCATGATTAAAGACCTGGAGGCAAAAATCATTCAACCCAGCCCAGAATCATAACTATAAAAAGATGCAAATAAAGAGGAAGAGAAGAGGAGGGAGTACTTATGAGGTTAAGAATTTATATGAGTGAGCAGGGGAGGGATTGCTCTGAAAAGTTGGCTCATGACAGAAGGCCTATAGCATGGAACATTGCCTCATATTGGGTGAACTAGGAAGCCATTAATTGATGAATTAGCGGTCATACAGATGGACTTTAGGGGTAATATCCAACACTTCAAATTGTAGCTGGCAATGGACTGGAGCCAGTGCAGTTGCTGTAAAATAGATGTTACATGCGCTTAAGGATGAGAACCAACCGAAACCCTTGCCACCACATTTTGGACCAGAAGTTCCCGGTGTTTTCTGATCTTTCTAGGAATGGGTGCAGATGGTACCGCAGCACAAGATGGGCAAAAGCACCCCCTGGCCACGACTACCTTTGCATCCAGGAGCAAAGCCGGGTCCAGGAGTACTCCCAGACTGCAAACTCAAAGGGGAGGGCTATCTCATCCACAACAGACTCAGTCCCCAGAGGAGCGCCTCTGCTCGTCTGGATTAAGCTCTAAATCTCTGGACAAACTCTCCCAGTGGCTTCATGTGACGGCTGATTTCAAAACCACTTATTGAAGATATGCTGCAGTGTTTACTATTTGACAGGACTGATAGTCGCCATCGAATACTGGTATTCTCAGAAGTTCTTTCTTCAGGGAGCTTCTGCATCAGCTTGTTGTTTGCCAAGGGATAAACTGTTGTGGCAGGGTTTTGGACAGAATGAATGCCTTGGTGCCAGCCCTTCGTGGCTCAAGACTGTTGCCGCTGTCAGGTCTTGGGTAAAGAGGAAAGGGTGGTGGTGTCTCAAGGGGTCGAGGGGGGGGATTCACAGGCAGGTTGGTGGGAGTGGCATTTGGCTCTGCTTGGTCTCCAGTTCATGGGGACTGAGTACAATGTGACCTGAACTTCTGAATGGGCGTGACGATGAAAGGTTTTGACTGAAGTGAACACTTGTGGATATTTCTTTAGTCAATGAAGCAGTATCATTTATTTATTTATTTATTTATTTATTTATATTTATACCCTGCCTTTTTATCCTGAAAGGAACCCAAGGCGGCTTACATAATCCTCCTCCTCCTCCTCTCCGTTTTATCCTCACAACAACCCTGTGAGGTAGGTTAGGCTGAGAGGCAGTGACTGGCCCAATATTATGAGCAATAACCAGTACAACAGCAAGAGGAAAGAAACAATTTTTGAAAGCAACCAAAAAAAAAAGAACTTGGGAAGACGGTCCAGTCTATTGCCTGGGTGTCGTATTCACACACAGCCCTACGTTCATGGATGGCTCTGCTCGTGTGGGATGGGCCCGACAGTGTAGGAAGGTCAGCAGCAGGGGGAATTACTTTTGCAAGCAGTGCCTGTGGAAGGCAAAGGATGCACTGAGGGACTGGATCATCTCCTTGGTTTTAAAACATTTTTGAAACTCCCCACCCATAAATATACCTTTTAGAAGAGCAACGGTTTGTACAGGGCAGGGAAGTCAAATGTTCTGTCTTTTTATATGTCACTCTGTGGACTCTTTCAACTCCCCTCTGCCTTGGTTATACTGACTAGAGGATTCATCTATCTCCATGACCTAAGGCAATTTCGTCTGACCAACTTTTCAGTTGTCAGCAAGCATCAAGCGACCTCTGGATGCTGGTGGACAGATTTTTCTCATGAGACATTGCATGCAGCACGTGTCAAATCAGATGTATTAACATTAAACCCAAGAATGGCAATAGAGTGTAGTAAATGTAGTGCCTGAAGGCCAAATCCCCTAGATAAGACATAGATAGCATGTAAGCCAACAGACAACAGAATGAAGCAGTATTTAGTCTGAGTGAGGGCCCCGGGGTCACTAGGGCATAGGCCTGGAACCTGTTTAGAAACCCAGAACACTGCTTTTGAGTGGAATGGCTGTAAGTTGTAATAAACAGAATCCCACTGAAAACCTCTCTTTTGTAAATTGAGGCCTGACATTAAGAAAATTCTCTGTAAACGTTCTCCCAATACAAACTTGTTATTTTCAAAACAAACCCTGTAGTATCATTCATTGGCAGAAAAGACTTGCGGATATGTGGGATTGGTGGGGTGATGTCACAAACGCATACCATGAAAAAGAAATATTAAGGATTCTTCACAAATTATTTCCCTCAGATTTAACAAAATAAATAATGCAATCTTTCATCAATAATAATAATAATAATAATAATGTGCAGTCTCAAGTACTCACTAGCCTCTCCTTCTGAAAATAAATGTGACTGAGAGATCAACATTATTTTAGAATTAAAGCACAAGTGGCTGAACTAATGTTCCACATAAGTGAAAACATGAATTCCTTCAGGGGAATCTTAGGGTCCCACAGGGAAGAAGTGACCTATTTGCATTTTCTTATTCATTTGCTTTCAGGATGTCTTCAGGAGAAAAGCTCCTCTAGAAAAGTATAGAAATATCACAATACGAACTAGACCTTATTCATCTTGGCCTTCTCGTCTTGATCAGGCTTAACTGAAGCACAGCTGCATCCAACTATCACTAAATAATGCAGGCAACCTTGAGCCAATGGGCCCACTCAGGGCTGATCTAGCCATTCTGCCAAGGATGGGGAAGCTCTGGCCCTCCAGATGTTGTTGGACTGGAGCTCCAGGCATTCCTAACCATTGGTCAGCATTGGCTAAGGCTTATGCTATTGGAGGTGTTCAGTGCCATTCTGCATGTTTAAGGAGCCCTGGGTGCTGGTTTCATAGATTTCATAGATCATAGAGTTGGAAGGGGCCTACAAGGCTATCGAGCCCAACCCCCTGCTCAATGCAGGAAACTAGAGGAGGGGTCTCCCATCCAAGTCATAACCAGCCTTGACCCCGCTTAGCTTTCCACGCTCAGACAAGCCGAGCCAGCGTGAGCCACAGGCCTGTTGTGGAGATCCTACACACAGCACCCTTTTGCATGCAGGGAACTGGATTCAGCAAGTGATTCTAAGCACAGAGAAGAAGGTGGTAACAAATTATATTTAAAAAGGGAACGTTTCAAACTAATGAAGACTAGGGATATTGGAGAAATCCACAATGGAGTCAATGAGTTGGGATTTCTATGAATCTGACTTGTGGATTCCTCAGCAGACTGGCTTTTCCTGAGTTGCATGGATTCCGCGGACTCACAGACGGTTTTTGTTTTACTTTCCATAATTTTATGTAAATTTAGTTGTAGAAAAATATGGGGGGGGGGAAACCACTGACCAAAAATGTGCATTTCCCCCATAGACTAAAGCACGAAAATGCACATTTTGGAGGGAATCTGTGCATTTTTGGAAGTGTGAATTTGCACAAATGAGTATGACTGCATTTGCGCAAAATCTGATTTTGTCAATGAGTGGACGGTAGAACAAAAGGAGCCGGCCTGACAATCTGCGAAACACAGATGGAACAGATTTAACAAAGTCTGTATATATCCCTAATGAAGACACCCCCACTCCCTCCTGAGCTAGAGGAAGAAATTACATTTCTTAAATGATCCAAGACTGTTAGATTCTGCTCAACCCCACCACTGAGATAAGAGGCTTGCCTTGCCTCAGGCAGAAATAATGAGTCCTTCTTCAGTAATATAAGCATTCCATTTCATAATAATAAATGAAGGGTTTGAACTGATTAGTAGATGTTATAAAATATATTACAAGCATGTATGAGATACATTTATAGCAGACTGATAGCACAATGTGAAAAATTATTAACAAAAAGTCTACAGATATATTGAATTACAACACTATAATATTAGATCAGTGATTTAAGGCACCTATTAATGATCAATAATTGTGAAGTAGTGACAGATGAAGTAGTGACTTTCTATGTAAAGTGTGAAAAATACAAAAAAGCAAAGAGCAGCTGTGCTGTTTTATTTATTTATTTATTATTATATTAATACCCCGCCTTTTTTCCTGCAAGGAACCCAAGGCGGCTTACACAATCCTCCTCCTCCTCCTCTCCATTTTATCCTCACAACAACCCTGTGAGGTAGGTTAGGCTGAGAGTCATTGACTGGCCCAAAGTCACCCAGTGAGTTTCATGGCTGAGCGGGGACTAGAACCTGGATCTCCTGAGTCCCAGTCCAACACTCTTACCACTATGCCACGCTGGTTTAAAGTGTATGCGTACTTGACTGCATTCCTGAAATCATGCATGCAGACAAAGATGCACTAAAATAAGAACTAAGACTGCCTGAGTAAGACCCCTTTTCTGTTCAGATTGAAAAGAGTAACAACCAAGTTTAGGGATTACTTAGCCACATGTTCTCCTATTTTAATAATATAAATCCTTAAGAGCAACAATTTGATTCAAAGATCGATTCCCAATTGTTGGTTTCCAATTTGTCATTTGTTACAGTCACATTAATGGCTAGAATATAGCCCAGCCCATTTCCAAACAAGAGATGGAAACCAGGCAGCAAATTCTGTCCCATACTTCATTCTGGTTTCCACACACTGTTCCTTACTCGGTTTCTCTTAAGTGGGGAAGAATATCTAAGATTTCGATGGCAACCTAAGTTAATGTTTATTTTGCTTTTCTCTGCTAAACCGAAGTGGAAAGATGCTCTGCCTGAGGCCAAGGAGGTACAAAGATAGAGATGAGTCAGAGGTGGAGGCTAGGGATATACAGACATTGTAAAATCTGTTCCATCTACATTTCGTGGATTGTCAGGGGCCTTTCATTCCATCGTCCACTCATTGACATGATTTGATTTTGCACAAATGCATTAACATGCATTTGTGCAGATTCACACTTGCATAAATTTGCACTCAGAAAATGCGCAAATCCCCCCAAAATGCAATTTTTTCACACTTTAATGTATGGGCAAAATGTGCATTTTCGGTTGGTTTTTTTAAATTTTTCATATTTTCCTACAACTAAATTTGTGTAAAATTACAGAAAGGAAAAAAACTGGTCCGCAAGTCCATGGAATCTGTGCAACTCGAGCAAAGCCAGTCTGCTGCAGAATCCATGGGTCGGATTCTTAGAAATTCGAACTCATTTGGCTCTGTTGTGGATTTCTCTGACTTCCCTAGAGGAGGCAGTTGCTGATCACAACAGGGAGAAGCAGAATGGGATAGTGAATTGGGGGAGCGGGGGTCATCCCAGCCCTAGACTTTGGATGGTCTGGAAAAACTGATTTAACAAACTAGGAGGTGTGGTGCATGAGAGGAGGAGAGAGAAGGAGAGAGTGTGCAAGCTCGTCACGCACCTCTGCTCCAAAAGACCTGAAATGTTGGCCTACCAATGTTATGTCTGAACTGGGTGATAGAGATTTCTCAGATATTGGAATTTGTTTCCTAACATAATGAATAGTCATTAAATATCTCCTGCCTAATTAAAGGATGAAATTAAAGCCACTTCATAGAATGTATAATATAATCTTTATTTTTTCTAAGCTCTTGGAAAGTTACATAACAACCGTGCTTTAGTTAGGACACCATTTATAGACATTTAAAATGCATCTTAATTTATAAATATTTTACATTTGGTCCATAGAACGTTGCAATTTTCTAAATTATACTGTACTCTCTCTCTTTTTAAAACAGGCTCTATATATATTTTAGAATGTGTATATATTACATATATATTTTTATATAGAGATAAATTTGCTTGGTGTTTAGAGAATAATTCATTATTGCAAAAAGCATATATGATCATATATTCTTTCTTCTTTTAAGGGCAAATACTACAAAAAGATACAGCTATTCACAGTTTACACACAGTAGTTCTACAACACTATTTTTGTGCTATATATGATAAGTTTGTGCAGAATTTTGCTAAAGAGCAAATCTGTCAAACATCTGTCATAAGTGTTCTACAATCAAACATTGAATACTCCATTTTTCTTAGAACAACATGGGACTTGGTTACATAAACAATAAAGAGAAAATTTGAATTTGTATCTTAAGTCTAATGAAATTCACAGTTATAATGTATATGAAGCATGTGAAGTATGACATGTTTTTTTTCTCTTCTAAATCCGGTAAATCTACAAGACATTTGGATTTATTGGTGAATTCATCTATAGACATTTAGCATGTATAATAGATTTCTGAATATTTTACAGTTGACCTACTGTATGAAACAGTTTAGAACCTACTAAACAATACTCTTTTTATGAGATTTTTTAAAATTTGTTAAGTTGAAATATATGTATATATATATTTTCTACAATAATGTGCTTGACATTCTGAGAATAATACCTTATTGCAAGAACATAAATTTGTCACCTTCAGACAAAAACAACAAAAACCCCAACGTTCACAGTTAACATGTTGTTCACATAGTAGTTCTACGAAAAGTGTGTGCTATCTATTGTACGTTGCACAAAGTTTTGCTGAAAAGCATGTTTCATTGCACAGTTCTGTCACAGTCATTTTAAAAAATCAAACATCACATACCATTTTTCTCATGATTCTCACTGTCTGCTCCATAGCTGCCAAACAAGAATTGCCATTATGGACTCTTTAGCTGTGCAGTTTTCCCCACAGGAACAAATCTGTTAGCCTTAGATGCCTGTGTGGAAAATGCACACTAGAGCCCAGAGTGAAGTTATTTATGGCAAGACCTTTTCATCACATCTCCATCATTACCATGAAAAACATGTATCTAACTAAAACCATAAAAATAAAATTCTTTCTTCAAAGTGCTTTATAATATGCGTGTTAGTCAAAATCTTTTATTGTTGATAGACTTTCAACAGACTGACTACAGCAGTGCTGATTTTAAAGCCCTAAATTATATTCTATGGGGAGCATTTTTAGATATAAGCCATTTGTTTGGTTCTATTTTTCAGTGGCAAGGTGTTACACCTGTCGATGGTGCAACATAAAGTGAAGAACAACCTGGCTTAAATGATAATTTGTACAGCTTTAAATATGTCATCCTTTGGGAGGGACTCATCACAGTTTGAATAAGTATGTAATCATATTGTCACTCCTGGATTTTTAAAAAAATATCCCAATATACTTTGAAAGATGCTTACACTGAAAATATTCTAAAAGACATATCACTATAAAATAATATAACATATTAAATGTTAGAGGCCCATTAGATATAGTTAGGTAGTGGTGCCTTTAGTCTGTGCTGGATATCTAGAAATAGCTTACTAATGGCATTTGTATATGAATGACTCAATATGCTGCTGTACGCAAGGAGATTTTCAAGAAAATTAGAAAAACCAACTCAAGAATGAAGTTGGTTAATGTTTCCAGGGAAGTATTTTCACTATTACTTTTCTTTGTAAAAAATACCTTGCTGGTGAATACAAAACAGCTTTCCAATTTAACTGTTCTCAGAAATAACAGTCTTGGGATTCGAACAGTAAGAAATATAATAATAAAAACCAGCTGCACAAAACCTCAAATTGCTGCGCTAAAAGGTAGATTAAAAATGGCCTACATATGTTGTTATAAATTCCAAAGATATTCAGCTCTTATTGAGAGAGAATAAAAATGTTAACAGTCTATGGATTGCCAAAAAACACAAAACATTGTCAACAACTAAGCCCACAAAATGGTTTGATCGTACCCACATTGCTTCCCTTATAGTGGTGATGGTCTTTTGTGCCACTAGAGGTAGGTAATTTTATTCTCAGACATAAATTTGTGGTCATATTCAACCATGTTTGTTTTGTGAATATTTTTGCCCCCCAGAAGAAGGTTTGAATCATTTCAGCGACCCAAACTTTATATATATGCTTCTTTGTTTGCAGAGTTGCTCTGCTGGGCTTGTTCAGGTCCATTTTCAGGATGAGTAATGTCTTCACTTGGCTGAATCATTACTTGGATACGCTAAAGTAAGACAAAAAAGAGAAATACATTCACCTCTTAGCTTGATTGTTTTCATCTTATTTTCAATTTATACTCTATTCTTTATTTGTCTTTGAAAAATACAGTTGTTGGAAGGAAAGAAAGAAGGGCCACAGTTCCTCAGCATCTTTCCAATAGATGACATCAAAGTAGATTTGAGGACTGTAAGAAAGTCAGGGGCTGGGAAATGCTTGCTTCAAAAAAAAGGGAAGAATCCACAGCTCTGCAGCCTTGATTCATAATCTGTAGGTTGAGAACTGTATAAATGAAATGGAGGATTGGCAGGGTGGTGATAGAGGAGAACCTACTTCAACAGGGAATCCTGTTCCATCAATTTTCCTAATTTCTTATAGGAACCACTCACTGTAGTCACATACTTGTTTTAAAGGTGATAAGAAGCCGGCAAGATCAGATTATAGGCAGCTTATGGTTTGGTCTATTAGACTCCTAAGTGAAAGATTATTTTAAAATCCTTTAAAAAGCAATTCTTCCTGGCATGGGACATTCTCGAATATCATGGATCAAGGGGCACTGACAGTCCTAAGCATATCTAGCAAAGAAGTGCCAGTCATATTTCTGGGGTTTTTATTTTGGCTTTTAAAGAATATAGCTCAACCTGCTAGAAACCCTTTGGAACTGGGTTTATAAAAAAACACAAACTGGTCTTCCTAGAAAGGACTGCTGTATCAAAATCAGCTTACACAATATTCTATAAAATTTGTCAAAATTTGAGACATTTGAACTTCCTTAAGCCTAACAGCTAAACATTTCTAAAAACCCACTATAAATATGATAAGCAGCTATCGATAAACATGTAAAATGTATAGGTGAGAATTTCTTCTAGCTGGGACACAAATGCAAGGGTTTGCTCTTTTGTAATGATATTAGAGGGTGGAAAAGAAAATTAGACATGTTATTAGAAAAAGCCTCACATATTACCTTCAGTTAAAGACTAGACAGTGTCATCACCTCACTTTTATCAGCAGCAATATGGAGCATGGAATACATGATATATTAGGCATATGAAATTATAAATATGCTGCATAGCTTCCCATTTTGTTCCCCCAGAAGACTTTGTAATGTTGTGAACATGAGTTGTTTAATTGCAACGTTTTCCTAACAAAAATGCCTTAATTGGACCTATATTTTTCCAGAGTGCCCCAGAGACATTTTTGCTAATGATATCTTTGCACAGTACTGTGTGGGTACCTTCTAGCTAGTTTCCTTGCTCCTCTCTCCCTTAGCTAGCCTGGAAATGAAATAGTGGTAGAAGCTCAGAGTTGGATGTAGGCTTACAATACAAAATGTAGAAATGGTCTATGCATACTTCTTTCTTCCTGTCTGCCTTAGCTGAAAAGCACTACTAGCCACTGCACTACAAACCTATGCTGACATAGGTGTCATAATGCTTTCCACACCCCTTATTCCCCAAGAAAATCAGGAGAATTCTGGTTCTTTGGGAAGGCTGTGGATCATCCCAAGAGAAATCTCAGCCACCATAAAGCTAGAACCCCTGGCTTAGGGAGAAAAGATATGGGAGTTAAATTGCATTAAAATTCTAGACTATTCTCTTGGCCCTCAGGCCCTTTTTAACCTCTGATGTGGCAATTTCACCCAATTAGATCTGCTTAATGTGTTTTAATCTGCCCTCATAGCAAGACCAATATCACATTATGGCGAACTCTAATGTTCATTTGTGTTCCTTGACATGAGGGCATAATTTATATACGTAATGATGTGCCACATCTCTGTGAACCTATCTGTCCATCTGAACACCTCCTCCTCTGAACTGCTTTGCTAGCATGGGCAGGGGAGGTACTATTTCAGAGCTGAGAGAGAAGATACAGTAATCAACTATGTTTGGTGAACTTGCAGTCTTCCACCTGGCAGTAAATCCCTCAAAAATCCCATCTCTTAAAACCTAAGGGACCACTTCCTCCCATGTCATCCTGCCCACAACTAAGATTTGATGGAGAAAACTTCTGTGACCTGGCATGGGTGTATGCTAGGTTAGTACAGGATGTGGGAGAGGGCATTTTCTGGAGGTTTGTTTAGCCCTCTCTCTTTTTAACTTCTGCTATGAGGGGAAAATTCTGTTGAGGTGGGCTTTTTTTAATTAACGTTGGTATTTTAAGCAAACTCTGACATGTTAATTATCTGCCATGTTTCTGGGTTTTTTGTACAGGAATAGGCAAAAGCAGTGACATCAGTAGCCATTACAGTCATGCCTTGGATTGAGAGCATAATTCGTTCCGGAAACGTGCTTGTAATCCAACACACTCTTATATCAAAACGAAATCCCCCCCCAAAAAAATTTGTACAGAGATTTTTAATTTAAGCCGTACTACAGTACTTGTATTGCAAGACGTTGCTTGTATATCAAGTCAAAACAAATTAAATAAATATTTAAAAAATTGCTTGTCTTGCAAAACGCTCTCAAACCAAGTTACTTGCAATCCATGGTATTACTGTACTCTAATCCCCATCCTCAAATCATCAGTCTTCACATGCCAAACAACCAGTACACCCAAAGAATAATAGAGCAATCAGGTTTGATGTAAGTGCTCATTGCTGATGTCATAAAAGTAATGTTTCACCCCTAACATGGTCACAAGAATAGGCAACTGGCTGAATAAGACCGAAGGGAAGGGGTGAAGAAGGGAAAGGCCGCCCTGATGAGATGGGCCAGTAGACAACAGTGAGGGTCCCAGTGAAAAAAGGGGGAGAAAACAACACTACGGTAAAAGAAAGTGGGACAAAGCAAACTGAGAAGCCCAGTCCTATGGGCACAAAATAGGAAAGTCATTGAGTCATGAGTTCACTTTACTATACCAAAAGTATTGGCCACTTTTCAGAAGGCAACTGGCAAGGAAAGGAAAGGAGGTAGGCAAGCATGGACAAACCTTTCCATGCAGCACTGTACTGTGAGCTCGTATCTTTGCTGATCTTTTAAAGTTTTATTTAAAGGAAGTTCTTGTGGGAAAGTTCTCAGGAGGGTGCAGAGAAAAATAGAATATGTACACACACACACACCCTGGTGCCTGCTAATGCTGTAGCTTCTGCCAGAGTAAGTATGTTACTAAACACATAGCTTACCTGTTTTAAGGAGCCTTTTAAAGTCAGGAACAGGTATGCCATGTAGCCTGGAATCAGCACCATAGATGACAGAGCCATGAACCACCCAACACCTTGGCCCCATTTTGGGAATACGTAGTCACCCAAAGTGAGAGGCGTCATTTGCACAGCGCTGAAGATAAATACACCCTGAGGGGGGAAATATTTTCACAGTTACTTACAAGTTTATTTCCCCATCCACCCCTTGCTGATAGTCAGTTCTTTGTTTGCACAAGACAGGGAAAAGAGCCTTTAATTTTTAATTCTACACAGCCGTATGTCCACTGATCCAATCTCTATTGGTATGTAGAGATGTGTATCTGTGCCTGTAGAGCCATTATAGGCATTAGCTATTTTCAGACACTCATTTACCTCCCTGCCACACAGCATATAAAATGTTAGATTTATACGGGGGAGGCATCTGATACTGAACTGGTCCCATGCCTATCTGTCTGGCAGCAAATAGAGCCACCCCACAGACAAGTTATAGTAGTTTCTGTCTGCTCAGGAGGCTCTCTGGAATGTAGAACTATATTTTGTACATTAAAAGAGAAAGAAAAGTACGTAATACAACACAGACTGAGCTTTCAGAGTGACCTCCACGAGCACTAAAATGTTGAGGACAGTTACGTGAAAGAAAAAGGAAAATGGAGAGAGAAGAATTGGCCTGCTCTAGCCCCTAATAGCTTACAGAATCTTGGAGGTGGGGGATTAGTTGGGGAGATGCACACCATGAGGTAAAACAAACTCTTCTCCCTGTCCTGTGGAGGTTTCAGGAGGGAAGCAAGGTAAAAGGTAAAACCTTTATCTTTCTCTCTCTCCAAAAATCAATCCCTCCACCCCCGATGCACAAGAGCTGGAAGCCAGCTCCAAACCTAAGCCCTTTAGTGATATATAGCATCCAAGGAAGGTTTCAGGAAATAATGGTATTCCTTTCCTTTCCCCTCTCCAGACACCTTCCACCCTGTGAGTTTCCACAAAAAATGCTACAGGTTTTCTCTTCCAGGAAGACTGCAGCCCTGAACAGAAGTACCCCTGTTACGGCCTGGAGATGCACCACAACCATTTTAGTTATTACATTTTTACCCTATTTTGTCCTTCCTCCAAGATGTTCAGGGTGGCATTCTTAGTTCTCTCCCCTCCCCCCATTTTATGCTCACAACAATCCTCTGGGGTAGGTTAGGTTGAGATGCAGGAACTGGCCAAAAGGATGAGAGGGAACTGGCCTGATGGAGTCCCTACCAGTTTATGGGATCCTGGATGGCAGGATTAAGGCTGGGTGATGTGCACTGTGAAGCACACATCCCCATACCTAATCCCCCTCCTTAATGCAGGCATATGCTTTTAAGGGCTCTGAACACTTTGAAGCTAAAAGAGTCATGGTGGCAGGATTAACATAATTAATTAAGGTTGAATGAATAGTGCTCTCTCTAATCCTAATGATTCAAGAACAATTTAAGATGTGAAGGTGGCAGAGATTAATAGCTCAACGTATCACAGAAAGAGGAGTGAAATTAGGGTATGGAGATTTACACATCCCTGACCCCAGGTTCCCTCCCAGACACGGCAGTAAAGTAGGCTTAAATAACTCCCACTACCCTATACTGTGCCACTGCGGTTCAGGGCTAGACATGCACCTTCCCATTTACCTGACTCCAATCCTCAACAGTCAGTACTGTAGGGCAAATGCACTATTGCTTTACAATGCTGAGGTCCAGGAGCAGAAAGCTACCTCAAGAGTTCAGCCGTCTCACACTATTGTGCGATGAGGGCAATGGCATTTCCCCACTAATTTATTCTCCACACATGCCCTTCTTCAAACTCAGCGTCTGTTTCCAAGTACCCTGCGTGACTTGACTTACAGACTTTAAATATACATTAAGGCATCTCATCATAAACATGATCACTAAGGTTTGGCTTAAAATTTAACTAGTGAATTAAACTCAACGGTCTGAAGAAACTACTACTTGACATGGTTTCTGATATGCAAAGGAAAATGATTTGAGCCATTTATGTTTATACATTTTATTTTCATGTGATACATAAAACAAAGATTTTAAGGGCACAATCCTATGCACATTTAGACAGGAAAAAAGTCCTACAACTCCCAGCAGAGAGTTGTAGGATTCCCCCCCCCCAATATGCATAGAATTGCACCCTAAACCTGCTTTACTTGTTTTTCTCTTTGCTTCTCAATGTCATAAAATGCCTTGTCTTTACATTCACAATCGGGCCATTCTGCTTGTCCTTTGCCAGCAATAGCCCGAAGCTACATTTGCTAACTGAATCAGCAAAGTGAGATATCCTCTCTGCTCAACAACAAAGAGTAGAACATTTTTGGAAAGAAGAAAATATAAGATGGCAGCTTTTATATTAGATTATCATCACCTGTGCACTAAAAATAAACACTAAATTCTCTGGAATACTGTGTTTCAGGGCAAATCGGCAGATGTTATACTTTTTCCTCTAATACCCTGTTGGAAGATTAGCGTTTCATTTCAAATTATTTTCATAATTTTTTCTTTTGGAAAGAATCAAGGTAGGTGAAAGTATTTGGAGAATTGAAGAAAACACAGGAAAATTATTATTGTATATTAAAGGAGTATTTTCTAAATTTTGTCAATATTTTTTGCATAGCTTACAGATACTGTACACGATTTCCCATCATTTCATGAATAAAGTAAATTGTGTGTGTGACCAAAGAGCCAAGTGTGGTCATGGTGGAGAAGGGGTGGCTGGTAGAGGCAGGCTGTGAATGTTCTTTGAACTAATTTTAAATTAGTTAAATTAGCTGCTAATTTTAAATTTCACACCTTCGTTAACCCAGCTGATGGCAGAGCCAGGAGAACAGAGGCATTGGTATTCAACGCCTGGCAACTGATTCTAAACTGTAATGATAAAGAGACAGGGCTTGTATGAAGATCTGAGAAGGGAGAAGGCAGAATTGGGTGTTTGTTTTTATCCCTGTATTTTTAATTGTGTGGTTTTAATGGTGTTTTCTTTTTAGCTATTTATGCTCTTTATAGGCTTTTATGTATCATTTATTGAATATTTGTTGTTGTCTATAGTTTGGGTTTATATTGCTTGCATTTTATAAAAATCTAAATGGTTTGCGTGCATTTCAACTTCTCAATTATTGGTTTTGTTTTGTGGAGTAATATTGGCCTTTAGTTAATGTGCCAGAGAAGTAATAGGGGAGTGGGAGATAGAGGTGCCAAAATTACAACTGTGATGGGAAGGACGGTTATGGCATGGTGGATTAGACTGGTTGGGTAATGAGGAGCACTGGTTGAAAGTTGTCCCATTGGCCAGATCATTCTCCTACCCATCTGGATCCAGGTTGTCCTATCAGCCTGCCCTCTAGTCTGGTGGTGCTGTTAGTTAATGCCAGTTAGTCCTGAACAAAACCTCTACCATCCATGCTTTAACTGTGGATGAGGGGGCCGACCTGGCATGTATTACTGAAACCTGGGTAAGGGCTTCAGTAATACTAAGTCAGCTCTGCCCATCTGGGTACTTGGTTCAGCACCAGCACAGACTGGAGGGATGGGGAATAGCTGTGGTCCACAGAGACTCCATCGTTCTCAATAGGAGGCCATTCTGTCCTGAAACAGATTTTGAGGGCTTGCATCTGGTGTTGGGCCAGAGAGACAGAAATTAGGGATGTTGCTGGTGTACTGTGAACCATGCCGCCCAGCGGCATCCCTATCTGAGCTGGTGGAGATGGTCTTGGGGCGGGGTGGTGTTGGCAAATCCTAGGATGGTGGTCCTAAGGGACTTCAACAACCTTGCTCTCGGCACCGGCCTGGGCCATCATGACAACCATTCATGGCCATCATGACAACCATGGGGCTGTCTCAGTATGTCAGCCTAGTCCGTAATGCAGGGCATTACTTAGATTTGGTCTTTGTGCTGGAACATGAAGGGGGTGGTCAGAAACTCGGGTGAGACTGTCATCACCCCATGGACTGACAGGCAACTTGCCCACCTGTAGAGGTGGGGGGACCCATTAAAATGGTCCACCCCTGGAATGGTATGGAATCCAAAGGATTCCTGTATGCTCTGGGGGATTTTCCAGTTGATTGGCAATCCTGTTAAGGCCCTAGTCTTGTTATGGAATGCTGGGATGAGATGGGCTGTTGACATGATCACCCGCAAGTCCCCTCTGTTGCTGTGGAGCCTTGGTAGCCCCCTGGTTTTCAGTGGAGCTACAGGCAACGAGACAGGTTAGACGATTGCTAGAGTGTATGTCTGCTCAGGAGGCTCTCTGGAATGTAGACAAGGACAATCGAATATGGGCTAGACCACATGATTGTGCCTACCATGTGGTGGTGAGAGCAGCAAAGAAGGGCTTCCTCACTGCCTCCACTGCATCTTTGAGTAGCCATCCAACAGTTGTTTCATGTTGTTCAAGGTCTTTTAATATCTACCCCAGCAACTGGAATGTTGGAGCCCATGATCACCTGCTGTGACATATTTGCAAGGCACTTTGGGGATAAAATCACTCATATTTGTGCCAACCTGGACACCACAGTTGATGCACATCCAAGTGATGTGTCCACTGCTCCAGCTGGTCCAGTTTTGTGGGATCAGTTTCAGTTTTTGAGACCTGATGATGTGGACAAGATGCTTGAAGTGGTGCATCCAACTACCTACCTTCTTGACTCTTGCCCTTCTTGACTAATTCAAACTAGTCAGACGGGATGGACCGGGTCCTGTATGTGGTAAACGTATTGCTGTAAGAAGGGTGGGTTACCTGCTTTGAAGGATGTGGTAGTGCACCCAGAAACCCACACTGGACTCAGAGGTTCTTAATAACTACCACTTTGTCGGTGGTCACTAATATCCACTTCTTGGGGAAACTACTCAAGAGGATAGTAGCCGCACAGCTTCAGACACTCTTGGAAGAAACAAATTATCTAGACCCATTCTAGTCTAGGTTCAGGGCTGGTTTTGGGACTGAATCAGCCTTGGTTGCCCTGACAGATTAACTTTATTGGGTGAGAGACAGTGGGAGTGTAACCCTGTTGATTCTCCTTGATATCTCAGTGGCCTTTGATAGTCTTGACCACAGTATCCTTCTGGATCAGGTCTGTGGGTTGGGAGTCTGGGGCATGGTTCTACGGTGGTTCTGTTCCTTGGGTGACCATACCTCGGGACATGGCAACCTGTGGGGTCCCACAGAGTTCTATTCTGTACCCAGTGCTGTTCAACATCTATATGATGCTGTCGGAATAGGTCATTAGAAGATTTGAAGTAAAGCATCATGAGTATGCTGATGATATACAACTCTATTTCCCTGTATCATCTGGGTCAGGAGAGGCTGTGCAGGCCCTGGACCAGTGTCGTGATTCAGTGGTAGACTGGATGAGGGCCAATAAGCTGAGGCTGAATCCTGACAACACAGAGGCACTGTGGATTTGTGGTTCCCTTGTCTGGGAATTTGGGAAGTTGTCTGTTCTGGCCGGGGTTGCACTCCCTCTAAAGGAGTGGGTACATAGCTTGGGGTCACTCCTAGATCCATCACTGTCAATGGAGGTATAAGTGGCCTCCATAGTGAGGAGTGCCTTTTTCCAATGTTGGTTAGTATGCTAGCTACAGCAGTTCCCGGACAGGCATAGCCTGGCAACAGTAGTCCATACACGGGTAACCTAAAAAATGGACTATTGCGATGTACTTTATGTGGGGCTGCCTGTGACGGTTGCCTAGAAGCTGCAGCGAGTGCAAAATGCAGTGGCAAGGCTGCTGAGTGGGACAGCCTACCAGGAATATATTACACAATTTTTGAAGGAGTTACACTGGCTTCCAATAAGCGACTGAGCCAAGTTCAATGTGCTTCTGCTGACAGATAAAGCCCTACATGCCTTAGGACCTAGATACTTGATGGAGTGCCTTCTCCTTTATGTACCTGTCCAGATATTAAGATCTACTCGGGATGCCCTCTTGATGGTGCCACATTTGCCTGAAGTTCGATATGTGGCAACCTAAGAGAGGGCGTTCTCAATACAGGCACCCCAGTTGTGGTACTCCCTCCACTCATACATGGTCAGTGCTGGTTAGCTTTTGGCCCCAACTAAAGATCTATTTGTCTTTTGATTGAATCTGTGTTGCTCTGTCTTGTAAAATGTTATTTTACTGTGGCTCATGCTGGCTCAGCTTGTCTGAGTGTGGAAAGCTAAGCAGGGTCAGGCCTGGTTATTACTTGGATGGGAGACCCCTGCTCTTTTCCTGCATTGAGCAGGGGGTTGGGCTCGATGGCCTTGTAGGCCCCTTCCAACTCTATGATCTATGGATCTATGAACTGTGTTTCTATTCTCTTTTATTGTTTTATTGGTCAATGCTGTATGATTTTACTGTGTTTTATTGGTTTTGTACCCCACTTTGGGATTATTTTATGGTGAAAAATAGCAAATTATACACACACACACACACACACACACACGGGGAATTGGATTGTATGAGCAAAGAAGAGTGGCAAAACCAGAACTAGGATTTTTTTTCTTGATTGAGGAGAAACAAAAGGGATAATTAATTGGGGGTGGGAATTTAGGTGGAAGTAAGTTGGGGGGATCTGGACCAGCCTCTGTAAGCTTACAAGCAGGGCATGAAGGTGATGGCCTTCCCCTGCTGTCTGTCCCCTCTGGCATGCCATTTAGCTATAGGCAAGGCACCTTCTGGACAAGCTAGAAAGTTGGGTGGACTCAGAAAATCTTTTGTTGAAATATATGTCCCCACATCTTTATGCTGCCTTTGTAGATTTTTTGAGTTTCAATGTTCTGTGACTTACACCAAGAAAAATGATAGAAAGCAGGACGTTAAAAAATGAGTGGGCATAATTTTATCCTACTCTGAAAGGTTGTTTAATATCTTTCATATTATAACACAGTTTTGATTCTTACTCCCACAATGATTGGAGTAAAGAAAGACCAACAGAGCTTCCACCAGATGCAGGGCCGGTACCCAACCATCTCCTGAATATTGTCATAAAATCTGTTCACACCTAAAAGAAAAAAAGGGGGGGGGGAGAAATAAAATGTCAGCTGGTTGAACCCAATAATGAATGTGTATAACAGAAAGTGTGTGTGTGTGTGTGTAGCTTTTGAATACATCATAAGGCCTTTCCAGACAATCTCCCAAGGTTCTTACTAATACCAGCCCAAATTTAGTGCCAGGGATTCTATATTTCTGTCCCCATGTAATGAAAAGACTGAAGGGGAATAACAAGATTGGTGGTGGTAGGTGGTGGTGGCGGGGAGATTTTAGCACTGGAAAAATGGAACACACCACCTATGGAACAGTGATGAAGCGAAGAACAATAATCCAAACAGCAGTATTTTGCCCTTGACGCAACATCGTGGGTTGAGTGCAGGGAAAATGCAATTTCCCAGTAATAGCAGCATTAGAAGGGGGAATGTTGTTTGAGTCCCACATTAGGTACTGTTAACACCTTTGCGTTCCTTATACAAACACAATGCTGTCTAGAAAGACCCATAAAGAAGGGAAACGGTATGTCAATCCTCTAAACAAAAAGTATTTCTAGTATGTGCATTTGAAGCAATTTATGCTGGGATTTATACCCACCAATAATCAACAGTATAATACTTTAACAAAGAGGAGAAGAAATCAGAGAAGTCAACAAAAGAGTCATTAAGATTTAAGAGATTTACTAAAGGTCTTATGGAGTTGGTCTGAAAAGGCTCCTTTGAAGGCATTAAGGTAGAGAAATGAAATATATATATTTAGCACTTTTATGCATACTCTGCATCTGAGGGCAACCAACAGAATCTTTACTATGTTGCTTTTTTGTCTGTAGAATAATAAACTTGCAGCTCATCATAATTATCAGAGCTGCAGTCCTTGCTACCGTTAAGCTGCTTCAATGGGATTTAAGCAGTTCATGTCCAAGATTTCAGCCATGGTTCCATTTCATCCTAAACATATCTGGTTGGTACCATTCAATTTAGGGCTTATCCATTAAATGGCTAATTGATATGGCAAATGAAATTATACAAACTTATAGGATTGCAAAAACAGTAGGGTTATGCAATATTCATACTTTCATTTGCTTAAAAAAATAATTATTTTATATGGGATTTGGTAAAGTAAAGGACTGATTTCTAAAGGATGAAATATGCTCTTTTAAACATTACATTACAATAGATACAAAGTGGACATGCTTCTACTTTGACTGGCTTGGATCCAGGGTCTGTCTCTTGTGGACAGAGTGGCTTCTTCTGTCCACAGAAGGTTTCTGATCCAGCACATAGGTAGCCTATGCATTATTATAGCGTTCCACTATAGGTTGTGGGCACTTATTGGATATTGTGGCCACATACTTTCCCACAATTATTTTGTAAATATTTGTATAGTTTTAAACTATTTAATCATTTGTGTACTTTTCAAGAACTGGAACTTTTCTCTGTTGAAACCCTCAAGCAAGAGAATGCTACAGCATCCTGTTTGAAATATAGTACTTTGAAGAGAACTAGAGTTATTAAAGTTGTTATTCAATCTTTCTAATGTGCTTTAAAAAATACTAACAGGCTATACCGTGCTATAAAACAATTCCCGTACACACACATACACTCACACACACAGCAACACCCATCATACATTCAATAGAAAGAGGTGCCATTGATGCTAATGAAAGCAGCACTTAAGGAAAACCTCCCACACTTCAACTACTGGGATGGCCCAAAATTGCCCCACGTATACGGGGCATCTGCTAAGAAACATGTGACAATGAGAGAAAATTAAAAAAGAAAAAAATCAGCTTCAGGCAAACATAATGGGCAGTATCCAAGTACACGCTTGCACTAACGTAAATTACATTACGCTAATGTCAAGCAACTTCTAGCACAACAGTGATAGCATTAAGTTTAAGTGGCATGACGGGTTTCCCTGGAAAACCTGCAGCACCAGCTGATGTTACTGGTGTTGTACTAGAGGCAGTGCTGGCACAAACTCTCCCTCTGCTTGAGGTGGGAAAGCACACGTGCTGCCACAGGCTGCCATTACTACTGCCCACTTCCTCCCCTCCCTTTGCCCGCATCTGTCTCCCTCCCCCTGCCCACCTACCCAGTCTGTCTCCCTCCTCCTGTGGCCCACCTACCCTGTCCCCCTCTTGCCCCCATCTACCCTTCTCTCTACCTATCGTATTGCTACCGCTGCCCACTCTGCAGGGTGGCCAAGCTCTCTGAAGACCCATGTCAGGTAGAAAAGGGCTAGCATGGCTCTTCAGAGAGGCAGCCGTGCGCAAATGCCTGGCTCAAGGGGTCCTTCCTCAGAGCCAGGCATTGTGGGAGGGGGTGTTCCTAAAGATCGCCTGTACTGCGGGTGATCTCCAGGGACCTCCCTCTTCCCACAATGCCTGGTTCTAAGGAAGGACCCCTCAGAGCCTGGTATTTGGGCGTGACCATCTCATGCCAACTGCTTTTCTGTCTGATGCAGCTCTTCAGAGAGCTTGGCTGCCTGCTGGCCTGCTCTGATAGGATCCGCAGAGCAGGGTAGAGACAACAGCAGCTGCAATGCAGAGGGAGGGAGGGAGGGGTGGGAGATACAGCAGTGACAGTGGTGGCAGCGGCATCAAATGGTGGGAGTGCCGTGTCAGCAGGTTGCCCTGCCAGTGTGGGGGTGTGAGCACACAATTCAATGCTCTTCCTGCTCCACCACATGAGGCAGGAGCTTCACCTCACTTCATGGGAGGGCCGTCCCTGGCTAGAGGTCACTTCTGTGCTTATGCTAGCACAACATAACTTACGTTAGCACTAGTGTCGACTTGGATTCTGCTCAGTATTTACTTCTTTTTATCTGATGAATCCTTTACATAACTTATACAGTCTTATTACTTGTTTTCATAAATTTCAAGATACTAAAACATCACATACCATAGCACCAGGATATGGAGATACACTCAAAGAACACAAGAAATAAGAGACTCATTCCACTCGCAGAGTAATAGTCGAAAAGCTTGAACACATACAGTCCACCCTGCAATGTATAAGATGTGTTCAGTTCATCGCACTTGATTCTAAGTTTTTCTTCCCTATTTTGTTTAACCTTAACATTAAATTTACCTTCCCATTTCAGTTCTGCTTCCATTACTTAATATTAAGGTCTGTGAGTAATCATTGACGACTTACCCTGGTGTAACTGTGACCTTTGGGATCGTACAAATGCAGTGGTCAGTGATTTATCCAATTAATTATATTTATTAATAAATAACTTGCCTAACGTTGTCACAAGACACTGTACAACAAATATCTCTGATGCACGCACACATACACACACACAAACCCTGCTGATGGTGCTTAATCTAAGCAAATAAGACACACAATGCATAATGAAGGAATGGGATTCTCACTGCCTGTAAACTAATTTAATCAAACAAGCTGAAGGTCTAAGCATGGAATTAAGCCATGAAACATCCCTGCAAATATAGCTATTATGTTCATATATTGTGTTAATCTCAAATTCTTTAGAGGAGACACATTCAAAAGTTGAGGAAAAGCTGAAATCTTTCCTGTCTTCCCATAGGCATACTATAGAGAACTCATTTTTTAATTCCATTTAGTAGAAAATGAAGCCACAATAAATTAGGGATAATAGACCCCAAATATATGACTTACCTGAGTAATATTGGACAGTCCTATCAGATAGGAAACAACACACACGATGGCAATGAAAATTTCTCTTCGACTGCGTAACAATTTTGGAAATTCATCCACTAGAGCTGTTATGAATCCTTCAACAGTACAGAACTGAAAGTGGAATTAGAGGTTACGTACAAATCAAATCAACAACATTCAATACAGCTTCATCCTAACATTGAGCTTTATCTTAACTGTTCTCCAATTGGGAAGATTCCAGAAAGCTTTTGGTGGTATAGATTATTAGTTGAATGTACAGCTGAACAATAGGAATAGGGCTGACCAATATGCCCAGTTCTCACATATTTTGATAAGACTAATCTTGGCTCATTTCATGAGTAATGGTGTAATGTTCACATTCTGATCCTGTATTAAAATGCAGTTGGATTATTTATAGGACAACTTCTATGACTATATTAAAATATACCGATAAAAACCAGAAGGGCATGATCTTTATTTGGTATAATATGGAACAGCTCTCTGGGCTAACTATAATGAAATTAACCTACTGCTGGGGGAATGCTGGCTGGGGAATGCTGGGAGTTGTAGGACTTTTTTTCTGTCTAAACATGCATAGGATTGCACCCTTAAGTCGCATACTTTGAAAAGACTAATGTTGGCTCATTTCATGAGTGATGGTGTAACGTTCACATTCTGATCCTGCATCAAAACACAGTCTGATCATTTATAGGACTTAACCTGGTTTATGGCTCCTTGTGCACTTTGATCCACAGGCAGAGCTCCAGTGCATGCTTAAATAGATACTTAAGTTTCTTCTTGGGATCAGAGTAAATACTTTGTCTAACATGCAGATACAACTTAAAGCTGTTTCCTTAGGGTGAATCAGTGCTTGCTGCACCATCAAAAGAACTACTTAGCATGTGGCATTTCCCCATGAAATTGCCACTAGAAAGATTGTTAAGACTGGCAACATGACAAGAAGCATGCCTTTCAACATGGTACAGCTAGGCTGAGGATGATACACCACAAATAGACCATTTTGGGTGGTATTCCTGTGGTGACAGTAGAGTGGGAACATTTCAAATTATACTATGAAGCAGATGGAGAGAGTAAA
This sequence comes from Shinisaurus crocodilurus, assembly GCA_021292165.1. Taxonomy (NCBI): domain Eukaryota; kingdom Metazoa; phylum Chordata; class Lepidosauria; order Squamata; family Shinisauridae; genus Shinisaurus; species Shinisaurus crocodilurus. The sequence continues at coordinate 131,098,103 of CM037881.1, read as the reverse complement.
AGCAACAACAATAAAAGAATCCTGAAAAACCTTAGTGTGAAAAAATACTTTTTCTCAGCTGTTTCAGTAGCCTAAAGACACACTCAGTTAATGATATGTTTGACCCAATTAAATTCACAGCAGTTTCTTCAGAATGAATTATTAATGTTGTTCTTCTTTTTCTTCTAAAAAACCCCAAACACTTTAGGCTTCATGAAAGGATGAACAAGAGGAAGTCTTTAGTTTATTTTCAGTCCCATTATGAAATGGCTATTGCTGTTGCTTATGTACTCTCAGCAATAAGCTAAAGTAAGGTAGTCCATGAAAATTCAGGTTTGTTGGCACTGATGATTGTATCTGAGTTTCTTTCTACCACTCTGTTTTTGGTGAATAAAGGAGATTGGCAAAAATTCCATATTTTATCTTCTCACTTTCCCAGTGATGTAAGTTAGACCTATGACTTGCCCAAGGCCACCCAGTGAATTTCATGGATGAACTGTTCATTATATGAAGCTGAGACTCCCACACTCAAAATGCAACCATCCTGTCTTCATTGGTGCAATGTTAAAAGTTTTCTAAGTCAGTTTTGCATAAACCAGAAGGCAATATGAACATTTTAAACTTCAATACATAAAAGTGTGAAGTAACAGGAGCTGCACCATGAGACAGTGGCTCCATTGTGTGCATGGCCCAGCCAGAAGTAATATGGTACACTCATGCTGGCACACGGGCAACCTGCTGGTAACACCAACACCCCTACTTCCCCCTAGAGTGAACTGAGGAAATGGAAATGCTCTGCTGTACAGCTGAAGACAGCAGCTGAGTCGCCATCAGTAAAGAAGTTGCTTGTGTTGATGTCAAGAACAGCCTGGCTTGAGAGAGTGTCTATGTAATACGCCCAGTACCTGAACTACTAATACGGAGCACTGAGGACTCTGTAGATCAATGGAATGAATATTGATGATGAGGTGAGGTGAAGTGAGTTCTTTTCCTTGTCACGTAGGACATTGGGGAGAAGAATCCAGGGCAATCAGTGGATGTAACCGAAAAGGGAATATGTCCTCCGAGAAAACAGTAAATGGGGAACATGGGGGTCAACCTTAACAATGTTTGGTAAGATCAACAGAGTGAAGAAATTTGTACTACTATAATGGCACCTCATAAGAAAGGATAATAACCTGCTGCCCATTTGAAGCAATATGCACACTTATTTTGGGGTCTAAACCATCTTGAAAGGGATGGTTCACACGAAAGAACCCCATACTAATCACAAACATAGAATGAAAGAAATTGAAGAAACATTACAAGAAGATGCTTGTTGTGACATTTTTAATGTCTATTTTAGCAGTGTGGCGTAGAGGTGAGAGTGTTGGACTGGGCCTCGGGAGATCTGGGTTCTAGTCCCCGCTCAGCCATGAAACTCACTGGGTGACTTTGGGCCAGTCACTGACTCTCAGCCTAACCTACCTCACAGGGTTGTTGTGAGGATAAAATGGAGAGGAGGAGGAGGAGGATTATGTAAGCTGCCTTGGGTTCCTTGCAGGAAAAAAGGTAGGGTATAAATACAATAAATAAATAAATAAATAAATAAATGCTTATGCAGACTCTACTTCTCTGAGCAGGAGATACCAGTTTTAAGGATGGTCTTTGGCTCAGGTGAGGAGAAGCTTTAGCGGTTGAGAAAAAGAACGGTAAAAGCTACTGTGTTGTTTTCATGAACCAAAGACACTTAGAGAAATGAAGACCAGAGAGAGATGCATGTTACTGGATTCCATATTATAATAAATAATGCAGACACATTTAAGAAAATGTTAAATTTATGAATACCACAATCCAAGAACTATTGGTATTGCAATCCTATGATTGGTATGGACCCAAGAGTAGAAAGAAGTCCCTTCATTTGTCTTCCTAGTGCACAGAGGAATTTCAAGGCTGGTCCATCCTACTCCTTCTGCACTAAGATTAAACTGCTGCAATGAACCCAGATTTGGGTATACCTGAATATTAAGTCTGCTCTCCTGCTATGAACAGGTTTGATTCTGTTGTCATACCTCTTCCCTGAAGGCCCCAAGTGCAGGAAAGATCAGAAATAAAAGAGCTATTTAGACTGTATCATAATCATAGTAGCAGTATTGCTCTCAGGAGTATACATTTTTGACAGTGTCCCCCCTTTATCTCTCATTTTGGTGACTTCAGTAAAATTAACCTCCTGGGAATCTAACAGGCTGCTCTTACTTAGGACTGTTACCTTCAAAACAGAAACTGATGCCTATGCCTTTATGCAAAGGAGAATTTTAGCAGATACACCACTGCAACACTATAAAAGGGGAAACTACAGTTGTCGCTTCTGTCTGGCAACCTCATGCATTTGTTGGACGGAGCCTTTTTAGTTCCACAGAATCCCTATAGATAAAAAGAAAAATAGGAGGCTCCATATTGCTTTGGTTCAAATATTATTTTAATCTATGTATTGGCTGTCTATTCTCCTTCAGTTTACAAAGGATGAAAATGGTTCTGTGCAATAGTTTTCTGAAATTGGTTATCTGAATCCACTGATTATTCAGATTTGTTCAGAACTGCATATCAATTTATTGAATTCTTCAGAAGAAATGGTTGGCCACATTTACAAAGAGGTTGTTCAGCTAATTTATTGTTCCATGCCACATCTAATCCCATATTAAGAAGCCACCTTCAAACTTTGGTTTATGAAGTTGGCTTATTTCAATAAACTACAGTTAAGATTAACCACAGTTTAGGGTTTGGACATGAGACTAAATTGCTATTGACTGAAAATGGAAAAAATATGGAAGCAAATCCAGCCATGCTGGAGGAGGACAGGGAAGTGCAAGAGTCCAAGACTCTGCCACATAACACTAAGCTACAGTTTAGTGTTTATTTATTATTTACATTTATTAATCGCCCATCTGGCCGGCAACCGGCCACCCTGGGCGATGTACATAGAATAAAAACAATAAAATACATTTAAAACAGTATAAAAATTTTAAAATCTTAACCCACCCCATATTCCCGCCTGAACAGCCAGGTTTTTAATGAGCGGCGGAAGCTCAGCAGAGAGGGGGCAGCAGAGAGGGTGTTATGCCCAAATGAGGCTGTAATGTTTCTGGTCTTGATTTGTTGGAACAGGGATGAACTACAAGCTCAAGTGTTCCTTATCTCCCCATCCTTTCTGTCCTCTTTCTGTGTGTTGGCTTCAGAGGAGACTTCCTGGTTTGCTAAACCACAGTTTGTCTGTGATGTCCAAACTGGGAATGTGTGGAGTGTGGTTTAAATGTTCCAGTACAAACCAGGATCAAACCATAGTCTGCAATCCTGGTTTGTAAGGAGAGCTTAAACCAAAGTTTCCTTGGTTGGACATCACAGGGAAATAATGGTTTAAGAAACCATAAACTCTCTTCTGAAGCTGGGTGCGCAAGAGGATGAGGGAAGGGGAGCACTTAAATTTATCACTTGTTCCTGCTGGCAGCCTCTGTATTTTAAGGAAATTAGCTGATATTTTACAGTGAGAAATCTCTTGTGTTGACAAAAACATATCAAGAACTGTTGAACACTTGTTTTCCATAATAATTATTTTTTTAAAACATGGTTTCTGTATTACCTGACTGTCAATTCCAAGCATAAGCAACATGGAGAAGAACAATATTGCCCACAATGGAGATACGGGAAGTTGTGTCACTGCTTCTGGATAGGCTAAAAATGCGAGCCCAGGACCTGGTAATGGGGGAAATTGTATGTATTGTTAATTAGCAATTTATGCAAGATCTAGTGTTCCATTTTGTTTTACAAATTTACTGGTCTTTTTATTATAATTTGTATGCCTCTTTTCAAAGTATAACAATAAAGATGAAGATGCTGCTGATCAGGATCGGCAGCAGCAGCTAGAGATATGTAAACTAAAATCCAAGACAAAAATAGAACCATATGGTTCTATTGTTCTCATGTTTTTATTTATTACAGATATATAGCTTGATAAAGAATGATTGAATCAATATCACAGATATAAAGAATAACATTTACTGTATGCACATGAATGTATACATCGACAATTTCATTCTTTCTACATTAAAACACTATAAAGGTATCGCATATGAACATATGAAGCTGCTTTATACCAAGTCAGACCACTGATTCATCTGGCTTAGTACTGTCTAGTCTGACTAGCAGCAGCTCTCCCAGGGGGTGGGCCAGAGAGTAAGTTTTCCTTCTATGAAATGGGTTTCTGGCTGCATAGAAAACTATGGGTTCAAAGGAGATGTTTTGTATGTTGGTATGCCTTGTATTTAGTCTTTTGGAGCGGTATACAAATCATTATCATCATCATCATCATCGTCGTTGTAGTCCTTTGTGACTAGCCACACCTCCCATGGCAGCCATTTTGTGGTGGTGCCCAGGACAGTTTCTCAAATTACCAAATGTGTCCATGGGCCCAAAAAGGTTGGAGACTCCATGTAATTCATTTTTTATAATCAATGGGTTGGATCCAGATTTAGTCATACTTAGAGTAGACCGGTTGAAATAAATGGGACTTAAGGTAGTCATGACTAGCATAAGTCTCATGGATTTCAATGGGTCTACTCTAAGTATGACTAAATCTGGACTCAACCTAATGCTTTATCTTGGCTATAGGTTAGTTAAAATAATGTCAGCATTCACTAGTACTTAGTAAAAAATATTCTGCCTAATTATGCCACTTATTCTATCCACTTTCTCATCAATTGCTTAAGTATATTGATCTACATTCTATTCACAGTGACACTGCTATGCAGTTAAATCCTGGCACTCACGAATGTTATTTGGTTTGGTTACTTTGCTAAAGCAATCAGGGCTCTGGGGAGCCTTTTATACATTTCTTGAAAGAGAGCATTGGAATATATGCTCGGAATAAAACTTATCACACAAATAAACATCTAATGCAAAATATATGTGGTACTGGTAAAGTACTGAAAAAATACTCTGAATGGCAATATGCCATTTAATATAGGCCGTCCCCAAGTTTAGAACGTCCGACTTACAGGCAACCCATACTTAAGAATGGACTTCTGGGTTCCCCAGCACTATGTTGTTTATGTAGAGTACACAGAGAGTAGTATACTACGCAATTTGAATAATTTACGCAATTTGCGTTAATGCCAATTTTAACGTATAGAATGCTATGCTGTCCCGACTTACATACAAATTTGGCTTAAAGACATTCTTAAGAACGGAACTCGTTTGTAACCTGGGGACTGCCTGTAGTGATGTAAAATGTGATGCTGACTAATAATCAGTCATTCTGTGTCCCCATTACATAAAATGTATCTGCATTATCCTTTAAGCAGCAGTTGCTATACAGTAATTAACCCCAATAAGGCTCATTATAGAGGTCACTAAGAGGAGGTCTCACTAGATAGACCATTCTATTAAATAGTAATATTTTGATGCACTATATTATCTTGCTAGATTGGCTTTCTATTTTCTCGCTTTGACAAGTTGCCCTGGGTCACGAAACCTACAAAGTAATCCTGCCGGGTGTGTTGGGGAGATCTCAAGGAGGACAAACTACCAGGGTGTGTTGGGAGGAGCATCATTTTTCTTCCTTTCTATTCTGTGTGTGTGTGTGTGTGTGTGTGTGTGTGTATGAGAGAGAGATAGAGAGAGAGAGAACGATTTCCCACCCATTGCAACCAAGCTCCAGGGCTGGCATACATTTCCACCCTGTTCAGACACAATGCCAATGGAGTCAACTCCACTGCCAGTGCTTCAAGCACCAGCAAATCTTTTTTGATTGTCTGTTTAAAGAAACAAAAAATGGAGAAGACCTTCTGCCACCATGTGTCATAATGGTAAGGGCACACAAAAATAAATAGAATTTTCCTTGCTCCTGCGGGAATGGCCCAAATCCCCCCCCCCCAACACACACTTTCATGGGAACACAAATGGCCTTATAAATGTGTGGATGTTTTTGGGTGTTTGGGGCTAGTGCTAAAAAACATGGTGAAAACAGTGAGTTATAGCTAAGATGGTGGGCAAGCGCCAGTCCTACTTTCCATTCCTGGGTACAGTATCGCCACCTTCCTTTCCCTTAGCTTCTTCACTCTCTCCATAGATTGGGACTCCTGCTCCACTCACTGCCTTAATTGTACCCTTACCTCAGGTTCCTGCCACCTTTGCCTCTTCCCTTCAATTCTATTCAGCTGAACCCTGCCCCCCTCATCTATGCCCCTGTCCAAGTCCTGCACTGTCACTCAGTGGTATTTCCTCCAGACACTGTGCTAGTAGTAGCTCATCTATGCATGCCCACATTGATTTCTGACCCTTTGTTTCCAGGCCTGTGAAGTATGGCAGTCAATGTGCCTTCCCTTAGTTACTAAGGCTTAGTGTGAGGTGTGTCAGTTGCTAGGCATGCATATAGGTATAGATGCGTCATATATACAGGTGAAAGCATGCCTATTTTTCCTAGACAGCCACTTGGGGGAACAAACATTTGGGGGTTTCCCATTACCTCCCACCATGTCAGCTTTCAGACAACATCTCTCCTGCTTGCACTAGCAAAGCAGTTCAGGAGCAGGAAGAGGAGGAGAGGTAGACAGATCAAAGAGGTGAGTCTGGTGTAAGAGATGTTCGGGATCAAAGTAGAATTATCATTTAAATCAATGTCAAAGGCTTTCTAAAGACGTTCAGACACAGCACTACTGTTGCGGTAAAGGCAAGCAAACAGTCTACTAGAACTGTGAGGACAGCACCCTGTCTTGCCCTCCTTGACCTTCCCAGATCAAGCGATTGGGTCATCTCATTTTCAATTGGCTGGACAGAGGACAGCTGAACAGTGAAATATCAGCTGAGACTAGCACTGTTTGGACAGAGTTAATTGCACTAAGTACTAGCAACTGAAACAATAATATAATGCAACGGTTAAGAGGTAGCACACCTGATTTGGCAACCTCTTCAATAGGACGTCTGGTGACATGAGCCATAAATCCAACAATGGAGAAGATAACAAAACCAGCGAACATGCTCGTGCAAGAGTTTATGCAGCAGACTATGATGGAATCCCTGGGGGAGGAGAGAAGAGGATAGTAACACTGTGCAAAAATCAGGTGTTTTAATGGCACAGCCTCTGGGAGGATAGATTATTTTAATGCTTTTGACATTGGATTATGACTATGTATAATTAAGGTTAACTGTTTGGTTAAAGAAGAAAAGAATTAATCTTAATTCTTCAGTTAGTTGTTCTCCATTTGAAAAACAATTCATTTTTTCATCTCACTCTTAATAAGGTTTGCATCTAAAGATGCTGTATGCAATTCACAAAATATATCACATTGATATGGGTGGCTGGATGAATCTCTCCCATGAACAGACATTGTATTGGAGCATGCAAAGCTATTCTTGCTGTGCTAGGCATCCTGACTTCCAAAAACTTGCATGGAGGATCAATTTTATACAGTACAGTATTCTGACTTTACAAGTGGGGACCTGCAGCAGAATATTGCTGTAAATCCGCAGCCCCAAGAAGAGCACTCACCAAAAAAGGGCAAGGTTTCAGAAGTGGGGGAAGAACGAAAAGGGATACCTTTAATCTTTCTCAGTGTAGGCTTTCTCACATTAGGCTAACCTTAATGCCCTCCTCTAAGGAACTATAAGCTGTTAGGGTCTCATGCAGACCAATTTAGGATATCAAGCAGACCTCCTTCTTCCATATTCATTCCCCCACAAACACCTTTAACATTCCATAGGTCCTGGAAACCACTAAACATGGGCCCTTATCAGGCAACCTTTTGTAAATGTATTGTTCTTTTAATTTACAAATGAATATTTCTACATATCTGGGAGTTCCCTGAGTGTGCAGAAATAACTACCTTGTTTTTGGGTTGACCTGTTTTGTTTCTAAACTGATAGGTACCAGACTACCAGACAGTAAATAGGTAAACTGATAGCTACCAGACAGTAAAAGCAAAGATACAGGCCTGTGGCTCACGCTGGCTCAGCTTGTCTGAGCATGGAAAGCTAAGCAGGGTCAGGCCTGGTTATTACTTGGATGGGAGACCCCTCCTCTAGTTTCCTGCATTGAGCAGGGGGTTGGACTCGATGGCCTTGTAGGCCCCTTCCAGCTCTATGGTCTATGAAACTATGAAACGATCCAAATTTGGCATTAGAAGGATGGATAATTTCCACCATGCATCTTATCTAGTGTTGTAGGTAGGAACCTCTCCTTGAACAATACATCTGCCACTCTGACTTAAGTATGGGAGTAACTTGGGCAATTTCTAATGCCCTGTGTTTAATTGGAGAGGTTAATTCCATTTGGACTTCTCAGGAACTTGGTACTCTGTGAACTGGATCAATTTTTCTATATCTCTTGTTCTAGAATTGTAGGCTATATAGAATTGTTTTGCTTTACCTGTATACATTGTTGTTGAAAGGGTTGTAACTTCCAAGAGCAATCAATGAGCCAAGACCCAAACCATAGGAGAAAAAGATCTGAGTGGCAGCATCCAGCCAAACCTAATTATAAAGGACAAATACATGCCTATAAGCTTAGTGGTTTATATATAATTTCACAAGTGAGAATATTGCTAGGATGATGATGATGATGATGATGATGATGATGATGATGATGATGTTATTGAGGTTACAAAATATGAATGCTTACCTCAGAGTCTGAGAGCTTCTCAAACTTAGGAGTTACATAGAATAAAATGCCTTCTCTTGCTCCAGGTAATGTTACTCCACGGAAGAACAAGATTAGCAACATGATATATGGATATGTAGCAGAGAAGTATACCACCTAATACAAAGAATGAAATGGACAGTTTTAAAAACAAAGGCCATGTAGAATTCTCTTTGAGTTAATTTAACATTGGGCTTAAGGAATATAGTGGGTACTAAATCCAGCTGAGAGAGATGCAACAATAGTATTCTGCTGTTCCTTCTTGCGTGGTAGGTACATGGTCCCAGAATTCCCTACTCACTAATGTAAAATGCTAAATAGCTCCATGCTCAGATCTCTCTTTTTCAGTCTGCCACTTCAACCTGTCATTTCTGCTTTTATCATTTTTACTCATGTTAAATGCTACTTTCATAACAATGCTCTCACCTTGTATAGCTCAAGTAACTAAAATTTCAATTTACATAGCAATAAAGACAATCCATATATAGTATTTAAATTTAATTTACAGAGGTATCCAAAGGATTAAAAAAGGACTCTAGCATTTATAGAATATAGTAAATCACTTAGAAGAATGAAATCAGTAGTCTATTTTGATAAATACATTCTTAGGATACTATGCTGATTCATACTGCAATGTCTGGGTCTACAAAAGATACTCTTACCTTTCCCGTCCAGCCTACCCCCTTCCAGATGCAAAAATACACTAAAATCCAGGCAATTGCTAGAGTAATTGCTAATGGCCAACGGATCTGGCCTGGTTTTTCTAGTCCATCTGTCATTTGGTGCATATTACGTCTGAAATCAAAGAGGAAATGTATGACCATCTCTAATTTAGCTGGTTTTGTACATATACAGTCATGCCTTGGATTGAGAGCATAATTCGTTCCAGAAACGTGCTTGTAATCCAAAACACTCTTATATCAAAACGAAATCCCCCCAAAAAATTTGTACAGAGATTTTTAATTTAAGTCGTACTACAGTACTTGTATTGCAAGACGTCGCTTGTATATCAAGTCATAAATAAATAAATAAATATTTAAAAATTTGCTTGTCTTGCAAAACGCTCTCAAACCAAGTTACTTGCAATCCAAGGTATTACTGTAGTAAGAAACTAACTACACATATTTGTATGAATGAGAAAAATATTCTTCATTGGCTTACTCCCAGAATTCCAAAACAGCACTTGTCATGTTGGTGGTATTTGCTATACTGTAATTTGAAAAACAGTGGTCCGTGTTCCAGGTGTTACCACAGTGTCTCCATGGAAGATTCTAATTAAAAAGGTAGGGATGGGGAGTGGGGAGAGAAGAATAAAAACATGTTTTGATATAACATCCCATTTTTGAGTGATTCAGCCTGAGATCCAATTTAGAGGTACACCTTTCTCATTATAGTATACACGCTCAGTAGAGGTTCAATTTTTAACTATTCAATAGCCATTTAGGTGTTTTTTCTCCTTTTTTTGTTCCAAATGGAGCACAGTGTAAAAACATGCTGAGATTCTCAGGTGAAGCTGTACTCCATGTTCCCCATCACTGAAACACACTGTTATTCAGTAGGTTTGGAATATTTTGCCTTGTTGCCTGACTCCATCCCTGCCTGTCAAGACAGCCGTTTAAGCTACTCTTTAGCATGGATAATGTTCAGGCAACTTTATTCTGCTGCTATTGCTGCTGCTGACTGACTACTGATGGGGCGATCATTTTGTGTTTGATTATTGTATTTCATTTTTTGTATTATGAGTTTCTTTGAGTTACCTTATGGAGAGAAAGATGGAAGAGAACTGTTTAAAATAAATTTAAAAAATCAAAATTCATGAAGGTCACGAACCAATGCACAGTGAAGACCGAGTGAACTCAAATGGGACTTACTTCTGAGTAAACATGCATAGCGAAGGGTTTAAATTACAGAGCAAGCCTAAATGTGTGTGATGTGTGTGTGTGTGAACTGGCGGACTATCTGCCACTTCCAAAGCCTAGCTGGTGTGTGCCAGTGAGAGCAGGAGGTATGTGATGGTTTTTCCCAGAGAGTTCTCTGGCAGTTTCCCCCCCCCCTTCTAATTGGTTCCCCATTGATTTCAATGGGGAAGAAATTAAATTATCTATTCTATAATTATCCTGATTTCTTTTCCCATCTGATTTCTTTTATTCCATCAGAATATTTTGTTATTTTCCAACATTGTATTTCTACAAGAGTTTTCCAACACCCACAGGTCAGTGGTGGTGGTGGTGGGGAAGTTACGTACCTAGGCTGATTTATGGGAAATAATAATTAACATCCAATTGGATCTGGTAGACTAGATCTACTGGGAGCAATGCAATGGATTAGTTGTTACATTCAGGTCTCATCAAATCAGGCAGAGATATAATGGTGGACCTGGCCTTAAAAATTAATATATACCATGACATTTTAAATATTAGTTTCCATTAATCAAACTGAGCTGTAATGAGAGTTTTTAAAACAAGAGAAGAAAAGTTACTTACTGTAGTGAAAGAGTTATATAAGTAATATATGGCCCAGGAAATAATCACAATGTAGTAAATATTAAGCCAGAAAGACAGGACAGCAGCAGCTAATCCCACACCTGCAGGAGAAAAAAAATGTCAGAGTGTTACAGATTACTCATATTCTTAATAGCGGAGGTTCAAAATATAACATCAGTGAAATAACAACACTTGGAAGAGCTTAGCTTCAAATAAGACAGAATTACTTTGCATTTTTGCACATTTATACTAAGAGGGATGCAGCAGGCAGGGCTGGCCCAACACATTTTGGTGCTTTAGGCGGAGCACCAAATGACACCCCTCCCGCCCCACCTCAGTCAAGTAAATAGACCACAAAGCCATCTGACGTATTTTGGCACATGAGGTAACCCCCGCCCCCCTGCCCCACACAAAAACACCTCTCCCCATCCCTTGAAGTAAAAATACAATAATAACAAAGCAAATAGCTAACAAATTGCTGCCCTTTCATGACACCCCAAATCTGCTGCCTCAGGCAGCCACCTCACTCTGTCTAATGGTAGGACCAACCCTGGCAGCAGATTTTGCACGAGTTTGGAATTCAGTTTGGGATAACTCTACAAACCTCCTTAATGAGGGTTGAACAGTGGCATGTAAAATTGCACCTTCTGTTTATGTTTCTGCTTGTGTTGAAAGAGATGTCACATTTGCCATAAACAGGGAAGAACAATGTGAAGAGGTGAGGTGAAGATGGGCAAGAAGAAGGGTAGCTATATTCACTGAATGCCAGCAAACTCAGGTTGTTGGACAAAGGAAAGAGGGTGGATCTTTAGAAAATGGTGTTCAGTTTCCAGATGAATTTCTACTTAGCCATTCTATAGCTTCGGCTATTGGGAGGTATAGAAATTAATTAAACAAACAAACAAACAAACAAACTAAATAAATAGCTGGAAAATTATGCATAGAGCAATGGATGCTGAGGATAGTGCATAAGGAATTTGTATGGGAAGAAAGACAATACAGAGTAGAGACACCTGGATTCAAATTCCTGCTTAGGTGGAATGACTGGGTAGTCTTGGAAAGTCTGTCTGTCTGTCTGTCTCTCTCAACATATACACATACACACACACACACACTTTAAAGGCGGAACAATAAGACGGTATGTCCCTGGTTTGTTGTGAATGTACACAACAGGGATGGGGACTTGGACTCCAGGACTCGACTCGTGAGTCGGACTGAGTCCCCCCTCTGACTCGAGTCCCAATATTTTTAATGGGACTCGAGACTCAACTCGGGACTCGAGACCAAGGACTCATGTTCCAAAATCATGTTCCTCAAATGCAACATGGATAAGTTTTAGGAAGTACAGCAAGTTTATTTTTTAAAATCATTTTCCTAAAATGCAACCTTTCAGACATTTTGGGTTTGGCTGCCTCTGCCTGCCTGTTTGGGGTTCCCTGCCTCCTCTGCCTGCCTGGTCTCTTCTTAACCAGTCCCACAGTTTGAATTGTCCAAGACAAAGGCCTCTGCCTGCCTGTTTTGGGGTTCCCTGCCTCCTCTGCCTGCCTGGTTATTTTGGGTTTGTCTGCCTGGTCTGTTCTTGCCAAAATCAGTTGCAGAGCTTTGAAATAAAAAGGCACACTTGTGCCTAGAATTTATTTAAGCCACACATCTGAAGTAGCCTTATTTTGTTGGGAAAAAACCCCCATTGATTTTAATAGGGACTCGTGGAGTCAGCTTTGGGAGGGACTCGTGACTCATCATTTTGGACCAAGGACTCGACTCGAGACTTGGGTCCAAAGACTTGTGACTCGACTCGTGACTCGAAACCAAGGACTCTTCAACATCCTTGGTACACAAGATAAAATGCTAAATTTCTTTGAACATTGAAAGTGCGATATAAATGCCAATAAATAAATTCATAATGATTATGAAACCATAGCTAGAATTAACAAGGTGGTTTGATTAGTCTGGAATACTAGCTATCCTGAGGAGAGTATCAATTCTTTCCTTGCTGCAGAAGCTCATGGCATCCTCCCACAAATTTAGCTAGGTCCAGAAAGAAAATGACTTCTAAATGTTTTGACAACCTGACATTTGTTAGAGGGATAAAAGGTGCAAACTGCACCTAGAAAGTGAAAAGCTGCAGATACTAATTCACAGATGTGCAGAAATGCTATTTTGATCAAAGGGAAAATGTGTTAAGTATGGAATGTGGAGTCTGTACTGCTGTAGTTTTAAAGCCTGAAGCTGAATTGGACTGATGCTGTATTGGACTGAAGCCACACAAGGCCTGTGGCTCATGCTGGCTCAGCTTGTCTGAGCGTGGAAAGCTAAGCAGGGTCAGGCCTGGTTATTACTTGGATGGGAGACCCCTCCTCTAGTTTCCTGCATTGAGCAGGGGGTTGGACTCGATGGCCTTGTAGGCTCCTTCCCACTCTATGATCTATGAACTATAAGATGTGATACAAATGCGCTGTAGCTATATCTATCTGTATCTATCTATATACACACATGCAAACACTTATTCCTGAAATACTGCATAACTAAAGTGGAACGGGGGAGTTTCATTTCATTTAATTTTGGTTCCATAAACCTTGGAATAATGAATATTCATTTAGTGGTAGCATCTCAGATCTGATGATTATTTAAATATTATTTTATTATTTGTTTCACAATGGACACCTATAGATTTAGAAAAAAATGGCAACTATTAAAGCGATCAAGATATTATTTTTTTTACAAGTATAATGAATGTTCTGAATTTGCAAGTCTACGACAGAATTAATAGAAATGTGTTTAATTCATTACTGTACCTTTGAACATTGGAGCAAGCTTCCAAACTCCAAGGCCTCCTATGGATGTGTATTGGCCAAGTGAACATTCCAAAAGAAACAGGGGAACTCCAGCAAAAATTAAAGTAAGGAAATATGGAATCAGGAATGCTCCTACAAGGATAGAGATAATGAGCAATTAATATAGAAATTAACAGATGTTTGTGATTTCACTAAGTGCGTCATTAATCAAGGATTCAAACATTGACTTCGCCTTTAAATGCAGTAGAAGGAAAAAAGAATTTAACAATAATACCTTGGATTACAAGTAACTTGGTATGAGAGCGTTTTGCAAGTCAAGCAATTTTTTAAAATAAATTTTGACTTGATAAACAAGCGACATCTTGCAATATAAGTAGTGTAGGGATATAACCGCTTGCCTCGAGCGGGCGTAGTGGGCTGAAATCGGCCCCGCTCATGCCCGCCAGAGACTCACTTTGATATAAGAGTGTTTTGGATTACAAGCACAGTTCAGGAACGAATTATGCTTGCAATCCAAGGTATTACTGTAATGTGAAATCTGTATTATTTGCTACTTCTACCTAGTTATGGAATGCTGTCTCCAGTGAGAACTAATACAGCCTAACTATCTTTACTTTTAGAAGATGGGCTAACATGTTGGGCATCCTCCAACCAAAGTTAAGCACATTTCTGTCCCACTGATTTCTATGAGAGACACTGCTCAGGGTTGGACTCCTTAGATTCAGCAGATGTGACCTAGTTGCTATGGGTCTCCTTTGAGACCATTGCCCTAAACTTTTAGTTATCTCTAACCCTATGATTTGCTGTCGTGCAGTGTAAACTGAGTTATATGATACAGAGAACACTTATATCTGAGTTTGCCTCTGGTTCTTTTTGAATGCAGTAGATGGGAGCAGACTCCCTTTCACCAGCAGCTAGTACAATCAGAGGTGCCTTGCTTGGCCTCACAGTGAGCATGAGCTCCCACTGAAAACCCCTGTGTAACCTTCACCTGGTCAGAGAATTTATTTTGAAATCAGTAGTGCCTTGCTTACTCTGGGAGTGGCTGCTTTACTGTAAAAGGCAAATGCAGATGTTCTCAAAGGAAGCAAGGCACAACTCTCTTCCAAAAGCTATTTGCTGCGGCTACTACCCACAATAATGATACATCATGGTATGAAGCAGCCATGGTGGTCCTCAGAATGTGGAAAGGCAAAGCGTAAACAGAGCAGTCCGTGTCAGCTTCTTTGGTCTCATCTAGTTGGGCTGGATGCTGATGGAGTGGACTCTGCTCCCTCCCAAAGGATTCCAAAACAAACAGATGGGGACCCAAATACATTGTGACTTATTTCTGTGCTGCAATAATGTTTGCAAATGCCAGGGAGTATCAGAAGTGGATTGTCACCCTTCCTTGAAGTGACCACCTGTTGTGGCCGAAGCATCCAGTGGTGCACTGGCAGCAACGTTCCAAGCTGTAAAATTTGTTTAGCAAGTCTTGCCAGAAAGAATTCTTAGGCATTTTCTAACACTTATGCAAGAAGTTGTAACCTGTTCTCATGTGTCCCTTCTCTGCTGCTGATCATTGAGTTTTAACAGGAAGTCCTTGGCTGTAATAAAAAATATTCAGCACACTTAATTATATAAGCTGAAACATGTACCTCCTCCATTTTTTCCGCAAAGGTATGGAAACCGCCACACATTCCCTAAGCCAATTGCATAACCCACACAGGACATAAGAAAGTCAAATCTTCCCTTCCAGGTGTCTCTCTCTGGGATATCTCCTTTTTTCTTCTGCACCTTCACTACCAATGTCTTAGGCTTGTCATTGGTGATTGAGGCATCACTAAGTTCTGTGGAGATTTGTCCATCAGCGACTTTTGTTCCATTTGTTGCCATGTCTCTAGGTTTAGATGGAGAGGCTCTCGCAACTGGACGAGAAATGTCAGCACCAGTCCACGTGGACAGCAGCTTTGCGGCTCTTGACTACCCAACTAAAGATTGATGGGGTTGTTAAAACAACAATAGAGATTACGCTTGAATGTGTTAAAATCCAAACAGATATCTTGTAATAGGTGTCCGTATTAATCTGTAAAACAAGATTAGGAGACATTTTTATTGGTGCTTCTACAGAAATTGCTCACAAGCAGCTAAATTCAAAGCCTTCCAATAATTTGAATAGTCCTTCAAATTGTGCCCTTGATTCAAAAGCAACCATGCAATTATATTTCTTATCTCAATAAATGAGAGTGAGTGGGAGTTTAACTATTGACCTTCATGAAAACCCAGCAACTCACAAAACAAATATGACATCTTTATGATTTTCAAGGCTTGTCTTTTCAAGTTACACCCATTTCATTATGAAGAAATAATGCCAGGAGAAGCAACAATCATACAATGGAAATGAAAGGCTAAGGCACCTATTAAATCTCTACTTGATAAAATAGCCCATTCTTTATCAAAGTTTGGACTATAAATGTTTAGCAAATCTTTACACTTTTGTCAGAGGTTTATGGGCCCTTTAAATGTTACCCTAGCCACTAACATGTTGGGTCATTTAAACATAACAACAGGTTTGTGGCAACTGCTCACTGAAAAGCTACTCCCATGCAGGTAGGACAACATTCAGAGCTCAGAGGGCCTCTTAAAGTATCTGAATCCAGTGTGTAATTATTTTACTCAGCTAATTATTTTAATGACATTCCTACTTTAACACGATAAGACTTGTAAGAGCCTTAGGCTGCAATCCTATACCCACTTACTCAGGAGTAAGCCCCATCGAACACAACTACTGAGTAGAAATGTATAGGATTGCACTGTAAGAGAAACCTTTTTAGCATCCAAGTCTAACTCTGTACCTTAACTTGTAGTTTCCCTTGATCAGGAACAAAGCAGACATGCATGTCAACAAGTGTGTTTTATGGTTAGGATAATAGTGTTGTAATACACATTTCAGACAAATGAACCAAAACATGATAAAATATATTGTTTACTAGCATCCTAATCCAGACAAATGATAGACTATTATAGTTTCAATTTCAACTATTAGTTTATAATAATCACACCACTGTTTTTATAGTACCTTTGTCATGTTGTATGTGATTGAGGTTTTACTACTGTTTTACTGTTGCTATTTTACAATATTCTGTGCAATAGCTGTCTCTCTTTATAAATGAAATGAAACCCTTTCAAAATATAACACTGTAAATACAGAACAGAGACCCATAATTTGAACTTTTATTATTACAAAGAAAGGAAGACAAAACAGATATTTAATATTAAGCCTATAAAGAAAGCAGCAGGCTTCACTTTAAAACAACAATAGCCAGTAGATGCAATAAACAGAACTATTTCACTGGCATTACAGGTGAGAAACCTACCAACAATCAATTATAATCCGAATGTATTTGTTTTACAACACAGTCTTGCTTCCATATTTCCAATTGAAACTTCAGTATCAGTACTGTTTCCTTACACTCTTAGCTAAATTGTTCTCCCCTTTATTCTTGGGTTGCATCTCAGAGCAAAGGTATTGTACTTGAATAAATCATTTTTGAATTTGCTGGGTAAAGAAAAAGATGCAAAAATACTTCAGTGTGCCTGCATTTTGTCCACAGCTGCATCAGCCATCGACATCCAGCATTTTTAGAAACTTGTGCATCTCCTTCTGTAGTGCAAGCCTCTCTGATTACTGCTAGGATTATATTACAATCCAATCCATTTTATAGACAGAACCTGGTGGAACAAAATTTTGTAAAGACAAGCTATCCATTTTATTAGGACCAGCTCAAATCCTCATGTGGTTTTCACGGATTCTCTGTAGTCCTCAGTGTGCTGGCTCCTTTTGTCCATCATAATCCACCTTGATTCAATTTTCATTTACTATGGTGAACTTCCATTTCATTTTATTGTGGTAAACTCCCATGTTTCTTAGCATCTTTGATATTTCTTGCATTAATTCCACTGTATCATCCAGCAGGCAAAAACGATGAGCCAATGAAGATGAAAATGAAAAGATGAGCTGATGAAAGCTGAGTTGATGAAATGCCAGGGTTTTTACTTCCAAAAGAACATCAGTTGCATTGTATCCATTTAGACTTGCAAAGGTTGCTGATCCAGGAATCTAGGCAGAATTCAATTCCTCCACGATTTGTAAGTTCTACTATACTCGGTGCAGAAGTAAAGGTCATGGGAAGATCACCTTCCGTAACTTTTCTGTAATGCCAACTGTGCATGTAAATGCAGGCAACAATGACAACAAGTCTCAGTATTTAAAGAAAAAAATAGGTGAAAGGCGTATTAGCTGGAGGTAAAAACAACAACAACAACAAAATAAAATGTAGATTTCAGAGCTGGGTTTCTTGTAAACACTAGACAACCAAGGAGTTATTTTAAGATACTGTAAATGTGAAGAATACAAATTGTGATCAATAATACCCAGCCTCCACATGAGAATGGACTCTCTTTTTTAACTAATTGTATCGCCCCTATTGTTAGGATCAATTACACATTATTTTTCTTCCCACGTTCCCATTAAGGACTGTACTTCCAAATTTGAGTTCAGAATGTTGGACTTGCAGTTTTCTCTAAGATACTCTCCCTTCCCCCTAAACATAACTACACAAATAATGAAACCCATATTCATATCTAATCTAACATTCTGAGACGCAAAGAAACCTTGATTTGTGCATGCAGAATACTGAGATAATCTTAAAACTATCCACAATGAATGTGAGTTTCCTTGTTTGGGAGAAATATTAATGCTATCACTTAACAACACCAGGACTATGCCTGAAAAAGCCAATGCACAATTTTCTAGCACCACCTACTGGAAAAATAAAGAAGTGCAAGTGTGCCATTGCTATTTTATACATTGTATTGAAAGGAACCCAATTATAATTCACTGCTTTGCTTTCCAGTTTAAAATGGGATGTAATCTAAGTTGCTTAGACCTCCCACATCATGAACTTTTAGTATGCAATGTTACTTGTTTTTAAAAACAAAAACCCTGTATATGCAAGGAACCATGTTGCAGTGTAAAAGTAAAAGGCAATGCTGTGTTGAAATGCAGCATGTAAACTTGAATGACCTGAAGATGCAGGGAAAACCCATCAAAAGGTAGAGAGGTACAACTTCTTCCTGAGAAGTTGATAACGCTACACACATAATTTTCATGTTGAAATTTGATTTTTTAAAAATATATTTTTTAACTTAGCAGGTATACAAATCATGTGAAAATTCAAGACCTTTATCCACTCTTGTGATAATGCATCTAGCTCAGGAATGGCACAACTACCCGAATCCTTCACAAAACTGGGACTTCCTGTAAGCAACACTTTGTGTCCAGACTTTAAACTAAAATAGTGAAATTTTTGAGGGATCTGTTGAAGCTCAATGAAAAATTGAAGTTTTTTCAACAATAGAACTGGATGGATAGTTTTGGCTCAGCCCTATACACAATGTTTCACTGAGGGCCAAAACAAATATTACTTTAAATCCGTACCATTTATGTCGTCTTCTTTTTTTTTCATTTTTAATCTAGAGTAGGCGCAGGGGGCCCAATCAAGATCAGGACCCTAGCGTGGGTGGTATGGGTTTTTTTTTTAAAAAAAGATCCGGATAAGGCCCTTGCACCTACTCTGGCGTAAAATGAAACAAGAGAGAGGGGAAGAGAGACATAGCTGCTAGATATGGATTTAAAGTAATGACTGTTTTGGTCCCAGTGCAGGCACTTGAGGAGTGGATGATAAAGGAACCCCAGGAAGCCAGGGAAAGGACTGAGAGGACTTGTCTGGTACACACATGATACTGTCTTCAGACTTTGGGAAAGAAAAAATTAAATACCACTTTTTATTTAACTTATTCATATTTTAAAGAGCAAAACACACCTAAATAATAGGTTAACATTTAAAAACAACTCCCTTCTTTCAAGTAACTTCCTACAAGATATCATATATATCAATGGTTTTAGTTTTCCACTACAAGAAAGTAAACCTAGAGCAAAACAATCTACTCCTTCTCCAAACATCCACAAATTCTAACTGCAGTTTACTTCCCGCTGATAACTGAAGATGATTTAAAGCAAAGATAGGCAGCACACAGCCCGTTGGCCATATGTGGCCCTGCGGTCCCCACCGTGCCCCTCTGCTGCCCTGAATTTACCCTAATTTCGTAAAAAAAAATAAAGTAAAGTAAATAACCTCAGTAGCAGCTATGGAGTGCCCAAAGGGTCAAAATTAGTTTGTTTGCAAGCTAATTTTGACCCTTACAGAAACCAAATTATATGTGAAATACCATTAAGAAATTCACTGTACTGCTGCAAACCTTAAAACAAAACTATCTATAATGATGGAAAAATATAAGAGTAAGATGGAAAATGTAATTAAAATTGTAAATGTTATTGCTGACCAGGTAAAACAAAGCTGTAACTCAGGGTTCAGCAACTGTGGCCCGTCACATGCTGTTGGACTCTAAATCTCATCAGCCTACCAGCATTTATTTATTTAATTATCATATTTATTAATTGCCCATCTGGCCGGCCACCCAGCCACCCTGGGTGATGTACAATTAAAACAATACAATAAAATATGATAATTAAAACAGTATTAAAAAATCTTTTAAAATCCTAACGCACCCCATGTTCTCGCCTGAAATACCATGTTTTTAATGCACGGCGGCATGGCCAATGGTCAGAGATGATGGGAGTTGTAGTCCAACAACATATGGAGGGCCATAGGTTTCTTATCCCTGCTGTAACTATATATCAAAGACCACCTTCACACACACCCTCAGCTGCATGGGAACTGCTTCCCTGTGAGGTACTTCTTCATGGCTTGGATCCAGATTTAAGTTAAATCAACTGCACTGGTGCAAGTGGACTTCCCCACCCTCCTTCCCACAGCAGCTCCTCCAGCCCTCTGAAAATGCTACAGAGAAATGGGTTTAGCTGTGTGTGTGTGTGTGTGTGTGTGTGTGTATGTGGGGAGGATCCCCAAAAGTGGGTTGAAGAACCATCTGTGAGTGGACCCCGCTCTCATGGAAGGCAGATCTTGGATCCAACCTCATGACTAGTGTGTGTGAAAACCACAGCCACAGAATCCTCAATCAGCATCCTCTTCCTCAGAATAAAATACAAAAGAGCCATTAATATATACCAAGTGAGATTGTGCATGGAGGAGAAGGCCATC
This sequence comes from Shinisaurus crocodilurus, assembly GCA_021292165.1. Lineage (NCBI taxonomy): Eukaryota > Metazoa > Chordata > Lepidosauria > Squamata > Shinisauridae > Shinisaurus > Shinisaurus crocodilurus. The sequence continues at coordinate 131,077,015 of CM037881.1, read as the reverse complement.
AGTGACTACTATTCCTGATTGGCTGTGTGCTTCCTGCAGTATCGGAGGCAGTGTGCCTAGGTACTCCAGTTGCTGGGGAACATGGGCGGGAAGGTGCTGTTGCACTCATGTCCTACTCGTGGTATCCTGTGGGCAGCTGGTTGGCCACTGTGTGAACAGAATGCTGGACTAGATGGAGCCTTGGTCTGATCCAGCATGTCTCTTTTTATGTTCTTATGTACAAAGCAATTACCCTTAAGTATGTTAATATTATTATAACTTGTATAGTGTATAGCCAGAGTGGTGTAGTGGTTAGAGTGTTGGTCTAGGACTAGGGAGATCCAGGTTCAAATCCCCCCTCATCCATGAAGCTCACTGGGTGACCTTGGGCCAGTCACCAGCTCTCAGCCTAACCTACCTCACAGGGCTGCTGTGATGATAAAATGGTGGTGGTGTGGGGAGGGGAATCGTGTGTGCCGCTTTGAGCCCCTTGGAAGAAAGGCGGGATATAAATATATAATAAATTTAAACATTTCAGAAGTATTGCTAAACTCTCTGAGAATTAACAACATGCAAATTTGTTCAAGGCCTTCAGCAATAGCAATGCAGAATCAAATATTTCTTGTTTATTAGTGCATACTGAGATAACCGAACTGTTAGTCAATGGTTGTTTATAAAAAAACATCCCAGACACTTTACAGTTTGGAGACAATTAAGACAAGCTGCAGTGAGTATAGCACATATTCCCTGCTATTGTCAGCATTAATACTTTGAAAACTTGAATATGCGGCAACTTCCTGATTTCTGTTTAGCTTGAATAAGAAAGCTTGAAATAATGGCCTGCGTGCACCTGAATCGCCCAAGACGCCAAGAAATGAGTAAAAGGAAATACAGAATGACCATATTTGGGACTTTAAACCCAGTCACAAGAAATATGTTAATATTTGAGCTTGGGAAGGATAACTTGAATTAGAAAAATGAACACAGTCTGTACCTTTGCATGTCTTGAGAACCATGAAAAACTAGGCCTTTAGTTCCTGAGGCTACATGAATGCTTTGTCTCAGACTGCCATGATTCTCTCCAGCTTCTAGCAGAAATAAACCCCAGGCTTTACCGTCATGTCTCTCTACAGCAATTCAATTACTCAGACTGCTTCTACTCCCGTTGGCTGCTTTACTGCTACATGAGTGACTCTTTCTATTAGCTGCAGCTGGGCTAGCTGGTGCCTAAAGGCACGGGCGGGAAGTAACAACTGCAAAGACTTTGTACAAAGCCTCTACATTTTTTTTTCATATTAAGGTCATGTTTGCATCCGCAGATGAGTCGTCTGCCAATAGTCAATTAATACTAGCTCGTCTTTCCAAATGAGAACTGATAATCCAGACCCTTGTGTACAAGGAAGAAGCACTTGATGTGTCAGGAATGCAAAGGCCCCTAGAAAACAGTTTATTCACTCATTACTTTTAGTATAAATGCAGGGACTATTTCTATCCTAAGCCCATTTAGACTGGCTAGTTTACAACCAAAAGAGCCGTCCTTTAGCTGAAAACCCCCCTCAGCTGCAAAGGAATGTGCAGTTGCAATTTTTCTGCCCTTCTCATCGTTCAGTCCCATTGCACACCTCTGCCTCTTGCTTGCTGTAAGGAAATACAAGAGTCCCGTTTTAGGATATTCTCCCTAAGGCAGGAGGGAGAGAGGGACAGAAGAAGCTGAATCTGCATCATCTTTTCCAGTTTGCAACAACTTTCTCTGCTTTTCTGTCAGCAAAAAGACAGGACCCTGCCTGAGGAACTTAAGATCTAAACTTTCACACCAGGGAATCAATAAAAGGAGGTCAGGAATGTGGAGGCAAGGAGGAACAGGGGAACAATATGCATTTAGAGCAGTTCTGCATACTTAGGCTTAGTTTCAATAGGGGAATAACAAGAACAACAATAATACCTAACTAAAGTCAAATGCTAAGTATTATTACATGTGAATACTGTCAAATTTTCAATACCAAAGTTAAATTGGATATCAAATACTTATCAAATATTTGGTTAGTAGTCAGAGAATATCCTGTACCAAAATATGCAAAGGGGAGTTTGTAATAAATAAATAAATAAATAAATAAATAAATAAATAAAAATCCACTCTAATGGTATACTTTCTTTGTCCTGATAACAGAATGGAACAAAGGTTCTGTCCCCTGCATGTGGCAATGGTAGGAGTGTTTAGGCATTTTCATTTGGAAGGTTCACATCGGGTTCAGTTTCAATTCACCTGTAATTTATAACCTAATTGGCTACAGTGGACACTTGATTTTTGCTCTGCACTTCTATCCCACATTAATACAATTCACACGTGGCACAAAGAGAAGAGAGAGGCTCAAAGGCCCCTGTAAACCCCCCAAGTGAAAACAGCCTATGCATAATTAAGGTTATTGCCAACGTATGGATGGATGAACTTGGATAGACACAAACTAGGCAACAATTTAGGGTGCCAAAATTCTAGGAACACCTGATTAATATCAGGTATACAAAGTTTGTAAAGGGAAAAGTGGCAGATCGCCTGCACTTTTTGTACAGTTTGGCAACTTGTTGATTGGATTTAGGGATAGACGTATCTGTCACTTTCCCTTTTTCCTGTATTCAGGTTTTTTGTGTCCCCCCCCCTTCAAAATCTCGAGTTCTTTCCATCCCAAATATGAAGAAATTTCTGAATGTTGGTAGATTCTGATCAAAATTGTACTGAAACAAACCTTTCACCCATTTGCACTGGCCAAATTCAATAGGTAAAGCTATTCCCAGCAAGGAGAGGACCATGTTGTATCCGCCTGCTGTTGAATATGAGGAACCAGTTAGAAAAAAAAAGAGGTGGCAAACCCAGGGATTCAAACCCAGACTTTTAATAGTTAAGCAGTCAAAGCCCTGGGCCTGGATGGATGAATCCATTAATTTTGGTTTCTCCTGCATTTGATTTTTTAAAATCTCAATTTCTTTCCATTCCAAATATTAAGAAATTTGTGAATTTGCTAAATTCTTATAAAATATGAACTGAACTGAAATTGTCACCCATCCCTATCTGGATGGATATCCAATTTAAATCCTTTTAGAGGACACGGTTTAGAACCGTTTTATCTCATGATCTGCCCTGGGCATGGAAACAGTTGTAAAGGGGAGGAAGTAAAGAAGCGACAGACATTAAAAAATGAAAATAAGAAAATGATTTACTGAGGAATGCTAAACCCCAGATCTGGTGGCTGGCAGGAGTTAGGATAGGGTGGACAAGCCCCTCCTCTGGTAGGGAGGGGCTCTACCAACAAGGTCATGTCCATCTGGAGGCCCCAGTTATGCCCATAGAGACATCCGCAGGCATAAATCTACCATCAGCAGTGTTTCCTCTGGTGGGAGGTCCCAAAACAGGGCATTCCAGGGGTGGAATAGGATGGAGTTAGCTTTGGATCTGCTAGATGCAAAGCACCTCTGTTCCCCTGAGGTGTCCCAAGATTGGGACCCTCACCTATGCCAGACTGGAGCTGGTGTAGCTAATTTCTCCCCATTGGTTTCAGTGAGGATAAAAAAGATGCTGGGCTCAGTAAAACTGCCCCTTATCTCCCGCCCTAGACAGTATGAGCTAGCAGGGCTTTGGAAGGGGTGTGAAGGCGGATGAAGGCTGCAGCAGAGAATGGTTTTCCAATCGTCAGGGTAACCGTGCCATTGGATCTCTGCCGTACTCTGTCAAGTTTGTGTGGTGATTCGTTGTGGACCGATCTCCCCACATAAAACAGTTTCACGCACAGGCGTCTTCCAACCCAACCCATCCAACCCAACCCAACCCAACCATCTTCTTTAGAATTTCCTCCTTTTATCCCGGAAGACAATCTTACTCGGTCACGAGTGATCGCCTGATGATGATGATGGAAGGGGTGAACCATTTGCCACTTTGCCCCACCCAACTTAGGATTGCTTTCATATTCTTGATCCTATTATTATATATACAGTAACACAGCACAGTCCAATGAGGATGCCCGTAACCCTCTGAACTCGGAGGATTACAGGCATCCTATGGAGGGTGGGTGGAGCACGGAGGCAAAGGTGGCCCTGCAAAACACCAATTTCCGTTGTCTAAGTGTTTTTCCCTGGAGTGCGAGGAGAGGAGGCGCTGCCAGGATACTATGTATGCTGGCGGAGCCTGCCTTGTCCCTTCCCCACTGCCCTTCCTGCCCACAAAACCCTACCTCCGAGATCAGTCTTCTGACCTCAGAGGCTTAGCTGGCATGGTTCGTTCCGTGCCGGCTGCGAGGGAGGAGGGAGGGTGCTCTGCATTCGGAGTCCCAGCTCCAACCTTGGAGCACATTTCCAAGGTCGGAGCTGGGACTCCGAATTAAACGATGGACTCTGTCTAGTGGCCATAGGATTGCTCCCTTAGACACACAAGGGGAAGGGGAGGCAACGTTTTTAATTTGCTAAGGGGAAATTTAAATTTAAATCTAGGCTTGTCCTGATTATGCAGATTATGAGTATCATGATGGATTATCAGAGGCCTTGTTCCATGTGCCACCACCAGCAAGGTACAGCCTGGGATTCAAGGTACAGCCATCCCAGTTGCAGCACACTAGCCATGGAACACCTTCCCAAGGGAGCTCTCGTTGGCTGCCTCACTGGTGTTTTTCTAGTGAACAGTTACAACATTCTTGTTTTGCCAGCTTAAGTGGAACTGGGTTTTTTTGCTCTGTTTTTAATATTCTCTCTCTCTTATTTTAACTTTTGTATGATTTTAATATTGGGAGCTGTCTAGGATCTTTTCTGAGAGCTAAAAGGCACAATATAAATAATTTTATAAATAAATACATAGTACATGGATTTAAGAGTCAGTTGCAATTATTTGTCTTGGAAATTCTGGGAGCGTATCTACCAGAAAATCCAAATCATGTTATTAGAAAAAAGGCACAAATTAAATGGGCAAATTACAGAAGCTAGTTCCTTTTAAATTCGAAATTCTCAGATTGTAGGGTTGGCTCAGGGCATATCGCTGCATGCATTCAACTGGAGATAGTAAGCTGTTGTCTCATTCATACAAGTAAAAGCAAGAGATAAGGAGTCTGGTTTTTGCCTTGCATCAAATGCTAGCTCAGGGAGGCAGCCTTTGGACCATGCAGTGAGGCTTTTCTCAAATTGTGGGCCTCACCGTTGTCCCCAGCCACCCACCCCACCCTCTCAGAAAGCAGGGTTTCTCACTGTGTGCCGATGGGTTTTCTCCTCTCTTGCCTCACTGCCACTGCTGTGCCAGGTTAAGGAAAGGAGGAGACAGAGGCAGAGTTGAGGTGGAGAAGAGGGAGGGTGGAATGAGTGGAAGCGGGGGAGGAGGTGGAGCGAACCGCCAGCATTTTACTGTAATTCAGCTTCCTAATGGAACACCTGCCAGCCTCCGACACTTCTTACTTCTCCTCCTCCTGGCTCAGACGGAACAGAGACACCAGCACAAGTGGCAACCCCAGCCTGGTGGCCAGCAGAGCAGGACAAGCTGTGCTTCATTACCGCCTCCTCTTTGTCATCCTTTTCACCACCACCCTTACCCGCTACTGCTGGGATGCTGCTCCTGCAGGACTCACTGCCACCATGAATACAGGCCTGTGGTTTACGCTGGCTCAGCTTGTCTGAGTGTGGAAAGCTAAGCAGGGTCAGGCCTCGTTATGACTTGGATGGGAGACCCCTCCTCTAGTTTCCTTGAGCAGGGGGTTGGACTCAATAGCCTTGTAGGCTCCTTCCAACTCCATGATCTATGAAATCTATGAAATCTATGACTTTGCATCTGAAGGGTGGTGGAGCTGATGGCAGCACCTATGTAATCAAGCTGCCCTCTGCCACCGCGGGGGGAAGGGTTAGCAGTATCAGCACTGAGAACACATTGATCCAGAAGCCGACAGGAACAAGTGGCATCAAGTCCCATAGGAGAAGCATTCCAGCAGCAGTGGCTGAAGGTGATGGTGAAGAGGACAATGAAGAGCAGCTGGCAAGGGATTGTGTGAGTCTCCCGCTCCATGCTGGTCTCCAGACAGGTCCGGAAGGAGCACACAAACCTGGGGATCATAAAACCCTGTGCCTTCATTTTGTGAATGGTTCCACCCCCACATTGCCATTTTTGTGACTGGCTCTGTCCCAACCTGCTATTATTTGGTGACTGCTGGTCCTCAGTAATTTTCATCCCTTCCAAGTGGGCTCCAGAAAGCTTGACAACTCCTGTTCTATTGTGAAATAGTAATTTGGTGCTTGGCACCTCTTACTATCTCCTCTCACCTGACCTCACATCTGATATAGTCATGAAGGGGGGTTTGGTAACTTACATCAATAATTGTTTAGCACTTTATGGAATGCATATGACTTCAAAGGAAGGTATACGTATAGGGGAAGGTTGTGAAAAACCATGGGGCATATTTTAATAAGAATCAAGGACACACATCAGAATATTTTTTAGTTAGAAATTTTCCAAGTCCATGGAATGGGGTGTACAACTTTGCAGGTTTGCTATGAAGATAGCTAGGTTGGGATTTTATAACAGTTGGTTCTAATTAATAGAAACACTGTATACATATGTAGACATGGAAATATTACATACACCTGGCTTTTATTCAAAATGAAATTAGTTCTGAGCTTAAAAGCACCTTTCTTGTGCTATCTATGGCATTCTGATTCAGCTTCATTTGACAGTCTCCATTCCATTTAACAAAGCTCTCCCTGCAGATTCAGGTGTGTGTGTGTGTGTGTGTGTGTGTGTTTATTATCCATGACTGAATTAGTGGCATAGAGCAGCTGTGCAGTGTTAAAGGCTGCCACCTTTCCTGAATTTATGCCAGGGAAGGTTTTTTTTGTGATAGCTATAAAATATAACTAAGTGCTTTGCTCCTTTGGCAAGAGAAAAGGTTGTCAGGGCACTTTTAAGAATTATTTCTTTAGGTGCTTTGTTAGTGCTTTGCTGCTGTGTTGCTTTTACAAGACTAGCTCAATAAAAGCATTGCTTAGCTGGTCTTTTATGGCTAGGGACTCTGCTGGCAGGCAGATGGGGATGTAGAAGCGTTTGCCCCTGGGGTAGTGCCCCTGGGGTGGTTCCTCGTAGGACACTGGCTGACTCACATGAGCATCCAGACACAGAGTTATTCAGCCAATAATGAACAGTGCCTGGAAGCACAGATAGGCTATTCCGCTGGAAATACTGAAAAGAGAGAAGGCCAAAGACTCTAATATATCTGTCCCTCCAGTGGATGGGAGAGATAAAGTCGTACAGCAGCTGCTCATTCTTGGCTGGCCACCTATATAGAAAGGAAGACAAAACCTTAGGCATGAGCAAAAAAAAAGCCACATCAAGACATGGCACCCTGTAGCCTAACAGCATGTTAGACAGAACTTCCAGATGCAACATTGCCATAATAAATTAGACCATAGTACAGAGCACACCCCCTGGTGTGTACAAAGCACTCCGAGGCAACTTGCTCTCTTTAATGGCTGCTGGGTCTCAGCAGCCTGCAGAGTCTGGCCGTTGTAGAATGGGGACAAGCTTGCAGCATGTGGATGGAGCCAGCTTAACAGTTGCCCTTTGGTCTGGTCTAGTTCTATAGAGGAGCAAACACAGAATCACACTATGAAGAAGGATTTTGCATGCTGAATACTGTACAAGGCTCCTGCTACACACTAGTTTGAACTGCAGTAGCAATAGGCATGTTCTCGAGAGAAGGGAGCTTAACGTCAATCTTAGCCACCTTTTTTGGGTAGAGAGGAGGGGTACAAATCAAACAAATTAAATAAATAAATAAATAGCGGTAGGCACAATTTAAAGTCATTTTTCACTCTGCTCTGTGAAATTGACATTGGAAGCAAACAGAGCATCCCTCCGTGCTTGGAGTCCTTCTTCAAGCTTGAAGTCCTCTTCTTTCCTTCTGCATGCACCACATGCTTTTTTAGGGAGAGGAGATGGATGTCAATTAAAGAGGCATGTTGCAAAGTTGTCTGGGTATATTCCTTTATATTCTATATTGGGTTTTGGACATCTGCCTCATGTTCCATGTTCATAATGCTCATAGTAAGAACAGGATGGTAATTGGAGAGTGCAGTCCTGCTATTAACATGAGCATAAATACTACTATATTCACTGTGAATTAATTGTCTGATGAATACTAATCCACTACATTTAATTACATCATAGAAGGAACTTTGCATGTGCTTGAACTACTGATTGCCCCTAGTGCTTGCTACATTTGCTGTATCCTAAGGAGGTTTCTACTTCAAATTCTCAGTTTAATTCACATGCAGATGACAATATTGCTTGCAAGGAACTCTGCAGATGTTGCTTTCTGGATGCTAGGAGCAGTGCTTTAAACACAAGCTGAGCTATCAGGCTTGCAAGTAGCTGCTAAGTGGTCCCAAAGTGCATATACATAGTGTAATCTACCCAGCATCTCAGATGAATGCATTCATAGTGTGTCAGCAATACTTTGCAGTATATACGTAGCTAAAAAGCCTTCCAGAATTACAATCTGGTGTTGTACAGAGATGCAAAAGAATGTGTTTGTGGCAAATGTACACACTTCACTGAGGTTCAGGAGATTTAATTGAAACTGCCTTCCATAAATAGAATATAAATTAATTATATAAAACAATTCTAATGATTTAAATGGCTAAAGTCCACATGTTGTTAAAGCCTATCCTCAAATTGCAAACTGAAAATTCTTCTGACAATTAATGGGCCAAATAGAAACACTGTGCAAAGCAATCAGAGCAATGCTTTCTATAGTACTGAAGCAATAATTTGTCTGTTTTATCTACAGCCATGTATCTAGTAAATGGTTTTAATATTTAATGCTGGGAGATTCCAAAGATGCTCATATTCCCTTCTGTTATTCCATCTTTCATAAAGTTTTCCAGTTGTAGCATTCCTATATATCACCCAAGATCCTGGGTTTGACCAACCAGCTACTCAAGTTATGTTACACCCAAGATGTGAATCTTTAACACTGACCTCCAAGTGTGGGTGGTTGGGTAGAGATTCATGAGTTCTCTATACCTACTACTCCATAGTTCTGGGAACCAATGGGAATAGTGGAATGAGGATCAAGATGGTCCACTGAAGAGGAAGCTTTTCCTGTATGCCCTGGTGTCAACAAGGAACTACTGGTACTTTCATATGGTAATGCTATACATGACTAGATTGTGCTGCCATCTGGCTGTATCTTTAGTCAACGGATTATTTGTGTCTCAGATTAAATTGAATTTTCCAAATAAAATCCCCCCCCCCACAAGTAGAAGCAGAAAATATACCAGAAAATCTACTGTTGGGGTTGTGACAGTATTCTATATACCGTATATACTCGAGTATAAGCCAAGTTTTTCAGCCCATTTTTTGTGCTGAAAAATGCCCCCCTCGGCTTATACTCGGGTCAGCGCCGCCACTGCCGAAGCCCCGCCACCACCGAAGCCCCCCCAGGACCCCTGCCGCCACCCCCAGACCCCCCCGCCACCCCCTGTCACCATACCTGCTCCCGCCACCAAAAGCTCCGCCACCGCCGAAAAAGCCTCCCTGCCGCCGAAGAAGCCTCGCCGCCGCCGAAGAAGCCCCTCCGCCGTCGAAGAAGCCCCGCCGCCGCCGAAGAAGCCCCGCCGCCGCCGAAGAAGCCCCGCTGCCGCCGAATCCCCGCCGAATCCCCGCTGCCAACTTCCGCCGCCAACTTCTGCTGCCGAAGCCCTGTTGCCGCCGAAGAAGCCTCGCTGCCGCCGAAGAAGCCTCACCGCCGCCGAAGCCCTGGTGCCGCCGAAGAAGCCTTGCCGCCGCCGAAGCCCTGGTGCCGCCGAAGAAGCCTTGCCGCCGCCGAAGCCCCGCCGCTGTGGGGCTTCGGCGGCGGAAGTTGGCGGCGGGGCTTCTTCGGCGGCAGGGAGGCTTTTTCGGCGGCGGCGGGGCTTTCGGTGGCGGGAGCAGGTACGGTGACGGGGGTGGCGGGGGGGTCTGGGGGTGGCGGCAGGGGTCCTGGGGGGGCTTCGGCAGCAGCGGGGCTTTGGCGGTGGCGAGGCTTTAAGCATAAAGCTTAAAGGAATTTGGAGGGCCTCAGTGAGCTTGAGTTTCCTGAACAACTTTAATGACTACAGAAAAAGTGGAAGGGGATTTAGAATGCGTTTGTGCTAAAAAAAATTGTTTGTTCCTTCTTTCTTCCTCTCCCCTTCTCCCCTCTTTTATTCTGTTTAAAGGCCTTCCAGAAGATAGTTTTACTGTACCAGGAATTCATTTTCTTTACTTGTTACTCAGTGCTTATGGAGGACTAAGATCTCTCCCCACAGCTACTTTGTGTACCGTATATACCGGTAAATCCTATGACTTTTTGAGGCAAGTGACACACAAATCTTCTATGAACAGGCTTTTCAACATCTTGTCACTTTTTTTTTTTATATTGCTAATGGATTTTTAAATAGTATTCCATTTTCTACACATTTTATTTGGTAGAATTAAATAGTGTGCATGAAGTACTTTAACTTGATTTTTTAAATTTATTTTTTAAATTTACCAGTAGCTGCTGCATTTCCCACCCTAGGCTTATACTGGAGTCAATAAGTTTTACCAGTTTTTTGGGGTGAAATTAGGTGCCTCGGCTTATAGTTGGGTCGGCTTATACTCGAGTATATACGGCTACATCCAAAATTAGGTGATACAGGGTTTACAATTAATGACTTGAATCTCTGATCTGTAGCATATAACTGAATGTCTTTGATTCTTCTGAAGACAATGAACATTTTGCACTGAGTAACTATCTAATTATTAGTAAATACTGAATAGGGATGAGAAAATAGACTCCAAAATGTTCAGCTTCTAATAGTGAGGAGATTGTAATAATTTGTAGCATACTTGGCAATGCTATTAACTAGCTGCCATTTGGGGCAGTCATGCTAGTAAGCTGGCTTTCTGTCTGCACAGTAATGACATGTTTTGGGAACTACTTTTGGAACAGGAGTACCAGTGTTGTAATCTCAGTTCAGACTATGAGGCCATGAACTTACGGTACTTTCCTTCTAAAAAGGTTAAACTCTGTAAGAAGGATATTCATTTTTCACCCAGGTGTTGACATGTACCGTATTTTAAGAGAGAGACAAAAGGGGAGGGGGGAAATGAACTGAAATCACTCTCTGATTGTAGTAGATTCACTCTGACTTTATTTCACCCATGCTGTAACTTTTCACCTAGTGAAATGCTGATGTAGTCACCTCTGTCTTCTTAGCTATGCCTTTCTGTTTTGACTTAGTGTTTCTGAAGTCAACAACAAACAAGATTAAAGGTGCCCACCAATGGGCTGTACCCAATGCTGCCTATGTGCCAGCAGGACCCACTACTGGCACAACAGGAAGCTAGCACTTCCTAAATCAACCAAAAGAAGCCAAAACACTCTATTCTGGAATGGAAAAGGTCTGCGGAGTATTTTCAACAACAAGAAAGGAAAGTTTCTAAAGTTCAAACAGGTTAATATTATAACCAGGGTAGAATTGATGAAATGGTGTAAACATTATTCTTAGATTATAACCTGAAATCCATTGTTTTCATTGTTGAAAATGCTGTCCAGATAAATTCCTTAGCATTCTCTCACCATGAGAATAATGGTATACAAAGTGAGCTTTCAGTTCAGGGAAGACAGGATGCAGAGAAACATCTGGAACTGAACCTCCCTGACTTTCTTTTCTTTGGGACAGTTATAACAGCTGTGGAAAAGGTTCTGAGTTCTTTTTCTGACAATTTCTATATGAAATGTTGTTGTGTGTCTGTTGTAATTTTTATACTTTGCTTAAGACATGATAAAATACTTAAGGAAACATTGGTTCACATTGTACAGTATTTTAAAATATGAAGTAAATACAATGCCTGTTGTACCTGATGATCAACTGTTCAGCGAGCAGGAAGAGAAGGAAGAGTTGCTTCCTAGCCCCACCCAATCTTCTTCCCTCCACACAGACCTTCCCCCTTTGCTTTCTCCCTTTCTCTCCACTCCCAGTCTCTAGCCTTCCTGTTTCTCTCCCTTCCCTGTTCCTAGGCTTCTTCTTTCCCTTCCTAGCCCCTAGCCTTGCTCCTTCTCTCCCACCTACCCATGTATCTTCCTGTTCCTCTCTACTCCCATTCTCTAGCCTTGCTATTTTCTCCACATCTATTTACCTCACTGTTTCGCCCCCATAGAGCACATTACAGCAGTCTAATTGTGAGATTACCAGTGCATAGATCACCATGGCTAGGATGTCCCTATCCAGGAACAGGTGTAGTTGGCATACCAACTGAAGTTTCTAATGGGTGCTCTGGGCCCCAATGTCACCTGAGACTCTAGTGACAGAGATGGATCTAGGAGCACCCTCAGACTATGTACTTGCTGGATACTGCATGTTGGATACTGGCCTATAGTTGATAATATAATTCACATCCAAGTTAGGCTTTTCAGGAGTGGCCTATCTACCATCTCCTCTCTCAAGGAGGAATATACAACTTCCTGGACCAGCTGGACATCTGCTCCGTATTAGATGTTATAAGCCATGAAGGGCAAAGGGCAAGGACAGAACTGGTTGAATGGACTTGGCCAAACACCTTGTTGGGCCTCAACAACTGAAACTCATCCAATAAATCTGAACCAGTCATGTTCTAGACACCTCAACCAGTGGAACTGCATTGACCATAGTGTCCAAGTCATGATGGATTTGAGTGACTTTATCTTCAAAATGTTGCGCAAACTTGTCACAACATGCTATCAAGTGTTCCATCATCTCTCTCCATCTCTGAATGTGAGCTATTTTCTATCATTTTAGCTAGGGCTGTATTGGCTTACTAATTAAATGACTGCATTTGTCTGTGACTGCATGGATAGATAGGACTATACATTATATATGATATTCCTTTTCAAACCACCAAAATAAGAAACAGAAATTCTTCTACTCACTGTGAATTTCAGTTCTCCATGAGTGGAGGAGGCCAGCAAGCTTGGGGTAAGCCCTGCCTCCGGGGCTGAGAAGGCAGGCTTTGATCTGAGCTTCCCGGAGGAGGCGGGGCCTCCCCCAGGAAACCCAGTTGAGACTTCCAACGAACCGATCTTTGCAGACGCCCTTGCTATCTTGAATAGAAGGACCGCCGGGTCCGTCGGCTGCAGGCCTGTGGAAACAAGAGGAGAGACTCCCTCCCATGGCCCAAATTAACATGCGCCCTGGAGGAGGCCGAGCCAGGGCGGGCCTTGCTGGCCTCCTCCACTCGTGGAGAACTGAAATTCACGGTGAGTAGAAGAATTTCTGTTTCTCCTAGAGTGTCGGAGGCCAGCAAGCTTGGGGATGTAAAAAAGCACTTCATCCCCCGGGTGGGCCTAACACCCATTGCCGGCCTCCTACTGGGGTGAAATGACCTTCTGCAGCACGCGCCTTCCGAAGGCACCCTCTGCTGAGGCCGCAAGGTCAACTTTGTAATGCCTGGTGAATGTGTGAACGGAAGACCAGGTGGCTGCTCTACAGATTTCTTCTAGAGGAGCTCTCTCGCTAAAAGCCGCTGATGTGGCCATTCCCCTGACTGAATGGGCTTTGATGCCCTCCGGGACCTGTAGTCCAGTGGAGGAGTATGCCATTGCGATGCAGTCACGTAGCCATCGTGCCAGCGAAGCAACTGACACTTTCTTTCCTAGGGAAGAGTCTCTGAAGGAGACAAAGAGAATTGTGTTGCCGGGTTGGTTTTGTTCTATCTAGGTAAAACTTTACCGCTCTCATGGCGTCAAGCGTGTGCCACTCCTTCTCTCGCGGAGAGGAGGGATGCGGGCAGAAGGAAGGTATCACTAAGTCTTGGGACCTGTGGAATGGGGAGTTGACCTTTGGTATGAAGGTCGGATCTGTGCGCAAGACCAGCTTGTCTTTGTGGAAGATGCACAGGTCTTTGCTGCATGACAGTGCCGCTAGCTCTGAAACTCTCCTGGCGGAAGTGATTGCTATTAGAAAAATGGTCTTCAAGGTCAGTACCTTGAGTGAGGCTGCCCCTAGTGGCTCAAAGGGTTGTTTTGTTAATGCTTTGAGCACTACATTGAGGCTCCAGGTGGGGAACCTGTGAACTTGGGGGGGGGCCTAATCAGGGCAGCCGCCCTGAGGAATCTCTTAATGTGAGGGTGCGCCCCGAGGGGCAAGCCCTTGGAGTCTCCTAGCACTGAGCCCAGTGCCGCTACCTGGCGCCTGAGTGTGTTTGTGCTAAGGACAGATGACAGCCCTTCTTGGAGGAACTCGAGAATGTCTGGTGTTTCCGCACCTAGTGGGTCCCTTCCCGTGGCTCGTGACCAGCGGAGGAAAGCCCGCCAGGTGCGGTCGTATGTTTTATGTGTAGAGGGCCTCCTGGAGGCCAGGAGGGTATTGATTACCTTATTGGAGTAACCACGCTTGGTTAAGAGGCCCCGTTCAGTCTCCAGGCGGTCAGCTTCAGGAACCCTGGGTCTTGGTGGAAGATCGGGCCCTGGCTGAGAAGGTCGTGCCTGAGAGGGAGCCTGATGGGCCTCCCAACTGCCAGGTTTACAAGGTCGGGGAACCACAGCCGTCTTGGCCAGTGAGGCGCTACTAGAATGACATGCGCTTGCAGGTTTCTGATTCTCTGAATTACTTTTGCTATTAGCAGGAGTGGAGGGAATGCATAAAGCAGACCCTCCGGCCAGTGACTGGTGAGTGCGTCTGTGAGCTCTGCCTCTCTTGTATGGTAGCGGGTGGCAAAATGTGGGAGCTTCGTGTTCTGTGTGTTCGCGAAGAGGTCTAGGCACGGTTGGCCCAGGCTCTTGACTAGAAGGCTGAAGACTTCTGGGTGTAGGGACCATTCTCCTTGGTCCAGGGTTGTCCTGCTGAGCCAATCTGCTTGTATGTTCAAGATGCCACTCAGGTGCTCGGCCCTGATGGAGCTGAGGTTGCGTTGTGCCCAATTGAAAAGGGCCATGGCTTCTTTGTGGAGAGCCTTGGATCTCGTGCCCCCTTGGTTGTTGACATAGGCCTTTGCCACTACACTGTCCGTTTTCACTAGAACGTGTTGTCTCGATAGTGTTGGGGCAAATTCTTTTAGTGCTAGCTTCACTGCTCTCAGCTCCAGCAGATTGATGGAGAGCTGAGTCTCTTCTTTTGACCAGAGCCCTTGTGCGTGCCCTCCTTGGCAGACAGCCCCCCAGCCTGTTAGGCATGCGTCCGTTGTTAGCGTGACACGTGTGGGAGTCTGGATTGGAACTCCCTGAGAGAGGTGCGCTGGGTGGCACCACCATTTCAGTGCCTTGGTCACTGAGAGGGGAAGGGACAGGGGCGGGTTGAGATTGTGGGCGATCTCGAGCTGGTAGTCTAGGAGGAAGGTCTGTAGTGGCCTGGAGTGGAACCTGGCCCACTGTACCGAGTCCTGGCATGACACCATCATCCCCAGGAGCTTGGCTAGATCCTTGAGGGGGACCATGTCCCTGGAGAGGAGGTGTGCTGCCATCCTGCTCGTTGATGTCTGCCTGTCGGGGGACAGGAACATCATATCTGTGGCAGTGTTCAGGGACACCCCTAGATGCGTGAGTACCTGAGAAGAGGTGAGGGTTGATCAGGAACCCGAGGCTTTGAAGCGTTGACCTGGTCAGGTTTGTGTCTCTGATGCTCTGCGAGTGGGAGTGAGAGCGAATCAGAATGTCGTCTAAGTAAGGGTGAAGCTGGACTCCCTTTGAACGTAGTAGCGCTACTGGGGCCAGCAGCACCTTCGAGAAGACCCTTGGAGCTGTTGACAAGCCAGGGAAGAGCTCTGAATTGGAATTGCTTGCTGCCATAGCTGAAATGCAGGAACTTGCGGTGAGCAGGGCGTATGGGAATGTGGAGATATGCTTCTGTTAGGTCTATCGAGGATAGGAAGTCTCCTTTCCGCAGGCACTCTTTTATGGACTTGAGAGTCTCCATCTTGAATCTCTGCTTCTTCAGGAAGCGGTTGACCTTCTTTAGACTTAGGATGGGCCGGACTCCCCCGTTCCTCTTTGGTACGGTGAAGAAGACTGAGATTCTTCTTCACCGTACCTTGGTTCCTCTGCGTCTTCGGGACTTTCTCGATTGCTTGGATGCGTAGGAGGTGTTGGATGGCTGCTATGGTTTTCTGATGTTTGACCGGGTCTCTGAGCCGGTGGGTCCTGAAAAAACTCTCTTTTGGCTTCTTCTTGAATTCTAAGGAATAGCCCTCTTGGATTATTTCCAGAAGCCAGCGGTCGGAGAACATCTGTTTCCAGGTCTCTGAGAAGCCGCGAAGTCTCCCTCCCACTGGGGGAGGGGAGCAGTCAGGCGGAGTTGGGCTTCTTGTTGCGTGCTCCTCCTTTTGTGTTGTTGTTGTTCTTGTGCCAGCGAGGCTTGTGGCCTCCTGTTGAAAAGCTGCGGTTGGAGGAGGATGAGGATGGGGTAAATGAAGATTTGCTCTTGGTGGAACGAAAGGAGCCATACTTCTGAGACTGTCGTTTGTAGTCTTCCTTCTGGGAGTTCAGCAGGGCTTTTTTTCTTGTCCTTTGTCTCTACAAGGACGTGCTCTAATGGGTCGCCAAAGAGTTGTTTTCCTGCGAAGGGCACACTAGCTAGGCCGGATTTGGTCTTACCATCGACCCCCCAGTTGCGTAGCCAAATGTTCCTTCTAGCGACCACGCTGGAGGCAGCAGCTCTTGCTCCTAGCTGGAAGGAATCTAGTGAGGCATCTGCTAAAAAGGATGCTGCGGTATGAGTATCTCTAATGAACTCTTTGATTTCTCTAGAGTTGGGTTTTTTCTGGAGTATCTTGTCGGTTCGGAGACGCAGTGCGCGCTCGTCTCTTTCCACAGGCATCAAGCATTTTGATGTCAGGGCAGAGACCGGGTCATCGACCTTGGGAACCGTCAGCTGTGCCATGTCTTTTCTTGCCAGACGGTATAGCTTACTGCAGGCACGATGTGGAGGTTTAGGGTTAGCAGGTTTGGCCCACTCCTCACGCAGGATCTTGCGTAGGTTCCACGGGATTGGGATCTCGGGATGTGAAGGCAGTTCTTCTCCTGGGAATACTGACTGGTTTCCTACGCTTTCTGGAACTTCGTCGGTTGGTCCGCTGCCCTCGCTTTTCAGGTCAACCTCGGACAGAACCCTGGTTATCAACTTGGGGAAGGCTTCTGTCATGAAAAGGCGCCCTTTGGGGGGCGTGTCACTTGGTTCGTCGCTGTCATCCGAGATTTCTACGTCTTCACTGTCAGAGATGGATGCTGCGCTTGCCCGAGACGGTGAGCGGCTGGACCAGGTGCTGACAGAGGCTGTAGGAGACCTCTCTCTTCTTTTATAGGTGTTTTTTGTCTTTGCTGCACTGGTTGTGCGTTTGACTTTGGGCTTGGGTGGGCTTTCTTCACGTTCCTCCCAAGAATCGATCGTAGAGGCTGGAGAGGGTGATCGCCGCCTACGGGGTCGGTCTCTGCTCTCTCGCTCAGCCGCTCTGCTGCTAGTCAATTCGTTGCTGATGGTATGCATAGTTTGCACCATTTGTGCCATCAGAAGACACATGTTGTCTCCCTTGCTCGCCTGGGCATCTTGCACAGTCCCCTGTGACTGTGGTACATCTTGGTGTGTAGCGTCCATGGGTAAGGCTGAAGCAGAAGCTGCATTGGGTTCCATGGTTGTAGGTAATTATATTCCTGAGTGCAAGAGATGAAAATGGGAGGAGGTTTTTTTTTTTTTTTTGAGCTAGCCTACGCCCCCTGGTGGCGGGAGGAGGAAGCACTCGAATCTGTTTCTCTAAGTGCGCTCGGCTCCTAGCCAGCAGTCATGGCTGGAGGAGGGGGCCCTGCCCCCCCGCACAGCCCACGCGCCCCTGTGCGTGCGCGTGCATGCACACTCTCAGCTGGGGTCCCTGCGCCAGCCTGCGGGTGGTCTACGGTGGGCGGCCCTGGCGGCCCCCAAGATGGCCGCGCCCAGCAGCCTCGCACGTGGGAGAGGAAACAGGCAGGGGATGGCCGGATCGCGCGATGATGGAGGGGGGGGGAAGACGGACCATCACCAAGTTGCTTCGCTGGCGGGTGGCGGGACGATGCCGGCCTCCGGCATAATGACCAGGCGCGAGGCAGCGGCCCTGGCCGGATGCCCGCCCCCCGAATGCCACACCAAGCGCTGTGGCGGATGTCGGGCGGCGGGAAACGGCGGCCGCAGGCACGCAGTAGCAGCCCAGGCCAGAGCCATTCACCTTAATGCGCCACGTACGGGCGCCGCGGCGGGCGCCCGGCGTCGGGATGAGCTCTGGCGTGGCGGCAGCAGCAGCACCAGATTCCTGCCCCCTTCTATGCCGCGTAGGTCCAGGCGCTGCGGCGGGGACCCGGGGAAAGGGGGCGCTGCTATGCAGTCGCCTCTCCACGTGGATGGCACGGCGTATCAGCCACGCTGGGCCTAGGCGGTGCTCCCATCACCTGCATGGGTGGGGGCCGCGCGGCAGAGCGGCGGGCGCGAGTTGACTCACGCCTGGCGACTGCAGCTATGCTGGCGGGCGCCGCCACTGGGCAGGGGGGAAAGCTCTATCCCCTGCCCTACTGCAGAGGAACTTGGGGGGAGGGGAAGGGCCGAGGTGCCTTGGACACGAATCCCTTCCCCCCCTTAGATGAGCTCAGAACCCCCAGGAGGAGTTGCTCCCTCCCCCCCCCGCCGGGCCCTCCCGGGACGGATGGGACATTCCCGCCATGCTTGATGGGGGTTATCCCGGGTCAGGCCTTCTGCTTTTCCACCCAGGGTGGTGGCATGAGGCTCTGGGACCCATTCCTACCGTCCCGGTCTTCTATGAGGTTTCTTTCTTCTTTTCTTTCTTTTTTCTCTGTTTTCGCGCTGGAGCAGCGCGAGGTGTCTGCCTCCTTCCCGAGGCAGGAAACTAAACTGGGTTTCCTGGGGGAGGCCCCGCCTCCTCCGGGAAGCTCAGATCAAAGTCTGCCTTCCCAGCCCCGGAGGCAGGGCTTACCCCAAGCTTGCTGGCCTCCGACACTCCAGGAGAATAGCAATTCTAATAGTTAATGTGATTGTCATTTGATATATTGGACTTACATTATCCAGTTTGCTTGAGGGAGGGGTATTGGTGTGTGCATGTGTGCATGTGGAGAGAGAGAGAGAGAGAGAGAGAGAGAGAGAGAGAGAAAGTTATGGATCAAGGCTAAGACAATAAATTAAAATGTACAGAAGTCCTATTATAAACACAAGGGAAGATGGGTGATTTCACTTGGCCGGAGCACAAGGAAGAGGAGCTGAAAAGCAATTAAATGTGATTGCTACCTTTTCAGGAACCAATTCAAGTTAAACCCAAAATTCTTTTTTTCTTTTCTTTTGATCCTCAGGCTTCAATCCAAACCTCTGGGTTTAAATGGGATTTCATTTTGAAATGAAAGCAGTTTAAATGGAAACAAGAAATCTCCACCTCCTGCCAAATTGGGAATTTAAAACTGTGTGCTTCTGGAGTGTCTAGCAATCTCTATAAGTTTCTGGCTTCAAGTGATAAGGACAAACAATCAGTAAGCTTGCTCTGAAGGTAAGAGATAAACTGAAGCATTGCCTTTCATCTCACTTCAAAAAAGTAGGAGCTCAAGATAAGTTTTTATATTTTGCAAGAGGTCAATAGGTGAAAACTGGCCTTCTTTTGCTTTGCATACTGATTGAATTTCATTAATATATTGACAAAGCAACACACATTTCTTTCCCCTCCTCAAGTTATTTTTAACACTACACTCTTTTTTTCATAGAGCTTACAGCTGCCGCAATCTCTCTGTGAACTAAGCCACTGTAATAAAAGGGTGTTTTAAGTAAAATTTACATTACTGAATATGGTAACTCTGAAACTGCTTTCTCCAAAATAGCCTTGTTGAAATGGGCAATTTTACATTTTCTTCCATTTTAGTGGCAGTATATTTGCCACCGAAAACACACGCTCTATAGGCTCTTTACTATATTGTAGTCTCCTGGATTTTTAAGTAATAGTTAATTTTGCTTTATTGGACTTGCTGGGAAGACTACTGAGAAAATGCTAATTCTCCTCTCTTAAAACAATATAGGGTGTCTTATTATAAAATGCAAATGTCAAATCTTTAATGATAAATAATTAAGAATTTTAAAAATGTAAATAAGTAAACAGTAGTAATTGTATTAAATGGAAGATACAGGTTCACAAGCAGGTTCACAATGAATTCTGGGTAAATGGCATTAAAAAAAAATGGTCACAATGACCAGGATAGTATGCAAAGAAAAAATGCTCAGTCAAAGCCTTATCACTTGGGCCAAGGAGTTCTTTAGGGTGCAGTCTTATGGAGATGAGTGTAAGCCCCCAAACTTGCAGGCTCCCAGTCATCCAAGGCAGAGCGGGAGGAGGGGCAGAGGCCCATTTTCGGCTGTCCAGCAAAAGTGTTTCAGAGGGGGAGGGAAGGACGCTTGAGCGGCTTCAGGATACCTTGTATCCTGGCTGCTCCATTCTCTCCCCCTCGCCACCCGAGATGCTCCCTTTAAGCCCTCTCCCAGGTAGCTTTCCTAACCTCAGAGAGCAGCCGGTGTGGGGTGTGGCAGTGTGGTCAGAGCACCGATTCTCAGCTCTGAGGTCTCCAGACTTGGAGCCAGGAATCTGAACTATCCTATGGCCCCTCAGACAATGTCTAGGGGCCATAGGATTGCTCCCTTAAGTAATGAACAGGTGTAAGACTGTATTATTCCAGGTCAAAAGAGTACTTTAAGTTTTTGCTTATCAATTAAAGAGCAAAAATATTGTATAAGGTATACACAACAAAAAGCTTAATATACAGATGTCTATAAACATTTATAGACTTAGGTTGCATTGACAAATTTTGAGTACGTAATATGCCTTCTCAAAGGTGTAATTCAAAATTGATCGTATCTAGCTTGAAAGGTGTATGTGTAAGCCTTTTTGTATGTTCTAATTTTTTTTTTAGGAATGTTTAATAACAAAGAGAATTCTGTGAGCCTAGACTGTGATCCCTAATTTATGGAACAGTATATAATATTAGTTATGAGGTAATTTCTACACAAAAAAGTATAAATATGTGCTGATTTTAGAACGCAGGAGCTTCTTATTAGCAGTTCACCAGGCCTGTGTACCTGTCAGCTAAACAGCCTATTCCAGTGTTCTCCAACCTTGGGTCCCCAGATGTTTTCGGCCTACAACTCCCAGCATGCCCCAGCCAGGGTGGGCCGAAAACATCTGGGGACCCAAGGTTGGAGAACACTGGCCTATTCATTATTGGATGGGGAACTTGGTACTTAGAATGAGGTCTCTCCTTTGTAAAGGTATCAAGACTAAAAATCTAATAACAAATGTTTAGGAAATTCTATTTCCTGTCAGGCTATTAAGATTTAAATATCATTAGCAAACCTCTGTTTAACAATAAAAATGTTTTTATGTCCTTTTATGCAAGTTATATTTTGATGTGACGCTACAAGTATATTTCTAATAAAAATGAAAAATAGGATCAAAAAGATTCTTCCTTTACTAATTCTTGTTAGTACAAAACCAAAATTGAATCCACCTAAAACCATTTTTGGTGTATGCTTTGTTTGAAGTCTATTGCTCAGTTATGATCAGCAGAAGGCTTCCTAAATACTGGAACCATAGTTTGAAAACACTCAGTAACAGTAGCCTGGACATTTATGCTTCACCAAAAAAGTGGAAATGTATCGCGCCAAAAAAGAGGACAGAAGAGGACACAAATTTTCATAAAGTGGGCATGTGCTAATTCATATGTTTAGATGTTAATATAGAAATAATTACAATAATTTAAATAGAAATGCCTAAATGTATAGCCTAAATTTTCATATCTGGGTGGTAAGTGCTGGGAAGAGAATGGAGCACATGCTGACAAAAACAAAAGAACTTGACCCACATTGCTTGTGCGCCTAGCTTGTCTATGTCCCTAAAATTATCATTACTTGATTATTATATAGCAATTTTGTCCTGGAATAAATTTCTGTCCTCCTACAGAAAAGATCAAAGCTTCCTTGTTTTGCTTAACAGAGTAAGTTTTCTTTAGTTCATATAAACAGAGTACACTCCAGTTTTCTCTAGTTCATATAAACAGAGAACAGCACACAACTGCAAGCAGCAGAAGACAATTCTGGGATAGTGGGCTAGGTCAGAAGTTTAGCTCCAAGGAAGGTATCATACATATATATATATATATATATATATATATACTCCCCATCGGGAATAGGAAACCACAGCGTACATATGTCATGCATACCAACAAATATAGGAGTATTAGGTGAGCCACACAAATTGTTAGGTTTTGCATAGGCAGAACGAGATTACCACCTGACATCAGGATTATCACCTGACATGGAGGTTGTCTCTTGAGATGAAGTACACAAGGTTTTTGGTCACCTGACATAGTCTCAAGGTGATATGACTCAGCAGCCTTGGACAGGTTAGCAGTCAACATGTTGATGAACATGTTATACAACTGGTGTGAGTAATATCCTATTTATAGGTACAGGGTCTGTGGCTGTTCAGGCGGGAATATGGGGTGGGTTAGGTTTTTAATAAGAATTGTTTTATTGTTTTAATCATTATATTTTATTGTGTTTTACTGTATTTTAATTGTACATCGCCCAGGGTGGCCGGGTGGACCGGCCAGATGGGCGATTAATAAATATAATTAATAAAATAAATAAATAAATAAAGACTGACACACTTGTTGACAGCTTCACTCCTCACTTGCTTGCTTGCTTGCTCGTCTCACTCGACTTGTCTCTTGTTCTGGACTTCACTTCATCTAGCCTTACCACTGGCGTATTGGATTTGTATCTGCAATGATGTAGTGAGTAAGAGATGCATTGCTTGCCTTAATCCCATGTAATTGGGTCTTACAAATAAACTCTTTAATCTTTATTAACTGCTGTTATCTCCTCCTTCCGTCTGTGTGACTGGGACTGAGGGTCACTGGCTAGGGAAGCTTTTGAACCCGGGTCAGTCCAGCTCTCACACAAACAACTGCAGAGCCGAGTACAATGCCATGAAGTCCTTCTTCCTAAATGTCCCCACAGAATTCTCTAAAGTCATCTTCAAGCAGCTGTCAGCTGATAAAGATCTGCCCCCTGGATCTTATCGGAACTCAACCATAAGCATTTCTTCAGCCACACCAGCTTCAGGTGTGTGTGTGTCTGTGTGTGTGAGGCTCCTAAACATCATCCTCTGTCCTTTAAAATACACATTCCATGTATTTTAAAAAGCTGAACATTACTTGGCTAGTTTTAGCAGAAATGAAATAGATACTTGCATAATATTTTTTTCTAATCTCTTTCACTCTTTTTCCTGTGTGCCCTGTTTTGGGTCCTCTAGAAATTCACACAGCTAAATTACTGAATGTATTTTTCAAAAAGGGATTATTTTTCTGCCTCTCTGGAGGAGGATACGTGCCTCTGGTTGTTATGGTGCAGTAATTATGAATGAACTGATTAGCATAATAATTTAGCCTGTGAAATAAATTTATTTTATTCCAACCTGGAATTTAGAGATGCAATGGGAAACATAGCTTATATACTGCAACATATGAATTCTTCAGAATGTACAGTAACAGTTTAAATGGGTTCCATCTAAAATGGTTTCCCATTAGGTTTCAGGTTTCCTAAGGACATTTTTGAAGGAAAAACTCAATTTTGTGTCTTATCTGTCTATCTGAGAACCCCTGTTTACAGAATATAGCTATCAATTGTGTTTCATACTTCAAATTCCTTTAGGCTGCAGTTCTATACACTCTTACCAAGGAGTGAGCTCCATTGAACTGAATGGACTTACTTCTGAGTAGACATGTATAGGATACAGTGATGACACAACATGGCCCACCATCTGAGGCAGGAGGATGCAGTGCCACCTCCTCCCTCTCCGCCTCCCTCTCTCTGTTTGTTGTTTTTTTTTTGCTGCTGTATCAGTGAGTGATCTTGCCCACCAGTGCCTTGCTCTGAGGAGTCCTTCCTCAGAGTGAGGCATTGTGGATAGTCTCCAGGGCCTCCTTGCCCACAATGTTTCACAATGTTCTGAAGAACCCCTCAGAACAAGGTTTCTCTGGAGAGCCACACCCATCCAATGCCTCTGGAGCACCTGTCCAGTGCCTCACTCTGATGATTCTTTCCTGAAAGTGAGGCATTGGGTCCAGCTGGCAGCAATGGCCTCTGTGATGGACAGTTGGTGGCAGCTGCAGCCAGCCACAAAAACATGGCCACTGGCAGTTGATAGACCTCTTGGTGGTGAATTTGGTGGCATACCTGCTGGCCCTCCCAGTCCACCACCTGAGGTAAAGGTCTCACCCTGCCTCATGGGAGGTATAGCTCTAATAGCATGGTACTGTTAGTCTGTTAAATCAGTGCATCATTACCTTCTACATACCATATGGACTGCCCTGCATCCTGCTAAGGCTTTTTTTTAACTGAGTGAATGAAATCTGTTATTTTAATTATTGTAGGTCTTATAAACATTCATTCTTCATCCTAAAAAGGGATGTATGAGAAATTAATTTCAGTTCATTTTTTACCAAAATTTACCCAGTTTGCACTTCCTGGAACTTAATGCAAACCTGAATGCAACCTGTG
Organism: Shinisaurus crocodilurus; assembly: GCA_021292165.1. Taxonomy (NCBI): domain Eukaryota; kingdom Metazoa; phylum Chordata; class Lepidosauria; order Squamata; family Shinisauridae; genus Shinisaurus; species Shinisaurus crocodilurus. The sequence goes on along the minus strand of CM037881.1, from coordinate 131,052,481 downwards.
GTTAAAATCCATATATGTTTGAGCTTGCAAAGCATTTCATAGAATCATAGAATACGTAGAGTTGGAAGGCGCCTATAAGGTCATCGAGTCCAACCCCCAGCTCAATGCAGGAATCCAAGTCAAAGCATTCCTGACAGATGGCTTCTCCAACCGCATCTAGTGCCTCCAGTGTGGGAGAGCTCACGACCTCCCTAGGTAATTGGTTCCACTGTCATATTGCTCTAACAATCAGGAGGTTTTTCCTGATGTTCAGCCGGAATCTGGCTTCCTGTAACATGAGCACATTATTCTGTGTCCTGCACTCTGGGATGGTCGAGAAGAGATCCTGGCCCTCCTCTGTGTGACAACATTTCAAGTATCTCCTCTCAGTCATCTGTTCTGAAGGCTAAACATGCCAAGTTCCTTCAGTTTTTCCTCATAGGGCTTTGTTTCCAGTCCCCTGATCATCTTTGTTGCCCTCTTCTGAACCCTTTCCAGTTTGTCTGCATCCTTCTTAAAGTGTGGTGCCCAGAACTGGACACAGTACTCAAGATGAGTCCTAACCAGTGCTGAGTAGAGGGGAACTAGTACTTCCCGTGATTTGGAAGCTATACTTCTATTAATGCAACCCAAAACAGCATTTGCCTTTTTTGTAGCCATATCACATTGCTAGCTCATATTCAGCTTGTGATCTACAACAATTCCAAGATTTCATGCCACAAGAACAAAAAAGCACTGTGAAATAAAGTGTACACTTAAAAATGTGCACAATTGATGCATATACTAAGGAAATATGCACAAAAATACACATGAATTTTCATGCAAAAAGTGCCCATCTCTATGTACATCCCAATGTTTGATCTGTACAACACCTCCCTTCATGCTTGAATGCTCTCTGCTTGTGATGCAATATAATTTCGGTAATGGAAAAGATTCTGTTAGGACTTACTGCCTTGGTATTGTCAGTCCAGGCTTGTGGAGTGGGTTTAATATCTTTCAGGATATTTGAGGGAAAGCCAACAGGAGCTGGGAAGCATCCGGTTCGAGTTATATCATCCCTAGGGGATGAAGATGAAATAGTTTCTGATTGCCCAGATGTAGAAGGGGAGGAAATAGTCCATGAGCATATGGTGAAACATGATAGCCAATCAAAGAGGCCCAAGTGCCAAAACAGAAGTTGCAGACGCCAGAGACATCTGGAGAGAGACACCATGTATAGGTGTATCTATGAAAATGCTAGAAGCCTCCGTGCCAAAATATGAAAGCTGGAGTGCCTAGTTTTAAAGGAAAACCTTGATATAGTGGGCATTACAGAAACCTGGTAGAATGGAGCGAACCAGTGGGATAAGGTCATCTCCAGATATAATGTTTATAGGAAAGAACGGGAAGGGCATACTGGAGGAGGTGTCACTCTGTACGTCAAAGAGGGCATAGTGTCCTGCAGACTTGAAAGCCTAAAACGGGCAGACTCTTCCACAGAAGCACTGTAGGTGACAATACCTGGCTCCAAAACTAATTTAGTAGTAGGAACATGCTATTGTCCCCCAGACAGGGTGATCTTGAGATGGGAAATGAAATCAGGGAGGCCTTCAAACGAGGAAGTATTGTAATGATGGGTGACTTCAATTACCCCCACATTGACTGGATAAATGCATGTTCCAGTCACGACAAAGAGGTTAAATTTCTCGATGTCCTAAATCAGCGGTCCCCAACCTTTTTGGGACCAGGGACCGGGTCCCGTGAATAAATTTTTCCATGGACCGGGGGCGGGGTCACCCACCGCTCACCTGCTGTCGGCCCGGGCAGCAGCGCCGCAGAACCAGGAAGTGACGCGACGGGAGACCCGTCGCGTCCCCTCCGGCTTTACTAAAATGCTCATCAGAGAGGCAAGCAGAGGGATGAGCAGCGGGGAGGGGGTGCTCGCCGGAGTTCGCAAGCACCCCAAGAGCCAGGACGGGGTGCTTGCAGCGTGTCCCGGCGGGTGGCGCACACCGCGCCTGGCTGCCGCACCACTGCGCCGCATCCCAAGCACCCCATCCTGGCTCTTGTGGTGCTCGCGAGCTGCAGCGAGCACCCCCCACGATCGTCCCTCTGCTCGCCTCCCCGACGAGCATTTTTGTAAAATTGGGCGCGCGGCAGACGGGCAGCGCGGTGGCCGGGCACCACGGCAGCTGGGTGGCGTGGCGGCCGGGCGCCGCGCAGCCCAGTTCTTAAGAGGCCACGGACCGGTCCCGGTCCGCAGGCCCAGGGGTTGGGGACCCCTGTCCTAAATGACTGTGCCCTGGAATAGTTGGTCATGGAAGCGACCAGAGCGGAGGCAACCCTGGATTTAATCCTAAATGGTGTTGCCCAAGACCTAGTATGAGATGTAAAGGTTGTCGAACCAATTGGAAATAGTGACCACAATGCTATCAAATTTAATATATATTTAAATAGAAGATTGCCAAAGAAGTCTAACATGGTCACATTTGACTTCAAATGAGGAAACTTCTCCAAAATGAGGGAACTTATTAAAAGGAAGCTGAAAGGGGGGTCAAGAGGGTTAAATCCCTTCAGAATGCCTGGAAATTACTCAAAAGCCACAATAACAGAAGCTCAGATAGAATGTATACCACAGGTTAGGAAAGGTAGTACCAAGTCCAAGAGGTCACCAGCATGGTTAACGGGCAGTGTCAAGGGAACTATTAGAGATAAGAAGGCTTTCTTCAGAAAATGGAAGTCTTGCCCAAATGAGGAAAACAAAAGGAGCACAAGCTTGCACAAAGGAGATGCAAGCAGACAATTAGACATGCAAAAAAGCATTTTGAGGAGCCTATTGCTTACAACATCAAGGCCAGCAATAAAGAATTCTTTAAATATATCAGAAGCACGAAACCAGCTAGGAAGGCAGTTGGACCACTGGACAATAATGGAGTTGAAGGAGTATGAAAGGAGGATAAGGAGATCACTGAGAAGCAGAATGAATTCTTTTCATCTGTCTTCACTGCAGAAGATACAGCACAGATGCCTTTGCCTGAACTGATGTTTTCAGGAGGGGGGTCTGAGTAATTGAGGCAAATACTGGTGACAAAAGATGAAGTTCTCAACCTTATTGACAAATTGAAAGTCAATAAATCACCGGGCCCAGATGGTATCCATCCTAGTATTCTTAAAGAACTCAAATATGAAATTACTGTTCTTCTAACAAAAATATGTAACATGTCCCTAAGATCAGCCTCTGTACCAGAGGACTGGAGAATGGCCAATGTAACACCAATTTTAAGAAAGGATCCAGGGGGGATCCACGAAATTACAGGCCGGTTAGCTTAATGTCTGTTCCAGGTAAATTTGTTGAAAGTGTTATTAAAATCAGTAAGCACATAGAAAGGCAAGCCCTGCTGAGAAAGAATTAACATGGCTTCCACAAAGGTAAGTCCTGTCTCACTAACCTTTCAGAATTCTTTGAGAGTGTCAGTAAACATGTGGATAGGGGTGATCCAGTAGACACTGTTTACTTGGACTTCCAAAAGGCTTTTGACAAAGTCCCTCACCAAAGACTCCTGGGCAAACTTAGCAGTCTTATGGATCAGTCACACGAGAGCGTAGTGGTTAGAATGTTAGACTGGGACTCAGGAGATCCGGGTTCTAGTCCCCGCTCGGCCATGAAACTTACTGGGTGACTTTGGGCCAGTCACTGACTCTCAGCCTAACCTACCTCACAGGGTTGTTGTGAGGATAAAATGGAGAGGACGAAGACTACGTAAGCCGCCTTGGGTTCCTTGCAGGAAAAAAGGTGGGGTATAAATATAATAAATAAATAAATAAATAAATAACAGGAAGCAGAGGGTAGGAATAAATGGCAAATGCTCTCAATGGAGGGATGTAAACAGTGGGGTGCCACAGGGATCTGTATTGGGACCAATGCTTTTCAACTTATTCATAAATGATCTGGAATTGGGGTGAGCAGTGAAGTGGCCAAGTTTGTTGATCACACCAAATTATTTCGGGTGGCTGAAAACAAAAGGGGATTTTGAGGTGCTCCAAAAGGATCTCTCCAAACTGGAAGAATGGGATTCAAAATGGCAAATGTGGTTCAATGTAAGCAAGTGTAAAGTGATGCCCATTGGGGTGAAAAATCCCAAATTCAAGTATAATCTGTTGGGATCTGAGCTAGCAGTGACTGACGAAGAAAGAGATCTTGGGGTTGTGGTGGACAGTGTGTCGACCCAGTGTGCACTTGCTGTGAAAAAGGCAAACTCCACATTAGGCATAATTAGGAAAGGAATTGAAAATAAAAGTGCCAAGATCATACTGCCCTTTTGTACAAATCTATAGTGCTACTGTACAGTAATACCTTGGATTGCAAGTAACTTGGTTTGAGAGCGTTTTGCAAGACAAGCAAATTTTTAAATATTTATTTATTTTTTGACTTGATATACAAGCGACGTCTTGCAAGACAAGTACTGTAGTATGGCTTAAATTAAAAATCTCTGTACAAATTTTTTTGGGGGGATTTAATTTTGATATAAGAGTGTTTTGGATTACAAGCACGTTTCCGGAACGAATTATGCTCTCAATCCAAGGCATGACTGTAATTAGAATACTGTGTACAGTTCTGGTCACCGCACCTAAAAAAGAATATTGTAGAGTTGGAAAAAGTGCAGAAAAGGGCAACTAAAATGATCAAGGGGCTGGAGCAACTCCCCTATGCAGAAAGGTTACAGCAGCTGGGATTGTTTAGCTTAGAAAAAAGGCGAGTAAGGGGAGACATGATAGAGGTGTATAAAATTATGCACAGTGTGGAGAAAGTGGACAGGGAGACATTTTTCTCCCTCTCTCATAATACTAGAACCCAGGATCATCCCATGAAGCTGACTGGTGGGAGATTCAGGACAGATAAAAGGAAGTACTTCTTCACACAGTGCACAGTTAAACTATCGAATTCACTTTCACAGGATGTGGTGATGGCCACCAATTTGGATGGCTTTAAAGGGAGATTGGACAAATTTATGGAGGAGAAGGCCATTGGTGGCTACTAGTCCTGATAGGCTATGTGCTTCCTATGCCTATGTACACCAGTTGCTGGGGAACATGGGCAGGAGGGTGCTGTTGCACTCATGTCCTGCTTGTGGGATTCTGTGGGCAGCTGGTTGGCTACTGTGTGAACAGAATGCTGGACTATATGGATCCTTGGTCTGATCCAGCATGGCTCTTCTTATATTCTTATGATACGTCCCTCCCTAAGATTCTTTGATTCTAGAGTGTCAACATTATGGCACATTATCATGGGGAAAGATCCTTTGTGTCTTACATCATGGCCTAGTCACTCTCCATACTCCCATTAGCAAGGATCAAATCCAGGTTATTGATCATATTCAGAAGGCAAAGACCTGCGTAATTGCAGCCTTGATCCTTGGAATACCTGTTGGTAAGCTGGCGACCTGGATCAAGTTCGGGGGATGTCATATGAAAACGCGAAAAAAGGTCTTCATCATTTTCACCTATCCTAGCATTAAAGTCACCAGCGACAATAATAAAAGCTGCAGGGTAAAGTAATATTATACCGTTAATATAATCCTCCAGTTTAGACCACATCATTCTAATATGTGTTTGTACCCGATGGGGAGGAAGATAGACATTAATAATCAGCAGGACAGTATAACCAAATTTAAGAATCAAAGCAGTAGCAAGTTGAGGAAGAGGCTTATACTTAGTAATAGAAGCATATAACTTAGTTGAGGTAAAGATACCCAATCCACCTTTACAACGACCACCACTATCACTAGGGACTGCTTTAAGTGAATGAGACACAAAGCCATCCAGCATCAACTCTTCCTGGGACCATGTCTCTTGAATTAGGAGTATATCGAATTTGGTAACATAATTATGAATGAAAGGTCTCTGGCTTTTGTGGGCCAACCTGTGATATTCCAAGATAAAAGCTTAATTGCATTCACAGTTCCAGTTGGTAACTTGTCTGCCCTGTCAGCATCTGTAGTGGCTACTTCAGAGTGTGTCTGAAAAAATTTCTTGGCCCCAAGTCAATACTTTCTTTGCCCATCATGTAATATTCTCTCTAATTTTAGTATAAAATTATATTATAAAAATTTATCCTGGCATAAACTTCCATGGACTACAGCCCACTAGTTATATCTACAAGTCCTGTTTTAGATAGACTGCAAAGAGATTCATGCTACACTGTATATATATTATTTATTTATTATATTTATACCCTGCCTTTTTTCCAGCAAGGAACCCAAGGCAGCTTACACAATCCTCCTCTCCATTTTATCCTCACAACAACTCTTTGAGGTAGGTTAGGCTGAGAATCAGGGACTGGCCCAAAGTCACCCAGTGAGTTTCATGGCCAAGCGGGGACTAGAACCTGGATCTCCTGAGTCCCAGTCCAACACTCTCACCACTACGCCACACTGGCTCTCATATTCTCTGTGATTTAATTTATTAGAATGAAAAGGTGCTGTCTGGTGAAAAACAACTAAACCTTTAAAATAATTTCACCAACTGTATTTTCAATGCATCATTTAGTTAGGAAAGTCAACCTGAAATCTTACATCACACTAAGGGCATTTTTCAGAAATTCCTGAGCCTTGAGAAAACTAAACATTTTTAAGCATTCCTCATTTTAGGAACTTTTCAGGTTTGCCCAGTGAAGGGCAACATAATAGTTCGTAATTGCTATTCTAGCTGCAATTAACCATATATAGTTACTATCTGAGGAAACATTTTGTGCTAAGACTTAATTAGGCTCTCCGATTAAATGGCAATTAAAGATATCATTCCTTGCACTATGGAGTAAATTGCACCTGAAATCTACTTGCAGAAATAAAGTTATCCACCATGAAGAGAAGAGAGACTAGTGTTAGCAACATTTAAGCCTCCTGTACAGTATTTCTTACTATCAATTTTTAGACCTTTCAAAAAAATATAGCCTCTGCCCTCTGAACATACTTCTTTATTGAGACAGAAATCTGACATATGAATAAAGATTCTCAAGGCTTTTCTAGATGAGGCTTTTAACCCACCACTTTACTGTGGCTTCTGCTTCCAGATTTTGTGTGGGATTAAGATCAGATCCTGTGCACATGTTTTCCCTTGTTGTTTTAAAGGTTTTTTGCCTTTCTAGTTTGTTCTGCTACATAGCCTCTAGGTGGTGATGTGGTATAGCAGAATTGCACAACTACACCAGCTATTTCATTCCCAAAATTCCGGACTTCCCCTGATCAAACACCCCCACCCCCCAATGCTTGGAAAACACAAGAGAGGCTCTGGAGGATAACAACACTGTATAAAGCACTTGCAAACTACTGTGAGTGAGAAATCAGGAGTGCACAATAAATGCCTTGTGTAGAAAAGCTTTCAATTACATGAAAACATGGGGCCTACTAAGTGTTTTGACAAGAAACAGTGAGTCAGACAATGGTGAAAGTCACCTTCTTTACATCCTTTGCCAAGTCTAGCGTGGAATCCATAGTGAGAGGGCAAGTTCTTTGCTCTAGAGCAGGGCTCTCCAACCTTGGGTCCTCAGATGTTGCTGGACTACAGCTCCCAGAATCCCTTGCCATTAGCCATGCTGGCTGGGTATGCTGGGAGCTGTAGGCCAGGAACCTCTGGGGACCCAAGGTTGGAGATCCCTGCTCTAGAGGCAGAGTTATTTAGGGCACAATCCTATGCATGTTTAGACAGAAAACAGTCCTACTACTTCCAGCAATCCCCAGCCAGCATAGTAGTTGTAGAGCTTCTTTCTGTCTAAACATGCATAAGATTTGCCCTTAAGCTCTATTTTCTTGACTATGTGGAAAACTATCCAGATTCATGGTGAGAGCATGGGTTGGGTTGTGGAGACCAACTATGTAAGAACAACAGGTGTGTGCCCCTTGAGGAATACATTTCCCTATTTTTCCCCCTGTAGACATGGTGTAGGCTGAATTTTTCAATTTGGCTTTTGGGATGTGTTAAGGGCAAAGCAAATGATCAAGAGGCTGAAGCAACTATGCTTCAGACTAGAGCTCTCAAATATTCTGCAATTGAAAAACTATAATTTTGTTAGAAATCTTACAAAGTTTGAATCTTATGAACCAATTCTTTGATCTGGCATTCTGTTGCCAAAGTGCCTATGATGAGACAGAGGGATCAATACAACTACACAACCCACAGTGTACCACCAAGTATTGGGACTGCGTCCCACTTGTCCTATGTTTACAAAAACTCTTGGACTACAAATAAAGAAACACTTCCCATTCCGATCACAGAACACCATCACATGTCAGGTGTGTGTGTAGGAAATGCTGCCTTGGCTGGTCATGCATTTTGTGATTTTTCCACTTATAAAAACATCCACTGCAGCTCAGTAGCCTGAGGTGGACTAATTTTAGATATACTTTCCCCCCAAAAAAGGTAAGCTTCTTTAGCAAGCAACTTAATCTTCTAAATGTAAAACCAGAGAAAACTTTGGAATCTCAGTCATTTTGAAGGAAACTGGATGGGCATCTCTTATTAGGTAGGGGAACGGTTGAATTACTCTGTGGTCCCTTTTTCTAGAATAGGCTAATAATCTATCACAGTTTAAACCAAACCCCAGGACACCAGCCCTATGCATGCATGTATGTATGGGCACTGTGGCCCAATAAGGATTCCAAGATGTGTTTACACTGTCCACATTTTATGTCTTTCCTCTGAGAACACCAATGTACACTCATAAAAGCTTTCTGCACTGTAAAGTGCAGAGCAGCTCATAGTTAATGGTTTGCTTTGACATTTTACACTTTCCCTTTACACTGACTGTTTTCATTGTGAGACTTCCAACACATTAACACAGATAAAATAAAAACATTGCCTAAAAGTTATAAGAAATAATACCTTTCACAGATATCAGGAGTCAAATTATCTACATTACTTTTGGGGTTTAAGAAATATATCCTACAGATAGGACTCAAGTATCTACATCATTACTTCTATTTCTGGTGTTCAGTTGTTAGTGGTGATGGTTATGTAGACAAAGGGCTGGTTCACATGACACGGGGACTGCAGGGGAGAGGCTGCTCCCCTGTGGTTGCCATGCGAACAGCGCCCCTGTGGGATGGCCGTGTGCTGGCAGTGCCGAAATCCACCATGGGCGGTAGAAGGGTAAGCCCCCTACCGCGCGTGCCCGCCGTGCTGTGCGGACAGGGCCCCCCGTGTGGACCTCCTGTGGCCACACAGAGACGGCAGCCTAGAGTGGCCAGAGCTGCGGCTGCTGCGGCCTGTAGGGCCAAATGGCCCCACTAGGCCTCCCGAGCTGCTGCCCGCTAGCACTGGGAGGACCGCACTGCAGGGGCTGCCGGCTCCACCACGGTCCGCCCATGCGTGCGGGGCATGGGTCATATGCGGCGCCCTACCGGGCCCCACAGACGGCCCCGTGGTGCCTCCCCCGCTCGCCTCCTGGGCCGTGTGAACCGTCCCTAAAAGACAAACAACCTTTTGAAAAACATAAACTCTAAGGAAGAGGCCCAAAACAGCCCAATGAGGACTTACACTGTTCTCAGTGGCCACTGGATACTAACTGACTTCTGGGGCAAAAGCAATGGAAAAGAATGGATGAGAGCATGGTTGACTGGAACAGCAAATAGGAGCTGTCCAAACTGCAACATTTTATTGCAACTCCCACTTGTCTGTTCCATTCTGTTCTATTCCATTCATGTCACTTTATTTCATGGTCATGCTGGGTTGTCCTCCACACATAGAAACACTAGTAGCTTTGATTTATTATAGTAAGGTTAGGATCCAAAAAACTGCTTAGGCTTGCAAGATGGGGTGCATGCCTGTCTTTTCCTTTTAACAGTTGACTTCTGTGCCATATTACAAATTGCTTCTAAAACTCTCCTCAGTTTGCAAAAGCAATTTGCCACACGGTAGAGGGGACTGCTGTCAAAGAGAAACAAGTTTAAAGTCCATGTGAGCCCACAAAAGACAGTTCGAAATGTCTTTGCATCTTGGTCAGAAGAAGTTAATATTACCTTGTGTATCATTTTATAAAATATTAAACATGCTACAAAATATTTGTATTTAAAATTGTTTATCCCTGACTCAAACGGAGTAAGAAATGAAATTGAAAAAAGCATCTTGATAGAGAGAACATTAATTGTCCACTGACTAAATATTATGTATCTAATGCTATAAAATTCTATGCATACTTCATTTCCATAGGGAATAAACCAGTTGGCTAGATTGAATCTAAAAGAGGAATTGCTCTTTTGCAACTCTTCGTAAAAGTAGCAGGGCCAATGTAACTGTCATTCCTGATTCCCACTGACTTTGCATTCTAAGAGCTCAAAACCGTAGGCCTTTATCTTTACCACATCTTTAAGAGCCTTTCCCACAAGAGTATCGAAGCAAGAAAAATTAAAACATTATTTGACATCTTCAGTCTGTGGTGAAGAGTGCTACCATTAATTTCTGGCACTTTCAAAACATCCATGCAAGTTCCAGCTATTTCACAGACATTACATTTTACCTCTTTGGCAAGCAAAGCATCTGCATTATGAATGATATACATATGATTATGATCATTTTCAACTACCTGGTTGTTTTTCTTTCTTTTGTTCAACTTCAATCAAAGGTCCTGTGAGTTTCAATTTTTCCCTGGAGATTTAAGGCAAGCGAGATAAGCTTTGGGAAAGTTGAATTGCTTGCAGGAGCTCAGCATTAGTGCAGATAATAAGCTTTGCCAGATATACATTGCAAGCTAATTAAATGAGCATATCTTTAAAAAAAAGTAATGAATGGAAATAAATACTACGATAGTTGAGGCAGTAGTATGGCTTTCTTTCTGGCACATTTCTTGCAGTAGAATGATATGGCTGTAAATGATGATATGACAACACATGGAGGACGTATTGGGACTGATAACCAAAAGACATCCCATCATATCAGGAAGGTCTGCGACCACTGGACAGGGTGTGTGAGCTTCCTTTTGCTTGTTTATGGATAATCTGCATCCATATTTCATCACTATATGTATTCAATAAACTGTATGTTATCTTTCACAAAGTGGTCTTGTTTCATCCAGATTATTCTCAAATCTGAAACTGAGGTGCTTTGGCTGGACTAAGCCCCTGGGTAATACAGGGGAGAGGCCAGAAATCCAGTCCTAGTAATATTTGCAAGTAATATTAGTATATTTGCTAGCAATATTAGTATTATGCAGTAATACTAATGTCCACTAATAGTATGCACCAATACTAATCAATTAGTATTAGATTTGTATTAGCAAGTGATAAGGTCATAGAGAGGGAGGAGGGATCAGCTGCCACAGTGCTGGGGGAAGGAACACATTAGTAACATCAGTATGGATCCCATGGCAAATGCTCATGTTTTTATATATCAGAGATGAGGTGGTGGGACAATGTGTTTGCTATGGATGAGTATTGCACTCTCTGAACAGTCAACCTGGAGAAGATCTCACTGTGATGGCTCTGTAGAACCACTAGAAGGGCAGGTGACCTGTAGAGCACATGTAGCTTAGAAGCAGTCCAGGCATAAGTTACCAACTTTGGGAACACTGACAAGAACAGTATTCTTCCTGCCTCCTTTTTTGGATTATGGGTACAGCCTCAGCCCCATCCATATAACCCTACAGGTAGACAGCTCCACATTTCAAGAAAGGACAGAACTAAGGCAGAAGATGACATACTAGATTCCAGTCTCTCATTCATAGCAGCCCTTTGCTTCTTACATCAAAAGTCTGTGCTTTGCTCATAAAGGCTTTCAGAGATGCCATTAAGACCCCCACCTGATTTCAACACATTCCCTGGCTAGGGGAGCCCTGCATAGCATTGAATAATGGGCCACAGTTTTGTATTTTGAACAAACTAAGATCATAAGCTTTAAATTATTATCCTAAAATAATGCTATTGAAGGCAGTATTCTAGAATTAATAATATTTAGTGTAGAGCCACAGTTTTGAAGACTCTAATTTTCACATCTAAAGTTGCCCTTTCAATTATACCTTTGCTAAGAAAAATTAAGCAACCAATGTTAAAAATGTATGCTTTTGAGGCTGTTTCTTATGGGAGTAACCTTTCCCTAGCCCTAGAGATGAGAAGTGCCTGAATGAGCCCGGCCTAAAGGGCATGCTTGAGGAAGCTGACCAGCATTTTAGACAGAATTGCTCAACCCCTGAGCTAGCCCCAAAGAACATGTCACAGAAATTACCTAGACCTGGGGGGAGGGATACAGTCCTCTTTTCATTAATTTTCAAAAAGGGCCCAACAACCACCAGAAAAACAACAATCAAGAGCTATTGTTAATCCTATGGACAACTAAAATAGAAATGATGTGAGTGGTTCCAGCAGAGCATAATAACGGTGATGATGACGATGATGATGACGATGATGATGATGATGATGATGGAGGAGGAGACAAGTGAGAATTTTCAGGTTTATGGCCTGAAAATAGGGTACACATGAGACCATTCGGCTCTGGTTCATTGGAAGTGATGTGTAGTCTCACTGGACAACTTTGGATGAGTCACTATCATTTAAGGTACCTCACAGGGTTGCTGTGAAAATAAATGAGCTGAAATGGACATCAAAGATATCTGAGAATTTCGCAGTAATAATGCTGCCAAATATTGTAAGGGGACAATCCTATGAGTGTTTAGACAGAAAAAAATGTCCTATACCTCCCAGCATTCCCTCCAGCTGGCTTTTTTCTGTCTAAACACACATAAGATTGCACCCTAATGGCAATCTTTTTACAGCATATTTTCTAGATCCATTTCAGTCTGGCTTTAGGCCCAGTTTTGGGACAGAAATTGCTTTGGTCCCCTTGTGGGATGACCTTTGCCATTTCATTTCATTTATTTCATTTCTATACCACCCCACAGCCTAAGCTCTCTGGGCGGTTCACCATAGTTTGTACATAAAAACAATAAAAGCATACAAAATAGTTAAAAAGATTAAAAACCAAATTTAAAAACACAGTTTAAAATAACAATCCAAGTTAATAAAACTAAGCCTACAGGTGACAATCCCCCCCCATGCTATTTTGAGCTCTTAACTATTAAATGCCTTGGCACAGAGGGAAGGCTTAACCTGGCGCCGAAAAGATAGTAAGCTTGGCGCCAGGTGGGTCTCAGTGGGGAGCTTATTTCATAATTGGGGAGCTACCACTGAGAAGGCCCTCCTCCTCATTGCCACCAACCGAGCCTCTCTTGGAGGTGGCAGTCGGAGAGGCCCCCAGATGTTGAGCGTAGTGTCCGGGTAGATTGTGGTTGGGAGAGACGTTCCGTCAGGTATTGTGGTCCTAAGCCGTGTAGGGATTTATAGGTTAAAACCAGCACCTTGAATTCGGCTCGGAAGCATATTAGCAGCCAGTGCAAACAGGCCAGAACTGGTGTAATGTGCTCGGACCTTCCGGTCCCCGCAATAAGCCTGGCTGCCGCATTTTGCACAAGCTGCAGCTTCCAAACAGTCTTCAAAGGCAGCCCCACGTAGAGTGCATTGCAGTAGTCTAGTTTAGAGATCACCAGAACGTAGATTACTGAGACCAGGCTATCCCTGTCCAGATAGGGGCGTAGCTGGGCCACCAGCCGAAGCTTGTAGAAGGCACTCCTTGCCACTGAGGCCACTTGAGCCTCAAGTGACAAAGATGGCTCCAGGAGCACCCCAAAGCTGCAAACCTTCTCCTTCAAGGGGAGTGCAACCCCATCTAGAACAGGTTGAACACCCTCCATCCGGTCAAAGGAACCACCCACTAACAGCATCTCAGTCTTGTCTGGATTGAGCCTCAGTTTGTTAGCCCTCATCCAGTCCATTGTCGCAGCCAGGCACCGGTTCAGCACATCCCCAGCCTCACCTGCTGAAGATGAAAAGGAGAAATAGAGCTGCGTGTCATCAGCGTACTGATGGCAACACACTCCGAAACTCCGGATGACCCTACTCAGTGGTTTCATGTAGATATTAAATAGCATGGGGGAGAAGACCGACCCCTGAAAAATCCCGTACTGGAGAGTCCATGGGGCCGAGCAATATTCCCCAAGCACCATCCTCTGGAGCCGGCCATCCAAGTAGGAGCAGAACCACTGCAATGCAATGCCCCCCACCCCCAACTCAGACAGCCGCTCCAGAAGGATATCATGGTCAATGGTATCGAAAGCCGCCGAGAGATCCAGGAGTATCAACAGGGTCGCACTCCCCCTGTCTCTCTCCCGACATAGGTCATCATACAGGGCGACCAAAGCTGTTTCTGTGACAAAACCAGGTCTGAACCCTGACTGAAATGGATCCAGATAATCAGTCTCATCCAAGAGCGCCTGGAGCTGGTTGGCCACCACCCGCTCAAGGACCTTGCCCAGGAAAGGAACATTGCCCCTAGCCTAAAGTTGTTAAGATCTTCCGGCTCCAGAGAGGGTTTCTTCAGGAGTGGTCTCACCACCACCTGTTTCAGGTGGCATGGGACCACTTCTTCTCTCACAAGAAGGCATTGATCACCTCTCTGGCCCAGCCGGCCGTTCCCTCCCTGCTAGTTTTTATAAGCCAAGAAGGGCAAAGATCCAGAACAGACGTGGTTGCACGAACCCGTCCAAGCACCTTGTCAACATCCTCGAGCTGTACCAACTGAAACTCATCCAAAACAACTAGACCAGGCTGTGCTCTGGGTATCCTCTCCTGATTCTACTGCTATAACATTGGAGTCTAAGTCCCTGCGGATGCAAGAGATTTTTTCCTGGAAGTGCCTAGCGAATATATTGCAGCGGGCATCAGATGGGTCGATGATGTCCCTGGGGCCAGCGTACAACAGTCCCCGGATGACCCTAAAGAGCTCCGCTGGGCGGCAAAGAGATGATTGGATAGAGGCAGTGAGATGTTGTCTCTTTGCCATCCTCACTGCCTAGGTATACCTGGCTATAGGCACGTACCAGGGCTCGATTGCATTGTCAGGAAAGAGACAGGGGGAATGCAACACTGTTGGTTCTCCTGGACCTCTCAGTGGCTTTCGACACCATTGACCATGGTATCCTTCTGGAGCGGCTGTCTGGGTTGGGAGTCGGGGGCATTGTTTACAGTGGTTCCATTCCTACTGGGATGGTTGCTTCCAGAAGGTGGTGCTGGGGGATTATTGCTCTGCTCCATGACAATTATGTCACGGGGTTTCCACAGGGCTCAATTTTATCCCCCATGCTATTTAACATATACATGAAGCCACTGGAGGAGGTTATCCTGGGATGTGGACTGAGGTGCCATAAATATGCCAATGATACCCAGCAATATACCCTCTCCTTTTCATCAAACCAGGTGAGGCAGTGGATGCCCTGAGTCAGTTCCTGAGCAGGATGAGGGCTAACAAACTGAAGCTGAATCCAGACAAAACGGGGGTATTGTTAGTGGGCCATTTGTCAGATCAGTTGAGTGGCATTCAACCAGCCTTGGAGGGGGTTGCACTCCCCCTGAAAGATCAGGCTTGCAGCTTGGGGTGCTCTTGGATCCATCACTGTCATTGAGGCCCAGGTGGCCTCAGTGGCCAGGAGCACTTTTTGTTAATTTAAATATACCAGCTGCAACCCCATCTGGAGAGAGATAGTTTGGTGACAGTTATTCATGCTCTGGCAGCCTCCCAGTTGGATTGCTGCAATATGTTGTACATGGGGCTACCTTTGAAGATGGTTCAGAAACTTCAGTTAGTGCGAAACAGAGCTACTAGTTTACTAACTGGGACTGGCCAATTTGATCATGTGATGCCAGTGCTTCATCGGCTGCACTGGCTTCCAGTCCATTTCTGAGCCCAGTCTCAAAGTGTTAGTGTTGGCCTTTAAAGCCCTAAACAGCTTGGGACCAGTCGCCAGAGTATCTAAAGGCACTGTCTCATCCTGCATGTACCTGCTCAGACCCTTAGGTCATCTTCAGGGGCCCTACTCCGGATGCCCCCACTAAAGGAAGCTAGGCGGGTGGTTACAATGAGAGGGACCCATCAGTGGTGGCACCCAACTTATGGAATAAACTCCCCAAAGAGGTTCGGCTGGCATCTATGTTGTTATCTTTTCTGGCACCAGGCAAATACCTTTCTTTTCTCCCAGGCATTTTAAAGACCTAGTTCTAGGTTGTTATGGCGGTTTCTCGATTCCCGTGCTGCTTGTTTTGCATTATATTCTATTTTATTCTTTTAAATATTTGTATTGTATTTTATATTTTTAACTGTTCTATGGCATTTTAGGTTTTTTTTAACTGTTTGTAATCTGCCCAGAGAACATTAGTTATTGGGTGGATTAGTAATGTAATAAATAAATAAAATTAATAAATATATAGGATACTATATAGTTCTCTTACAGCTTGTAAAGCACTCTCTTGTTTTTGCCCTATTCCCATTTTATATTTTGCTATGTTAAGTATTGTATTTTCTTGGTAAGTACTGTATAGCTAGCATTTTCTTTGTGTCTACTGAGATTCCATCTTTGGAAAACATAATTTGCTACAATTCTAGAGAATCTTTGAATTCAAATTTCCTTTCATTAAGGTAGTATCCAAGTTGACACAAGTGCTAACATAAATTACATTGTGCTAGCATAAGGGCAACCTAGCGCAAGACTTAGCACAAGTAATACTACTGGTCTTGCGCTAGGTTGCCCTTATGCTAGCACAATGTAATTTCTGTTAGTGCTCATGTCGACATGGATACTGCCCTAAGAGTACCGTAATGATTTTGTCCAAGTTCCTGAAATACTGCTATTAGTTGTGTGTGTTGTGTTCCTTTTGAGATCTGCCATGATATCAATGCCATTGCTAAGATTATTCATTCCTGAAATTTCTGACAATGATAGAAAAATGACATTCTGTGAAATAGATGTACTGAGATACTGAGAGAAATACCAGAACTGAGTATTAGGGGGAAGATGAGAGTATTAGAACAACATGAGAGTATTAGGGCAACCGGCCAGAGAGCTTTGGCTATTGGGTGGTATAGGAATGTAATAAATAAATGAGTAGAGAATGTAGTAATGAATCTGGAAGTGGGATCTATCTCCAGCTGGTGATATCCTGCATTCAGATTCAGTTTGGAGAATATTTGTACAACTCAGATCTAGTATCATGTCATTCATTGTTAGTGTGATGTGTCTTTCTCAGATGATTGCTTGATTCATATGTCTGCACAGATGCAAAGCTCATTAAGGTTTTGGGGTTTGGGTGTTAGATGTGACAGTGCTGTAACTGTACTTGCACTCCCCCCCTCCCACTTAATATAGAACAGTATGTGTACATGTGGCTGCACTTTGTGATCACTGTGGGTTTTAATGTTTATATCGTGACATTCTGAAGTCCTTGAAATCTGTTTGCATATCCTTTGCATACATTTTCTGCTCTGTTGTTATTTACTTTGCGGTAGTCTTTATCAACAGCTGTTTCATAGCTAGCAGTGAGCCTGAATTCACTTCAGCCTCACAGAAGATTGCAATACACTGTATTTTTGGATTTTATCCACAGTAGTACATTTGCCTTTAATAAACACTATTTCCTTGGACTCATATCCATATATTGCAGTGGTTTTGCATTCAAAACTGGACACCTGCCTGTGCAGGCTTCCATATGTTGCTTCATTTAGAATGCTTAGAGTTGCTCCTGTCATCATCAGTCAACTATATTTCAGTGCCTTCCATGTCAATTGTTTTTGATTGCTGTCTTCAGCTATTTGAGTATGCCTGTTTTTGTCCCCCTTTTGTAGCTTTTACTTCAGTCTGCAAATTTCAGTAAAATTGCCCCACAAAAATACAGCCTTTCCCTTTTTCAACACGTGTTTTTATAGGGACAGCTTCCACCTACAGAAGAAGCAGGAACTTTCTTTGCTGATTTAACTTTAATCTTATCCCATATTCTAGATTTGTGTGTATACTGGCTCATGTGGAGAGCCCCCCCAGATACAGGAGGGTCTCCTGTTTAGACAGTTGCCCTCCACTAGTTGAGGGTGACATTTGTGACTGATGGAGGGGGTAGGCTGGAGCACTCCCTCTCCTCTTGTATTTGCTCTATTCAGATTTGGAACACCTGAAGAAAGCTCACGTTCCTTAAGCATCCCCCTTCTACATCAGAGGCTACAGGTTTGGGATGCTGTGTCCTATGTTTTAGAGACATTCCTAGGGCACACCAGGGCAACCCAGCAAAGGGCCCATAAGAAACACCAATGCCCTGCTGTATCAGAGGCAATCAGGATGTAGGGCAAGGCCCCCATATCACATCCTCATGGCTCTCCTATACAGCAAGGAGGTGTTTTTACTGTTCCTTCACTGTACTGGATGGTGTTAGGTATGTACAGAGATGCTCATCCTTCAAAAACCATTCTGGGTCCCTCCATCAACTCCAGAGTTTGGTTAGAGTGGAATGACATCATCCAATACTTAACAGCGCAGAACTGGTTTGTTTGGCTCATCCACTGTAGATACCTCATTGGAAAGAAGCTTATGTGCCTAAAACCATATAATCAGCTTTCAAAATGCTATTCTGTTTGTGAATTGTATTCTTCTTCTAGTTTTCAAACCTGTGATTACCCTAGAGTTACAGCTTCCTTTTTAAAATGACAAACAGTTATTGGTTTGCACTTAAAATGATTTTTTTAAAAAAAAGCTTTATTGTAGATTGAAGACAGCTGCTCTTTGGCTAATAAGAGGTTATTTTCTTTAAATTGCCTGGCCCTGTATACGTGTCACTAAGAATAAGCAGATGTAGCTTCCCTTAGCAGTAGGTGCATTGCAGCCAGATAAGTAGTCAAATCCATTTTCACCACAGAGGTAAAGACTCAACACGTCATGGCACCTGCATATTAACACATTAGACCAAAACAATATTAAGGCAACATCGGTGAGCACATATTTACTTCAGAGTGTGGGGAATGTTTTAGCAAATCAATATTGTTCCATTTTATTTTGCCTTGTTTTGATATTTAACTACATCTATTCCCAGGGTTGAGTGTATGGGTAACAATGTATTTTAGAAACAGAATTAAATAAAAGTCAACCAATACTGGTTCATTCCCAACGCATAGAAACCAGATTGAAGGTAAATTTTCATCTTTAAAAGCAACAACATGGGTGCTAATACCTGTGAGTTAAGGGCCTATAAAATGTCATGTGAAAATAAAATGTCAAGCTTCAGGGCTTGTTTCCTTCCAGATACTGTAAATGCATCATCTGTGTTTTCTCCTGTAATAACTTTAGCTTGACAGCCCATTTATTTTATTTATTTGTTTATTTATTATATTTATACCTGCCTTTTTTCCTGCAAGGAATCCAAGGCAGCTTACATAATCCTCCTCCTCTTCTCCATTTTATCCTCACAACAACCCTGTGAGGTAGGTTAGGCTGAGAGTCAGTGACTGGCCCAAAGTCACCCTGTGAGTTTCATAGCCGAGTGGGGACTAGAACCTGGATCTCCCAAGTCCCAGTCCAGCACTCTCACCACTACGCCACACTGGCTAAGTATGTTGCCTTTAGGATTTAACTGAAACTACTTGCCTTGTTTTGTGTTCTGTTTTCAGGCATTTTGACTTATTGCAAATATATTTATTTTTTTCTTTACTTAAGTTCTGTTATTAGGTTCTGTAGGTGTTTTACAAAGTAGAGCAAAAATCTTTAAAAATCATAACTACAATAAAATACAATATAAGACAACAAATAACACATAACACTAGATCAAAATGCTTCACTTAAAAACAGATGGATAAAAATACATAGCACTAAACCAATTCAAAACAGAGAGCAGTGAAATAAAATCCACTGACCTAAAACAATGTCAGAACCAGAACAAAATTTAAAAGGTCTGGAAACAAGGAAAGCATTTTGCCTGGTGCAAAAATGACATTAAAGTAGATATCTGGTAGGCCTTTCTGAAGAGGACACTCCAGAACTGATGCCCACTACTGAGAAGGTCCTGTTCTTGTTGCCACCTTCCATACCTCACTTGGTGGAAGCACTCATAGAAAGGATGATCTCGGGGAAATATATCTGTGTTTTCTTCTCAGCAACCGGTGATATTGTTGATGACATAACAACACACTACATCTAGTGTCATGGATGCCATAAACAAAATCGCATGTATTGCCACAGCCAGTCAGATTAAATGAACTGTGGACAAATGAGGCCAAGATCAGTGACAGCAAAGAATAAGAAGGAAAATGGCACAGAGAAGCAACAGCCAGGAGAATGGATGCAGAACAGCATAGAAACAATGCAAATGTTCAGTGAGATGAGTATTCATTCAGTAATTTGGCTGTATGTGCTCATTTCAAGGTGAATATTGAAATAAATAAATAATAATAAATAATATTGAGAGCCAGTGTTGCGTAGTGGTTAGAGTGTTGGACTGGGACTCGGGAGATCCGGGTTCTAGTCCCCGCTCGGCCATGAAGCTCACTGGGTGACTTTGGGCCAGTCACTGACTCTCAGCCTAACCTACCTCACAGGGTTGTTGTGAGGATAAAATGGAGAGGAGGAGGATTATGTAAGCTGCCTTGGGTTCCTTGAAGGAAAAAAGGCAGGGTATAAATATAATAAAATAAATAAATAAATAAATAAATATTGAAATAAAAAAATAGGGCTGTAATTCCCCTATTGAGGGGTAGTCCCTGATAAATTTTGAATTCAAAATTCCCTGTAGAGTGAAGGGAAATTGGAATTGGGATATTCTTGGAAAGGGATAAAGTCAATTTGCAGAGATAGGATGGGAGTTAGGGTGGGGCAGAATTCCCCAGTACTCCTGTAGCAACTATCCAGGCATAGATCTACTACTAGTGGAAGAGGAAACACCACGAGCAGTGGATCAGGAAAAGCCTTGGATCCACCAGATCCAAAGCTCCCCTGCTCCCCTAACATGGACCTGGATCATGCTCATGGACTACGCTAGCCTGAGGCTAGCGTAGTAATTTCCCCTCCCATTGGTTTCAGTGGGATTAAAAATGAAAATCCAGCAGCAGAGCGGGGAGTGGAAACAAGCTGTCCGCCACCTCTTGCCTTGGCCACAGTGAGCTGGCAGAACTTTGGAAGTGGCATATCATCTGGCACACAACTCCCCCACTGCCCACCCCATTTAGAATTGTTCTGTAACTGCTCTCTAGTGAGTGTCATCTAAATATGACTTTATTAGGCTTCTACTAGTATCTTGCTACTCATTATGAATCATATGATTTTATGTTAAGGATATTGTAATTTAAAGCCCAGAAGTCAAAAGTATGGTCATTTTAAGTAAATTGATGTTGCAGGCTGTCCCGTCCCAAGGTGGATTCAAGTACAGTGGAACTTTCAATGACAAGCTTGAAAAAAGAAAAAGCTGAGGAGGAGAGAAGGAAATTAACTCAAATGAGAAAATGGTAATGGGAGATCCATCACATAAATAAATAATAAATCTACATTAAAGGAGTGGGTAATCCCAGGAGAAAGGAAATGCAAATACAAAATAGCATGAAGAAGACAGTAATCTGATCTTCATGGAAGAAAGATGGAATTAACAGACCACAAGGAGTAGAGAAGAAATAAAACCAGTGTTGAGCCAAAACTTTTCAAGGGGGTACTTTCAGTTCACAATGGGGTTGGGTTGGGGTGGGGGGAACATGAATTCCAGACCTTTGAAATTAAGCAAGATTTCAGCGGTGAAAATCTGTGAAAGGTATGTAGGTTTGAGGGGCTTACCATGAACAGTGGGTGGCAGTGGGCTATGGTTTTGGTGGTGGTGGATCTCCTCTTACAATCATAGTTGGTCGGGACCTTGGAGATAATCTCATCAAATCCTCTGCTCCTAGCAGGCTCTGCAATGCAGGATGCAGCTACAACAGCATCTCTGTTCAGCCTCTGCTTAAATACCTTCAGCAAAGGAGAACCCATAACCTCCCACTTGAAAATTAGCATTCTGGCTCACTTGGAGAGCCTCCACAGATACAGGCTCTCCTCTTCAGACAGTCACCCTCCATGAGTTGAGGGTGATAAATGCAATGACAGAAGGGGGCAGGGCTGCAGCACTCACTCTCCCCACACATTTGCTCTACTCTGAATAAGCTAGAGGGCTGGGTGTCATCGACATACTGGTGACATCTCAGGCCACATCTCCAGATATCCTCTTCCAGCAGTTTCACGTTGAACAATGTGGGGGATAAAATAGAGCCCTGTAAAATAGAGCCCCACAGCGTAATTGCTAAGAGACAGAGCAATAATTCCCCAAGCACTGTCTCCTGGAATCAGCCATCTAAGTAGGAGCAGAAACACGGTAATGCAGTAGCTGCAACACCCACCGCAGATAGCCTACTCATAAATATACTATTGTATCTAGAAGGACACATTTTACTGACCTAACCTTTCATTATCCCAAAAGGCTCCCAGGAGACTGAGATCCTCTCCCCGACCCCAGCAGCTTCTGTTAAACACTCATGTTTACGTTGAATTAATGCTGGTATCTGCTATCCTGTGGACAGTAGATATGATGAAGCTCTCTGTGTGGCTTTGATCAAGCCACTATCTCTCAGTACTTAAACATGGCTGTCCTAAAGCTAAAGATATTGCTCTTGAGTTCCTTGGGGGTAAAAAGTAGAACAGAAATGTAACAAGTAACTAAATTAGTAAGTTAACAGGTTCGTGGTCTGATCCTATGAGACACTGTGCTGCCAAATAAGTAAGTCAATCCAAACAAGGTCATTATGGGAGCATAGCCTGGCTTGAGTGAATGCTATTCCACTAGCAACATCCAGCCAGTAGTCTTATGTGACACAGAAATGTGCAGAGAGATGACTTAATATATGAAACAGCCAGCCACCTCAGCTTAAATCTACATGCCTGATATTAGGCAAGCAGTTATAATTGAGTTGCAACACTGCTATGTGAGAAAGCCTCCCTGTTTAGACAGGCCTGTGGCCTGAAAGTTTGTTTATTTATTTATTTATTTATTTATTGTATTTATGAATCGCCCATCTGGTCAGCAAACCGGCCACTCTGGGCGATGTACAACAAGATAAAATATAAAATACAGTTAAAACAGTATAACATTTTAAAATCTTAACCCACCCCATATTCCCGCCTGAATAGCCATGTTTTTAGTGAGCGGCGGAAGCGCAGCAGAGAGGGGGCATGGCGGAGGT
Organism: Shinisaurus crocodilurus; assembly: GCA_021292165.1. NCBI lineage: Eukaryota > Metazoa > Chordata > Lepidosauria > Squamata > Shinisauridae > Shinisaurus > Shinisaurus crocodilurus. The sequence continues at coordinate 131,029,423 of CM037881.1, read as the reverse complement.
CACTAGGGAGAGAGTTCCACAGTGTGGGAGCCACCACAGAAAAGGCCCTCTTCCTAGTCTCCGCCAGTCTAGCTGCTCTGTCTGAAGGGACAAGGAGAAGGCCGTCTGTGGCAGATCTTGTTGAGCGGCCTACTTGGTGTTGCTGGAGACGCTCCTTGAGATAAACTGGACCAGAGCCGTACAAGGTTTTAAAGGTCAAAACCAACACCTTGAATTTGGCTCGGCAAGCAACTGGTAGTCAGTGCAGCTCCTTGAGCACTGGAGTGATGTGATCCTGCCGGCGGCTGCCTTTAACCAGGCGAGCCGCCGTGTTCTGTACCAGCTGTAGCTTCCGAACTGTCTTCAAGGGTAACCCCACATAGAGCGCATTACAGTAGTCTAGGCGAGAGGAGACCAAGGCATGAACCACTGATGGGAGCAGATGATTAGGAAAGTAGGGGCGCAGCTGCCGTATCAGGTAGAGTTGAAATAGCGCCATCCGGCTCACAGCTGACACTTGAGCCTCCATGGACAGCTGGGAGTCTAGAATGACTACCAAGCTGCGGACCTGGTCCTTCAGGGGATGTACCCCATTCAGCACCAGGCCAACATCCCCTAACCTCCCCTTGTCTCCCACCAGAAGTACCTCGGTCTTGTCGGGGTTCACATAAAATAATGTGTTTTATCCTCTCATTACATGCTTAAATTGTAAATATTTAATATGCTCTTTTGTCGTGTTTTAAAATTTTAGGGATGGGCGAATCTGTCAGTTTCATTTTCAGATTTTTAAAAATTCTCATGTTCTTTCTCCCCTGAATATGAACTTTGCGAACTTTGGTAAATTCTTATAAAAACGAACTGAAACTAAATTCTCACCCATCTGCACCAGCCAAATTCAATAGGTACAGCTATTCCCAGCATGGAGATATACCTGTCTGCCATGAAGCTGTTAAAGATGAGGGACCTGTCAGAAAAAAAGAGGTGGCAATCCTGTTCAACACTAACATGGTTGAATGCACAGGGATTCAAACCCAGACTTCTAAGAGCAAAGCACTCAGAGCCCTGGGCCTCACTGGACGGATCTGTCAGCTTTGGTTTTTCTCACATTCACATTTTTAAATATCAAATTAAGTCTTAATTATTTTTCTCCTGAATATGGAGAACTTGATGAATTTTTGTAAATTTTTATCAAAACTGAACTGAAACAAAGATATTTTTCCGCTGGAGGGAGCAATCCTATGTCCCTAGATAGCATCTGAGGGGCCACAGGATAGCTCAGATTCCCCAATCCAAGGTCACGGACAGAACCGAACCCCCCTCTCCCTCACAGCCAGTGTGGAAAGAACCGCACCAGCTGCCCTCCAAGGTTGAGAAAGTAACCTCGAAGAGAGGGAAAAGGTGGGGTGTTTCAGTGGATGGGGAGGGTGGATACTGGAGAGGCCAGGATACGAGCTATCCTGAAGCTTTTCCAGCCTCCTTCCCTCCCTCTCCGGACAGATTGGATTTCCCACTCTGAAGCCAGAGAGAGAGAGAGGTCCTCCCTTAGAGGGGGGTATCTGACCTCAGATGCCCCATTCTCAGCCCCCATGGAAACTTCTGAAGTCCTTGCCTCTCTGATGTTGGTGCTTTGATGTCAGTAGAGGCAAAAAGGAAGATTGGGAGGCCGGTCATGGCCAGATAAGGAGAAGCTTATCCTCCCTCCTTCAGAAATGCCGCTGACATAGGGGTAAATGTATACCAGCCCTGGTGCTGGTGTACATAATTGTCAAAGCAAAATTGTCAAAGAAAAAGCAAAACGGGGAGGAAAAAGCAAACACATGCTGCTGCTCCTTCCCCTCTGCTCTGCCAGCAAGTACCCAGCAGGGCTTTGGATAAGGAGGTTCCTCCACCCTTGGATCTTCCCATCCCAACCAGTAGGGTTTCTCTGTTACTTATTAACAGTGTAATCTTAGGCATGTCTACTCAGAAGCAAGATCCACTGAGTTCAGTAGCGCTTACTCTGAAGTAATTGGGTAAGGACTGCAACCTAAGCCATGGAGATTATTTTCTCAATTTGATGATATTTTATATGTGCAAAAAAGTAATTGTTGAATAACTGGGAAACATAAGATATTATGAGTTTGCATTATGAGTTTACATAAATAATCATCTGAGGACTAGTAGGGAAAAAAAGAGAGAATGATTAGCAGGCTCAATTGCATGCCAAAGGGAAGGCAGCTGGTTATATAATTATTGCTGCAGTTTTAAGCTGAAGAAACACAATATGAGTTGTGAATACATGGAAGTTTCCATTTGTATTATTTTTGAACAGACAATCTGTATACAAAGACTTTTTTTTTTAAATGATTATATTGTTTCTTCTATAGTAAAAGTAATATACCGTAAATCTAAAGACATTCAGCCAAAATACAGATTTACACAGGAAGCAATTCAACACAATCTAACCATATAGCTGAATACATGTTATCTATGGAACATATTTCTCATTTCCATGACAGTGACAGATCACAGAATATAGTGCAGACTGTAGAAACTAGTGGGATCCTACTTAAAGCTACTGGCCAGTGGGGCCCTTTCTTTTCTTTGTGGCCTGTGTGTGATGTGCTTCCTTATATACCATATCTTCCTTTGTCTAGTGTTGATGAATTGATCTTTTGCACGTGACCATCCAGCTAAAATATTCTAATGATGTCAAGGATCTAAATACATTAGTAGATTCAAACATACATGCGCTGGGACTGCAATACCTGACGGAGTGCCTCTCCTGGCAAGAGTGTCCCAGTACACTACAATTCTCATCTAAGGCCCTCCTCCAGGTGCCTCCTCTGAGGAGGCTTGGAAGGCATCAACAAGGGAGAAGACCTTCTCAGTGGTGGCCCCCCAATCATGGAATTATTTCCCCAACAAGGCCTGCCTGGCGTCAACATTGTTATCTTTTCGGCGCCAGGTGAAGACCTTCCTCTTCTCTCAGGCATTTGGCAGCAGACAATGAGGTTTTAATCAGGTTTTGAATTTTTCTTGTTGTTGATTGTTTAAAATTTGTTTTTACATATAAGTGTGTGTACCTCTGTGTTGTATGTTTATATGTTTGTATGTATACGGCTTCTATATTGTATTTTAAATATAAGTGTGTGTATCTCTGTGTTGTATGTTTATATGTTTGTATGTATACGGTTTCTATATTGTATTTTAAAGGTTTTAATCTTTGTAAACTGCCCAGAGAGCTTCGGCTTTTGGGTGGTATAGAATCTAATACATACTATACTAATATAGTATAGAATCTAATAAATACCGTAAAATGAAATGAAACGTAATAGTAGGGATGAAGTGTATAAAAAAGGCATGGAGTAGTCTATGAGAAAAGGGTAAAATAGTTGCTAGTGCAGCTGACTAGCTAAAGTCTGGTGTTCTAGGCAAATCATCAGGACACAATAGGTAAAACCAGGCTGAATATTGCAAAGGTGTCCTTGACCAAGGTGGGCCATGCGTGTGTGTGTGTGTGTGTGTCCAGTGAGCTCTGTGCATAGGGACGCATTGCTTCCCATGGAGTCCCTGTCAGTGGCAATTACAACTCAGTGGAGAGGAGACCACTGGAAGATGGGGTGGACTCATTTTGTCTCACTCTACAACTTCTTCCTCAGCATCTTCAAGAGTGAATGGCAGTAATTCATTTATATGGCAGAAAGGAAAGGGGTGCAAATATACCATTGGAATGGGCTAGCCTTACACCCACTCTTTGGTTAGCCCAGTGTCTGGTGGTATGAGAGAGATTGTTTTGGCCTATCTCAACTGTGCTGGGTGGGGCTGATGGGAGTGTGGTGGAATCTTGGGAACAGCCAGAGTGTGATAGAGACATAGGCAGGACAGAGAGAAAGAACATTGGGAACTGGCTATTATATAAGGACAGAAACTAATGGAATTTAGAAGACATGTATTTAAATAAATGGTTGCCTTGGTCCTTCCAAAGCCAGTGCATTATATGTCGTAAAATGTCTTCCTAAAGAAAAGATACAAATAATGGGGGGGGGGGGTTTCCTCCCAAAGGTTTAGGGCAAACTTCAGCTGAACCCCAGATGCTGTAATAGACAGAATGAAGGAAAAGAAACTTGGCTCAAATCCATATAAAACAGGAGTTGTGATGGTTGGTGGTTGCAATGATCTTGTATGTTCTTAACAGGATCACACTCTGCCTGAAGGAACAGGTTTGCAACATGAGGGTGCTCCTGGATCCAGCCCAACTTTGCTGCTGTGTTCTAAGAATGCAGCTGTAGGCTAGAATGCCTTTTATCACCTTCACCTAGTTCATCACTTGTGCCTCTTCCTGGAGAAAATACATGTGTTGCTAACATCCAGGACTGATTGCATACACTCTGCATATAGCTGTCCTTCAAAGCTGAACAAAGGTTACAACCAGGGTAAAATGCTGCAGCACGTCCCCTGGTAAGAGCACACAGGTGTGAACATGTGGCACTAATTCTCATAGACTGACTTCCTGTGATTTTTCTGGCATGCCTCAAATGCTAATTATCACCACAAAGCCTTACATGGCCCGAAGAGCAGTGTATCTTTGGGAACATCTGTCCATATGCACGCCAAACCCCTTCTTAAGATCAGCAAGGAGATTTGGCTATGAAGCCCATCTTTTCAGAAGAGGGTAGCTATGTACACATAATCAAAAAGAGGAATTTAGAAATAACTGCTATAATTTATATAGAAATAAAGGCAGTCCCCAGGTTACGAACGAGTTCCATTCTTAAGAATGTCTTTAAGTCGAATTTGCATGTAAGTCGGAACAGCATAGCATTCTATGCGTTAAAATCGGCATTTACGCAAATTGCGTAAATTACGCAAATTGTGTAGTTTACTACGCTATGTACTCTACGTAAACTGACGTAGTGCCAGGGAACCCAGAAGTCTGTTCTTAAGTATGGGTTGTCTGTAAGTCGGACGTTCTTAACTCGGGGACTGCCTGTACATTACAGCTCACCATAGTGGGGAAGATTGTGATCAGGTGACCTGGGTGTCTGCTCAGTCTGCTATCCAGGTGCTAACTACTGATGGACAACTCCAAGGCTCCTGCTGCTCTCCCTTCTTATGGTTCTCTAGCTTTAAACTGAATTTGGACTGGAGAGCCCTTTATATAAAGGACACCTTCAAGTAGAGGACTGTCTTCTGACAGCCCTTCAAATGGAGGACTGTATTCTTTAAAGTAGGACAAATAACCACACTATTTCAGAATGTTACCTTGATGGGGGCACAGGCAAGAGTCTTCTCTGTCAGGACATCTACCCCCTGGAACCCTTTTACAATTTAGGCTTCCTTGTCCTGCCTTTAGAAGGCTTGTAAGCATTACTTTAAGCTGAAATTTGGGATATGAATTACATTGTTATACTCTGCTACTGCATATTTTTGTTTTTGTAGTGTCAGAGGTTTAGTGTATTTGTATTTTTTATTTCACAACAGTCCTTAAAATCTTGGAAGTACATGTCGAAACCTGCAAAATATTGGTGTCCTGGCCTGCGATGAACTTGATGTATTGGCAATGGCCAGGATGGCTAAAGCTTCACCATGTTGACGATACTGACTTCCCTTTTAACACTGGCCAAAATTCAAGTTTGAGACATCCAACAAAGCTGTCTTTCATAAGTGTTGGTGTATTTATTTGCCAGTCACAGTAACAAAAAAACTCCAGGTCTTCCCCCATCTTTTGCATCTGTTGCTCTGTTTCACAAAGCCTCCAGTCGACACTGATGGTTTTAAAGCAGGGATGGGGAATGTGTGGTCCTCCAGATGTTCTTGGCCTGCAAATCCCATCCTTCCTCCCCATTGGCTATGGTGGCTAGGGCTGATGGGAGTTGTACTCCAGCAACATCTGGAGAGCCACATGTCCGCTATCCCTGTTTTAAAGGATGTGGAAACTATTAGGGATCTAGGATCTTGTTGGTCCAACGGAGAGCCAGGCAGTCTAGATCCCTTAAGGTTTCCCCTACTTGCATCATGCCTTTACTGCTTCTACTTGCATCATGTAGCTGATATATATTTTGTGATTTCTTGGTTGCTGTCCTTTTAGGGGTTCATTGAACATTTTGTTGCCAACCACTATTTTCTGTGTGTGACAAATCTAGTTACCATTTGTATTATTCTGACACTATATACAGGCAAACAAGCATTATAGGTGGGAGTGGGGTTTGAAATTAGTATGTAAAGTAGAGATCAAATGAAATTTCACTGAAAGGATCTTAATTGTACATTAATAGTTTTTAGACTGTTCACTCCCCTCTTTTCTTTCTCAGTTTTGTATATATATATATATATATATGTAAAAAGCAGAGCTCCCCACCCACTTTCTGTGGCACTAGACGCCTAAGTACCCAAGGTGGCAGGATGAAACCTCCTGCTACTCACTACTCCTCTCTGTTTCCCCATCTTTCTAGAAATACCAAGTATCTCATTAGGGGCAGCTCTATCATTAGGCAGAATGAGGTGGCCACTTCAGGGAGCAGGTTTTGGGCATCAATATAGGGTGGCAAATTGTTAGCTAGTTAATTTGTTATTCTTATATTTTTACTGTCAGGAAGTAGGAGAGATACTTGTGGGATTTTCTGCTTCAGCTGCCAAAATAACATGGCTGGCCTTGGGTATAATGCACCTTAACTTGTGGGAGAAGCACCATTTGCTGCTCTGCCTCAAGTAGCAAAATGTCTCGGGCTGACTCTGTAACACACCCGGTTTTGTCATTTATCCACAGGCAACTTGGAAGAGTAACTGGGAAAGATATCAATCTGAGATCTTGGAGAGCCAAAGAATGGGGATGTATGGACCAATAATCTAAATCAGGCTATGGTCACAATCATTATAATAGAAACTCTCTCCGTACTGTCACCAAGGCACTGACCCCAATGCAGCAATGGTCACTTGATAACTCTACAAATGTAATGGGACAGGAAGAGTGAAAAGCCTTGCTGAAGGGGGTAAAGCCTTTGTTCTAATTCTTAATTTTCACCAGACAAGTCAGTAGTGAAATTTACTAAGCTTGATCTCAAGGAGATTCAAAAGGAAGGAAGGAAGGAAGGAAGGAGTGGGTTTTATAAAATAAAATGGTGAAATATTGCTGTGTGGGAGTAGGTTTCTTTCCCCCTTCTTTTTAAGGGCCACATGATAACATTTACATATCTAATATCTATATATAACAGGATATGCACACATCTGTAATTGTGTTTTTGCTTTGTTTTTTTGAATTAAGAAAAATGTCTTTCTGAAGCAACTTGGTGGTTGAAATGCACCCATTTTTTTCTACTTAAAAAGAATTTAAGAGCATTTTAAAAACTGTTCCAGGCATAGGAGTAGCATGCTACTGTTGAGTGTATATGTTACTCATCACCAGTGATACCATGGGCACTATCCAATAGGTTCCTGTGACATCAAGATACAGTTCTCTTTCAGCAGTACTTGTCACATTTGTAGGAGCATGTACTAGCTTTACTCAAGTACTGCTTAAAATGCTATAAAACCCTGCAAAATCAGCGTGCCCAGAGTCCATGGTGGAACAGAAGAAATTACTACAGGCGAAGTACTGAAGGCAATTATAGCTTTATAATGCTACCTCCAAGACACTGAATAGTTATAATCTGCATTTAGCCTCAGTGTATACTTTTTATAGCATCATGCATGAAACATCCCTATGTCCACTCTTTCCAAAAGCTAGTTCTATATTAAATCCACATCTTATGGAATGCTTAGACAGAGCCAGAAAGAATTACTGCAGCACACAGTCCAAATAAACCCACATTTTAAATTTAAAAACAAAGCATGCTTTTTCCTGCCCAGCAAACTCTTTGACAAAACACGTAACTGTAAGCCCAAATATATAAAAAACTTAAACTTATAGAGTTGCACATGTTTCTGGGTCCTATCTTTCTGGATACAGTCTCATGTGCTGTCCAACAAGCTGTTCACAAAACTAGAGGATAGTTCACTTGCAGGGTCCAACATACATACAGCAATGAGCTAGTGCCGGGGGGGGGGGGAGGAGAAACCATAGTGTATGCACAAAATCCTTTGTGCACACTCTTTGGATCATAGCAGAAAACCCTGCATATCACTCCATGCAAACCATTCCCAAGACAAGAATCTTTTGCAAGGCATAATCCAGCTTTATTGGCTCAACAATGCCAGACTTCTCAAGTGCTTCCATCCAAAGCCTCACAGCACAATGCAGTGTACGCCAAACTAAGGGAGTTTCATTCTGAAGTTAATCAAGGAAGCAAGTATGGAGTAAAAATATATGTAATTAAGTCAGGTGGATATAAAATAAAAATTACCCACTGTACATTACCTATGAAATGAATGTATGATAAAAACAACCAATGCTGACAATTTTGGTAGTTACATTATTAAGCTGGACTCACCTGCAGCTATACGGTAACACTGCATGTAGTCTACTGAAGCAATCTTGCTTGCATCATGCTTACTACCGCATTCAAACCTGACATCTTGAGGTCCTACCATAGCATTTCCGTTGAGCCCTCCTCACCATTCTTCATCCGAGTCAGAAGATCTCTGTATCCTCATGCCAAGAAAAGATGGTGAATGACCTACATCAGAAACTGAATGGTGGGGAGGGGGCTGGGCTCTGATGATTCTGCCTTCAATACCATCAAACAGGGTATCTGCCTTGGCTGCCTGGCTGGGATGGGTCAGCAGTGGGGGGAGCAGGGCCACTGATTCCAGTCATACCTGAAGGGTAGGTCCCAGAAGTGCTGGGGACTATTTGCCCCCTAAGGCCATTGCCTTTCTGGGTCCCACAGAGTTCCATATTGCCCCCCATGATCTTTAGCATCTAAATGAAATCATTGGGGGAGGCTATCAGGAAATCTGGGCACAGTGCCATCAGTATGCTGATGACACCCAGCACATCGTTAGCCGCCATGAGCACTGTTTTTTTAATTTAAAACTGGGATATACATTAAATAAATAAAGCCCCATTCAGGCATTCAGAAGTTGCAAGCATGGAGAGGAATGAGGCGTGGGCATCCACTCAAAGGGGCAAGGGGGCGCAACTGCCCCTCCCTGGATTCCAGTCATGATGTCATTCTGAGAGCAGCAACAGTGGCTGCTGTGCTGCCTCTGTCCTTGCCCCAGCTATCCCTACTTTCAGTTTTCAGCCTCACAGGCAAGGCTCAGACAGGACAGCAGGTCAGTAAATTAAACACAGAAGTGGAGGATGTCCTCGGGTTTAACCAGTGCCGCGGGAGCTCCTCCTGGTATGGCAAAGAGGCAGTAGCAGGCAGCAGCACGACCAGGCTGCTCCACGTAGAGGAGCGGCAACAGCTCCACAACCCACACATCCTGCCCCATGGGCTATCTCTACTCTCCAGATCCCTGCAACACGGGTGGGCAAGGCCCAGCCAAGGGAGGTCAGTAAAGGAAGCCTGGCAGTGTGTGTGGGGGGATTCCATCGAGCTTAGTTAAGAGCAGGACCGGTGCAAGGCAGTTCGGTGCCCTAGGCAAGATCAGATATTTAGCGCCCCCCCTTCCCACTTGAGAGCACTGTATTTTTTCCCCAAGGCATTTCTGGTGCCCCCTTTAGCCCTGCGCCCTAGGCGGCTGCCTAGTTGGCCTAATGGTAGCACCGGCCCTGGTTAAGAGTGTCTGCAATGCAAATGGTAGAATGAACTTGGAAGGGGCGGTGAAGCTGGCTTGCTGGCAGGCCCAGCCAGGCAGCGCTGTGGCCTGTTAGGCCCTTGGTGGGCTCCAGGAGTGCCTGCCTCACAAAGCAAACAGGTGGTAGTAGGAGGGGCAACCTCACTGACTGTGACAATGCAAACCAGTGACGTCCCATCCTGTTCCACCTAGCATGGACCCCGGCTGAGTTCACTTTAACTTAAAGTGAACCAATGAGTTGTTTTCCAGTCCACAGGTGAGATGAGGTGAAGTATGGGGAGAATACAGGAACTTTGCCTATCTGGGAAATTGGGGGGTGGGGGTGTTGCTTGCAAGGTCAATTCCTGCCAGCCCCAGAATCGAAAAGGAAAGATGCACTCCTTATGTACACTGGCTTTTTGTGATTAAACCCCCTCCCCTGGGTAAACATGCTCAGGATTGGGCTGTTAATGTTGGTATATGAAAGCACCTTAATCCCTATGCTTTCACCCACAAAGGCTGGGGACGTGCTGAGAAAGAACATAAGGGAAAGGTAGAAACGGCTAACTGTCACATTATGAGGCTAGCCATTCCAAATTGCATCCATGCTCACGAGCATCCACAGGAAGGGGCAAGGAGGGGCAATTGACCCCCTGGGAATGAGCCAGATTCCCAGCTGTCATATAAAAAACAACATGTATCTAGCCCTTGTAGAATCTGAGATATTCTGCCTATTCATTTTCTGAGAAACTAGCCTGCTCCCACGTTTTAATGTCTTCAGCCAATGAATGAAGTCACAGCTATGGGTTAACACCCCCAGTGTCTGGGGGTGTTAACCCTTATGGGTGTGTTAAGCCTTTTTGGGATCTTCCCTGTTAGGAAGTAATTGCAGGCCTCAAATTATTATTTTTTTAGAAATCCATGAGTCTTCTGTAGCTGAGCTTGGGCAGTAGTGGGGAGGGGGGAGAGAAAAGATAGCAGTAAATATTACCATAAAAAACAATCAGATAAAAAACAAGCACTAAGCCATATTATGGATGTGGGCTAACAAGCTGAGATACATTCCAGATAAGACAGAGGTACTTTTGGTCAGTAAGCAAGCTGATGAATGTTTCTTAAACAAAACTTGTAAGTCATCTTGAGTACATGTTAATGTAGAAAAGCAGGGTTTAAATAAATAAATAAATAAATAAAACTACTTAATGCTTGTTTTTTTTAATCTGATTTTTTAATGCTATTTATTTGATTGGTTTTTATAGTATTTGTTTTGTTGTATAACACTGAGGGTCTTTCTGGGCACAAACACAGGTCATAAATATTAATATAAATATATATTTACAATAATTGTGAAACTTGTATCTGCAAGTACTAAAATGATATAAACTTTCCAGATTATTTAGGCAATTATAAATGATTACAGAAAATGTCAGCAGAGGCAGTGAATAATCAGTGAACATAACTGGCTACTGTAAGAAAGCATAAGTACTTCCTAAATTCATAATCTTCATTAATATGCAACCTCCAGTTGAGATATTTCAACCTGTGTTTCTTATTCCACAATAATAATCCACCTTCTTCCCTTCAAACCTTGGGACCCATTTATTTTATTATTTATTATTTATTTATTTATTTATTTATTATTTACATTTATTAATCGCCCATCTGGCCGGCAACCGGCCACCCATTTATTGGGACTCTTGCTTAACCAGAAAGACATTGAATGTTTTATTGCTGTCAATTAAACTTTATGGATGACTTTTACATTGTGCTAGTTCATCAAACAGTATTAACTGCCCAAAGAAAAGAGACCAAGGCCCCTGTCGCTAGTTACACACAAGGACCCACTTCAGCTAACAGGTTGAACAGGGGGCAGAACTGCAGCCACAAACCAATTTGATTTAATTTTTTCTTAACCGCCCTTCATCGAAAGGATTCCAGGGCAGAGTACAAAAGTGTGAATAAAATTATTCATAGGAGTACTTCTGGGTAAAGTAATTGCAAGTTGCAGTCCCCGTACCAAATAATGAGTTGTCTGGAGTTGTTGATTGCTATTTGCTATTCAGTATTTTATTATGTAGTTATTCTCTCTTTGTAGCTCTATAAGCTCTTGATTGGGTCAAACTGTACTGTGGAATAGTAAAGAGGATGTGCTAAAATAAATTGCAATGCAACAAATCCATAATATATGTGCTTAACAGAATTAAGACACCCCAGCGCTGCATTTCATTGCATACAAAAGCCCATTTATTTTAGTGTCAGAAATTCTAAATTGTTATGGAAGTCCTTGGAGCAGTGAGAGAATAATGAGCGTGCTAGTACCAAGATGCTGGCTCAGCTTGTCTGAGCGTGGAAAGCTAAGCAGGGTCAAGCCTGGTTATTACTTGGATGGGAGACCCCTCCTCTAGTTTCCTGCATTAAGCAGGGGGTTGGACTCGATAGCCTTGTAGGCTCCTTCCAACTCTATGATCTATGAAATCTATGAACAGTCTGGTTGGCAAACAGTCTGCTCCTGATAATTTTGGACTGAGGTATCTACCTGTAACAGTGGATTAACAATGTTGGAAGACTCTTGTATTTGGTCACATTGGTGTTGTGTGGCTGTTGGTACATTCAATCCTAAACACTTACTGTACATTCTGGCACAGCAAATGTTAGGGAAGGACTGTTAGCTAGCCCCTTTTTCTATAATGTAATTTACACCCTGATCCTAAGCACTTGAGATGACTTGGAAGCACATCCTGTTAAAATTATTGGGGCTTATGTTCTGATAATGTGGTTAGTTGCCAGGCTGCTTAAACTGTACCCTGTACAAAAACATTGTATCAAAGAAGCACACATGCCTAAAAGGATGCGTAATGCTCCTCTGTTTCATGGTTTCTCTACCATAAAATAAAAATTAAAAATCCCTGTACAGCCTCAAATAGCTATTCCTTTTACAAGGTACAAAAATGGAAAATAGATTTGTTTTTGAAAATCAAGTGGCAGTTGATTCTACACATCTTTCCCCCAAACCAGTCAACTTTAATAGCCAGTCAACTTTAAACACTCCCTCCTCACAAGTATGAAGAAAAGTAAATGATATCGGGACAGGGAGCCAAAAGAAGTTATAATATAAGGGGTTTATGGATTAGCAGCTAAATTAACTAGATGTTTTTTCCAACTGACAACAAGAGGATTTAAGGAGAGGGATAATAAGATGAAGAAAAATTGAATTCACTGGGAATATGAAAATGGCATTCTAAATTACTCAAAGCTCATGACTAAAGTAAAAAAAACCCTGCAGGTAATTACTGAAGATAACAACATCAGTAACTAGCATTTCTAAATCTTTCCTTTCATAAGAGCTCATCTTCAGCAAGCAATATCTTACAAACAAGACAAGCACAAACCAATGCTAGATTGATACTTCAGAAGATAATACAAACTACATTCCAATTTTTGATATTTGGTAACAAAGATTCCAAAATGCCAGAAGTATGTTAGAAACCTCCAAAATAGTAAGCAGTTGTCTCCTCTAAAGAACTGGCAAGGGTAAGTGCTTCTTTTATCCCCTCGTCATGGTTTGCAATGCATTGTAAAGCATGCTGTGAACTGGACAGTGGCCTACTTCCTACTTCCTGCTCGACTAGTGGCTGCCCTGGGAAACCATGGACCCCAGAATAGAATGGGGATAAACAGGCGCATTGTAAGACTGTGACACCCCCTCAGTGAAGTTTTATTCTCAAGGCCATTTTCCATGTTGCTGCTTCCAACTCTTGTTCTTAATATGTGAGTCAAAAAGTGGCATAAAAAGATATGTGAAAACTGAACTGCTGAAAAGCATCCAAGGTGTGTCTTTTATTTCCATTTAATAACATTCAGATCAGCTGAACACATGTCTAGGGCATTAAGTGGACACATCAGCTCATATATTTTTTTGCATCTTTGGATTCCTTCATCAAATGTTTCTTGGAAAAAATATACTGAGCAGTAGCTATACCCAAAAGATTAACAGCAATGAATTTTATGACAAAACTATATTATGACAACCATCTTATGACAAAACCAGCTGCTAGCAAAAATATGTAAATTCAATGTGTTGGATCCAGACTTAGTTGAACTTCATCCCCATTGAAATAAATGGGACTTAAGTCATGACTAACTTGTCCCATTGATTCCAATGGGAATTAAGTTCAACTAACTAAGTCTGGATCCAACCCAATATCTTTACTCTCAGTTTCTCTTGATGAACTTTGCTCTTCATCTGGGGGAAATGATAAGAAGAGTCACATTCTGTACTGAAGTCTAAATGGCTATGATTCCTGCATTTTTGGAGTAGGAATGGAAAATGTTGCCAGCACCTAGGAAACATGGGCAATATACCATCAACTGAGGAGTGCAGCTACTTTTTAAGTAATTCATATAAACAAACAAATCAGCTTGCATAAAAATCAAGATGCCATAGCTGGTGGACACATGTTGCCTCTTCTCTAATGCCATGTAAGTCATGTATCCCTTGATGACACATAGGGAGTCTCTGTACAGAGCTTTGAGCATCTTGGAGGAAGAGTGGTGGGATACAGATATAACAAAAATAATTTAACAATTACATCTGGAATTAATTTGGAGAGGAAAAAGGGACAATATAATCTCAAGACTGCACACCAAATCCCTGGAAATAACAATGAAGAGACCTCAACTATAAATAACACTGGTGATGTTTTATAAGAGCTGGTGCAATATAGTGGTTGAGAGCATGAGCTATGAACAAGGAAATCCCCAATTCAAACCTCATATCAGCCACCAACTCATAAGCTGTGAATAGGATTGCATCCAGGGGAGGCTGGTGACTCCTGTGTCAATGGGGCACTTTATCCATTGCATCTTTTTGTTTGAGCTTTATAGGAGCTGTCCATGGTGCTGAGCTTCATCCCCAAAATAGGTTCACCAACATGGAGCACCGTGGGTAGCTCCTATAAAGCTCAAACAAAAAGATAATAAATAAACAAAAAGATGCAATGGATAAGGAGCCCCACTGTCACAGGAGTCACCAGCCTCCACTGATTGCATCCATAGAGGTTCAGTTGTTTAAGACACTTACTTACTCCTTTTCCTTCAGTACCTCAGGCATGGTGTATGTGTCAGTATTCTAGTATCTGGATAAGCATTTGGTATGGCGGACCCACTTTAGTAAATCAGATGACCTTCAGGTCACTTCTACCTCTAGAATTCCATACTTATGTTAGCTTGGTACCTATGGAAATGTCAGACAAGCAAATCATATTGTGGCTAAAGTGTTGACTTTGAATGTGGGTAACAATACCTAGATTCAGATCCCAGTCAGCCATTCCTCTGGGCCTTCCAAACCACTATCTTTAACCACACTTCATATGGTTGTTGTGAAATTAAAATGTAATAATTCCATCTATACCATCCTGCCCCCCCTTGGACGAGGGATAGGAAAGAAATAAACACATGAGCCTTCTGTTTAAAGCCTTTAACAACAACGTTGGTGTAACACTGTAGTTAAGAGTATGAAATAGGAAATGAAAAGTCCCTAGCTCAAAACTGTCAGCAATGAACTTAGTGACACAGTTACATGTAAAGGCTGTGAGTTAAATAACCCATAGTTAGCTGTGGCCTGCATGCTCATCACTTCCACTTTACATCCAGCTTTGTAAACAACCCAGGAATGCTGCATTCCTGGGTTGGTGTTGTGATGTGTGAAGTGAGTTTTCACCCAACGATCACCCATGGTTTGTTGTTGGGTTAAAACTCTGCGTTGTTTAACCCAAAACAACTTGGTTGATATAAATGTAAGGATTAAAATCAGCAAGAGTCTTTACTTTGATTACGAAATAAATATCTTATTATTTAACAATGCAATATGGATGATATCCCCATGGTAGGTGTGTGACTTCATTTGACATAAAACATCTGTCTAGGATTATCCCATAGCAAGCCCTCCCACAGGATATGCCCTTTACTGAATATGAGTTTCACAGAAATCAATGAGACTTCGAGGCCACAATCCAGCAAATTCATTTGCACGCACGAGATTGTGCATGCACACACAACACTTGTTCTTTTTTCACAGGGCACCCTCTCCCTCTTTCCCAGGCAAAATATTTTGGGAGTTTTAAAAATGCAGGTACTGATGCTGTGGTTGAAAATAAATAATTCTTCTAGGCATATAAGCCTCTAGGCAAATAAGCAAATGCAACTTTTGTTAATGCAAATTAACAAACATATAAACACATGAAGATAATGCTAGGATTCTTGTTTATGTACCAAGGAATCCATTGAGTTAGCTAACTGCATTATCTACCTGTTCAGAATTTAGGATGGAGTGTGAAACACAACATGGCAGAAAACTCTTGGAATCGAAATGCAGTGGAGATCTCGCTACTGGAGCAGTTACATTATCTTGTATAGCACGTGCACAGTTACCAAGGCAACCAGTATCCTTCAACCAACTCTATTATTATGGCTATTAGAGGCTTTTAGACTCTCTGGTGTCCAAGCCATCATTCTGAGCTGGTTTGTACTAATAACCCTCAACTGCAGATGCAAGTAGAAAAGCATAAAATAGAGGGGGAGAAACACTGTTTTGCAGATAGACAGTCAGCATTAAAAGTCAGTGGCAGCCTGGGAAATTAAATACAATCAGCTAGAGGGAAGCAACTCTTATGTAACTATCTTTATTAAGTCAGATAAATGTAGTGACAGTTCTTTGCAGACCTTGAGTCCCTGTGATGAACAACTGTTTGAGTGAATCCAATGGTAGAGCAGGGCTACAGTACTTACTCGCTAATTATCTGAAATTTGAAATCTCATTCCACATCTATTGCGGTGAAAAATTAATTAGCCATTGCTGCTGCAGCTATCAGATGTTATTTTCTGAGAAGTAAATGATGAATATATTCATAAAAATACAGCTAGGAAATTATATATTCTACTTCTAATGTTATAACTTGGGTTTTGAGAGCGGATGTTGCTATTGTGAAATTTAAAACCATTAAAATTCAGTCTGAATTTGACTTATATAAACCACCCTTTAACATTTGGAGAAAGCTTTCTCGGTCAATAAATGCCCATTTCCTTTTGTTATATCTAAGCATTTACACATCAAAGCACTACAACAACCTCATTATGCTCCATATAGATTAACACAGAGTTTCCTTTAGCCACCAACCAGGGAATTTGAAGCAGAAAATAAATAGCTTGGTTTATTTATTTATTTATTTATTTAAAAGCACCCCTTGACAAGTCATCCAGTCGTTTCTGAGCTAGATTTATGCTAGCACTTGAAGTGCACTCAGTGTTAGGTGAGGGCAGAATGGTGGCTGTTTTGATGCTAAGTATAAGGAAAACTACTTTTGTACAGTAAACATGATTTAGGAATCTAACAGCTCATTCCTGCCCTTCCTGCAGCTATGTGGTACAAGCCAGAACTTGTACAGCAGCAGCAGCTGCTACCAACCAGAGCACTACCTTGTACAAGACAAGACAGCTGGACAGTTCTACCTTGCTTACCTCTTGAAGAATGTGAAAATCCATTGCTACAGTTCCTGTCCATCACAATGCTGTACCAGTGGTAGGGATCTACACCTGCTATGAGCCTTAGGGTGGGGATCAGGAGCTAACATTGCCTCCATTTTCTCCCTAGGAAGCTGATGGAATCCAATGGGTTTCTGAATGCTCTTGGAGATTTTCCAGTGGAAAGAGCTGGTGATCCTGCCAAGGCTTTAGTCTCACTGTGGAACAGTGAGATCTGGCGGGCCATCGACTCGATTGCACCCGTGCCCTCTCTGGTGCTGTAGAGCCCACTCTGGTCCTTGATATACTGGGGAGCTGTGGTCAGTGAAACAGGCCGGACATCGACTAGAGTGCAAATGGTGTAAGACTCAAAGTGAAAATGGCTGAGCATGCTCTAGAGCGCATAATCGTGCTTATTGTGCAGCAGTGTGGGCAGAAAAGAAGTTTTACTTTGCTACCTCCATTGCATCCTCGAGTAGCCACCCAGAGGTGCTCTTTCGGGTGGTCCACAGGCTGTTAACACTCTCCCCAGAAAATCGGGGCCCTGGTCTCCTCGTAAGACCCACTGTGGCCTTTTTGCATCACACTTTGAGGACAAAATCACTTGCCCCCGCAGCAAACTTGATGCTGTGGTTAGCACAGCTCCAGTCAAGGTATCTGACGCCACCATCTGCCCAATTTTGTGGAATCAATTTCAGTTGCTGTGGCCTGATGATATGTACAAAGTGCTTGCAGCAATGCAACCAACCATGTGCCCTCTCGATCCTTGCCCCTCTTGGCTAATAAAAGCTAGCTGAGGGGGTATGGCTGGGTGGGTCCACGGAGTGGTAAACACATCTCTACATGAAGGGGTGGTTCCTGCTGTTCTTAAGGAGACAGTATTTTATTTATTATATTTATACCCCACCTTTTTTTCCTGCAAGGAACCCAAGGCGGCTTACAGAATCCTCCTCCTCCTCCGTTTTATCCTCACAACAACCCTGTGAGGTAGGTTAGGCTGAGTCAGTGACTGGCCCAAAGTCACCCAGTGAGTTTCATGATCGAGCGGGGACTAGAACCCGGATCTCCCGAGCCCCAGTCCAACACTCTCACCACTACGCCACACTGGCTCTCTTTTTGTGTGGCCACTCATGAAAAACCCCCACTCTGGACCAGATGGTACTTGACAACTACCGCCCAATCGCAAATACCCCTTTCTTAGGGAAGGTACTTGAGAGGGGCATGGCAGAGCAACTGCAGGCACTCTTGGAGGATGCTGATTATCTAGACCCATTCCAGACTGGCTTTTGACCTGGTTACAGGACTAAATCAGCCTTGGGAAGGAACATTCTGTAATCAGAACTCCACTCAGGGGTCCCTTGGTCCACCCCATGAGACTAAGGATGCCAATCTACGTATGTTTAGACATTAACAACTCCTACAACTCAGGCTGGCTGGGGAATGCTAGGCATTTGTAGGACCTTCTGTGTCTAAACGTGCATAGGATTTCACCGTTAAGGACTTTTAACTTCGGTTGGATTGTGCCCACTGTCTTAAGAAAAAATAAAGAAAATCATTATGGCGAGTTTAATAATATACCTCCTTCAGATGTCTGTGTAGAAAAGATAAATACAATGTGCAGCAGGTGAGAAGTGATCCTTGGTGTGAGAAAGAGAGTGTCTTACATCAGTGTTCCTATTTTTATCCATAAAATGTTGGGAGTATGGTGTTTATATGACCACAATTAACAGAACAACATTCTTTTTTGGCACCACAGTGACCAAGCGGAGGTTGTTTCCTGAAAATGTGGGTTTTACTTCTTATCTCACATGTATTTGAATGTGTCATTTAAAAATAGATGTAATAAGTTACTTCAGATTTTGACCCTGTTTTCAACATTGTGTCTTGCCAAGGGTTTCTCTCAATTTAAATCAATACATCCAGAACTGGGCCCCATGAACATTTGGATACACATACTTGATCTTTATGTGTAAGAACAGAGAAAGAGAAACAATGTGAATGGGAAAATTCAGTCTTTGTACACAAGGGAAGGCTTTGAGCCTTTTTTTGTTTTGTTTTGTTCCTGTTCCCAGTTGAGGCTGAGAATCCCACTAAGGATCTTGAAGAAATGGGCAACACCTCCACTTCTTTTATTTGCCAAACAAATCCGATTAAATGGGCAGCTGTATAAAGGAGAATTAATTTGTATTCCTAGAAAGGACACAGAGAGAAGCACATAGATTGTCAACCACCTTTAAGGGGGAATGGCATCTGGGTCAAACCAGCTCCTTCTCAGTAGTGTGCTCTTTGGAATACTGGACCATTTAAAATTGCTTCATTAAATGCTCCAGATTTTACATAATAAAAAGAATACTTTTACTGTTTACAAATATATATATATATATATATATATATCTTTGTTGTTCATTTTGATGATAATTTATTATCTACCAGTGTCAAGATGTATTCTGGAAACACTGCATTGTGCATTTTGTATGGAACACAGAAACTAAGAACAAGTGGAACACAACAATTAATAATTTATGATTGACTAGAAAGGAGGAATGTGCAAGATAATCAAAATACAAACTAGCTCATTGATCATCTAGTATCTCAATTTTAAATACTTAAAATTTAATTTGGTATAAAGTTTAGCATACTTATGAATGTGTGACCTAGTGGCACAGTCAACAAAGCAGGCCCCATGATCATTTAAAAATATTGAAATCATAATTTAAATTATTTTACCTACCCTTTGATAACATTTCCACTATGCATGAATGAAAAACTGTTGGATTTTATCCATAACATCTGTACTGTAACAATATGGAGCAACTTAGGCATGTCTTAGAATGACTTGCAGGGCAAGCCTATGTATGTTTACTTAATGGTCTGCGTTCGATGGGGCTTATTCCCAAGTAAGTACACATACCATTCAAGAGTTAGATCTCTAGGGAAACAGAGTTGCCTCTTGCTATAAACCAATGGTAATGCTAATTCTAGCATGTTTTGAATAACCAGTATTTTATTCTCAGTCTCGATTGATGGGGTAGGAAAGAAGATAAAATCACTTGATGGCAAAATAGTATTACATCACATAGAGAGTATTCTGTGGTAATAAACACAATGATATCTTCTTATTAAAAGTTTGGTTGTAAGTTGCAGGGATGGGGACTCGGACTCGAGGACTCGACTCGTGAGTCGGACTGAGTCTCCCCTCTGACTCGACTCGGACTCGAGTCCCAATATTTTTAATGGGACTCGAGACTCAACTCGGGACTCGAGACCAAGGACTTGTCAACATCCCTGGGCTGTTGACGAGTCTTCTGGCTGTGCCAGGAGCGCGATCACCGGTGAAGAGTGCATGGAAGCGAGGAGCGCCGCTGCTCGGCCACTATGAACAGCTACCAGGAGCGCAGCCCCAACGATGTGTTGAGATTTATTTTGATGTGTTGTTGTGGGGGGTTAGGGTTAGGGTCAGACATTTTGGGTTTGGCTGCCTCTGCCTGCCTGTTTGGGGTTCCCTGCCTCCTCTGCCTGCCTGGTCTCTTCTTGGCCAGTTCAACAGTTGAATTGTCCAAGACAAAGGCCCCTGCCTGCCTGCTTTGGGGTTCCCTGCCTCCTCTGCCTGCCTGGTTATTTTGGGTTTGTCTGCCTAGTCTGTTCTTGCCAAAATCAGTTGCAGAATTTTGAAATAAAAAGGCACACTTGTGCCTAGAATTTATTTAAGCCACACATCTGAAGTAGCCTTATTTTGTTGGGGGGAAACCCCATTGATTTTAATAGGGACTCGAGGAGTCAGTTTTGGGAGTGACTCAGGACTCGGGACTCGTGAGTCACCATTTTGGACCAGGGACTCGGACTCGGACTTGAGACTCGGGTCCAAAGACTCGTGACTCGACTTGAGACTCGAGACCAAGGACTCTTCAACATCCCTGGTAAGTTGATGCTGAAGGTAATTTAGTTATTATTTACACTATGATACTCATCTGAGCCCCTCCTCCAGGTGCCTCCTCCAAGGGAGGTTCAGAGGATGGCAACAAGGAAGAGGGCTTTTTCGGTGGTGGCCCCCTGATTATGGAATGCTCTCCCCAGTGAGGTCTGCCTGGTGCCAACATTGTCATCCTTTCAGCACCAGGTTAAGACTTCCCCCTACTCCCAGGCATTTGACAACATATGACAAGGTTTTAACCAGTCCTGGGATTTTTATTGTTGATTGTTCTCCATTGTTTTTATATGTAAATGGTTTTTATATTATGTTTTATATTGCATTTTAAAGGTTTTAACCTTTTGTAACCATGCATAGAGCTTTGGCTATTGGGTGGTATAGAAATGTTAATACTAATACTAATAATATAGTTATGCATTATAATGGAAATCGACTGACTGCCAAGGAACGGTCACTGCACACTTGTGACTCCTTTAAAATATTTTCCTCAGTTCTTATACTTAAACATTCAAGTCGCAATAGACTTTTATGACTTCTACTTGCACAATGGGAGTTCCTCATCCTCTCTTACTTCCTGCAACTCTCCCCACATACCCCAGCTCTGCTCCAGAGAGTCCACCAACCCTCTGGAAAAATCTGGGGTATGAAGGGGGAGTGGCTGCAGGCAGAAGGAAATCGTTCCACCACCACCACCACCACCACTGGTCTCTTTCACTGGTGGAAGGACACAGTTGGATACAACCCAGTATTTCACCTGCACAGTCCTTCATGGCAAAAGTCAATAGTTATTAACAAGATTTGTACTATAAAGAAAATATAACTAACAACTGAATCTAGTTAGTCCAGAGATTTAGGGCACAATCGCTATAGATTGCGCCCTTGATGCTCATACATAAGCCTCTGAACTCGGAGGCTTATGAGCATCCAATGCAGAATGGGAGGAGCAGCGGAGGTGATCTCCACCTCCCTGCATCTCCTGCTCTGCAATTCAGCTAAATGGTCATTTTCAGCCATCTAGCTGAGGTGCTTTGGGAAGGGAGGGAAATTTTTATTTGATGTAATGAATACTGGTATAAGAAGGATATGTCCAGAATTCAGGTGACCTATTAATTTATTTTAATTTTATTGTGACATCAGGCTTACCCAGCTTGCCTGAAATTAGACACACTCTCTTGCTTGCTTTTGTAAGAGTATAGCAGAATTTATTAAAGAGAACATTTAAGGCAATTTGGACCTTTTCATTTTAAAATGTATTGATTTAGGTATCTATAACAACCCCCCCCCCATAATCTGCATGTATGTCTTCCTTGGAGTATTTAAAGTTTTGCATAATATAATAAGTGCACCTTTCTTGCCATCATTAGATCACTACACTGCCACAAGACATTATTATCTCATATTTTGTCTTCTTAAAACATGGCTGCAACTGACTGTCTTTCCAAAATGAATTCTGTCACAATAATTTTTTTTTCCATTGTCATGTTCCATGCAGTCATCTCCAGTTCAAGAAGCCACTACTGAATTAACGATCATTCATCATGCCTGGAATTATTCTTCTCATACTAAGCACTCAGGAAAGATACTGACAATTTCTTTAGCCTGATATGCTACGTCATAGTGATGGTAATATAATTGGTGTTAGTTTTCCTAAAATTCATGACAAGGCATGAGTTTATCCCAAAGTCCAAATCCATCTTTTGCCTCTAGCTTGCATTTCCATAAAGTGTTATGCAGACAAGAGCCAGAAAAATGACACCATTTGTTAAATTCAATATGTGAACTGAAAAGAAATTCCAGGAAAAATGATCTAATGAGTATTTGAATTAGATGTTAATTCTGCATTTAAGAGGTTTCTTAAGGAAGCATTGTGTTTATGACGGCATACAAATGTTATCTGCAGAGGGGCTTTAAGGATTATTTTACTAAGAGTTTAGTATGTACAGCATACCAGTGTTTTACAATTATAGAATCAAGTATATATCATTGTTATCCATTGCTTGTTCCGTGTGTATGTCATATTCCCTTCTTAGAGAATTACAACAAACTACAAATTGAACAGCCTGCTAATGTTACATTTCTATACCTAGACCAATGGAGAATGCTTTTAATAACATAGCTGACAGTCACTTCTGTCAACATGGGATTCTCTAGAGGGATCAAATGACTGGCTTAAAATAAAACATAGTGCCAATAAACCATGGTATTGATCAGACTTAAAGAAAGGAATGCAAAATATTGACCCCATTTATTTGCCTACGGCTAATTGGATGTGAGCTCCAACCCCTTTTTCTAGCAAACCACAAATGATAGCTGTACTGATTGTATACAATCTGACAACACAATCCTATACATGTCTACTCAGAAGTAAGTCCCACTTAATCCCATGTGACTTACTCCCAGGCAAGTGTATATAGGATTGCACAGCCTTAGTTTCTTATCTCTTGTACTCTTGAAAGAATCAAATGAAATCTTAGAAGTCTTGCCAATGTACATTACTTAAGAAATTATAAGCTCCAAGTAATAATAGCTACACCTTTAAATAATTGTAAATCCTCTAATATTATTCATAACCATAATTTAATCATCATCATCATTAAAGCAGTCTCATAAAAGCTTCTTCTATGAATTTGAAATATTTATCCAAACAAACCAGGTCTGCTAGGGCACATAATTATTTAAATACAGCTCTTCTTTTATAATTACCACTTTATTTAGAAACCATGAAATCACACAAAGTATTACACAGTGAAAGTATTGGTTTATCACTCTGTTTTGAAATACAATTGGTTTGCTACCAGTTCAGCTCAAATAAAAAATGTCATTACAAGAAGAGGTTCATATTTCAGAATTACTTTGTGCAGCTTCCAGTGCACAGTGCTTTGAATCTGGATATCATCAGGCTGTCAGCCTACTTCAGTGAAAGTGCGTAGCCCACTTCAACAGAAGCCTCAGTGAAGTGAACTTAGGTGATGTTGCAGAGAGCTTTATGGTGCAGAGCCTAAGAACATGTCTTTACTAGTTGCTTACTGTGCATCAGTTCCAGTCGCAGGTGTCTATAACCCATATCTAATATGCTATGTTTTTACATACAGCATCAAGGGATTATTCTAGACATGGTGTGCTACAATGATCTGTGCTAAAAACTGCTAGGCTGAGGAGACGCATATCTGTTTGCTCCAACATGCTACTCTAGAAAAAAGCCCTGTATGTTGGTTGTTGTGACCATTGTCTGTGGGAGGAGCCCCTCCTGTAGTACCGCTCCCTTTATCTCTCTCTCTCTCTCTCTCTCTCTCTCTCTCTCTCTCACTCTCTCATATATTCCTCCTTCCATCAGGTTCAAAAGGTGATGTTTACAGTCATTTCTTAATTATGTCTATTTCAGTAGATAATCTTTTTTTGTAGTACAACAGCAGAATGTTTATGAAGTATGAAAAATAAAATTAAAAAATACAGGGTAAAACAAACCGGAGAATGACAGAAGCCAAATCAATCCCAGGCATTTTATAGACAGCTGTGCCATCCCAGAACAAGAAAGAAAAAGTGGGAAGGCCCCAATCACAGGGAAAAGGAAGGAAGGAAGGAGACCTCCAGGTGCACAAGAGATTTTTTAATTGATCCAATCAGGTTTTTCTCTTGTGCACCTGGGGGTCTCCTTCCTTTTTCCATTCCAAAATAATCCCACATGTGTGGATACTGTTTTAATATGGGAGTACTGAAAGAGCAGATCAACAGGTACAGTGTATGTAACCTCTTGAAGCTCACGTTGCATCCAACAGATGCAAACAAGTGTTCAGTAAATTATTATTATTATTATTATTATTATTATTATAAAAAATATGGCCTAAGTGTAATTTTCTCTGTCCACAGTTTATAACGCCTACTAAACTGTTATCACCTCAGCACAAAATATGTTTACTTGGGAGCATGTTCTACAGATTTTACTCAAATCTACTTCCAAGTAAGTAAGAATATTTAAGATCACTGCCTTCAATATTATTAAAAGAATTAAAAAATTACAGAATAACAGACAATTGACCTAACATCTCTTGTAATATTATATGCATTTATAGCTGTAGTTAGATGTTAATTCAATTAAATTATTCCAACAATTCCAACATTTCAGAACTATTTACTGGTACGTATCCTTTTCCTAAACTACATTTACACACGTTCAAAATAAAATCAGTAATTTCTGGATGTACTGATAACCTAGTACTCTATCAGGAGTGACCAATTTGTGAAAATTAATTCTTTCAAATCATTTATATAAAGATTTAGGAAAATAGGTTTAAAATATAAGTAGGTATGGCCAATGCATACATACTCTCTTTCCATTAAAACTTAAAATTCATTCTCCACTATATATGTGAAAAGATCATGCCATTCTTATCCCCTTATATCCCCCTGCATCTTCTATTCTTAAATGTATGAACACACATATTTATTGGGTTCAGTGTTTTCCTTGAAATTTAGCTCTATAGGACAGGCAGTCCCTCCAAGGAAAAGGGAATGTTAAGGAGATGGGGCATATACTTCAGAACCTATTATTGTCCTACTTCGAGGGAGGATCAATCAAGTGGAAGAATGCAATGACATCATCTTCTTTGAGATTAGTAATTCATTGCTTCTAGCTATCAAAGGCCACCTAATAAGAAGAAAAGAAAGCAGTGGGGAAAGGGTTATGTTATAATTAACTTCATGATAAAGATATATTTCTGTCTCTCTTCCACATATCATGGCCTAATTCAAAATTTTCTAAATATCATCTGAAAGTGATGTAGAGTCACAGGTATTTGTTTTGTATGACATTTCAGTCCAAAGGCAAGTTGGTTAGCAGTCTGTGATGATGATGATTTCATAGATTTCAATAGAGTTGGAAGGAGCCTACAAGGCTATCGAGTCCAACCCCCTGCTCAATGCAGGAAACTAGAGGAGGGGTCTCCCATCCAAGTAATAACCAGGCTTGACCCTGCTTAGCTTTCCACGCTCAGACAAGCTGAGCCAAAACAACAGGCCTGTGTGATGATGATGATGATGATGATGATGATAAGCAATAGATTTATTTCCTTTAATTTAAGTCCTCTAAAATGTTTTGGCTGGAATCCTATATTCTCAAATCCCATTGGAGTCAACATGATTTAAGCATCTAACTGTGTGCAGGATCATAACTTTATTTATTTACATCTTCATTTATTTACATATGAACTCTATCCTGGAAATAAATACACCTACGGTAATAAAACTGATGGATGACTGGCATGATGCAGCTAAAGTAGGCACTTTTAGGTCGCTATGATTTTAATGAGGAAAGTATGTGCATGCTTACATCTCTGCCACTGAAATTAATGGAATTCAAAAGTGTTTAACATTGACTGGATTAATAGTTTTCTTGAGATAGCTATATAGTCTCTTATAAAAGGATCCCAAACCATATTTCAATTGACTCTTGTAACAGAAAAAATCTAGGATAAATATTTCCCTTTCCCTAAAGAAACTGATTTGTGCATGAAAAAGAAGTTTGTCGTGCTTTATTTGCTAGCTATTTGCAGACACAATAAATTGCATAGATTGTATGCCTGCAATCTATTCTTGACCTGATTTCCTTTAAAGTTCATTCACTTCTGTTGAGGAGGTTTAAATAGATCCAGAGCAGCAAAGCAAGGAAGATAAGTGAGCAGATATTATTGCTTCTTAAATACATCATGAGCTAGTTATAAATGCATTATCAAGTTGTTATTTTGGATATATGTGTATCCAAAATATGTTGGATATATTAGATACCCAGATAGATAGATAGATAGATAGATAGATTATGTTGGATATATAACTGTGTATCCAACTTCAGCCATGTTGGCTTGAAAAAATCTGCATTTATAAAAGTTATTTCTAAGAGGTTTGGTAAAATTTGACATCATCCTTTCTAAATCCTCATTGCTGAAGAACACATGAAGACATGGTTATTCGTCATAAAAGAGATGAATAAAAGTCTCTACTCAGAACCTTTGTTTTGTTGATAATATACGTAGATCAATTTATCTGTAGATTGTAGATTTCACCTATTGATAGTACAATCCTATGCATGCCTCTTCTGAAGTACGGTAAGTCCCATTGAATTCAATAGGGCTTACTCCCAGGTAAGTGTGAATGGCATTTGAACGTCAATATGTCTTTTTTGCAGTTGATATGGGAATCCAAGTTACCTATTTCAATTAGACATTGCACATAAGCAAAGACAGCTAAGATACAAGTTCTCTTCAACATACAATACAAACCATAGACAATCAATATATTTTTTAATATTCCCAAAGTTCCTATTTAAGTGCTTTTTTTCAATCCCATTTGAAAATTTCATTTATTTTGGAACACTGGCAGCATCAATGAAAAGTCAGGTATACTGAATGAACAAAATACACACTGCTCTTCATCACATAAAATGTTTAAAATTCCTGATAGCCAGTTTAAGGGGGGGAAATGATCAAACTGTTGGTAATTACATTTTCACTGACTTCTCATCTCCTTCCTCTGTCCCAAATTTAAACAGAAGTAACAATATGAACTAAAATGAGAAGGTGTCTGAATCATTATGAGATTTTTAGAATGATTTATTGACTGTGTTAAAATTTCTTTAACATATCATTGTGGTATAAATTTAAATGGTTTGAGTAAACACTGTCATTTTGCTTGTTTCTGTCCAGAGAACAGAAATATTTCAAGCTAACTAGAAATTTAAAATGCTAGCTAAAAAAAATAAAAATAAATAAATAGAATTAACTCCCATTTAATTAAATGAAGCTTAGTCCCAAATAAGCATGGGGCTCACTCCCAAAGGAATGCAGCCTATATGGGGGGGGGGGGAAAGGGACAGCTTTGCTGGTGGGCTTAGGATGAACACAGTTATGTTCACAGTTATTTCTGTGACTCAAAACTCTACAGGTAAATTTAGGTTAGGATAGAGTTCAGTACCTTAAAGAATTCTGCCTCTGGGGAGAAGTGGGGAACAAGAATGACTCTGCTGACATTAGGCAAATGCTTGCTCAGTGACCTTCATTACCAAAGCGCTTGGCTTTCAGGAGCATTTCAAGCATTCTGTGTCACTGTTGATATCATTGTGCGGAAGGGAACATGACAGAGTGCAAATAGGGAGAGAATAGAAAGTGGCCAAGAATCAGCACAGGGAAGAGGCAAATCTTTGTGTCGCTGTTAACACAATATTTTCTCACATTGTGTTAACATAATGTTTTCTCACATTATGGCATACAATTGTCTTCAACAACAACAAAAACAACAACAACGAACCAGGACCACAGCCTAACATTCTAGTGTTAATTAAACTAAGGAATTGCCATCAAAAATGATTTTTAATGAACCTAAGTGCCAGCTCTGACCATTTAGTCTACAAAAATCTAACTGTATATATTGGGATACCACTCCAGTACCTATTCTTCCCTCTCCACACTGCACAGTGCCTTATACTAATCAAGCCCCTCCTTCTCCTCAAACCACATAGGTGTACACTTCTGCAAATCTTTTTTTAAAAAAACCTTGTGCAAATCAATGGTTGTTTTTGTTTGTTTGTTTCTGAAAACCGTACCCTGAGTTACTTGCATCTTCCAATATACACAATATCAAACGATGATATTTATTCCCTAGAGTCCTGGTACCTCGTTTAATGTAAGGTACAGTATCGAGTAAGCACGGGAATTATAAGTGGTTGAGATAGCCTTTGCACACTAAAGCAAGGTACCGACTCGAGTATCTGTGCAGGACAGGTAGATTCCACAGGTAGAAATGACAAGGATGTCGCAGGGGTGCGCGCACAGCAAGAAAGGGCTTCAGTTCCGGCAAAAAGTGCCAAGCATTGGCGTGCTTGCCTCGTTACCTGTCCGTCCCCTCCAAGAAAGACTCGAAGCGCCAACGATGCCGATCAACACAAAAACCACCCGACCACCCTGTGACCGTCCCGTCCGTCCCCCCCATTCAACCCTTCTCGTTCCTCCCGCTGGACAGGTCGCGAGCCTTCATGTCTTTGTGTCCCCGGAGCAGAAGGGGACGTGGTAACATGGAGTAGTAGTAGCAGCGGCGCAAACGGGGGAGGGGGCAAGCACGACCCTTTCATCCAGGAGCTGCGCGGGTCCGGAGCAGAAACACCCGCTACCAGACTCGCCTCAGCCTGTGGTGCCTACTACGAATGCGGCGGCGGCGGGGGGGCGATCTCTCTCTCTCACGCCATCCTCCTGACCCCTGGCACCCCACGCGGGGCACTCGTCTCCCCCCAAGCCCCCGGGCCACCCCAGGCCTGGCCTGGCCTTCTTTCCCGCGCGCCCCTCGTCATTCTGCCTCAGGAGAGCATTTCCCTTCGGGAGCCGCCGCCGCCGCCGCGCCACCCGTCTTTTCCCTTGTCCCAGAGCGCTTCTTCCTCCATCGCCTCAGCGCCGCCGCTTCGCTTCCTGGCCCCCTTGTTTCCCGCCTTGCCCTTCTGGCCGCCCGAGCCCGACCCTACCTGCTGCTGCTGGAGTCGAGGGGGCGCGCTCGCTGCTGCTGCTGCTGCTGCTGCTGCTGCTGCCGCCGCCGCCACACGCGCTCCGACCGAGCCAGCCCGCGCCGCCGCCGCCGCTCTCCTCCCCGCGCGATCTTAATGCTCATTTAAAGCTCGGCGCCCGCTGCTGCTCAGTGGCTGCTGCTCTGCTGTAGTAGGCTCCCGGCTGGCTCCCTCCCTCCACTCCCTCTCTCGGTCTCACCACACAAAGGCGCTCCGCTTGGAGAGCCCCGCGAAGCGGCCCCGCCCCCGCCAGCTGAGACCCGCACCTGCCCGGTGGCGGCGGCGGCGGCGGCGGCTCGGTAAGAGTAGAGTAGCCCACTCCTCCCCTGGCGAAGCAGCGGCCAAAGCCCGCCCCACGCCGAGGGACCCAGCCACACACGTGACGTTAAACACGTATTATTATTATTATGATTATGATTATTATTTAAAAAAAAGTGGGCTTAAAACGGCCACTTATATTGGGAAGGGAATGCACTGCAGGCCGATTGGGTGAGGAGTGGGAGCTCACGGTGAACAGTCAGTGCCCCCCCTCTCCTTTCCCTGCCCCTGGAGCAGAGGCTGGAAAAGAAAATGCGGTGGTGGTGGTGGGGGAGAGAGCTCCCCAGCCAGGTCCCCCTGCCCTCCTGCAACTCCTGCCCTGAGCGTTGCCTCTTCTGAGGGTGGGCAGGGAAGTGTGCAAGGGAGAGAGAAGGCAACAGTTGCTCACCCTCTCTGGTCAGTGTGGCAGGGAGGGCCGAGAGCCCCACTATCACACTTGGTTTCTCTGTCCCTTGGCCAGACTTCCCCAGCCTGTTGCCTCTCCAGATGTGTTGGACTGCAACTCCCATAATTCCCAGACAACATGGCCAAGGTACTATGTGCTGTCCAGGAATTATGGGAGTTGCAGTCCAACACATCTGGAGAGGCAACAGGCTGGGGAAGGCTGCTCTAGGCAGCCATATTAACTGAAGGAGCAGCCACCTCATCCTTCCTTTCCCTCACCTGCATTCTCCTTCAGAGAGGTGCCATGGGCAGGGTTTGGGCCCTACTGGTCCAGTCCTCCACACACCCTGTCAGAGTGGGCAAGTTAGCAGGCAGGGGGCATGAGCAGACCACTGACTTCTTTTGCCCACTCTGGGTGGCCTCACTAAGCCCAATTCTCCCTGCTGCATTGCCCAAAAAGAGAGGATGTGCAGGTTGGTAGTAGAGTGTTGCTGGGGGAGAGGGCCTTGCTGCCAAGGGAAAGACTCGGCGATCTTGAGGCAGAGCAATCTCTGCCTTTTCTCTTTCTGGGTGGTGCAACAAGGGCAGAATCCTGGGCAGAATCCCTACCACTGTGCAAGTCCGGAGGGAGCGCACAAATGGGCAAGTGGAAGGATGAGGTGGCTGCGCCTTCCACTGACCGGTGCTGCACCACCAAGAGAGAGAGAGAGAGTGAAAGAGCAGATAGATGTACCTGTGCGCATGTTCCCTCTCTCTAAGCAGCACCATGGGTCCAGTCCAGTCTGTCTCCGGTGACCCAGAGACGGTGAACCATAGAGAGGAGGTAGAAGCAGTCACTGCCTTCTCTTGACTGTACCCTTCCCTGCTCACCCCAGAAGTGCAGAGGAGGAATCCTGCTAGTGGTGTCCCAGGGGCTTCCTGGCTGTGTGGTTCTTCCCTCCTGCTCTTTTTCCAGTTTCTGCTCAAGGGGCATGGGAAAGGAGGGGAGATTGCTGTTTGTGGATTACTGTTTGGTTGCATGTCCTCATCAATCTGCTGCTTTTCCTTCAAAATAAAAGTGGCAGTGTTAATAACTCTTTTTCAAATACATGGTTAACATCATGTGTAACTAGAGTCTACTGTGCCCAGTCCTTCAAGAGTTGGGTGCACTAGCAGTGCTTCTGCGACTGCTGGAGCCTTGGTGTTGGAAGTCACAGTTTTTTGCTGCAAGCGACTCATTCAATGTAACATGTGGTTAGGCTCTAACTAGCATGGTAGCAAGGATTAGGCAAGTGATGGTTGCAAAGAGTGGCTGCCTGCTGCTTCTGATCTCTCACCTGCCTCTTCTCTCTCTGGGAAGCTCTACTTGCTCACTCGCCCCTCTCTTTGGAAGGCATGCTAAGGAGGATTGGATTCACTCAGAGCCACCCAGGGTGAGTAAGTAAGCAGAAGCCCTGAGCAGTAGAAGAAGGTGGAGGTGGCAGGGCCGGTGTCAAGGATAGGCATGATCAGGCACCTGCCAATGGCCCACTCCAGCAGGGCCCCATTGAAAAGAGCCCCCTGGAGTTGCTCCTCCTCTTCACCATAGCAACCTGCTTGTTTACCTGCCTCCTGCTCGGGTGATGGTGAGGAGGAGGGGCCATAGATGCCACTGCTTGCTTGCCCACTGGCTCTCGTCTCTGCCTGTCAAGCAAGCAAGTGGTAGCAATGATGAGGAAGGAGGAGGAGGAGCAATAGCAGCTTGTGACCATGGCGGTAAGAAGGTAGCCTTGCTGAGCAAGGGGGTCCATTGAGGGTGTCTTGCCCAAGGGCCCTCAAAAACCTGGAACTGGCACCAGAAGGTGGTGTTGGTATTGCTGTGCATGGCACAGACAGGCTCCCACTCAGCAACTGAGCCCAAATCTCCCAGCAGCTACTGCACTTGTGTAGCAGTAGGTCGATTGTCAGTACTAGAGGGGGCCCTCCCAAGGTGCTGGACTGTAGGCATCTACCTCACTGTACTTTTCCCTGATGCCAGCCATGGTCTCGGATGCAGCCCCCAGGGAAAATATGCCCAGCCATGTCTGGTTTGAAGCCTGCAGTGAGTGAAGCTAGAGCCCATAGGAACCTTGGTGAAGCCTGTCTTGATGGCCCATTCCTCCCATATCCATATCCACAGGCATGTAGAAACCCATCCACATGAATGCTTATGGTTTTGCATCCAGATAATTCACCATCTAATTACAGCTCATGTTTCTGCCCACAGACTGGACTGTATAGAAAGGCAATGGATGTCTTTGGCATGGCACAAAATGTGGAGGTTGAATGCAAGAATCCTCATGGATTTCACATGTGGATCACAAAAATCCCCCTGAAATCACAACTTCCATTTTATTTTGTTTGTCTTGATCTGTAAGCCACCCAGAGAATATTTGTTGATGAGTGGCCATATAAATTTAATACATCAAATCTAAATCAAATTAATGATTACAGGTTACATCATAGAAATTACCAATCCAGCTTCTTGTGATAGAAAAAACTTAAACCATTACACAAATCTTCATGGATTCCCATTGCTTTTACATGTAGATGCTCCAAATCCACTCTAAAACTACATGAGCCCATGCCTCATGGTGTATAAATATGGATCCAGTGAGATGATGGTTCTGTGGTTTTTATGGTGCAGTCAGCAGCCAAAGATTTAGCTGTGTTTATACAGTGTATTTATTTACTTATTTGGTCTTCATGTAAAAATCTGATGAGGATACATGCATTGCATCTACATATTTGTATTACAGCAGCATCATAACGTGCTGTATTATTTTTTAGATGTTAACTGTAATTAAACAGTGGATTTTGGAAGTTTGCCTATAGCAGTGCTTTTTTTCTGGAGAAAAAGGTACCTGAACTCTTGGATTACATTTCCTCGGGAGTAGATGGCGATTAAATTGTAATGCAATTAATAGAAGAAAAGGTGCTGGAACTCAGTTCCGGTGAGTTCCACCAGAAAAAAAGCCCTGGCCTATAGCCCCCACACCCTGCGCAAGGATCCATGAGGATTTATGTCTCAGACTTAGGGTTTTTTTGCACTGCACCACAAAGCAAAATTTTAAGGTGCAGTCAGCAGTGACTGAATGGTGGATTTATTTATTTGAAACATGTACACCTGGCTCCTCCAAATCTCAGGGCAGCTTACAACAAAGTGTAAGACATGAGGACAATACGTTTGCGGTGTCTGCATGTAAAAATCATGATGATTCGTGTTTTGTATCAACCTTGTTTGTACTATAGCAGCAGCACGGGAAGGGGGGGCTGGAATGGGGGCGATCTGTAATTTGTATAGTGCCCTCCGTAAACACACATATGAGTTCAGATGATACAGTGGATTTGAGATATTTCTATGTAAATCTCACCATCCATTTGCAATGGTATAGTATTATTTAAAGTGTGCAAGGAAGGCATTTATGAGAGCGTCTAGATCAGGGGGTTCTCAACCGGGGGGAACTCCCCCCAGGGGGGGATTTTAGGGTTTCAGGGTGGGATTGGGACCACAGACTCAAACTGTTGGAATGCTCATCTTTCTACAAATTACAATTCTACAGGTTGTACATAATCTATAGGACATCACACCTTATTGTATGGCACAGATTAAATTAAAAATAAAGATCAATATTTCATAGATCATAGAGTTGGAAGGAGCCTACAAGGCCATCGAGTCCAACCCCCTGCTCAGTGCAGGAAACTAGAGGAGGGGTCGGGTCTCCCATCCAAGTAATAACCAGGCCTGACCCTGCTTAGCTTTCTACACTCAGACAAGCTGAGCCAGCATAAGCCACTTGTTATCTGTGGAAATATTCCATTTATAGTTATATATTATATGAATATTATTTGGAATGCAACTTTTGAGTCAGACAATCTTGAAAAGGGGGGAATGACATTCTGACATATGGTGAAAAGGGTGCATGGGGCAAAAAA
Organism: Shinisaurus crocodilurus; assembly: GCA_021292165.1. Lineage (NCBI taxonomy): Eukaryota > Metazoa > Chordata > Lepidosauria > Squamata > Shinisauridae > Shinisaurus > Shinisaurus crocodilurus. The sequence continues at coordinate 130,995,182 of CM037881.1, read as the reverse complement.
GGTTGAGAACCACTGTTCTAGATGGAGGTTTGTTTTTAAAAATATATATATTATTTACATTTATTAACTACATACATCACATTACAAATAAAGGAAATACAAACATGATCTGAAATACATGCACCCCACCCTCCTCCTAAGGGACCACGATCTACATCATTAACATTACCCCCTTACTTAATCCATATTCCAAAAATGTAACAAATCTTGAGAAAGCATGCTCCCTTTCCCCTTTATTAACACAAATTCTAAAAATAGACCCCATATATCTTTAAAATCATTTTGTTTTATCAGTCCCTTATTAAATTTGATACTACAAGTTAATTTATCATTTATTGCTATATCCCAGACCTTAGATGGAGGTTTGTGTGTGTGTGTGTTAGGCACACTGAATCAGTACACCCAACAGCTGTATTTCACCCAAAGTGATGACCCCTACGCTGATTATTGTTACTGCTAGTCCAAACAAGAACTAAAACACAGAAGGTGACCTAAAACATGATGAAGGCTGCAGTCCAATGCACATTTACCTGGAAGCAAGCCCTATTGAACTCAATGGGTCTTACTGAACATAAGAACATGAGAAGGGTTGTGCTAGGTCATATTAAAGGCATATCTAAATCAGCATTCTGTTCCCACAGTGGCCAAGGAGATGCTAATCCTAATCCACAAACAGGGCACAAGTGCAGTAGCGTTCTCCTGCTCGTCTCCTGTTCCCCAGAAACTGGAGGCATACTGCCTCCAACTGAGTAGACGTGCATAGGATTGCACTGTGAGGTTTTGAACAGATACATAATAAGGCAAGAAGCACTGGCTCCCTCACTGCTGAAAATTATTTTTCACAGGGCTCTATTTGGTTTGTGTAATTCTAACCATAAGGTTAAATATTGTTAGCTGAAATTTTACAAAGCTGCTTTTTTCTGATAGTTGAGCAGTCCCTTCTACAATTGGTTTCATTGTCTATTAATATACAGGGTTTATTTTATTTATATTTATTTATTACATTTTTGAATCGCCCATCTGGCCGGTCACCCGGCCACCCTGAGCGGGTTTTTGTTTTCGGATTATTATTATTTTTTAGAAATAGCAGTACTATCTTGTGCATGCTTACTCAAAAGTAAGTCCCACTGCATTTGATGGGGCTTACTCCCAGATAAGTGTTCATAAGATTGCAGACTAACAGTGCAATCCTACAAAAGTACCGAATATTTTGCAAAGCTGCTTTGGCCATGCAAGCCAATTAGAAATTCAGCTGAAGGCAGCTTTAATAGAGCTGTGCACAAATGGCCTCTCAAAATTCTCCATCTTACTTGTGGGCAGATAAATTGAGGAACAATTTCTCCAGGGGAAAGAGAAATTCTTTAACAGTTTCTCACAGTTAAGGCTCACCACTGGCAGGGTTTCCTGAAAGTTTTCTTCCCCCATGAAAGAGGCTTCCATTGTTCTGCCTCATTCCTCAGGGCATTTTATAATTTAATTTGAATTTATTTTGGTGCTATGTTTGAGCCTAACCAATCAGTGAGGTGGCCAAGGGTGTGGTGCATGTGGGCCGGTTCGTACGACCCAGGTGGCGAGCGGGGGAGGCACCAGGGGGCCATCCGTGGGGTCCGGCGGGGCACCGCAGACGACCTGTGCCCCGCACTCAGTGGGCAGACCCCGGTGGAGCCGGCAGTCCCCGCACCGCAGTGCGGGCCTCCCGGCACTAGGGGGTGGCGGCTCAGGATGCCCAGAGGGGCAGTTTGCCCCTACAGGCTGGAGCAGCTGCAGCTCCGGCCGCTCTGGGCTGCCGCCTCTGTGCGGACCCCGCAGGACGGCCGCCTGGTGTTCGCATGGCAGGGTGGCCACACGCGGTAGGGGCTTATCCCTCTACCGCCCATGGTCACTTTGCGTTCGCACGACATGGGAACCATGGGGGACCTCTGCTCCCCCGTGGTTCCCATGTCGTGTGAACACGCCCTGTGTTTTCTTTCTATTACACATTTCTCCATTGCTCTGCAGTCCACCAGGCGGCCTGCACATTCTGATCTGAAAAAGCCCTGTGAGAGGAATTACCACAAGATGTTCTCCGGGGTTTTAATTGAAGTGCAGGAAGCCAAGGAGGCTACAGCTTCCTGGAGATTTGATTGTACAATGAAAGACAGGACAATCATGCACACTCCTTGGCTACCTCATAAGTAAAGTAAGCACAAGAATCCTGAACCTAACCCATGAGAATTTTTCTGAAATGTTCTTTGAATTTCTTTTCAAAAGCAATGTCTTTTCTATCAAATTGAATGAGAATAGTCAAAAAACATGTGGGAGAATTTTTTGGCACAGCACCAGCTTTAAACAGAAAGGTCTTTACTGCTCAGCTAAAGGATCTAATTGCATGTCAATAGGAAAGAACTTCCACAGTATTGGGCCAACACCAAGAAAGACCTATCTGCTATGCATGTCAACCTAACAAAACGTAATGGCAAGCACTCAAGAAGGATCCCTGACATAGATTTTAGTGTAGGGGAGGATTATATGGGTGAAGGTGGTCCTTCAGATAGCATAGTTCCAAGCTGTTTAAAGGTTAAGACCACCATTTTGAAGTCATGCCTCTGGGAAACTGACATAAGCATCCAGAGACTTCCAAAAAGTTTACCAAAATGAGGCTTAAAGACTAAATGTTCCAGCAGTTGAAATGTTTTGTGTTATGACATCCACCTACCAACATTCAACCCAGAGCTGCATCCTCCTGACTATGGGGATGTATAAATTGCTGTACCTCAAACCCAGCATTTACTGATCATGTCTTCCCAGTGCTGAAAATATGGGATGACTATCACCTGCTTTGAACCCTGGATGACTCCTGAATTATGAACACTATTAATGATAAATTGGCATCCGTATTGGGAAGGAGCTGGATATGTGCTGCTGTATAGCCATATGTTCATTTCAAATCTTTACTTATTTTCATGCCAAGGAGATACACGGAAGGAAATATGTCAGAGAGATTATTTTTTGGCTGAAAGTTTTGTTGCATTCAAGTTATGTGATATCTGAGTGAGCAATCTAAAATGAGGCTGCTATTGGGAGCCCCGGAGGGGGGGAAAGACAGTTGTTGCATTACGTGTAAAGCAAATATTAATACTTGTTCTGATAGGTGTTGGCACAACTGATGTTATTACATTCACACACCAGCTTTTAATAGCATGCAGTATTGCTGGCTACAAAATCTGATTTATAACATAGTTCTCAACAACACTGACGCAGATTATCCCTGAAGCTTGATCACACAAACATCCCAGACTGTTATATTCCACCAGAAAAAGGGTTCTTTTTCCTGGCTTCACTTGTCCACATTACAGCTTCTGCTAATCACACGTTAAGGTGAGAAAAACTTACCTAACGTACATAAGATTACTTCCGTAACAACTGACTGGTCATTAGAAGCATGCTCATTTACATCAGTCTGCATCCCAGTTTTCATAAGAGTATGTTCAATTCCACTAGCCAAATAATATCTCTGATTACAGACACCACATTTGCATTTCTGATTTCATAGCTCTAAGAAGATAAGCCCGACTCTACCAGATTTGTATTTAATGCAATATATGTTCATTAAATTCTGCATTCCCCTGGCAAGTGGTAATAGACTATGAGTTGGACCCTGCATTGTATTCCACCGGGGGGGGGGGTAGTTTACCCAAGTGGAGTTCCACTCAGAATGCTCCCACTAGTGGAAAGGGGGTGAGGTAATTTTTGCCAATTCCCCCTCCCACTGTAGCTTCCCAGCATCACCTCCCCCACTGTTCTAGAGGGTCCCCCAATCCCCCAAGCAGATGGGGGGGGTGTTATAGGATCCCTGCAGGGGGAGGGGGAATCGACCATAAGAACATAAGAAGAGCCATGCTGGATCAGACAGACAAAGCATCCATCTAGTCCAGCATTCTGTTCACACAGTGACCAATCAGCTGCCTCTGATAGGATACTAGGATATAGTAGCCGTGACTAGTAGCTACTGATAGCCTTATCTTCCATGAATTTGTCTAATCCCATTTTAATGCCATGCAAATTAATGACCATTACTACATCTTGTAACAGCAAATACCATAGTTTAACTATGTGTGCTCTTTGAACAAAGACTGTCTCTTTCCCAGTACAGCCAGTGGGAAAGCACCGCAGGATCAAAAGCCTCCCACTAATGGAAGGAGCATTTCTGTCTGTAGGAGACTTTTGCTGGATCCAAAGTTATTTCCATTCTGAGGAGCTATCCTTCAGTGATCCGCCACAGTTTTTTTAAAAAGTGGTGCTATGAAATCATTATTATTCAATTCATTCATTCATACATTTCTATACCGCCCAAGATCTAAAGTTCTCTGGGCAGTTCACAACACATAACTTAAAACCATAAAATATAGTAACAGAGTAAAACATAATATAAATACTTTAAGTTTAAAACAAAATAAAACCAAAGTAAATCATGTATGCCCACAGTACTGAAGATGAATGCCATGTCTCAAAAAATTATTCAAGGCTTTCCTAATGAGATGCAACTAGTTGCTAAAGAAGCGATGTGCATCTTCCTTGACCCTTCAAAGACTAGCTAGCATTTGTGTTCCTAAAGGCAAAATCCTATGTGTGTTTAGACAGGAAAAAGGCCTACAACTCCCAGTATGCTCCAGTCAGCACGGCTGGGAGTTGTATGACTTTTTTCTGTCTAACACATACTGTATAGGATTACACCCTAAAAGAGAGAATATCAACTTAGTTCCTCTCAGTCAGTAAGGCACAAAGGACATGTGCTTGCTACTTGTTGAACTGAAGTCTGGCAGGGCAACATTTATTTTGTGTCAAAGAGATCTATGTGCACTGGTTACATCTCATGGTGTGCATCAGGGGAAATAACTACCCAAATATTTGAGAAAAAAAAGTAATGTGCATAAACCTTTTTCCTCTGAAGGAGAGCAACTTTGGGTTCAAAATGTATTGAAAAGACTCTTGTACTAAATACATTTTATTCACACTCATGAAAAGGCTTTTTATTAGACTGCCTGGGAATCCCACACATGCCACCTTGAGTTCCATGTCAGAAGAAAGGCAGACTATAATGTTCTAAATAAAATACCTAACTTTTTTTTTTTTAATCAAACAGGCTGTTATACGTGAAGCAGCCTCTATTTTCATTTATTCGCAGATCATTTTCTCACCATCTGGCCAAAAATATGGTTTTGTGGCAGCTACCAACAACTTAAAATATAACTATACAATGCAGGTAAAACAATAAACAGATTAAAATAAACAATTACAAAAACAGCAGATCAATCAACAACAGCTCCATAAATGGTCAATAGCCACCTGCCAGACCCAAGGCATTTCTAAATAAAAATGTTTAAACCACCTTCCTAAGGGTCCAATGAGTTGGTCAGAATCAGATGGGCATCTCTAGATCTGACAGTGAGGGTGCCACCATAAAGAAGGCCCTTCTCAGTATCCCTGCCCATCTCAACTCAGGTGGCAGTAGGACCTAGAGCAGAACCGTATCCCAGTATCCCTGCCTTGAGAATACAGCAATTTAGGATGAGAAATCTCTTCAGGTATCATCAGCTCATATCTCTTAGGCCTTCAATGTCAAACCAACATTTTGAACTGTGCCCAGAAACTAAGTGGGATCCAGTGTACTTTTCTGGCATAGATGTAATACGCTCTGTAGCACCAGATCATCATCATAATCCACTATACTCTGGAGCAGCCGGAGTTTGCAAAGGCAGCCCCACATGGACACAGAACTGTAATTTATTCTAAAGGTCACCAAGGCATGTGTCACAGTGCCCATATCTTGGTCATCCAGAAGTTACCAATGGGGACATTGAAACAAGTTCATATTGATGCAACAAGTGACGATTTATAGCATTGTTGGAGAATCTCTAGAACAGGGCTCTCCAACCTTGGGTCCCCAGATGTTGCTGGACTACAGCTCCCAGAATCCCTTGCCATTAGCTATGCTGGCTGGGTATGCTGGGAGCTGTAGGCCAGCAACATCTGGGGACCCAAGGTTGGAGAGCCCTGCTCTAGAAGAAAAGAACCAAGACCTATCCATCTGATCTGATTGCAAGTGACGGTAAATAAATTTGCACAGTGATCATATTTTCAATCCTTTCCTAAACTATGTCCATATTTATCTCTCTCTCTCTGGTTATACTGTGAACCAGAATATCCCATACCTCATTGCCTAATCATAGTTGCACTGCAGTAATGTGAAGCAAAAATTCACTGTGTGATTTTAGTATAGAAAGACAGTATTTGGCCTGAATTTTTTTTAAAGAGTTTTTGGATCCCTAGAGATAAGACACTATTTATTTTGTTGCTAATTTCCTTGTGATTAAAAAAAAAAAAGGATGAATATAGGTCACCATTGAAGTTTGCCTTGTACTTCAGAAGTAATAATATACATAAATTATACAATTTAAAGAAAAGAAAAGAAACTTTATAGCAAATCAATTGTTTTTTAACAGGAAATCTGTAGTTTTGCTATTAATGTCCCCACCAGCATGGAATTCTGGTAAGAGTGGATGAAGCTTATATTGCCTTCATTTATTTATTTGAAGCATTTTGGCTGCCCTTCAACTGAAAAAGGCCCCCAGAATGGCATACAAAGATCAATACTAAGACAGTCCCTGGCCTCAGCCATAGAATCTAAAAGACACAGCATAAAAGGAAAGGGGGATAGGAGGGAAAGCAAAAAAATAAAAATAAAAAATGAACTGGGGCACTAGTTCTTAGTTACAAACTTCTTATAACAACCACATGGAATGGAAACCATTCAAGGAAAGGAGGAACCAAACTTTTACTGGTCTCTCAGCAGAGCCAATAGAGTGGCCCTCCTTCCCATCTCTATCTCTGCTACAGCCGGATGGAATGGCTGCTGCCAGGAGACAGTTGATGAAGGGAGGTGCCTGATGGAGCTGGCTTCTCAGAAGAACCGATGTAGTGGCCCAGGCCCACCTCTGTTCCCTCCCTCCACTGCAGGCTGATGGAATGAATGGCTGTTGCAAGATGACCAGTTGAGGAAGAAGCCCAATGGAGCTGGCTTCTCTTCAGAGATGATGGTGGCAGAGCTTCTCTTCCCCACTTCAGTCTGATATAATGGGCTCTGGACTTGGTGTCAGACTACATATTCCACTAATTGCGTAGCGTGTTGCTGAGGCTTCCTGCCCAACTGTTCCCCCCGCCCCTGAAATTCCCTCCCACAAGGGGGAAAAGGGAGGAAAGGCCTCTATTGATACCAATGGAGTTTAATCCTCCCCTCCCGGAGCATCCTGATCTGAATCAGGGCCACACATGCTTACACTAAAGTAAAAAAAGACAAACCTCAGCTACACGCGACACAATTAGCATAATGTGTCATTGGGCTCTTAGACCCAAAAGTCTGCAAGGCCCCTCATCAGCTTCATTTTTACAAGCTGGTAAAAGGTATGCTATCGGGTATACAGGATACACAGGACTTGTAAGTAAAAAAAAAAAAGAGGTATACATTGAATGAGTGGATGGATGGATGGAAAGATGAATACAATTCAAAGCTTTGCTTGCACGATACAATGTTCTCCTTCCTCGGGGATAGGCAGAGCCTGTACAGAATATGTGTTTGATGATACTATCCAGGTGTGAACTCTCTCTAGGATAACTTGGTCATCTGTCCATCTGTCTCATCCTGCCAAGGTGCAGATATGTGGTAAAATATGGAGAAACATATGATCATCTGTAACCAACTTTGTTTACTGCAAATAGGTGTATAAAGGGAACATCAGGCAACGGGGGATAATTCAGTAGAATAATTGTGAGGACAGTATGTTGATTCTCTTTCTACTGTCTTCTTACCAGGATTTGCAGAAACAGCTGTGGAACTAAAACCTGGCTGGAGCAGGATTTGGCTCTACTAGACTGCAAGTAATAATTTTAGACTTGAAAAGAAGACTTGACTGAGGACTCCATTGGGCAGTTAGATGAGGTCCCAAATGAATAAAGCATTGGAACCTAGCCATAATGGACTGCACTCAAGTCAGGATTTAGTCCTTCATAGGATTATAACAAATAATCTAACGAGATCATTACAGCCTTTTCTATAACGTAAGTGTACATTCATAGTGTTCCATCATATTTTTACATCCCGGATTTTCTTAAAACAATTAATATTGGCTTGAAACACACTTCCCAAAAAAGAAGAAGCTGCTGCTGAAGCCTTGGCTTTACTTGCAGAACATTTAAACTAAAAATTAATACTATTTAATTTGATTCACATCTGGGAGGGAAGAATGGGATTACTGTCGATGTAAAAGCTATGGAAATGCTATCAACAATAGCAGAGGCCAAATGGGGTGGGTGTTGTTGTTTGTTTATTACATTTCTATACTGCCCAGTACCAAAGCTCTTAGGGTGGTTCACAAAAAATGTTGTCACAGGACATCAGGCAATGGTGACTATTATAAGCAGAGCTAAAATAATAAAATCATCATCATCATCATCATCATCATCATCATCATCATCATCATCATCATCATCAGGAGCCTGACAATTTTCTAGGGCGTTGTAGCCTTTTTTCTGTCTAAACATGCTTAGGATTGTGCCCTAAGATGTCAAGATTCTAGCCTACATAAGCTTCTGATGTGGGAGTCTTTCCTTCAGTGAGTGAACTGATGAGACATGGTTGAGTGAACTGATGGTTGCAGTGACTGGAGATGGACAGTCTTCATAGGGTCACAACACAACCACTGTTCTTACTTACTGCTTCATATATTTCAGAGCTGAGCACTATCATTGAAAGAAGGTCTGGCACTGTGTCCAGCTCAGTTTAAGTTCTGCTTCCAGAGAAGGCTATTGGGGAACAGTGGGGGGCAGGGAGAGAAAGGTGTATAAAAAGGGGAAAGTGGGAAAGGAGAAAACGACAATAGCTAAAAATAAGTGGGCGGAGAATCAATGCTGGACCAAGACATTTTGCTACCTGAAGTGGAGCCCAAGTGGCACTATGGTGTTGTTCCCAGGGACATTCTTTGGGGGGGGGAGTACTTTTTCACACAGTGCAGAGTTAAGCTATGGAATTTGCTACCACACAACATGTAGTGATGGCCACCAATTTGGATGGCTTTAAAAAGGGATTAAAGGGGCATTGACAAGGCTATCACTGGCTACTAGTCCTAATGGCTATATGCCATCTCCAGTGTCAGAGGCACGTACACAGTTGCTGGGGAACATGGGCAGGAGGGTGCTATTGCACTCATGTCCTCCTTGTGGGTTTCCCATGAGCACCTGGTTGGCCACTTGGTGAATAGAATGGTGGACTAGATGGACCTTGGTCCAGTATGGTGTGGCGGAGTGACAGGCAGAAGCCCAGGGAGGGGCCAACCTGAACATTCCAGAGGCTCTGATTGGTTGAAGCAGAGAGCATAGAACCCCAGGGAGTTGGCAGTTAAGGGGAGTTGGTTGTCAGTTGGGGAGAGAGTGGGTTGGAGTGAGAGAGGGAGTGGGAGGTTAATAGAGTAGGTAGGGAAAGGTGGTACTGAAGAGAAGAGTTCAGACAGGAAATCTAGTACTAAGTTGTGAGAAAGCAAACGTGAAGGTGTTAGTAGAGAACAATTCACAGGGGTCTCCACTTAGGGAGTGAAGGGCCTTCTGTCTGAGGAAGAAGGAGAAACTCTGGACTAGTGAGAGGGACAGTTAAAAAAGTTCCCTGGTAACTTCAAGTAACCAAGCCAAGTTGATACAAAGAGCACTGTATAACATCTGCCTGCCTTGAACCTGAATCTAAGCAAAGAACAAGTTTGAATTAACTGTTGAAAATCCAAGTTATCTGTGCCTGAGTTGAATATCAGTTTAGAGACTTTGTTAGAACAATAAATCAACCTTTTTATTCAAAGTTCTAATTGTCCAGAGTCTGACTGGTGGACAGGAAAGTAAGAAGGGAATTAACGGAGGGGCACCCGGCTTCAAGTATTCAAATAAAACAAACTGCTCTTAATAAAGACAAACAAACGTGGGTGAACAGCTACATATAAGCCCCAAGACATATTAAGCTAACGCAGCTTAAGAAGACAGTCTTAAGTTCCAACTGACACCTGGCGGTGGAGGAGACCTGAGCGGGCTGTACGGTCTGTACCATCCTGCCAGCCACTCTACCTTCCAGCCAGCCTCTCTACCATCCCGCCAGCCACCTTACCATCTGGTGGTCTACCTGCCTGCCTTGGCTGATGCTGTTGCTGGCTGGATTGGGGCTCCTTCCCTGGGAGGAAGCTCTGCTGCCGTCAGGAGGAGGGCAACACCTCCCCCCCCGGCCTGCCTACCTGATTGGTAGCACCTGCCACCTGGCTTGACTGACACTCCGCAGGCCTTCATCTGCCGGCCCAGAGCGGGGCGGCGACGCCCCAGCGGCGACGTCTCCGAAGGGGACGACGCCTAAGGGGGTTGCCCCTTTGGGGGAGCCACTTCGGGGGTGGCACGAGGGCAGGGGCCCTTCCCCCAATTGTTAGGGCAAGGGAGGGGTGGGTGCCCTCCTGATCGGCGGAAGCAAAGGGGCATGTGCTTATCTAATGGAGATAGTGGGGGGAGTTCTGGGGGGCAAAGTATACCAATGTTGAGTGGCAGGGGTTGGCAGAGCGCTAGGGGCAGGCCGCGCCGAGTAAGGGGAACAAGGGATCGATGCTTAATATCTATCCCTTGTTCTGGGCCTGCTCAGAGCCAAGGGATAACTGGGAGATGCGTGTCTCCTTCCTCTGCCTTGCGTTTGCTGCTGTGTAATGCCAGGTCTGTTACCCAAAAAACATCTTTAATCCATGACTTAATCCTGGATGAGGGTGCGGACCTGGCATGTATTACGGAAACCTGGCTGGACAGGGCTGCTGCTCCAACTCTTGGGGCCTTGTGTCCGCCTGGGTTTACGTATGCCCAGCAACCGAAGACTGGAGGACGGGGAGGGGGAGTGGCTGTTATCTTTCGGGAGTCCTTGGTCCTTACTAGACTCCCTCTCCGGGAGACCAAGTTTATTGAGTGCATGTACTGGAGGTTGGGTCCAAAGGGCAGTCTGGGGATTTTGCTCGTGTACCGTCCACCCCTCTGCACGTCAGACTCCCTGGCCTAGGTGGTCTCTGATGTGCGTGTGCTGTCCCCCAGGCTATTGGTGCTGGGGGACTTCAACATACACTCAGAGGCTGCCATCATAGGGGCACCTCGGGACTTCATGGAGACCATGGCTTCCTGGGAGCTGTATCCTGTATCAACTGGACCTATCCATGTAGCCGGTCATGCGCTAGACTTGGTTTTCGTTTCCGTAAAGGGAGGAAATGATCTGGAAATTGGGGGTATATACACCACCCCCTTGTCATGGTCAGATCACTATCTGGTAGGGCTGGATTTCTTGGTGCCACAACCCCTCCGCAGGGGTGAGGGACCTATTAGGATGGTCCACCCCAGGCATCTTATGGATCCAGATGGATTCCTGAACGCGCTTGGGGAACTGGAGCACGCAAACGGTGCAGAGGGAGAAGAGAGGGAGTGCAGGGCCATTCCACCAGCCCTGCTGAAAGGCCTCCCTCATGATGGCTCCTCCTCCCTCAACTGTCACCACCACCAGCCATTCCAGCAGGCTGTGCAGAGGGAGAAGAGAGGGAGCGCAGGGCCATTCCACCAGCCCTGCCAGGAGTAATCATTCATATTCCCCCTTCTTCCCTCCCCATTCCTTTTTCCTTGTGTGTCGTGTCTTTTTAGATTGTAAGCCTGCGGGCAGGGACTGTCTTGTTAATTGCTGTAAACCGCCCAGAGAGCTTCGGCTATTGGGCGGTATAAAAATGAAATAAATAAATAAACGGTAGCTCGGTCGAGACCCTGGTGGATGACTGGAATGCTGCAATCACCAGGGCATTAGACCGAGTTGCCCCGAAGCGCCCTCTTCGCCTGAACAGAGCTCGCACGGCACCATGGTTTACTCCATCGCTACGAGCTCTGAAGCGGAAGGTGAGAAGGCTAGAGCGCCGATGGCGTAAATCCCACTCTGAAGACGATTGGACACAGGTCAGAGCTGCATCTTCAGCCTACCAGGTGGCGGTGAAGGCAGCAAAGAAGAATTTCTATGCTGCCTCCATTGCGTCTGCGGAGTGCTGCCCCAGGAGGCTGTTCCAAGTGGTTAGGAGCCTGGTCGGTCCAGTTGCTCCGGATCCGTTGGAACAGTCTAAAGCCTCTTGTGAGGCTTTGGCAAAGCACTTTGCAGATAAAATTGATCAGGTTAGGAGTGGGATTCCGTGCATCGTGGACACAGTGGGTGAACGGGAGGAGGCCAGTGGCAGTCTGGTTTTGTGGAATCAGTTCCAGCTTCTTCCTTCTGGTGGAGTGGACAAGGTGCTTTCTTCTGTTAAGCTGACCACCTGCTTGCTTGATCCTTGCCCGTCCTGGCTTGTTATGAGCTGCAGGGAAAAACTGGGTGGGGAGATCAGGGCGGTAGTGAATGCCTCCCTCGAGGAGGGAGTGATGCCATCAGCCCTTAAGGAGGCAGTAATAAGACCGCTTCTAAAGAAGCCCTCCTTAGATCCCCAAGATTTGAACAACTTTCGCCCAGTCTCCAATTTGCCATTTCTGGACAAGCTGATTGAGCGAGTGGTGGGGGCTCAGTTGAAGGCTCATTTGGATGAAGCCGATTATTTAGATCCATGCCAGTCGGGCTTCAGGCCTGAACATGGGACGGAAACGGCCTTGGTCGCCTTGGTGGATGATATGAGGAGGGCTTTGGATAGGGGCAAATGCTCTTTTCTAGTCCTCCTCAATCTCTCAGCGGCTTTTGATACCATTGAACATGGTCTCCTCCTGGACCGCCTGGAGGGGTTGGCCATGGGAGGCACTGTATTGCAGTGGTTCCGGTCCTTTCTCTCTGGAAGGTACCAGAGGGTAGTTCTTGGGGAGGAGGCTTCGGACCCTTGGCCGCTCACTTGTGGGGTGCCGCAGGGTTCCATCCTCTCCCCGATGTTATTTAACATCTACCTAAAACTGCTGGGAGGTTTGGAGTGCGCTGTCATCAATATGCGGATGACATGCAGCTCTACCTCTCCTTCAAGTCCTCACCAAGGTTGGCTGTTGAAACCCTGTCCGAGTGCCTGGAGGCAGTGGGTGGCTGGATGGGAAGGAACATGCTGAAACTGAACCCCGACAAGACCGAGGTACTTCTGGTGGGAGACAAGGGAAGGTTAGGGGATGTTGACCTGGTGCTGAATGGGGTACATCTACCCCTGAAGGGCCAGGTCCACAGCTTGGGAGTCATTCTAGACTCCCAGCTGTCCATGAAGGCTCAGGTGTCAGCTGTGAGCCGGGCGGCGCTGTATCAGCTCCATCTGATACGGCAGTATCACCTTCCTAATCATCTGCTCCTATCAGTGGTTCATGCCTTGGTCTCCTCTCGCCTAGACTACTGTAATGCGCTCTACGTGGGGTTACCCTGGAAGACGGTTCGGAAGTTGCAGCTGGTACACAATGCAGCAGCTCGCCTGGTTAAAGGCTGCCGCCGGTGTGATCACATCACTCCAGTGCTCAAAGAGTTGCACTGGCTACCAGTTGTTTGCCTGAGCCGAATTCAAGGTGTTGGCGTTGGCCTTTAAAACCCTGTACGGCTCCGGTCCAGTATATCTCAAGGAGCGCCTCCAGCAACATCAAGTAGGCCACTCAACAAGATCCGCCACAGATGGCTTTCTCCCTGTCCCATCAGCCAGAGAAACCAGGCTGGTGGGGACTAGGAGGAGAGCCTTTTCTGTGGCAGCCCCCAATTTATGGAACTCTCTCCCCAGTGACCTCCGCCATGCCCCTTCCTTGATTAGCTTCTGCCGGGCATGAAAAACGTGGCTTTTCAGGCGGGAATATGGGGTGGGTTAGGATTTTTAAGTTTTGTACTGTTTTTAATTGTGTTTTATACTGTGTGTGTGTGTGTCCCCCCACCCTGTATTTTATTGCATTGTACATCGCTCAGAGTGGCCAGATGTCTGGCCAGATGGGCGATTCATAAATATAATAAATAACTAAATAAATAAAGTCTGAAGTGACCAATACAAGGGGGCACTTGGTGAGAGCGAAGTACGCATTGAGGGTGTGAGGTTTGGAGGAGGGGTCCCGGTGTCTGCTACATATGGTTCTTCTTAAATATCTGCCTCTATTGGTTAATTCCCGCCCCCCAGAATGCCCCTGCAAATGATCCTACATCATGATGTAGTGTTGTTCCCATGAGGCATATTCTGTCCCAGGAATGGGGCTGGACTGATGAGAGCAGCCAAGCCACCGGTAAAGAGAGAGAGAGAAACTCACCTTATATTTAAAGATAATTAAAAGTAGATGAAAATGCTTAACATTCATCCAATCAGGGAATGGGGGGAGCATTTCCCAAGTGATCCTTTTCTAAGATATTGCCATGCAGATAATTGTGTGTATCACTATTGTAGATACCAATATGGACAGTGATTAATGTGCTCCTCATACGACAGAGGAAAGCTGCACCTGTTGAATTTCTTCCTGTAATGCAGTTGTTAAATGGTAGCATAGATCATCTGTAAGAGAAATGCAATCCTAAGTATGGGTAACATCAGGAAATAGGCAATAAAACACACAATAAAACATACATTTTGCACTAAGCATTTTGATAGGATTGATCCAGAGTGTGAAATAAACAGATTATATAATAATTTCACGAAGTTCTCAGTAATTCATAGTTAGGGCTAAAATACCCAACCGATTAGGAATTGGTTCGTATATCAATAGCAGACTTTTATTTTACTAATTCTGCTGGTTCTTCTAGGAATGGGGCTACAATTTATTCCCAGGCAGCTGTGCTGAGCTCTTTTAACTTCTGATATTTATTTTCAAATATACCGTATATTAGCAGATTCCTGCAAACTTCACAGAGTGGAAAGGATGATCTTTTGGTCCAACTGTACTAGCGTGAGAAAGCCCTAATACTTCACAGAGCTAAGCTGAAATGACTAGTTAAGAAAATTAAGACAATGAAACATAGTTCCTTTCATTTAACTTATTTGAGTGTCAAAGTCAATTTATTTTATGCTGACTCCATGTTTTCAGTATGGTACTATGTTTTGAACTGAAGTGCACAAGTGCTTCAGAGCAGTTCCATGAGACAAGAGGAGTGAGCAGAGAAAAAAGAGCTCAGGATTGTTGTAAAGTGACCCGGGTACAAGTCACGTGCATTATAGATTTGGACAGGCTTTATTGAGATGAACAGGGCTTGAAGCCAGAATAGTTATTGCATTGGTCAGCAGTGAAATAGTTAATAAGGTGAACATTTATACTGTAATAATTATGAGATATACGTAGGTTGGAATTCTATAATACTTATTTTAGGAACAAAAAAAAAACTTTGGGTAGTGTCCAGTGGTAGTGTGGCGCTAGCGTTAATGAGATTGTACTTTGCATAAAACTTTTGCGTTTGCTTGTGCAAAGAAAAAAAGAAGTGACTTTCCACCAACATGTCCCCTTTTTCATTACTACCCTGTGGTTTAGGACAAGCGTTCAAGCGCATATTAGAAATTTACTCATGCACCAAAAAGCATCCCACATTAACTTGCATATCATGCCAAGGGGTAAAGATGTCTGCCATCTCACATGCTATATTCAATTCAGTCACAACTTAAGTTCTATTCATCCACAGTTTCCCCTGCTCTTTCATCTACAGTCTTGTTCTGCAGTTTGAGGGCAACACCGAAACTGCTGCAGCTGATTGATAGTTAAGGAGGAGGACAGGCTACAATATCCTTACAAAGGATGTGAGGCGGCAGCCATAGTAGAAAGAGTTAAAACTCCAGCCTGGGTAGGATGCAGAGCTGTCAGCACCATGCTGCTAGCGGCTTTAAGGAATGATGGCTTCTTGGATTGCCACCCTACGCACAATCCACATGCATGCTTTTTGTGGTGGGGGAATGGGAGGGGTAGCATTTTTACTTTTGAATATGTTGCCATAGAAAGTATGCACTTTTACAGTCATCTGGGGTTGTCTAATAAATCAGGTAGAAGCCACTTGAGGGGGGAAAAAATCATCGAGCTGGTAGAATAGACGGAGGAAAGGTGAACAAGCAACTACAGATCACATTGATTTTCATTGTAAGGGGAAGTCAATCTGACTTGCTTCACTGATTATTTTAAAAAAAAAATCAGTATTGGTAGCATGTCTGCCATTCATATGAGGCAGTAATAAAAAATACCACCAAATCTTACACTTTCACAAGAACAGACACACTCACACTTGTATAGCTTTGCATCTACATTGCCGAGGCTTAAATTATGACATCGAATAAGACATGGGATATAATTTTCCTAATATATCATTTGTACCTGAACACGTGGTTAAATTAAGACCACAGTCTCATATGAGCCATTCTCAGAAAATCCTGGAACAGTAAATTTAGATTATTCCTCTTTCTCAGTTTAGATTGAAGATAAAGGCAATAATACTATATTAACAGCACAATCCTCACAAGTAAGTCCCATTGAGTTCAATGGGGCTTAGAATCATAGAAAAAATAGAGTTGGAAGGGGCGTATAAGGCCATCGAGTCCAACCCCCTGCTCATTGCAGGAATCCAAGTCAAAACCTCCCTGACAGATGGCCGTCCAGCTGCACCTTGAATGCCTCCAGAGTGGGAGAGCCCACCACCTCCCTAGGTAGTTGATTCCATTGTCTTATTGCTCTAACAGTCAGGAAATTTTTCCTGATGTTTAGGTGGAATCTGGGTTCCTGTAATTTGAGCCCATTATTCCGTGTCCTGCAAACTGGGATGATCGAGAAGCGATCCTGGCCCTCCTCTGTGTGACAACCCTTCACAAAGAGGGTTATTCCCAGATAACTGAGTATAGGAATGCAGTCTAAGTGTTTTATAGTTGTATGTATCCCCAGTGGTGTAGTGGTAAATTCTTGCATGCAGGTGCTCATCATGACAGTCCTCATAGCCACACCCCCAGGAAGAGTCCAAAAATGCAGGCAGCTGTGTGGATCCATACCATCAAGTCCAGTTTTCCTCTCCAATAGAAGTAGGTCTTCTATAAAGCTAATGGCCCTTAATTGCCCGTTCAAGACCAAGCCACCCCAAATACTTCACATTACAACAGGAATAGCTCACAACCATATATTGTTGCTGGGAAAATCCATCCCCCCCCCCCACCGCAGCTACTGTGAGGATTGCAGCTAAGCTCAGGGGGAACAGGGGAGCCTGAGATGGATGGCAGACTGAGGTCATTGTCCCGGCGAATAAAAACGTCCCAGTGCTTCAACACTTCGAGCCCTGGCTCCACTACACAGCTGCGTATCCCTATTCAGTTAAAATCATAAACATTTTTATCTTGCAACAATTGAAAGCTAAGTTGATTTCCTTTCCCTCTTTTCTTTTCTGCTCTTCCTTTCCTCCTCAGTGGAGGCTGTGCGGTGTCAGTGGTGTGGTTTGTTTATCCACTCTGGGTTCGAGTCTGAACTTCAAAGGAGCTATCCATGGTGCTGGACCTATTGGGGGGGGGGTTATGCTTCAGCACTGTGGATAGCTTCTTTGAAGTTCAGAGCAGATAAACCGCCCCCACTGATGTCTTGCCTGCATATTGGAATCTTGCTAATCTCAGTTTAAAATTTGGAAAGATTTTTGGCTTGAACTAAGAGATAAGTTTACTTATCTTCACTGACAGTGTGAGACTCCTACGAGGAGACAGAACTTCAGATGAACCTGTGTAAACAGAATGAGGTGGTAGTAGCAGGATAGGAAGTTAGATGTGATTCTAAAGGGGATAGGAAACGAGATAGGAAACTAGTCTACTTCCCAAAGAGGCATGGGTGGCAGGTGAAACAGAGAGTTTTGCTGCTGTGTCTTTGAAACTGGGTTGTGTGGCTTTTTTGAAAGAAAAAAAAAAAAACTATCTGCCAAGACCTAATGTCTTGAAGAAGAAAACTTACTGTCTATTTTAAATTACCAGCCTTTAAATGTGCCAGCCTCCAGTGGTGTTCCTCCTGTGAAAGCTAACAAAAAGAAGAGAGAAAAATACAGTTGGGACTTCTTACCCTATAATTTCCATTAGACTGCATACTGCAGCTCTTTGAAAGCAAGATCTCCAGCTGGGATATCCTAATTCAGCTAGGATGCATACAGAGGGAGAGAGAGAGAGCAAAAGAAAAAGAAAAGGTGAAGTGCTCAAAGTTTGGGCATGATGTGTTTTTTGGCTGGTGGGGAATAGACCTCAGAGAAACTGCAACACCCTAACTTGTCTTCAGTAGACTTTTATGAACTTTCAACGGAGTTTAAAGGGCAGGCTTACTACCGTTGTTAGTCTATATTTAGGGTGCAATCTTATGCTTGTTTAAGACAGAAAAACATGCTACAACTCCCCAGCATGCCCTAGCCAGACTTTTTTTTGTCTAAACATGCATAGGATTGCACCATTAATGTATCCTATACATACCCCACTTTTCTTTCATCGTGGGACTCAAGGCATTATGTATACAAATGATTCCCAGGCATTCTTCTCTTAGGACTTCCCCGATATGAAAGGCTAATAGTTGCTTGGTGGGCACCAATTTGGCAGTTTCATTTTATATTGCAGTTGTTTGGCAATTGGCAGTTTCTTCTTTGGCTTTCTATCTGCAGCATTTTGACAAGAATTCAGCCTTAGATATCACATGAACAACGGCAAGAGTTTCAAAATGCCTGTGCTCAATTTTTAATAGCCCAATAAAATTACAAACCTGTGTTGGCACATTTACTAGTTTTATATAGTTTTATTTTATTGTTGTTTTAAATTGTAAAACGCCTAGAGAAATTTATTTTGTGAGGTGTTTAATGAAGTTAATAAATCATAGAATCATATAATAGTAGAGTTGGAAGGGACCTATAAGGCCATCGAGTCCAACCCCCTACTCAATGTAGGAATCCCAAGTCAAAGCATCCCTGACAGATGGCTGTCCGGCTGCACCTTGAATGCCTCCAGCGTGGGAGAGCCCACAACCTCCCTAGGTAGTTGGTTCCAGTGTCTTATTGCTCTAACAGTCAGGAAATTTTTCCTGGTGTCCAGGCGAAATCTGGCTTCCTGTAACTTGAGCCCATTATTCCATGTCCTGCAATCTGGAATGATCGAGAAGAGATCCTGGTCCTCCTCTGTGTGACAAACTTTCAAGTACTTGAAGAGTGCTATCATATCTCCCCTCAGCTCAGTCTTGTCTTCTGAAGGCTAAACATGCCCAATTCCTTCAGTCTCTCCTCATAGGACTTTGTTTCCAGTCCCCTGATCATCTTTGTTGCCCTCCTCTGGACCTAGTGGTGGGGCCAAGCTGGAGGCTCGCTCTGGGCTCAGCCCTCCCGCGAGCGGCGGCAGCCCAATCCCGCTCTTCAGAGTGGCGCGGAGCGTTGCTCACGCCACCGTCAGAGAAAACCCCCCGCTGCCACTGGAGAAAACCCCCCACCCCTGCCGCCAGGACCCCCCCGCCGCCTACCTGGTCCTGTGCGCCGCTCCTGCGTGGCGCCGGTGCCGCTGGAGCCACTGCTCCGGCGCACTGGACCCCCGCCCGCACTCTGTTTTGGCGGGAGGAACCAGGGCAACAAGGCTTAAACAGCCCTGTTGCCCTGGTTTCCCCAGCCAAAAGCAGAGCGTGGGGGTCCAGTGCGACGTAGCAGGGTCCCGTCACGTCACTTCCTCCATGCCGGAAGTGACGCGACGGGACCCATCAGACAGGGAAGGAAGGCTCTCCGCTCGGTGGAGAGCCCAGGTAAAGCCCGCGGGGGGGGGCAGAGAGCCCGTACGGACACGAACAGGCCCAGTTCGGCTAGATCCCTAGGCCACCCTTTCCAGTTTGTCTGCATCCTTCTTAAAGTGTGGTGCCCAGAACTGGATGCAGTACTCAAGATGAGGCCTAACCAATGCTGAGTAGAGGGGAACTAGTACTTCCCGTGATTTGGAAGCTATTAATGCAGCCCAAAATAGCATTTACCTTTTTTGCAGCCACATCATGTTGTTGGCTCATATTCAGCTTGTGATCTACAACAATTCCAAGATCCTTCTCGCTTGTAGTATTGTTGAGCCAAGTGTCCCCCATCCTGTAACTGTGCATTTGGTTCCTTTTTCCTAGGTGCTGCACTTGGCATTTATCCCTATTAAATTTCATTCTGTTGCTTTCAGCCCAGCGCTCCTGCCTATCGAGATCACTTTGAATTTTGTTTCTTAATAACTAAATAAGATTAGTATACTAGGGTTGGAGCTTGAGGCCAAAATCTGGGCCCCTGCAGCTTGGGGAGTGTGGAAAGGCCACTCAGACCACAGAAAATGACCACCCCAAAAGCAGCAAGAGACCATCCATGCAACAATAAACAGACCCCTGCTTGCTGCTGCTTCTCCTCCTTCTACTTCTTCTTTTTTTTTTAAACCCAAAACATTTTATAGTTAAGGGGCAGCCAATCAGACATTTACATGGTTACAGATACTCATTTTATTTTTTTTCCCTGCTTTTAAAATATAGCATTCTCTTCTATAGCAACATGGTGCTTATTCCTAAGTAAATGTATTCAGCATCAGGGCAGCAAAAGCAAATTCCATTTCACTTATGTAGTCATGATGGTACTAAGATTTAAGTGAGACTAAAATGTGAAACTGCACATGCTTAGAGTATTTCTTTCTTCTTTTCTTTTCAGGGTTGGCAAACACGTACATGTGTTTCTCCCCGCCCGCCTTTCTTTTGGTTCTAACAAAACAGGAATGTAGAAGCATTTGTAAAGCATGAAATTGCAGTTGTGGGGGCCGGCGCAGGGAGAGAAATGTTAGTTGTGTGCTTCACAACTGAAGTAATCCAATATGGCTGTCCAAAGGGGGTCCTCCATAGGATCATTAACAATAATGCTTTTCTTTCTTACCCTCCTGAAATCTTACCCTACTGCACTATATCGGCCTGACCAACAGTCCAATCCAGCGTCTAATAGCATGAGATGCTACCCAAAAAGGGATGGCCTAACCATATATGGGTGGCTCCAGAAGGGGGGGGTCAAGCAGCCCTCCCCAGACAAGTAGCTTTTCGATATTACCATCAGTGCCCAAGGGGCTCCCTTCTGTTGGTGCAAGGACAGAAATGGGGGAGAGGGGGACCTGAGAGCAGATGATAGGATCCCTTTCAAGCTACTGATATTCAGCTCTCCTCCACCGCTTAATGGAACTGCTTCCTCCCAAGTAAGCATGAATAGGATTGCAGGCTTACGGTGCAATCCTATGCATGTTTAAACAGAAAAAGTCCTACAGTGGCTGGCGGGGGAATGCTGGGAGTTGTAGGACTTTCTTCTGCCTAAACATGAATAGAATTGCACCCTAGGGTTGCAGTACTATACACACTTACCAGTGGATAAGCTCCATTGAGTTCAATGGGGGATTTCTGTTGAATAAACGTGTATAGGATTACACAGTAAGTTGGAAATTACCTTGTTGCAGCACCACTGACAGCATTGGTTAATCATAGTAAATCATGTCTACTTATAGCATCCTTGCCCTGCTCGCACTCAGTCCTCTCAGGTGAGGGGTCTTTGACTTCTCCTCCTCCTAAGACCGCATGAACAACAGCAAGGCTCAGCTTGTCTGAGTGTGGAAAGCTAAGCAGGGTCAAGCCTGGTTATTACTTGGATGGGAGACCTCTCCTTTAGTTTCCTGCATTGAGCAGGGGGTTGGACTCGATAGCCTTGTAGGCTCCTTCCAACTCTATGATATATGGAATATGGAAAGATAATATTGGCAGTTTAAAAAAATGTGGAAGGGGAAGAGCGAAGTGATCAAACTGAATAAGAAAATATTTTGCTCATTATGTTATAGTAATGCAGTCTGGATGTGACTAAAGTATGAATGTCCATGGTCAGATCAGTTTTCTTCCCCATGAAGACACACCAGCCAAAGCTGGGAAAGCAGAGCACTCCTAGCTGCAATCATTGTCTGGCGATTAAGAAGTAGTACGGGGTCCAGAAGAACCTCCCAGCTACATACATGACTCTTAAAAGGGCAGTATTCAAATGAGGTGCTACACCTATTCTTAGATGAAGAAGAATCCCAATCAAAGGTACTTCCAACTTCTCTGAATTAAGCTTCAGTTTGTTCACCCACATCCAGGCCATTACTGACCCCAGGCAGTGATTTAGGATGTCCAATCAGGTTCAGGTGAAAAAGATAGAGCATAATGATGACATCACAATCCAAAACTATGGATGACTTCACTCTATAGCAGTGTTTCTCAACCTTGGGTCCCCAGATGTTTTTGGCCTACAACTCCCAGCATGCCCCAGCCAGCAAAGCTGGCTGGGGCATGCTGGGAGTTGTAGGCCAAAAACATCTGGGGACCCAAGGTTGAGAAACACTGCTCTATAGTTTCACATAGATGTCAAACACCACAGGAGATAAGACGGGTGCCTGAAGCATGACAAAGGCGATGGGGTAGAGAAGTTCCCAAGCAATAGCTGTGCAGTGCAGGCCCATCCTCCAGGTGAGACTGAAACACAGCGTCTCTGAGCCTTATCCCAGCAAGCAGCAAAGAAAGATACCATACATTGCTGAGAGATCCAGGAGAATCGACAAGGTTTCAACAGTTTCTACATGGCTATGCGTCACAATAGTTATTAGCAGAAGTCATTTCTAATGTGATTTATGAGAAAATGTGAATAGAGAATTCTGCAAATATTGAATATTTGCAAATGCGAATATTTGTTTCAGCTCAAGTGGCCAATGTTACCCTCACTACCACCCTGGGGACAGGAGTGGGGAGGTATAGGCTCAGACTTGCCCAAACTCACCCAATTAGCTTTCTAGCTGAGTTGGTGCTAGCTAGAACATAGGATTCCCACCTCCAAATGAACATTCTAGCCACTTAGCTGTTACTCCTTGCCACCGTGAGTGAAATTTAGTCCTGATGTGATTCATCCGCAAACAATAGGATACTTAAAGAAGGCTTAAGGTCAATTCACACAACCGTTTCCCTCTCTCTGTGAGGAGATTTCTTTATCAGTTGCCCTGTTTCCAATTCATTTGGAACTGGATTACGAGTATACTCTACTGAGGACATAGATTTCATTCCTACAAGTTCTAATGCACATTATGCTTAGGTGCTGCCACAAGTTTGGCAATCTGATACGTAACATTAGTATCTAATAAGTATTGCTAGAAATTAAAAATAAAAACATGGAGGAGGAAGAGGAGGAAATACTAACAGTGGGAAAGCTGTATTCGAGCCTCTTATTCTCGGACCCCCATTGTCAGTATAACACATACTTGAACTTACCATAGAAGGAGAGAGCTGAGAGACATTCCATTTGTAATGAAAGGCTGCTTGTTGTTTTCTGCAGATGGGCTTTGCAGTGGAGTGGTGCTGTGCTTGAACCAGTAAGGTAATGAAAGGATGTTTTTACAGTAATTCCAACCTGTTTATTTCCATTGTCATTAGTGGGCTTTGAATTAGTTCCTGAAGGAGAGATGATTGGGATGTTGTTGTGTTTAGTGGTGGGATGCTGTTTCTCTAGTGCTGTTGGAGCACTTCTAGTAAATGTGAGGTTGCTGAGAGTTGGCACTTCTTGAAAAACTCCAGCTGCCAAATGGCCTTGCATGCTCTTAATGTTCTTTGAAGTTAGGCATGGATAGTGGGAGAAAAAGAGACCTAACCTTTTGTTCTGGTTACATTTCTCCCATGTTATGTGGTTTTGTTTTGCATTAACAATCTGGTCCCCACAGTCCTTGGCTCTGTGGTTCAGCTCTCAATGGTGCTCTGCTGATTTGCGTTCTGAATTGCATGCTAATATAATATGTTTTGCCAAATGAACACTCAAATCCCATATCATCATCAGGCGATCACTCGTGACCGAGTAAGATTGTCTTCCAGGATAAAAATTTACAAAAAGGAAATTTTAAAAGGAGGAAATTCTAAAGAAAAATTGTGTAGACTCCAGCGATGGGTCCGTAAGTGACTGTGGAGGCCGATTCTAGATCCACACAGCTTCCCACAGTGAGGACACAGGTTACCAGATGGAAGATGGTCTTGTAAAGGATTCATTTGACGTGCTTTTCGCTTAGCACGTTTCTCCCTTTCACCTTGCACTCGGGCTTCTTCAAAGTCCATAGAACCTTTGTGAAAGGCCAACCTCCAGTTAGATCGTTCATGGGCCAGAGCTTCCCAGTTTTCGATGTTTATATTGCATTATTTTTTTTTAGATTAGCCTTAAGAACATCTTTAAACCTCTTATATTGACCACCGATATTCCGCTTTCCATCCTTGAGTTGGGAATAAAGTAACTGCTTTGGGAGAGTACTGGTCTTGCAATCAGATTCAGAAACTTATTTCTTTGTGTCTTAGCATGGCCCCTGGTATATTCATTTATTTTGCCACATGAATAATAGAAGTTTCTCTCTAGGGATTTCCTTTTATATGTATACAGTCCACTTCACAAGGTACTTTGAGCCTGTGGCAGCCATGTTTTTTTAGTCATGACTTCCCCCCTGCTGGCTGTCGTAAATCAGTCCGGTCCACAGATAAGCCGTTGTCGTTAACACACAGTCCAAGGTTGAAAGCCAAGAGATCTGTCCGAAACCAAGATAAGACGAAGCAGTGTCGGAGCAGGCTGAAGCATGGTCAGGGTCTTTCCGAAGTCAAGAAAGCACAAGCACAATCCGGGGGCTGGCAGGAGTGTCTGGCTATGGTTGAGTCGCAATGACCATTGCTTCCAGCGTCCGAAGTGTGTTTGGGGCCTGTCTTTTAAACAGGCACTGGTTAGCAAGGCAGCACATCTGGGCCAGGCTGCAGATGACACGTGCCTGGCCCCTCCCCAAACACACTCTGGCTCGGCTGCCCTGTGTCCTCCTCCTCTATCTCAAACGGAGGTTCAACACTGACACAGGCTCAGTCAGCCAGATACATACAATCTCATCACAATATGTGCTGAACTCACTACAGATCACCTATTTTGCAACCAACTACTCAAATATCTGTGGCCACAACCACATGCCATTCCATGCTGTTGTGTAAACAAGTGAGCAGCAAACACCTAGGAAAATTCCCATCACACATTGCAGAGAAGTCCAAACCTCTGGGGGTGCTTTTAGTGTTGTGACATGTAACAAAACAACAGCTGTGAACACATTGTTTATATTTGGAAAGGTACAGAATGGCTGGAAAAACAAGTCATGTTATGTCTGCCACTTCCTGTCCTGTTCTCATGGGAAAAGTAGGTGTGAAAGAAATACGAGCTGGTCACATGGTTTGTATGTTCTGGTGACGTAGAATTGATTTTGTTAGCTTTCGTTCTGTAGCCATTTTAGTAGAGAGATGGATTGCTTCTTCTTCTCTCTGATGCTCTGACTATTTGCTTGCTGACTTATGCAAACATGTAATGTCTGTGCTGAGGTGGACTTGCTCCACTGGACTAATGCGTGCTATGCATTATAATCTGCATATGTAACTAAGGGATGTATACTCTGATGTAGTAATAAACAGGTAGCAATTAAACCTGTGGAGTCTACAGAGTTATTTCCTTATTACTGGAAGCTGCAGGAGGAGGCGGCGGGCTGGCTGAAATCCGAGATGATTGGAATGCTGCTGATGGCTGAGACAGAGGTCTGGATTTCTGTGTGTGGATTTATGGGCAGCTACACACAGGAACAGGATCTTAAGTCTTCCATCTCACGCTCTGCTTTTCCACGAGGCCGGCGGGCCTACAGGGTGGATTGGTTGTCAAAGCCTTCAGGGCTGATGTCATCGCCCTTTCAGGGTTATGTGCCCAGAACAATCGGATTAAGCGGGACCTGTTGGACCGGTGCCGGGAGCCGAGCGGAGCAAGTTCGGGGCAAGGTCGTGGGTCTGTGCCAGCAGCAGCGGCGGGAGCTGTTTTTCCAGCTGCTGTGTGTCAACGCTTCGACTCCGGAGAAGCAGTGATTTATGGCAGAGAAGGACATCAAGGCAGAAGGGAAATCTCCTGGGCCTTCGTCCGGTAAGGAAAGGGAAGAGAGCGGGAGGTGTGTATGCTGTGAGCTGGCAGGCTCTGTTCAATGCCGAAAGCTCAGGAAGCAAGGCCGAGAATTCTGGAGGGGAAGGAGGCGGAAAACCCTGTTCCCGGGAATGCGGCAGCACCAGCTCTAAAGCCCTAAACTCACAGATAGTGGTAAAGCTATCTGGGCCGAACTGTGTATTATGAAATGACCAGAAGCAGCATTTGTTTAACTCATGCGGGGCTCTGGAATGTTGTAATACAAGAAGCAGTTGCAGCTGCAGTGGGAGACGGAAAACAGTTTCTGGACACTGTAAAGCAGATCTGGGAGTAGAATTACAATTGCGTGGAAGCTGTACCAGTTGAGCTTCAGGCAGCCAGATCGGAATCTGACCATGGCGTGTGTGTCAGGCAAGCTTCTCTCTGAATGGGAGAAACGGAAGAAAAGGAATGCTGGACGTAAATCAGCAGACAGCGCGGCTGACTCAGGCAACAGCCAAGCTGGGAATGGCGGCAAGCTGGTGGGAGTTACCCAAGCGGCAGCTTTAAAAGTGAGAAAATGCTTTTGTTGCGGTTCGACTTCGCATCTTAAAAGGGAATGTAATTTTAAGAGCAAGCGGAAAAAGACAAAAAAGGAAGTTACCAGTACACCTGAGGAGACAATTAAAACGGGCAAAAGTTTGATTGCTTGGGTGGGGTTTTCCAACAAAAAAATGTGGGTACTTGACAGCAGGGCTTCTCACCACATGGCAAATTCCAGAGACATGTTTCAATCTCTGGATGATGGATATACAAATCAATTTGTGGAACTGGCTGATGGAAAACGAATCCAGGTGACAGCTGCAGGAACAATTGACTTTGCTACTTTGGATCAACAAAGGGCACTGCTTGTTCAAGAACTGGATACAAACTTGATAAGTATATCACAATTGGCTAATGATGGATATGAAATAAGTTTTTCTAACAGCAACTGTGTAATTTCACATGAAGGGGTGATCTGTGCAAAAGGTGATTTGCAGAATTCTCTGTATGTTATAAATCCATTTGTAACACATGATGAGAGGGCAAAGTATGCAAATTGTAAACCCCATGACAATTGTGTGCATATTTTCCACAAGAGGTTTGCACATGCCAACTACAGGAGCATAGAAAAAATGCCGGGTCTGTGTGAGGGTATGAAAATGAAACCTTGTTCTAAGTATGTGGAATGTGAAGTATGCAGTACAGCAAAATCACACAGGTCTAACATTCAGAAACACAGTGATAGAGTTAGCACAAGAATCTTTGAGCTAGTACACTCTGATGTTGCTGGTCCATTTGAAAGTAGCTATGGGGGGAACAGGTACTATATGACTCTGGTTGATGATTTTTCAAGATTTGGTTTTGTTTATCTTCTGCAGCATAAATCTCGGGTTCGAATGATTTGAATCATTTGTTAAATGGGCTGGGAACAGATATAAACAATATCCAATAGGAGAATTACTCACAGATGGTGGGGGAGAGTACATGAGTACAAAGTTCAAGAAATTCTTGGATGGTGAGGGCATTGGGCACAGAGTCACGGCCCAAAACTCACATGGTGTAGCTGACAGTCACAACAGAACACTCCATGACATGATGAGGGCTCAATTGACTGAATCAAAGGTGGGAAACCGTTTCTGGGGGGATGCACTGTCAAATGCAAATTATCTGCTGAACAGGTTACCAAATTCCACAATTGGGAAAACTCCATATGAAATGTTTCATGGGAGGAAACCAAAGATAGCACACGTGCGCATTTTTGGGTGTAAATGTTTTGTTCATATACAGGCTCAAAACAGGACAAAGCTATCTCCAAGAAGCTTTGAATGTTTTCTGCTGGGGTATGATGCACAAACAAAAGGGTACAGGTTGTGGTCACCACACCACAACAAGGTAATTCTGAGCAGGGATGTGATTTTTCACGAGCAAACAGATGACCAGAAACAGCTGGTGGAATTGCCAATGCATGCAATGTCTGAAACACAGCAGGATGCTTCTGGGACAGAACAGGCCACTGGGCAGATATCTGGGGAACAGGAGGGAGGTGAACAATCTCTGAGGCGTTCAACCCGAGAACGCAAAACACCTGTTAGATATCAGGATGAATTCCAAAGTGGGAAAACTGTTGTACATAAAGCTCTCAAAATAGCTTTAGAACCACAAAGTTTTGAGGAAATTCAAAGCATCGAACCAAAGGTGAAGAATGATTGGTTTGAGGCCATGCAGGATGAAATCAATGCAATGCATGAAAACAACACATGGAGTCTAGTGTCTTTGCCTGTGGGGCGCAAAGCCATCACCTGTAAATGGGTGTACAAGGTGAAGACAAATCACCAGGGGCAGGTGGAGAGATACAGGGCAAGGCTCGTTGCAAGGGGGTTTGCACAAAAACATGGGGTAGATTTTGATTCCGTGTTTGCACCAACAACAAGGTATGCAACTGTCAGACTGTTGTTGAAATTGGCAGCACAAAGAAAAATGATGGCATTTCATTTTGATGTAAAAACTGCTTTTTTATATGGGGAATTACAAGAGGAACTCTACATGCAACAACCACAAGGTTTTGTAGAAAATCCTGGTCTTGTATGTCGTCTGAACAAGTCCATATATGGGTTGAAGCAGGCAGCTCGATGCTGGAACCAAAAGCTAGACAGAGTTTTGATTAGTTTGGGATTCAAACAAAGCAAAGCTGATCACTGTCTGTATACAAATCACACAGAACAGGGAAACTGGGTGTATTTGTTGGTCTTTGTTGATGATATATTACTGGTGACACAATCAGTAAGTCAAAAAGACAAAATTGCACAAGAATTGCAAGCACACTTTGAACTGAAAGATCTGGGTTTGGTACAACACTATCTTGGAATGCAATTATCTCAAGATGAGGAAGGTTCTTTCATGGTTGAACAAAGTGGGAAAATTCAGAAATTGCTGGAAATTCATGGGTTGGAGAATTGTAACCCAGTTACTACTCCAATGACTCTTGAATATCGGAAACACACAGATAACACTGGATTTGATGATATGGAGAAATATCAGAGTGTTATTGGAAGCCTGCTATATTTGGCAAATGTGAGTAGGCCAGACATCAGCAATGCTGTAAACATACTTATCAGGAAAACGCAAAATCCTTCTAACTATGATTGGCTAGCTGTGAAACGTGTGTTAAGGTATTTAAAAGGTACCATGAATTGCAAACTGAAATTGTCATCACACACAGAGGGAGGTTTTTGTGTGTACACTGATGCTGACTGGGGATCTGCAACAGATAGGAAGTCCACAAGTGGGACTGTGATAATGTATGAAAACAGTCTAATTGACTGGTACACACGTAAACAATCTTGTGTGGCTGTATCTAGCGCAGAATCTGAATTCATCAGTTTATCTCAAGCATGTAATGAGATTGAATGGTTCAAACAATTGCTTGCTGATATGCACATACCAGTAGACAAGGCTGTTACAATTTTTGAGGACAACCAAGCTTGCATTAGCATGGCTCAAAATGAAAAAAGTAGGCCAAGAACCAAACACATTGATGTTCGTTACTCTCATGTAAAGGACTGTGTGCAAAAAGGGTGGGTAACACTCAAGTACCGTGCAACAGGGGATATGGTGGCAGATCTTTTCACAAAACCATTGCCTGTAGTAAGACACAGGAAACTAATGACGGCACTAGGCCTCGTTGAGTAAATGTAAACAAGATGTATCACAGGCTGTGGGGGGATGTTGTGACATGTAACAAAACAACAGCTGTGAACACATTGTTTATATTTGGAAAGGTACAGAATGGCTGGAAAAACAAGTCATGTTATGTCTGCCACTTCCTGTCCTGTTCTCATGGGAAAAGTAGGTGTGAAAGAAATACGAGCTGGTCACATGGTTTGTATGTTCTGGTGACGTAGAATTGATTTTGTTAGCTTTCGTTCTGTAGCCATTTTAGTAGAGAGATGGATTGCTTCTTCTTCTCTCTGATGCTCTGACTATTTGCTTGCTGACTTATGCAAACATGTAATGTCTGTGCTGAGGTGGACTTGCTCCACTGGACTAATGCGTGCTATGCATTATAATCTGCATATGTAACTAAGGGATGTATACTCTGATGTAGTAATAAACAGGTAGCAATTAAACCTGTGGAGTCTACAGAGTTATTTCCTTATTACTGGAAGCTGCAGGAGGAGGCAGCGGGCTGGCTGAAATCCGAGATGATTGGAATGCTGCTGATGGCTGAGACAGAGGTCTGGATTTCTGTGTGTGGATTTATGGGCAGCTACACACAGGAACAGGATCTTAAGTCTTCCATCTCACGCTCTGCTTTTCCACGAGGCCAGCGGGCCTACAGGATGGATTGGTTGTGAAAGCCTTCAGGGCTGATGTCATCGCCCTTTCATTTAGGTACACAGCACTCATGGTACTGAGCAGCTAAACAAAGAATACCTTTCAGCAACGTAAAATGAGACTTAAGCACACCTCCACCTTTTAGCCCCAGATAACCTGAAAATTAGGGTTTCAGCACATGCCTTGCCAATTGAGATAGGGACAGTCCTACTTCAGGTACAGTCTCCATCATGCTGATACCCTATAACATGTACCATGGGAACTTATTCCTACTGAACAGCAATATGGCCAAATTGAAAAAGAGGTATTGGTAATGTGAATATTTCAGTTACTTTCTTTTGAGAACAACATTCCATATAGCAACTGATCACAATCCCCAACTTGCACTCTTCTTGGGTTCCAAAAACTTGGATGAGCTACCACCAAGGAACCAATTATTCTGGACATGACTCGTGAGGAAAGAATGTCACTACAGTGGTTACACTTTTTGGCATAGTGGTAAATTTAGAATTAAATTTAGAAGCTCATCATGAATAGTCCTTATAGACATGCCCCAAAGAAGAATCCAAAATTGCAGGCAGCTGTATTGATCCATATCAACAGACCAATTCTAGGAGTTTTCATTTGCTAGGAGCAGGTCTTTTGTAAAGCTAATAGGTCTTAATTACCCATTCGTGACCAAGCCACTCCAAAACTACATTACAAGGGACAATCTATTGTTGCTGGGAAACAACATTACGTCCCAGCTACTGTGAGTATTGCAACTAAGCTCAGAGGGAACAGGGATGTCATGGTCCACTACAAAGTGGTACCAGAGGTAAAATCAGATGCATCACTACTCCCACAGTCTAGTCTCTGGAGACCTCACTTTGAACAAGGTCAGTTACTGAAAGGGCCCAGACTGGCTGTTCCCCAGTTTATTACAATGTGACATCCTTGAAAAACTAAATTAAGGACATCAAGGTATCAAATAATGCAGAGGCATAGCAAACTTCCCAAGGAGGATTTATTGTGGAACAGCCATGGCTCACCTACTCGTATTTTATGGAGGATCCACATGGCACCATCTTCCACTTCTAATCTTCCTGTGTTTCCCCTGTGCAGCTTCCATCTTATTTCTTATGGAAGAAAGTGACTTTTTTTTTTTTAGAAGGACATAAGAAGAACACAGTCTCCACAGGTGTAGATAGCCTTAGTGCTACACTTCAGTTTTGATGTGGGCAGTGACCTTCTGGGCAGGTGAATTTACCGCAGCTCAACACACATCCAGTATTACCTTTGCAGTGTGTGCCATTTTTATCACCCAGTTTTAAAAATATATCTTTTAATTAGCCCTAAAACACTTTTCTGGCTATATTTTATTTTAAATTTATATTAAAATAGCAAAATACCACTTGAATGAAAGTGTGTTATAGCACTATAGGACACTATATACATAAATGGTGAAAAAAAATACAATCATTTCCAGTCATTGCCATTTTAGCAAGACCATTAATGGTGGGGACTGGAATTTTTTTAAAAAACAAACAAACAGCAAAGCTAGCAGCAGCAGTTCAAATTACAGTAACAGAGTTAAAACAACTATGAGATTAAAATGATTAAAAAGATTAAAATGCCTGGGAAAATAGAAAGGTCTTTACCTGGCACTGAAAAGAGTACAATGTAGGCGCCAGGCGAGCCTCTTTGGAGAGCTCATTCCACAACTGGGGTGCCACAGCAGAAAAGGCCCTCCTCCTAGTAGCCACCTGCTTCACTTCCTTTGGCAGGGGCTCTTGGAGAAGGACTGCTGAAGATCTTAGTGTCCAGGCAGGTACGTACTGGGGGAAAACTACAACATATGAAAAGTTGTGATATAACTGTTCTGAAGAAATCTGGGATATAATGGAAGAAATAGTGCAAGGAGGATGGTTTGATTGAGCGTCATGTGACACGCCAGTGAGTCAGGCATTACAATGCCGATAAAAATGCTTCGTGTAGATCCAGCCCCAACATCACTTTCCTTTGCACTTGTAGGAATCATTCTATCCATTGACATTCTACACTGGTAGGAAGATGGTTTCATTTTCATTGCATTATAATAGCAGGTAGGTCCTTTAGGAATGACTTTCTTGCTGCACTGTGGACTACCCCAGCTATTATAGGATCTCCTCCTTCAGTTAAATCAGACTAACACTTCACATTAGGGCAATACTGTTATTTGACCAAAATCTTTTCCCAACCACCAAACAAAGCCTCCCAACGCAGCCTCCACTGATCTTTTCCACTGGCCACAACACCCAAAACTACCTCCAACCTTGCAAATACAAAAACTATTCAGTGACTCTTCACTGCGCCCCCAACTGCCCCCCAAAAAACTGCAGCCAAAGATGGAGATAGGTTCAGGCAGCAGCTGGATCCCACAATGAAGGGTGGAGTCCCATCTTTGGGTGGTATGGACTCCGCTTCCTGTGGCATAGGGATCCCACTGGTGAACTAATTTGGGGGCTTTTATGTGAGGCATTTATCATTCCCTATTCAGTTTTTTATGGATTCTTTACATAAGGTTGTGACCCTACAGATTTGCCTCTGTGTCTAACCAGCATTTTCGGCCAGTTTTTTTTAGAGCAGGGAAAGTGTGGCATTTAATTATGAAAGTGAAAGCAAGCATGATTTCCTCTTGTGTATTTGTGCTATTCCTATATACCATAGTACCACCTAGAGGTTATGTAGCAGAAAATCAGAAAAGGAAATGCTCCTCATGCAGTGCTCGGATCTCAATTCTGCGATGACACTGAAAGCAGATACAGCCAATTAACGGCTTCATATAGAAAAGCTTTGCATGACTGCTACCTCTTCCCACATTCCTAATACAGGCCTGTGGCTCACGCTGGCTCAGCTTGTCTGAGTGTGGAAAGCTAAGCAGGGTCAAGCCTGGTTATTACTTGGATGGGAGACCCCTCCTCTAGTTTCCTGCATTGAGCCCCCGGCTCATATTTGCAGGCCCCTTCCAACTCTATGATCTATGGATCTATGAATCCTTCTTAAGACTGTTCTAAATGCAGACTCCATTGCTTCAATATCAGCCAGCTTTGCTTTGTTTACTGTCTAGCTTGATGAAGGGTTTTGGAGAATTCAAACACTTGTACACTATTTGTGATATTTTGGTTGGCCTAATAGAGATATTGCCATAACATGGATTTTGGAATAACTTATAAGAACATATAAGAACACATGCTGGATCAGACCAAGGCTCCATCTAGGCCAACATTCTGTTCACCCAGCTTGTCACAAAATGTTCCCCAGTACCTAATAAATCAAATCTGAACCCTTCTTCCCTGCGCCACCGTCTCATCCACACATTGAGCCTCCTCAGCTTCACCTGTCTAGCTGGCCCTGCACATGGAACAGGTAGCATTTCAGAGAAAGCCACCTTGGTGCTCCTGGATTTAAACCTTCTACCTAGCAACCTAAATTTGGCTTCAAGGACGTCACGACTACATTTCCCCATGTCATTGGTACCAACATGGACCATGACCATTGACTCCACCCCAGCACTATCTACAAAGCTATCTAGACAGCACATGATATCCACAACCTTCGTGCCAGGCAGGCAATTTTCCATGTGGTCTACATGCCCATCACAAACCCAGCTGTCTATGTGTCTAATGATCGAATCTCGCACTACCACCCCCCAGAGGCACTTCCTTGGTGCGAGAGGATGTTTGTTCATCTTCCTCAGAATGGGTCCCTTCTAAGAGATCATTTCCCTATTCCTTGGAATGATGCCCTCCTTCCCTAAGACCCCCATTCTCTGTGACAGTAGAGGAGCAGTCACCCAGGGATTGGGACACTGCTGTTTGGTCCCTGAAGGTCTCATCTGCCAACCTCTCTGCCACTCTTAGCTTCTCCAGGTCAGAAACCTTGGCTTCATGGGAACTGGACATGTTCCCTGAGAGCCAGGAGTTTATTACACTGAGCACACACCCATGACTTCTGTCCAGCTGGCAGATAGTCATACATGTGGCACTCAGCACAATACACTGGATACCCCACACACCCCTGCTGGCTTTCTACCTTCATAACTGGGTTATTGTTTTTAATTGGTGGTAATGGGTTTGTTTTCCTGGAAAACCAAGTTGCTTACTAGGAGAAGGGGGGGTTAACTATAGTTATTAATTTACAGTTACTTACTATGAGAAGGAAGGGAAGAGCTCTCTCTGTCCTGGTCTCCTCACCCTGTTGCTGAACTCACACAGTTGCTTAACTCACTTGTGTGCTGACACTTGTCACTGGGGCTGAGACACTTTGTCACTGGGGCTCCTCACACTGGGAGAGCTGGCTCCCTTGCCAGCCTGCCTCCTTATATAGCTCTAGGTAGGTTGGCCCAACTGCTGCTGCAGCCAATCTGATTAGAGGGCATCATTTGAAAAGCAAGGAGGCTGTGCCTGAATTCCTGGTCCATGCCAGCTTCCAGTGGGTGGAAATGTAGTTCAATTGAGCCCCCTGGAAGTGGGGATCTTGTATTTAGGTGAGAGGACAAAAGTGAATAGGTTGTTGGAGGAGACTACAGGACAATAGTGAATGGGTTGTTTGGAGTAGACCACAAACAAAGGGTAGGTGATTTGGGAAGTGATGTGTTTTGCAAGGGCTGAGTTCCTTTTTGTGTGTTCTTTAAAACTGAGTGATAAGCTGGTCTCTCAAACTTGGGATGACTATTTCTGAGCTTTAGTTTATAAGCTTCTCTATAAGACGTAGATACCTGAGCCTAAGCTGAGTCCCAAACTGAAGCTGGCCTTCACTTTTTTGTTTGTAGGCAGACTTTCCCACTAGATAGGCCTGCACAGTGGCTCTTGCCAGTATAGAGCTATGTATTGCCTTTATTTCCCCTTTCTAAGCTTGGCTTTAGTGTAAATGGGGAATCTCTGCTTGGGCAAGGCTGCAAGAACTGCAAGTTCCTGATGTATTTTCCCACTGGGATTTAGCTCCCAACTGTAAGTTTGTAAAGGGTTGCCCTTCTGGGATTTAGCTCTCTTTGATGGGCCCTTGTTTTGCATTCAGCTGATACTATATGAGATTTAACTGATTACCTGGGGTGATTTAAATATATGAAAAAGTAGATAAGTAAATAGCACTTACCTTCTCCTCGCACAGTTGCTTAACTTCATCACTGGGGCTCCTCACACTGGGGGAGCTGGCTCCCTTGCCAGCCTGGCTCCTTATATAGCTCTAGGTACCGTATTTTTCCATCTATAAGACGCCCCCATGTATAAGACGCCCCCCACTGGGCAGTTTCGCAACCGCACGGTTCTCTCCTCGGCTTACTTCTGTGTATAAGACGGACCCTCAATTTTTAGTCTAACAATTTTAGGGAAAAGTATAGTCTTATACATGGAAAAATACTGTAGGTTGGCCCTACTGCTGCTGCAGCCAATCTGATTAGAGGGCCTCCTTTGAAACGCCAAGGGAGGCTGTGCCTGAACTCCTGGTCTGTGCTAGCTTCCAGTGCATGGAAATGTAGGTCCTTATCATAGGTAAACATGAACCCTACTGCTGACATGCCACTTCCAGTGGCTATTCCTGAGTTAAGCCAGCTGGAAACTGCCAGTGTGCCAACTGTATGGTAAAAATGTGTTTTGCTAACACAGCTTCTGGTTAGCTGCATGAGAGCAACAGAACGGCTGTCTCAGTATAACAAGGATACTTACGCAGTATCATGTGTAATGAAACATATACAGAGATCAGAACCCAAACATATTTCAAAACAGAGAAATTAATCCAAAAACACATCCAGTACTACTGAAAATACTTGGCATCAGTATGACAACTTGTGAGTAAATCTGTCAATGAGAGTACAGTGTTGTGATCTCAGAAGCAAATATTTCAGTCACACTGTGACATACAGTTGCACTGACAATATGCTCATTTTCTTCCCACAGGAGACATATTTTATGTGCAAAGCAATTTCTGTACATATTTATGAGCACATGGTAAAATCGGATTACTTTTATTATTAAGCAATAAGCAAGTGTAAATCTTTTATCTTTAGAGTTTGCACCACTTGTTTGACAATTTCTTGATAAATTGTCCTTAGATTTTTAAGTTCAATACATAAGAACATATTGGCAAAAATCTACAATTTAAAAATTCCCAGTATTAAAGCAAAATATGTTCATGATCAAAATGCCCAGTGACTAGTAACATTTAGTATGCACAGTAATGCCTTGGATTGCAAGTAACTTGGTTTGAGAGTGTTTTGCAAGACAAGCAAATTTTTAAATATTTATTTATTTATTTTTGACTTGATATACAAGCGACGTCTTGCAATACAAGTACTGTAGTATGGCTTAAATTAAAAATCTCTGTACAAATTTTTTTGGGGGGGATTTCATTTTGATATAAGAGTGTTTTGGATTACAAGCATGTTTCTGGAACGAATTATGCTCTCATTCCAAGGCATGACTGTATATAATTTCAAATTTTATTTTTCATTGCAGCATTCTATGGACAAGGTTGATATTAGTTTTGATTTTCTTCTGCTTTCAAAATCTCGTACATGACCCAGGCAATCTTACTGGGGAACTGAAATAATGACAGATGGCAAGTAAATGAGGGATAAAAACTAACCTGTTAAATAATATGACATGAAATTTAGCGTTTAAATTCCCATCTGGAATGCCTTTACACTCAACTGGTCTTCAGGGGCTTCGGCGTGAATTTACACAATATGCAGCAAATTTATGAGTCTATAATGCAGTAAGAGCCTGCAAATAGACTGCAGCACACATGACCAACTGCTCTGCTGAAATCAGGACCTCGGGGACCACAGAAGGTAGCAATTACATATCCACACAGGGTGCACATTGCATTTGGATTGTAGTTCTGATTGCCAGCAGAAAGCGACGTATCAATACCTCTCAACAATACCACCATTAGAAAGCTTCTCATGCCAAGTGCCAGTTCTAAAGCTTTGGTTTTTTGTGTGTATGTGAGCAAGGTAGTGGGTGGAGTCAAACAGATTTTTGTGGGTTGTTTCCACTGTTAGTCCTACTTAGAATAGATGCATTGAAATGAATGGAACTTAAGTTTATTTATTTATTTATCTATCTATCAATATTTCTGTATCAGCTATATTAAAGAGATTTCTAAGTGATGCACAGAAATATCATTGGATAAAATCCACTGGATATAACCCCTATTTCTAATTTTAATTGATTATTTTCTAAACCTGAAGGTTGTTCTGTATTGCCAAAGGATGTGTATAGCTAATGACAGATATAGAACCTAGACATGAGGGAAAGGAATTAGCCATTGAGAAAGAATCATAGACAAGATTCCACTGTCTCATCCACATGGAAGTCTCATATTTGTCTTTATCTCACTATGGGGGAGGATGCTTACTAACCAGGGCTGGCGCTACCGCTAGGCAGACCCAGGCGGCTGCCTAGGGCGCGTGGCGGAAGAGGGCGCAGCGTTTCTGCGCCCCTTCCTCGCCTCCGGCATGCTCCTGCCCCGCCTGCTGCCTCCGCCGTGGCTCCCCGCCCGCCTGCCAGCCGCTGCCGCCGCCACTGCACCTCCCCCCCACAGCGCGCCCGCCCGCCCACCACCTACCTACCTTCCCGTCATTTCTGGAGCCCCGCCGGTGTTGTTTTGGCGGGAGGAGGAACCAGGGCAACAGGGCTTAAACAGCCCTGTTGCCCTGGTTTCCCCGGCAAAAAAAAAAAGCGTGGGGGTCCCATTGCGTCGGAGGAGGCGGCGGCAGCGGCAGCAGCAGCAGCAGCCAGCAGCGGGGGCGGGGGGAAGGTAGGTGGTGGTGGGGCGGCGGCGGCGTGGGGGGGGTTGCAGAGCAGGGCTGCTTTGCTCCGGAGCCCCCCCCACTGGCACAGAGGGGGGGGGCGCTAAATATAATTTGGCCTAGGGCGCCAAACAGCCCTGCACCGTTCCTGTTACTAACCCATTCTAGATAGAGGAAAAATCCCACTGTTCACAACTCACAGGGCCATTTGCAGGAAAAGGAGGATGTAAATGTATTTCAAATTGCTTTTGTGTGGTTTGGTGACTGGTCTTGTGTACTGTCTCTAACATGTATCAAGAGCATGGCTTACTATCATGACTTACTAACTAATTTATTGTGAGCCAAGAGAAGTCAGTCATGATCTCAATACTTACATTGAAAAGATCTGTCATCATCTCACAGAAGTCAATACAGGGTGACTTTACCATTACATCAGGGTGACTTTACCATTTACATCATCTTATAAAAAGTACACTGTGGATTGACCAGGAAGAACCCTCAAACAATTCTACTTTTCATAATTGTGGCTGACCTTTCTATGCCCCATCTTTTTTTTCCTTTTCTTTTTTTATCACCGAAGGTGTGGGATGGTGGAAAGAATCCAGTTTGGCAGGGAAGTGCGGATCATGTTGGGAGGGCTTAGAGTAGGGGTGGGCAGAAAGTAGATCTCCAGATGTTTTGGATTCAACTTCCAGCATTCTTGACCATTGGCCAAGCTGGGAAGAGCTTCTGGGCATTGAAGTCCAAACACCTGGAGATCTACCTTCTGCCCACCCCTGCCTTAGACACTTCCACATATGGGCAGGGCATTTGTAGTGGCTGGGAATGATGACAGCAGCAGTGGGAATATAAAGGAGATTTTGTAGCATCATGATGCTCAAATTAGGTTGTATTAATTATTAAATGAACTGATTGACTATAGTTCAGAAGCCATGCCAAGCCATCTGGAGAGCTACTTTCAATTAATGAGCTCTTTCTTTCATGACCTGCAATACATTCAGTTCTGTTCAGACGTGAGCCTTCAACAAATTTTCATTTTGGACTTAGATTCTTCAAGCTTGTAAGACAATTTGGGGGACAGCAATTCGCTTCTTTCCTGAGGAGGGAAGTGAACATTTGTAAGTGAATGCTTGTAAAGTGCTTTGAGACTATACCATTGATATAATATGTGGTAATATTTACTGATATTAATTAATGGGAACAATTATTAATGGCCTGGTTAATTTCCATACTCAGGTTCACTAACAAGTGACCCATCCTAATTAACTGTGCTTCACATCTGCTTCCATAACATCTTCTAAAGACTAGCATGGGAATGCTAAAATACTGTCACACAGTGCAGTGAAAGCTGTGATGAAGCTCACACCCTAACCCTCTACAGTGCTTCATGGAAGTGCTACTCATGCTCAAAACATCCTGTTAATAATCCCTTCTAGATATTCTTGCTGCTCAGAGTAATGCTGTACAGGTTTTAATGTCTTCAAGCTGCTCATACAGTAAAAGCTGTAAAGCCTACCTTCTGACTGCTGAGAATTAGTATATCATTGTTTACTTAAATATATTTTGTGGGTTTAAATAAAGCTGATTTGGTGCCCCCTCCTCCCAGGCACTGGGCATATGTTCATTGTTTCTGCCAGGGTCAGTGCTAGCGTCAGGTTTGATGGGGCCTTGGGCAAAGTACCCTCTGGACGCCAGTGCCACTCCTCAAGCTTCACCCCAAAAACCAACCCCCTGCTCCCCCTCACCGCTCCCCAGGGAAATGAAGATGGTGGCAGCTTTGGCAGACACTTCACCTGGTGATACTCTTCTGAACACCAGGTTGAGCTAGGGATGGGCAGGTCAATCAGTTTCACTTTCTCCCACATTCAAATGTTAAAATCTCAACAAAGAAAAAACCCATCTTGTATATGAAAGAAATGTGCACATTTGGGTAAATTCTTGTCAAAAACAAGCTGAAACATGATTCTCACCCATCTGCACTGGTCAAATTCCATAAGTACAGAGATTCCCAGCATGGAAAGGAACATGTTGTACCTGCCTGCCATGTAGCTCTTAAAGATGAAGAGCAAAAGATGGCAACCCCAGTTCAGCACCACAAGCAAGGCTGAACACACAGGTATTAAAACATTAGACTTTTAAGAGCTAAGCACTCAAAGCCCTGGGCCTGGATCCATCCATTTCAGTTGCTCCCACATTCCATTTCTTAACATCTCAAGTATTTTCCATTCCATTTATGAAGAAATTTGGAGGCTTATATACCGGTAATTCTCAACACGCATCAAGTTGCATACAGAGTTTTTATTATACCAGCGGGAGCATCCACAAACAGAGTTCTGCCAATCACACTCTCACTGGCAGAGAGGTGGGTGGAGGTGATCTTTGTCAATTCCCCCTCTCTCTGCAGCTCACAGCTCCACCTCTCTCCCTGTTCTGCAGGATCCTCCAACCGTCCAGAGCAGATTTCCAGAGGGCATAGGGGACTTCAGGAGGAGGGGGAATTCACCACCACCTCTGCTGTTCATTCAGAGGAAAAGCTCCACTGGATCAAAAGCCTCTTGCTGACAAAAGGAGCCCTTCCGCCTTGTATACATCCATTTCCTGTACAGAACTGATACAGTCATGCCTTGGATTGAGAACATAATTCGTTCCAGAAACGTGCTTGTAGTCCAAAACACTCTTATATCAAAACGAAATCCCCCCAAAAAAATTTGTACAGAGATTTTTAATTTAAGCCGTACTACAGTACTTGTCTTGCAAGACGACGCTTGTATATCAAGTCAAAAATAAATAAATAAATATTTAAAAATTTGCTTGTCTTGCAAAACGCTCTCAAACCAAATTACTTGCAATCCAAGGTATTACTGTATTAGTGTGAGAGATAAAGCAAGATGCGTTCTAATTTCAATAGAAAATGGCACTGTTTCCTAAGAACTTTGTAGAACTCAAACAGCCTATCACTATCTAGCCAACAGCTCTTCTTCTTCTTTCTTCTTCTAGGTGCAGGGTCCCAGATCCTAAAAGCCCACCCTACCCCACAAGCAAAGGTCCCAATCCATATCAGACCCACTGTGCCTACTCCAGAGTAAAAATGGGGGACATAGCTGCTAGCTATGGGTCTAAAGCAGGGCTCTCCAACCTTGGGTCCCCAGATGTTGCTGGCCTACAGCTCCCAGCATACCCAGCCAGCATGGCTAATGGCAAGGGATTCTGGGAGCTGTAGTCCAGCAACATCTGGGGACCCAAGGCTGGAGATCCTCTAGTTTCCTGCATTGAGCAGGGGGTTGGACTCGATAGCCTTGTAGCCTCCTTCCAACTCTATGATCTATGAATCTATGAGCCCTGGTCTAAAGTAATGTCTGTTTAATGTCTGTCCCTGACATACTGAGGATATAAGACCCAAATAACTGGATTTAGGCTGATCTGTGTCTTAAGCAGCTACTTGAGGGACTGAGCCCTGAACCAAGGGCATCATACCACCCGAGCAGAAAGTGCAATAGTCAACTTGTGCTAAGCCCTTTGTGGCAGATTATATTAGGCATATCATGAT
Organism: Shinisaurus crocodilurus; assembly: GCA_021292165.1. Classification (NCBI taxonomy): domain Eukaryota; kingdom Metazoa; phylum Chordata; class Lepidosauria; order Squamata; family Shinisauridae; genus Shinisaurus; species Shinisaurus crocodilurus. The sequence continues at coordinate 130,953,554 of CM037881.1, read as the reverse complement.
TTTGTTTCCTATATGTTGGGCAGATTCGCACCTCACACTAAGCATCCGTGCAAATAAGCCACAGTGGGTTGTTTGTTTGTGTGTTGAACAACCCATGGTACACCTGACAGATGATCAGGCTTGCCGTAGCTTGTTCTCCCCCCCCCATTCCCCCCTCAGTCAGTCCCCCAGCCAACCCTGGCATGTATACCAGGTGCCTTTGCAGTAAAATCCATCTTGTCTCCTTGTTCTGGCCCCTACCCTGCAACGTTCACTACCCTCTTTCTGTTCACTGCCATTCCCCCCCCGAACCTCAAAAAGGAAGAAATTTGGGTCTTTTTTTTTGGTCCCTGAAAATGGTGCAACTGTGTTCATAATTTTTTTTCATAATTTTTTTTTTGTTCATCTTGCATAAGTGCACTCTTATAGCTGCCCGATATGTGTTGTCTTGCCTGGTCATTTTCCTTCTCTGTTTCAGCCATCAAAGGGAGCAGCAAACTGTGGAGTAGGTAACAGATTGACCAGGCAAGACTGCATACAGTTGTTGCAGTTACTGTGGTTCCCTAACAGTTCTAAACCTCCCTGCAGAAATATACTCAAATGTAATGGCAGGGAAGTAAATTTGTGTACCTGCAGTATCTGCTACAAGAGGGAGCTGCGAAAAGGTGGTGGTGGAGTTAATATCTCCCCTTTCTTGAGTAACTACAGACTCAGAGAAGTGTTGAAAAGGTGGAGGGCACTGAGAACTGTAAATTCAACACTTACAATTGAGAGGATTACATTGCTGAGGGGAGATATTCTCTCCCACCCTTTTGGTGCACCTTTTTTTTTTTTTGCCACTTCCCCCCTCTACCGGTGTTTTTTAATTGACAGCTTGGCAAGCAGTCCCTGGCAACTGTGCACAAATTAGCCTATATGCAGTCTCACCTTGTCAGTTTCCTTGTCTGTTACCTACTCCATTTCCCTTTGACAGCTGAAACAGATAAGGATATTGACCAGGCAAGACTACACATACTGGACAGCTGTAAGACTGCACTTGCACATTTGCAAAAGACTGACGACGACAAAACAACAACAACAACAACAACAACAACAACAACATGAACACAGTTGCATAATTTTCTAGGACCAATATTTATTTTTTTTTAAGGGTGGTAAATGGGTAACGGTCGCTCCAAAGTGTTGTTTGGACATCAGTAGAGGGGCATTCACTGGTGGTGGCACTGGAGAGATTGTGAAGAGTGGCAGGGTTTTTTTTTTTTTACTGCTGTTGCTGAGCAGCTCTCTAGCCAGTCCCCACAACACAATTGCTTTCCTGGTTTCGTACAACATGATAATCCATCATGGTACAAACAACAAGCTATCGATTGTCAGGGTGGCTTGTTGCCGAAAAATAAGCCACCCTGTGGGAAGAAGTCTATGTTCGGATGACACAACAACTCACCATGGCTAGTTACCCATGGCCATGATGAGTTGTTGTGTCATGCAAACCAGGTCATTAGATCTGCTTTTAACAAAAAATTAAACATGTTCCAGATATGTGTCAGTTTGTGACAATTGTCAATATTTTTGGTCAATACATTTCTGGAAAGAGGTGCTCCAATCTGCAAGCTTTTGTACCCCCATGGGAAACTGCAGCAAACAGGTCTGCTGTCTCCTGATTTTCCCCATACTATATTGTATCTAGAGCATAATACTCACGTGTTCCGATGGGAAATAAGATGCAGTTTAAAGCTGGTTTCAGAGCTTAACATGCATCTCTTTCTTACAATGGAGATGGGCATATACAGCTTAGGAATGTGATTCAAATGGAGAACATAATGCAGTGCTAAGTCAATTTTCAGATCATGAAATCCATCCATATGCCCCAATGGGACTTATATTGCTTAGAGCTTTGCTCAGTGGGAAATGCCTTGCAATGGAAGCAACGTGTTTTATAGCATGACACACATTCCTGTCACCTGGTGGTTTTATACTGCTCAGAGATGTGCTCCAAATTGGGAACAATTCTTTAATAAGATTATAAAGCCTAACTTGCCAGCCCCAGCCGTAGCCCACCATGCCTGCCCCAAACACGCGCATCCATCATAAGAATCAATATGAATGTAAAGACTTCTAGTGGATTTGTTGTCATGGAAACCACATCTCTACTCTGCTTTCTCCTGCATGGTTTTCAGCTCTTTTCTCTTACTAAATTACCATTCTGTCCTACATTTTAATTTTGAGTGGAGAATTATACTCCATTTTGAACAAAATGTGCCTGAAAAAGAAATGTGAAAAATAAATTCATGCCAAGCAGCGTACCACATTGAAATTATGCAGTGCACATGCTTTTCCTGTAGCTAAGTAGAGAAACCTAAATGCTCCCCTAGGTATCTTGTTGATTCTTGTATGATGCTGAAGGTGTTCCAAATCAGGTATTCAACTGATATCCTGACTACTTAATGTACAATTGTTTGTTTGTTGTTTGTTTGTTTAAGTGACCTGGAAACAACACCTTGGAGTGTCTGTGACATATTTGATTTTTAAAAAAACTATATATTGTCAATCACGTAGAGGAAAGGATGGTTTTATGGGTCAGAACTTGAATTTTTAAAAGTACAGGGTTATAGCACCGTGTATGGGCTTGTTACCTATTCCATGTTCTGAATGATACTTATCTTGTTGTCTTGGACAAATCACCTAACTTTCTCAGTGCACTCTTACACATTTCAGAATTATGAACTGCAGAGATCACACACACACCTTCTTAATCAGTAATAACGACCCCACCTTCCGTTATACACAGCTCTCTTGTTTTCAATAGATTTATTTTGGAATCACCCGTATGTTATTGCTCCATTAACCTCTTGCACAACCAGGGATACATGGAAAGTAGTTCTACTTGCTACTCCTTGTATATGCCCAAAATACCACAGTTTATTTCTTAAAAAAATATTTTTTCTATGTAACTATTTATTTATCAAAGTTTTGCTTGATGAATTTACTTATATACATGAACACTTCAGGTAAGGTCACAGCTGGAATATCAACCTAAATTGATAAAAGGTGCTCCTGGACCACCTGGGCCTCAAGTGACAATGATGGATCCAGGAGCACCCCCAAGCTGCATGCCTGATCTTTCAGGAAGAGTGCAACCCCCTCAAGGACAGGTTGAATGCCACTCAACCAGGCAGACACATCATCTGCTAACAGTACCTCCATCTTGTCTGGACTGAGCTTCAGTTTGTTGGCCCTCATCCAGTCCATTACCCTGCTCAGGCACCAATTCAGGACATCCACTGCCTCACCTGGTTGTTTTTTTTTAAAGGAGAGGTAGAGCTGGGTGTCACCTGCATATTGAAAATACCTCAGCCTACATCCCTGGATAACCTCCCCCAGTGGCTTCATGTAGATGTTAAATAGCATGGGGGATAAAATTGAGCCCCGTGACATAATTTCAGTGGAACAGAGCAATAATCCCCCAGCACCACCTTTTAGGAGCAACCATCCAAGTAAGAATGGGACCCCTGTAAAACAATGCCCCCAGCTCCCAACCCAGACAGAAGCAAGATTGTATTAACATGTCTCCCCTGTCCTTAGCTGTCCTGGCTGCCAAATTATCTAAATCCTGTACTGTTGAGGGAGAAGCTGCATCACTTTGCCTGGCCTCTCTCCACAGGCCTCAATCCAGAGGAGAAGAGCCACAGGGCAAGAACCCTTTGGCTCTTGCCACAGGCTTGTACCTCCAGCAGGCTGGAGGCTTGACAGACCTGTAGAAAGTGGGACAGAAACAAACACTCACCACTGGTCCCCAGCTGATATTCCCTCGAGAACCCAGGGCCAGGCAAACACTCCCAACCACTTCCCAGCTCGTCTCCAGCAGGCTGGAGGTTTGATATCCCTGCAGAGAGTGGGGCAGAAACAATCTCTCAAACCTGGTCTGGTCCCCAGCCGATACCATAAAATTCCATAATTTTCATACATTGGGTTGGATCCAGAAATGGGGAAATGTTCTTCGACACATGTCCCCCAAACCCTCTGGAGAAGATTTAGAGGTCATGCAGGGGGCTGCAAGGGAGAGGAGAGGACGCGAGCACTCCCCACTCTGCAAGCAGTAAACCTTCTGCATGCAGAAGAATGTTTCTGGATCCAACCCCTTTATTCTACGTTTTGCATGTCATCGATCAATTGGCGGAAGAAGCTGTAACACACCAACATCCTGCACTCCTTAATACGCATGGACATCTTAGCCGGCCCCTCCCCAACGTGTAGTAGGTATCCCACACACACACACACACACACCATTTCAAGCTTAACTTTGCATTTGGAAGTTTTTAAATGAGAATGAAAGCGGAAGTTTTTGAGTCCTTGAGTCCTGTGCCAGCACCACATCTATGTCTCCGCCATGCTTCTGCACAATCACAGACTGCACTCATTCTCACCCTATCCCTCTTCTCCACCTCCACACACACACACACACACGCACACCCCGCCATCATACTTTCCAGCTAGGTTTCATCAGTTTCAAAGCTCAAAGCACACTCTGGCAAATACAAGATGTCCTTAATAGCACAAGGCACAATGTGATGCCATATGTGGGGCATCCATGATGGGATCTCCCATTATAAATCGAAAACAAAACACCTTTAAGGCATAATCCTATCCTATGCATGTTTAGACAGGGGGGGGGAAAGGCCTACAACTCCCAGCATGCGCCAGCCATGCTGGCTGGGGCACGCTGGGAGTTGTAGGCCTTTTTTTTTCTTTTGTTTGTCTAAATGTGACTAGGATTGTGCCCTTAATCTAGCAAGCAAATAGGCATGCCAAACTCTTTAAGTAAGTAAGCTAGCCCCATAAAACTCATTGGGACCTACTTCTTAGACCGTGTGCCTATGATAGCAGCATTGGTGTTTGTTGCTTTCAGATATAAATATAATGTGGAACTCATCTGAGTGCATATAATGAGGAATGCAGGCTGCTCCCTGTATCATACAGCAGTAAGGTGCTGCAAAAGGCTAGTTTTCACTTTTCTTCTAATATGATCCCTTTGAAGCATAAAAAGAACTAAATGTCAGTTATGTTATGTCACCCTTTAGCCATTGTTCTTCGCTGGAAGAAAGAAATGGGTAATTCCCAAATATAGTCTCCACTGAACAATGCTAGTATATTATACAGCCATTCTCAGCAGAACACCCAATATATACACTAGATTCTATTATCTAAAAATGCTATTTATCTAGCAGAGAGCCTCTTTAAGCACAAACCCTGTATCGGTGCATTCATGATTAGGAGAATAAAGCAATGATAAAGAGAAATCACTTTCAGTTAAATTACACCTTTCATCTTGAAAGGTCACAAAGAGCTTTAGAAAATTCAGTAATAATGCAAGCTGCAATCGTGAGTACAGCAAACGGAGAATACGAAGTGAAAGCAGCACCTTCTTCCCCATCCCGATACCCTTGTCCAGGCCACCTGACAACATCTCCTTACTCCTTACTCCTCCTTGTTCATTGCCTTTCCTGATGAAAGCCTGCTGCTTCCCTCCCTTTGCAATATCTGCTTAAATCAGTGTTTCTCAACCTTGGGTCCCCAGATGTTTTTGGCCTACAACTCCCAGCATGCCCCAGCCAGCATAGCTGGCTGGGGCATGCTGGGAGTTGTAGGCCAAAAACATCTGGGGACCCAAGGCTGAGAAACACTGGCTTAAATCAATTTGTACGTAGAACCTTTAAATTTCCTTCCTGATGTGTAGCTTTAGCCAGGGCCACTTCACCTCGGAGAGGGCCCTTGACAGAGTCTCCAGGGTGGGATCCTATCCTGCACCCTATCCTGGCTGGCAAGTGGGACTTAACTCTGGTGGCAGTGGTGGGGCTGCTGACACCTCCTCTGGTCCCCAAGCACAGAAGAAGAAGAAGAAGAAGAAGAAGAAGAAGAAGAAGAAGAAGAAGAAGAAGAAGAAGAAGAAGAAGAAGAAGAAGAAGAAGAAGAAGCAGCAGCTTTAAACTTAAACCTATAGCTTTTAAAAAAACATTTTGCTGCTGTCATGAGCAGTGGCAGCACAAGCAAAGATATCACAATCTACACTGGTACGATCTCCTCTTTCCTGAGCCAATGCAAACCAGTACAAACACATCCCTGGAGCCTGCTCCCCACGGCCCGCTGCTGCTCCCCCCCCCCAGCCCCAGTGCAAATGCACACAGAACTTCTCTCTGCCTCCTGCAGGGCAGTTACCCTAACAGGATCTTACGCATAATTAGGCCTTCCTGATTGTCCTCTAGCCCCAGGGATTCTAACACACCAGACCAAAATATATACTTAGATAGATTGTTTATTTATGGTCATAGACCAAAACCACTTTGTACAAAATCGTACATAATCATACACAATCTACATTAGAACATACAAAAGTTCATTACTATACAAATAGTAAGACTTTAAAATTCACCATAAATGTTTTTTTAAAAAATTAAAACTAGATGGTATAATAATTTTTTTTACTTCTGTTCATATTAGTAATACTATATACTTTTTCTGCAAGCTGCTGAGCACTTTTGTTAAAGGCTGTTCATATGTATAGTTTGAGATGAGCTTTCCTGTGTTTTATACAAATGTATTGATGGTTTATAGGGAACCTGGATATTCTTACACCACATCATCGATGATGATGATGATGATGATGATGATGATGATGATGATGATTCTATACTGCCCATAGCTGAAACTCTCTGGGTGGTTTACAAAAGATTAAAACCTTAAAAATACAATATAAAACATAATATATAAACTTTCCCATGCAAAAAACAATTTTAAAACAATCAACAATAGAAATCCCAGAACCGGTTAAAAACTTATGATAGGTTTTCAAATCCTTGGGAGAAGAGGGAAGTCTTTATCTGGCACAGAAAGGATGACAATGTTGGTCTCCTCACTGAGGAGAGCATTCCATAACGGGGCCATCGCTGAAAAGGCCCTCTCCTTTATTGCCATCCGCCCAACCTCTCTTGGAAAAGGCACCTGGAGGAGGGTCTCAGTTGAATATCGTAAGTGCATGGGTAAGTCCATACCTGCTTCAACAGGTATTTCATTCATTTCATTTATTTCATTTATATACCGCCCCACAGCCGAAGCTCTCTGGGCAGTTCACAACACTCTATACATAAAAACAACAATAAAAAACATACAAAATAGTTTAAAAAATTAAAAACCAAATTTAAAAATACAGTTTAAAATAACAATACAAAAGCCAATAAAACTGAGCCTCCACGTGACAATCCCATCCATGCTATTCCAAGCTCCTAACTAAATGCCTTGGCATAGAGGGAAGTCTTAACCTGGCGCCGAAAAGATAGTAAGGTTGGCGCCAGGCGGGTCTCAGTGGGGAGCTGATTCCATAACTGGGGGGCTACCACCGAGAAGGCCCTCCTCCTCGTTGCCACCAACCGAGCCTCTCTTGGAGGTGGCAGTTGGAGTAGGGCCCCAGATGTTGAGCGTAGTGTCCGGGTAGATAGCGGTTGGGAGAGACGTTCCGTCAGGTATTGTGGTCCTAAGCCGTGTAGGGCTTTATAGGTCAAAACCAGCGCCTTGAATGGGGCTCAGAAATGTACAGGCAGCCAGTGCAAGTGAGCCAGAATCAGTGTTATATGTTCTGACCTTCTGGTCCCCATTGTCAATCTGGTTGCCGCATTCTGTGCAAGCTGCGGCTTCCGAACAGTCTTCAGGGACAACCCCATGTAGAGAGCACTGCAGTAACCAGAGCATAGACTACTGAGGCCAGATTATCCCTGCCATCATCATATCATCATCATCATCATCATCATCATCATCATCATCATCATCATCATCAATAGGGAACCTGAATATTCTTACACTCACCCCCTTCTCTAAGTGGTGAGGAGCACTAGGGGTTATTGCACTTACCCGGGTTTGGCTTCCTAGACCTCTGTAGGTGTTTTGTAATATTTGAGTTGATTCACACTATATAGGTTGAACATACGTGGAGGGAAAGCTTAAACACTCCAAACCCACTGCCACACCTCATATCAGCCGAGAGAGGCAACCCTGCATCCCTAGATGCTGCTGGCTTACAAAGCCCCCAACTCTCAGTTCTCTCTGTGGGCCAAACTAAACATTCCATTCATCTTCTCCAGCTATCTCCTGTCCATCTTGGGCCATTCCCATCTCCATTTGTAGACTGGGTTGGGTGGTTGGGGAGGGGGCTCCAACACCTTGATGCTGTGACATGCAACAACAGATCTGTTGCTACTATGGTGAGTGTGAGTGCGGTGTGCGTGTGAATTGTGTGTGTGTGTGTGTGTGTGTGTGTGTGAGAGAGAGAGAGAGAGAGAATCTGTGTGAGGTGTGCACGCGCGTGTGTGCGCATGCATGCATGCGTGTGTGCACGCACATACACATGTGTGGCTCCTGCCACTCCAGCAGACACCTGATGTGTCCCTTGGGGCTGAAAAGATTGTGCAGCCCTGGTCAACACTAACTTGCAGTGGTCTCCAGGGTTTCATGCTGGAGTCTTTTCCAGTCCCACCTGGAGATGCCAGGGATGGAACCTGGTACATTCTGCATGCAAAGTAGGTGCTCTACCACTGAGCTTCAGTTCCACCCGTAATGCAGAAGAAATACAGATTAGAAAGTGCTGCTACAAAGGGAGGTATGGAGAACTAGTTGGCGAACATCATCATCATCATCATCATCATCATCATCATCATCATCAGATTTAGGAACAAGAAACAACAAGTGCTATTCCACTGTTAAACACTTCCCTCTTCTTCATGTTATATTCCCAATTTTTTTAGATGGCACAAAGAAGAGACAATACAATAGAGGGTTAAAATTCACAGTGGCCTTGATAACTGGAGCACCAAGCAAACAAACAAAGGCAAATGTAAAGTATTACAATATTCAGTTATGGATTCGGAATTAGGCTTATTAGGAAAAAACACACATTAGCATTTCATCTACAGGTATATGGGCACTAAATGCTTGTAAACAAAGGTACGGATGAAATGCTAATCTCAGGATCAGCCTGGTTTGCATTAAATATAAAAATGGTAGAATTATATAAAATGGAAGGAAAGGAAGAGAGGTGACGATGTGGCAAAGGCTTATAATATTCTCTGCATAGAAGAGGGATTCATATTCCCTGTTGTTTTCAAGGAGGGGATGATTGCATTTTGCATCTGTTCTCAGCACTGCTCAATAGCCCTATGACTTAGCATTTTGCTTCTGAATGCAGTTTGATGACATTTCCTCCTCTAGTCCTTGTTCTGGATCTCCTGCTCCCCCATTCCATGCAGAAACTTGATTGGCTGCTTTTCATTCAATATGTCACATAGCTAATCAGAAGGACATTTCAAGTACTCAGGTATCTGATTTTGGGTGTCATGAAAGGGCAGCAAATCATTAGATATTTAATTTATTTTTATTGTATATTTTACTCTCAGGGTGAGGCACTTGTGGGATTTTCTGCCTCAGGTGCCATAACAACTTGGCCAGCCTTGGGTGCTATGCACTTTGTGATGGGATTTGCATGATCACCACGGTCCACTGTGGCTTATTTAAGCCATAGTGGGTGGCGGCATGTGCTGGGTGGCCATGTTGAATATTCAAGCCACCACTGCGCCTTGCCTTGTCGTGTTGCCCATCGAGGGTAGGTTGCTGGCATGGTGGTTGACAAACCACCCAGATCCCATGGGCTGCTTTAAGGTTGTGGGTGGTTGTTAACCATTCCAACAGCCCATCCTTCCCGGGATCAGATGACACGACAAGCCGCAGTTGCAGGTTGAATATTCAAAATGGCTGCCTGCCTGCAGCACAGTCCACTGTGGCTTAAATAAGGCACGGTGGGCTGCTTGATCATATGAACAGGCCCTGTGTATGTGGGGGTCCGCCTCAGGCAGAAAAATGGGCCAACCCTGAAGTCTCTTTAAGCTATCATCAGTTTGGGGAAACGCTGAACAGTGGCAGAGCACATGCTTTGCTTGCAGAAGTTTCAATCCCCAGCACCTGCTAGTGGAGGGAAAAACATCCCTCTGAAACCCTGGAGAATCACCACCAGTCATTGGACACAGATATACTGAGCTGGATTGACCACTAATCTGACTCAGTATACAGCAGTGTTTCTCAACCTTGGGTCCCCAGATGTTTTTGGCCTACAACTCCCAGCATGCCCCAGCCAGCTATGCTGGCTGGGGCATGCTGGGAGTTGTAGGCCAAAAACATCTGGGGACCCAAGGTTGAGAAACACTGGTATACAGTAGGTTCCTGTGTCATTTTATGTTCCAATGATGTGTGTGTGTGTGTGTGCGCGCGCACACACACACACACAGACACAGACACACAGACACAAAATGGCATGCTAGGTCAAATAAGACTTGTGGATATTTCAAGAGAGACTGACCCACGTTCCTTAGTGGGAACAATGGAATAATGCATGGGCACACCACCTCCACTCAGCTCCTTGGAATGCTCCATATTCCTTTTCAGCCTTAGAAAACTCATTCAGTTCAAAGCCTTTCACATTAAGTCCCTTACAGAGATTTTCCTGTCCTTTTGTGATGACTGCAAAGGTGAATAAATGCTCTTGGATATGCAGGTGATTAAGAAAAGAAAGAAAAGAAACCAGGACTTTACAGAACTCCACTACGAAATGCCCTGCTGCCCTTAACAACTCACAACTGAAAGAAGATACCTTTTAGTTTGATGTCCATCCAGTTAGTGCTGTTGAAAAGCTGCCTCCTGTCACATTTCAAATTGAGTTTGTCACTTTGGTGACATAACGGTGGCATCCAGCCGCAAATCATGGGTTAATTAACCCCTCGAATTGTGGGGATGTGCGCTGCATGCGAGCCGCTTCTGGTTTCCAGCGACAACCGATGAGTGCCATGTGATGTCAAAACCCAGGCTCTTTTCATTGTTCATGGGTCAAACAACCCAAAGTTAACTCAAGGTTTCTTATTGCGCGCAGCACACATCCCTGCAATTCGTGGGTTATCAGCTGGCGGTCGCCGAGCAGCACTGGAGCAAGCACAGCGGGAGAGATCGACAGGCGTCCAGCACACGGACGAACCGGTAGGTTTACATCCATTCCCTACGGTCTTTGTCCAGTCAGTTCTGGGCAAGACGCCAACATGTCAACACAATGCTCCGCCCAGTTTCTGATGACGAAGCCCCAATTCCTCCTAACAATAGCTCTGTTCGGATGACCAAAAGGGTAGAGCCAGGGCCGGTGCTACCATTAGGCCAACTAGGCAGCCGCCTAGGGCGCAGGGCTAAAGGGGGCGCCAGAAACGCCTTGAAAAAAAAATACAGCGTTCAAGTTTTGCCAATTGACTTTTAATGGGCATAGGGCTGGAGGGAGGGAGGGCTCAAGTGGGAAGGGGGCGGCGCTAAATATCTGATCTTGCCTAGGGCACCAAACTGCCTTGCACCGGTCCTGGGTAGAGCGGATGCATGGAGGTGAGGGAGTGGGGTTGTGTCAGCAAGCCCTGCCTCGACACCAGCTGTGCTGCCTGGGGGGCTATGCACATATACAAGTTCTATGTATGCAGGCTCTGCATGCAGGGCCAAGGGGCGCATGGAGCTTGGCTGCTACTGCTAAACCACGCCCTGCTCCAAGCATTTTTCTCTGCCCTGTTTGATCATAAGAGCTGGGCTATAATTACCGGTTTATTGTTGTACACTGCCGGGATATGTTGCACGTGGCAGGCGGTATAGACGGACTTTAAAATAAAGAAATAATACTCAGACGTGTATCACACACACATTTTTAATGAAGAATAAATACTCAGAGGTATATGGACCTTCCCCCCGGATCACGCGCAGCTGTGGGCGGGAGAGAAATTTTGTGGATGTGGGGGGAAGTGAGGCGAGACATACATACCTGTTGACGCAGGTATACAGTCAGCTGGCGGGGCTGCAGAAGCCAATATTAGGTCTCGCAGCCCGCCCCACACCCTCTTTGATTTCCTGCAGCTGCTATTTGGAAGATCTACTGCCCGGCTCCATCAACTAAGAACCTCGTGGCACGGTAGCCAGCCAATCGACGACGACATGCCTTCAAAGAGGAAGGTCAAGCGGCAAAAGCAAGAAAAATGCGACAACAAAGAGTACAGCCCAAAAACATCCCACCAAACGACCACGTGAACCTAGTGGTCTATTCATCTTCTTCTGACGAGGAGGAGATCGACATATCTACCCTCAGTAGTCAAGTCGGGGCAGCAGAAGAATCAGCAAGCCAGTTGAGCGGGCACAGAGCCCCTGGCACGCAGGTAAGTGGTGGAAAAAACTGCGCACAAGAGGCCAAATCCAACGTGCTTTATGGCATTCTCTTGCAGCTCGCATTGACACAGTAGAAGCTACAACTAGTGCAGCTGTCCGACAAAAACACGCGTCGTCCGGGGACAACGCATTGGTCGTGACGGCCGACCAGCATACAAGGCAGCCACTCAGCCGAGAGTTGGCGAGACCATATACCATACAACAAGATGAGGCGCACAGCTCCAGAAACACTCTGAATATTCAAGCCTCGCCCAGGCCCATCGACAAGCGAAGGTGAGTGCATCAGACATGATGAACAGAGCACATACGCCTACCAACAACAACAGGCCAGGCCCATGCATAACTCCCCTAATGTGCCCCCCACCGCGCCAAGTAGGGCAGGGCAACCACCGTCCGAGGCAGGCATGCCTAGCACACCCCAGGTCTCCCTGCAGGAATTTGTCAATATCCTAGCTCAGGCACTGGGGGGGGGTGTTACTTCAGGGGCAAAAGTCGGGGGACAGGTGCAGGCAGCGGCTGGCACGACCATGAACGTAGGCAGCCATTCCAGTGGGGCTACGTCCGCTGCCCACCAAGTCGAACATCAGGCTGTACCCAGTGCACAAGCTGGCCCCATAGCGGCTCCCTCCGCGACAGCTGTGACAGTGCAATCACCTAATGTGGGGGCCATCCTGGTCAACTCCCAGGCCCCACAGCAAGGGGCCCTCAATGCAATTCCCCCCGAACATCGATAGCTGACATTGCAAAGGAGGTAGGAGGTTCCACAAGTCTGGCTGAGGCGTGTGCACCGGCGTGGGGTGGATCAACCACACACGGCGCGACGCTAGGATATGCACCTGCAGCTGTGGATAACTACCCAAATGCAGTGTTAGGAACCAGGCATCACGGAGGGCCTTCATTTCCACTTGGCTTCCATTTGTCGCAGTCGGCAAAGGACAAAATATCGAGGGGAGAGTTCATCGACATGTTCTCCCTTCTACAAAGAGAACCCGAAACGCAGGAGTTAGAGAAGCTTAGGGATACCAAGAGAGAAAATGCAAAGAAGAAGAAAATGCAAAGAAGTACATGGTCCAACTGGCTCACGGGATACTTGATTTACCTGGGTGTAGTACTGCAAAGATACCCAGAGAAAGGTGTCGTACTGGTCAAATACCTAGACATAATATTTCGAGCATACTCCTGCTATGAAGGACCTGCTTGGTTGCAGTATGACGAGGCTTTCTGCAAGAAGGTGGCGGCCGATCGTTACATCAGGTGGGACACTAAAGACAGCGACATTTGGATGGAATACACAATTCCAGCGCGGCCAATTTTTGGGGAAAGAGCAGCCACGGGGCACATCCTGGCCAAATACCAAGGATCCCCCGGGACCCACACCTCTCCGGGTCAGCCGGTTCAACCCCGGCCGGTCTGCTGGGATTTCTCAAGGGGTGGCTGCAAACGACCTGGGCGCAACTTCCGACACGCCTGTGGGCTTTGCGGAGGGTCACACGCCGTCATGCACATGCCCAAAGCTCAAGCCCCATAGGGGTCAACACAAGGCAGGCACCCAGGCCAATTCTACACATTGACAAGGGCAGCGCCAGGTTCTCAATGGGCCCCAGCCCAATTAAATTGGAGTCACTATCGCCTTTACTGCACATCTACCGACACAGGGCAGATGCAGAGTACATATATCACGGCTTTAAATACGGTTTCAGAATCCCGTACATGGGTTCACGACTACATTGCATGGCCCCCAATCAGAAATCTATTGCAGAGCTCCAACACATAGTGATGGAAAAAATTAAAAAAGAAATTAATGAAGGGAGAGTCCTCGGCCCTTTCGATGCACTCCCTATGCCATCCCTCCAGGTGTCACCTTTGGGTATAGTCCCTAAGAAAGCACCCGGGGAATATTGTTTGATACACAATCTGTCATTCCCCAAGGGAGCCTCTGTGAATGATGCAATCCCTGAGTATCTTTGTTCTGTGAAGTATGCATCATTTGACTCAGCAGTGGCAATGGTACGAAGTTGCGGGCCAGGTGCCCTGATGGGAAAGTGTGATATTAAATCAGCCTTTCGTTTGCTACCAGTTCACCCACAAGATTTTGATCTATTAGGTTTCCATATACAGGGACAGTTTTTCTTTGATAGAGCTATGCCCATGGGATGCTCCATCTCATGCTCAGCATTTGAGCGGTTCAGCTCTTTTTTGGATTGGGCGGTACAGAGTAGATCTAACCTCACACACGTGGTGCACTACCTCGATGATTTCCTATTTGCCGGCCCACAGCGCTCTAACCAATGCAAGAAACTTATGCATCAATTCCGCGTGCTGTGTGACTCAATTGGGTGCGCTGCCACTAGCCCACGAGAAGACTGAGGGACCGGCAAATACACTAACTTTTCTAGGTATAGAATTAGACACAATGCAACAGTGTTCCAGGCTACCCAGGGAGAAGATTGAATTTTTGCAGGAAAAAATCAACAATACACTGCAGTTAAAAAAGATCACACTTGGAGGGTTACAAGAATTGGTGGGCCATCTTAATTTCGCATGCAGGATAATTGCACCAGGAAGGGCGTTCTTGCGCCGCCTGTGTAACGCCATGCGAAGCTTGACACGACCGCACCACAGGCTCCGAGTATCCGCATCCATCAGAGCAGACCTCCAAATATGGGCCAAATTCCTGGCACAGTTCAATGGGATTTCTTTCTGGAGGCAGGACAGGCTATTAGACGCCGAGTTTAGAGTCCAATCAGACGCATCTGGAACCTTGGGTTTCAGGGCATTTTGGGGGGAACAGTGATGCGCAAAAAGATGGCCGGAACAATGGAAATCTTCGGAATTGGTGCGTGACCTCACGTTTCCTGGAGTTGTTCCCAGTGTACGTTGCTGTACATCTTTGGGCGGAGCAACTCTCCAATTCTGTGGTACATTTTCTTTGTGACAATCAGGCCACTACAGTTCAAGTAGTTAACTCAGCTTACCTCAAGAAATAACAATGTCATGTGTTTAGTGAGGGCCATCACAATCCAGTGTCTTGAATTTAACATTTTATTCCGAGCTCGACATGTGCCCGGGTTAGACAACGGAATTGCTGATGCATTATCCCGAAATCAGATGCAAAGATTCAGACAACTTGCTCCACGGGCTTCTGAACTTCCTGTAATGATGCCAGACTATCTTTGGCAGATTGGAGGTCTACGGCTGAAAATGCCATCATGAGTTCCCTGGCGCCTAGTACGCGGGCGGCCTACATCAGGGCAGGTAGGGAATTTCAAGATTTCAGGGTCAAGAACAGGGTCCCTGAGTCATGGCCCATACCAGCCGAGCAGCTGATACAATTCTGTGTGTATGCTAGGAAACAAGGGACATCTGTGCGCACCCTCAGAGCTAGGTTATCAGGCCTGGCCTTTTTATCCAAAGCCAGGGGCTGGGGCGACAACACGGGTGATTTTAGGTTTAAAAAGATGCTAATTGGGTGGGCGCGGCAAAATCCCTCTTTACCGGATGCCAGACCCCCTGTATCCCCAGAGGTACTTCTAGGCCTGCGTGCACAATGGCCAGTCATTTGTAACTCCAATTACGAGGCAATTTTGTTCCACGCCACTGCATTAACAGCCTTTTTTGGGTGCATTCCGCATATCTGAACTGGTGCTTATGTCCAAAGCAGATACATCGGGCCGTGCCCTGCAATACTCCGATCTCACATTTATCTCAGCAGGAGTAAAGATCCACTTGCGCGGACCAGTTAGCCAGGGGGACTGACATATCTCTCTACCATGCTGCAGAGCCAGAACTGTGCCCGGTGACTGCATTGCGTACATACATCAACAACAGGGGCCAAAATGACGGCCCGCTGTTCCAACATATAAATGGCTCACCACTCACGAAGTTCCAGTTTTGGTCTGTAGCCAAACTAGCATTGAGAGCATTGGGGTTGGGAGACAAGCGCTTTGGGACACACTCCTTCCGTATTGGGGCGGCATCCATGGCTGCAGCAGTGGGCTTCCCTGCCAACAGAGTACAAGCCGTGGGGCGTTGGCGATCTCAGGCCTACCGGTCTTATGTACGCAAATTTCTATGAGCGATACTGCGGCCTCTGTTTCTTTATTGCAGAACGTGCAGGGGCCTAGGCCGGTGCGTGCCCTAGTATGCGGACACAGCTTCATTTTCTGGGCAGCTCAAAGGGCTGGAACTTCGCGTATAGGAACCCAACTGGGAATCGAACGAATGGCGGACATCCACTGGTTGGGACTGCCGCGGCTTGCGGTGGCAGAACCTACTGACCACCCTGTTCCGGTCGGGCTTCAATGAGCAACCCCCGCACCTGCTAGTGCTGCATCTTGGGGGGAATGATTTGGGCTTACTCAAGAGCAAGGCCTTAATCCTGCAAGCGCTTGCAGACCTGAGGACCATCAAGGAACGATGGCCAGCGACACGGATTGTATGGTCTCACATACTGCCACGATACTGTTGGAGGGGCAACGCAAGCTCCAGGATTATGAACAGAGCCGCCAGAAGGGTTAATAGAGAAATTGTTAAAGGGCTGGGGGGGGGGAAGGATATTATGTACCCCATCCCGATATTGTATTGGCCCGGAGGGAGCTGTACTGCAACGATGGAGTTCTCTTGTCTGATGAAGGTAATGACATATTTATCAAGGACCTGCAAAGGGCCCTGCTCGAACTAGTTCCGGGCAGGTGGGGGAGAGGGGACTAAGCAGGCACTGGTCCCTCTCTGTGGCAGGTAAGTGCGGGTTAGGGGATTGATAGGGTGAGGTGAGCATACCTGGCACCATTTAGGTGACAGGCGGTTCCAGGATGCCTCAGTAGGCTCAGACAGCTGGGGATCAGGAACGCCTGTGAGGCCTTTGTTATCACCAAGCTTGTTGTCGTGAGACTCCGAGAGGAGGCGATGCAACAAAGGCTCCCATCACTGTAAAGTGGGAAATGGGGCGGCGGCGGCGGATTCATCGCCACCTCCCGGTTTTGGATGCTCCGCCCACTTGCACGATTGAGCGGCCTGGGAGGCCGAGTAGAATAACCCGCACTCCATCCCTTTGCGGTTCATTGTATGTAAATAAACGTGGCCCAGTTAAACACCAGCTAAGCGTCTCGACTCGTCATTTCCTCCCCTTACGTTCGCAACACAAGTATATCACATGTGCTATGATACAGTCCTTTCACTCTAGGCCCAGTCGCACAATGAAACCCTTCATATGGGGGGGGGGGAAATAAAGTTTATCAAGGTTCTATTTTAAATCTATTCCACTGTGGGTATAAAGGTTGTGTGTATGTAGGTTCAACAGTAATGTAGGTTAATCACGCCAAGCTGACACGTAGGATTTGGGTTGCAAACAAAATAAAAATAAGTTTATTTTAATTCTCACATGTGCTTAGTTACAAGTATGATGAGAGAGAGAAAGAGAGAACCTGTCTCTTCCAATACATACTAAGACACCTATCCTGTCTCTTGTAGGCATGATGATGCTTCCTAACTGTTTTTCAGTGGTCGTTACATTATTCTTATGTATGTTGCTATAAATAACTCTTTTGGAGATGCGCCTATGTGTGTTGGCAGGTACGTGTGCGGCACATACCAAACCTATGGATGTAAGCATGTTAAATGTCCATGCAAATCCACTGGTTGATCCCATTCACCCGTATGATGACCCCCTACATGTGCCTCAAGGAGTACATGGGAGCTGCAGCGTCGGAGACGCTCTTTGTGAGTGCAAGTGTCTCCATATAGGGCCTACACATAGTGCTGCTGCTGCTGCAATGTGCACCAGTTTGGCAACCTCCCCCTACAACAGTGTTTCTCAACCTTGGGTCCCCAGATGTTTTTGGCCTACAACTCCCAGCATGCCCCAGCCAGCTATGCTGGCTGGGGCATGCTGGGAGTTGTAGGCCAAAAACATCTGGGAACCCAAGGTTGAGAAACACTGCCCTACAACATGTTTGCTGCCATGATCATGCAAACATGTGTATAGACCCACCTCCCCCCACAAAGAAATGCTAGTTCTCAAAAATGGTGCCTCCATGTAACTGCTGCCTATTGGTGAGCGACGCGTAGCAACAGCCCAAAGGTGTTCCAAAGGTGCTCCACATTGACATTGCCGCGTGTGAATCGGCCCTTAATTCAAAGGAGTTCTGACAATGAAGTGATAAGCTGATGTTGCATAGATCGCAAGGGGGAGTTAAACAAGCTCAGACTTTCCACAATCTGAACTATGGACCAGGGATTGCAAACATTTTTCCAGGCATAAGTAAGGAAATAGGCAATGAATATGCCCACATAAGCCTATGGCAAAATAGCTTCCATTCCCCAGCCCTCTTCAAAGCCAGCAGTGGATGGGCATTCTTCTGGAGCTTGTCTCACTCCTGTTTGCCGAGCTGGAAGAGTATGGAAAAACACACTCGCTGTGCAATCCTATACATGTCTACTCAGAACAGAAGTAAGTCCCACGGTATTCAATGGAGCTTACTCTCAGGAAAGTGTGCATAGGACTGAAGCCCTATTCAATTAATCATCTTGCTTTTAACTGATTTTAGCTGATTAGTTAATTAAGTAATTACAAATTACTAAATTTGAATGCAGGTTATATTTTGGGGATATCTAATGAGGATAAGTTTACTAATTAGCATAGGTAAATTATGAGTAGATGGAAAACCCATTAAACCCATTCCAAGAATCAAGAGATGCACAGAAGATGCTTACAGCAATTGCAATTAGATATCTTGTTATAGGGGGACATCTCCACTTCAAATTCATAACCTGTAACAATTAATTGATTAATCAACCAATTACACTTATTTAGAAGGTAACCAAGGGCAGTGGATACTGGGAAAAATATGCTCCATGTTGCATAGATTCCTGATTGGTATTAGGCATTTGGATACATGCATGCAGGATAATTCACAAAAAGACACACTGTAACATAGATCCTGGACGAGCGTGCAATAAATAAGAAGGGAATGAGTCAAAACTGCAACATGGCAGATGAACAAGGTCCAGGCTATATTAGTGCACTCATTTATGGAATAAAGCAGTGGCCAGAAATGGGAAGAGTATAAAGGAGGATACCGGTGTGCATTGGCAATCTGCTGCCAGACAAATAATATAAACTTGATTCTTCTTTTAAATGCAAATTCAAGGTGGCTGCCATTTTCGAAAGGATGATAATTTCTTGAATGCACCTAATTTCATCCCCTGAAAATGTAGGTAAGGCATTGGGTAAAACAAAGATATGGGGGTAGTGGTGGAATCTGCATGAAAAACCTGCGACATAGCGAACAACAAGCATATGTTGCTGCAAATTCAATTTAACTACAGTTACCCAGCTTTAGATGCATTAACAAAGCACTTGGAAGGCTTAACACCAGAGTAAGGAATTCATGCAAAGGAAAATTCAAATGGACAGAACAAAATTGCAGCCTTCCGTGAAAGGACATCACAGAGTAAATTTTCCATTAACAGTAACAGGACTCGCTCGCCTTTCTAATTTCACACACACTGTGCTGAAAATCTCCCCCTATGCCCAAGGAAAGAAATTGCACTAGTAATTGATGTTTCCCAGGAGGATTAGGAAGACTCCAGAGTGAAAGATATTTTGAGAGAGGGGGTCTGCTTAATTTATAGCACAGCAAACAAATAGTTAAGATAATCTTCATTTCATGTAACTAGAAAACTGCAGAGACATAAGAAGCCATTTTACTTTTTGCAGGAATACACTGGAAACCCACGGGTTTTGCAGACATTCCATAAAATGATGCACAAACAAAGGAAGTGAGGACAATATGATTTTCAAAGAGACCTGTTCTAGTATATATTTAAACTGGATAGCTGGGCAAATATACCCTATATGTATGCTGTAGGTATCACTCAGATGACAGGAGCCCCATGGGATGTAATGGCACTGTTCTGGAGTAAGTAGTTTGATTGAAGCCTCTTACTGAAAATAGGTTGTTAGTAGTGGAATAGGGAGAACCGTCAAGCAGATCTGAGGAATGACTGCACATAGCTAAAGTAATCTCTCCCTGAGCTGCTCTTTCTTGAATCCTGAATGAGCATGTGCTTATGTCTAAACACCTGGACTGAACGCTAAATTAGTCAGGAGCTAGGCAAACCTTTAATACAGTTTATAAGCAAAATGGACTCAAATGCGAACAGAATCATTTCTTTCATCTAGGGATACGAACTGCTAAACTAGATATGTATCAGCCAGTCTAAGAAGAAATACCTCTAGAAAGGTGCCAAGTTCCTGTAGTGAGAAAAATTTGTCCCCTTTACATATTATTTTAATATTCCACCCCTATTTTACATTCCTTCCAGAACATTTCCCCTGTAAAAGATATATGATTTAATAGAATGAATGTGGGCCAATTTCTAAAGTTTGATGTGGAACAGAAAAAACGCAGCTATAAGCTATCAAGACCCATTTGAATCTGGCTTCAGAGACAGCCTTGGATGTGCTAGATGACCTACACTGGGAAACAGCCAGGGAGAGCGTCCCCTCCTTTTATAAATAATAAGAACCCAAGAGCCCTGCTGTATCAGATGAGAGTCCAGCCAGCATTCTGTTCCCACACTGGCCAACCAGATACCTATGGAAAGCCCACAAGCAGGACATCAGGGGGATGGGGCCATTTCTTATCAGGGCTGGCCCAAGATATTTTGCTGCCTGAGGCAAGGACAAAATGGCACCCCCTCCCATTCCAGGTACAAAAGCTGACTGGACTGTCAGATGAATCCTTCTTCAACACTGACAATGGAAGAGCATATTCCACCGCACCTGAAGGCA
The DNA here is from genome assembly GCA_021292165.1 of Shinisaurus crocodilurus. Taxonomy (NCBI): domain Eukaryota; kingdom Metazoa; phylum Chordata; class Lepidosauria; order Squamata; family Shinisauridae; genus Shinisaurus; species Shinisaurus crocodilurus. The sequence continues at coordinate 130,932,508 of CM037881.1, read as the reverse complement.
GCATGCTAGCTTAGGGGGTGCAGAGAAAACCACATGGCACACAATTCTCTCCTCCAGCATCTTACTGCCACCTCCCAGCATCTGATGCCTGAGGTGACTGCCTAAATCTGCTCAATTGTATGGCCAGCCCTGCTTCCTGTTGGACTTGTGAAGGGAACTATTAAAGTGGAGGAATAATAAATGAAAAATATAGTTCAAAACTCATCATATCTGTATCATGGCAGAGTTATTGTTCAATCAGCATCACATCTTTGCTCTATGCAGCATGTATTAGCATGAGGTGTTCCCCCCACCACCACCTTGATAAATATGCATATTCCACGATAGGAGAATTTTCAATACAGGGATATACTCATCCAAGAGCCCATGTTACATTGATTGACTGATCGATTGATTGACTGATTGAAAAGCCATTTTTAAGAGAAAACCATTCCAGGGTGGCACACAAAATTTAAAACCACAAAACACAATAAAACAATGATTAAAAACAATTAAAAAATCAAAATTACCAATTAAAACCAAAGAATCCTAAGTATGACTCATGATTATTTTTTTTTGCATATATATCAGAACACAGCATTAATAGAAACGTTTCATCTCCGGAAAACACTCAGAGCATCTTTCTCTAACAACCTATTTCACTTAATTATTGGGTCCCACTTTGCTGGAGCTCCTTTCAATTTTCCATCCTTGTCATTTAATTAAGATGGTAAAATGATCTCAATCCCAATCCATGCTCCATACATACAGTAGTGAAATCCTATGCACTTTTACTTAGAGGTAAGTCCCACTGCCTTACCACGTATATCAGTTTCCCTAAACCAGCCTTCCTCAGCCTGGTGCCTTCCAGATGTTTTGGACTTCAACTCCTATCAGTCCTAGCCAGCATGGCCAATGATCAGGAATGCTGGGACTTGTAATTCAAAACATCTGGAAGGCAGAAAATTAGGGAAGGCTGCCCTAGACAAATGTATTTTGGGGGAAAACCACAAAAGGAAGAGTGTGAGAAAAGGAAAAATACGTGCTTATTAAATGAATTTTCCACACTGGTGACAACAGAAAGGATGCTATAGGTATTTTAAAGATGATTACAGTTCAATTTATGGAAGTTATCATTAAATTGTTTTTATTATACTCTAACTTTGCAAAATACTTGACAAGTTGGTCAGATGTTGAAATGAGAGAAGAATTGTAAGCTGGATGCCTGTGATGTAAACGTGACGTCCAAACAGGAATTCCTGTTGCCAATTTTTAAAAATCCTGACACGTTTATTCTCTTCAAAATTTTATTTTCAGCTAAGGACTTCAACAATCCCAAACTGCAATTTTTCTTCCCCTGTAGCTCTTTTTGGCCACAAAACATACTGCTTACATGTAGGCTTACCCTGCGCAAACATTCTTGCCAATGTACTGACAACCAGGGGTCATGACTACTATGCCATACAGGGTGCTGGGAACATGGCCAGTACAGTAGCATGGTCCTGCTGCCCCCTTCTACACCCATAGGTCCTACGGTTGAAGGAGGCTTTTATATTTGGAGACTGAGGAGTCAGAATGGCCCTTTTCTTAAACCAGGAAGCCATGGCTCATTTACCCAGCTTCCAATGATATATGACCAATGGGGCTTTTGAGACATCGGAGATAACTGAGTACATCCATTCTTTATGCCCCTTTATGCTCCTACACAGCTTCTAAAACTAATTTTATAGATATAAAATAGTGATTTTCCATTGCTAGTTATGGTCAGTGTACTACCAAGCTTCCTTGAGCTGTAGAGAGGAAAATATGGACCGCCCCCTAAAAACATCTGTAGTTAGCTTTGTCCCAATGGGAGTGAGCCTCTGAAAACATCCTTGCTTAAACGGTTTGCAAATTAAACCAAGAGAAAGCCCAGAGCATAAGGATAGGAAGTTTACATTTTAAACAGTAAAGTTCAAAACAGTATTCCTATAAAAGATTTAATAGTTTTTAATATGTTTAGCTTAAAAAGTTTTTAAGCTAAACATACAGCTTCTTCAGTCACTGTGTTACAATAATGGGGAAAGTTGCATCTTCTAATTGTTACTCTGCTTTTAGAAAGTGCTCACCCTTACTAGGGCGGATACATATGTCCCAACAAGCTAGTACAGCACAGGTAGTAAAATGGAATACTCTGATTTTGCTGCTGTCTCTGAGGCTTTACTGGAGTCATTACCCTCACTGGGTTCAGCCAACTGGAAACTGAAATCAGACTCTGGCCAACTTCCATTCCTAGGTTCATTACAGTGAATGCAGAACTGTTGCCAATGTGTAATTGAAGACAGAATTTTATTGCCTTCTTTCCTACCATTATAGGGATGCCAACTTTTCAACAGGCCTCTGTAACCTTGACTTTAACGGCAGCAATTAGCAGGTAATAACATGTATCTCCATGCCATAAATCACCTGCTAATTCCTGTATAGGAAACTACTGTTAAACGTACAGCTGCAGAGGCCAGGTGGAAAAGCAGCAGCCCCTTCTTCTTGTACTGCTTGTGATACTAGCCGTACATATTACATCATATCATGTATACTAATCACAGTCCTCTGAGTGCCAATCCTTATGTAGCCAATACTGCACCATTCACACACAAGAAGGAGGGATAAGCAGACTCAGGGAAACCACAAGGTTTGCAGAAGTACAAAAAGCAGGGATGGTAATCTTTGGTTTATAGGCCTAATCTGTCCCACAGAGATTCCCCGCCCAGCCCACAAAGCCTCCTTAGGATCCCTCTAGGGGGTGGGGCTTGTCCTCCATAAGAAGAGCCCTGCGGGATCAGATCAAGGGTCCATCTAGTCCAGCATTCTGTTCACACAGTGGCCCACAGGCTGCCCACAGGATCCCGCAAGTAGGACATAAGTGCAACAGTACCCTCCCGCCCATGTTCCCCAGCAACTGGTATACACAGTGCTTTTTTTCTGGAGAAAAAGGTACCGGAACTCTTGGATTATGTTTCCTCGGTAGTAGATGGCGATTAAATTGTAATGAAATTAATAGAAGAAAAGGTGCTGGAACTCAGTTCCGGTGAGTTCCACCAGAAAAAAAGCCCTGGGTATACATAGGCATGCTGCCTCCAATACTGGAGGCAGCATATATTCATTAGGACTATTAGCCATTGATAGCCTTCTCCTCCATGAAGTTATCTAATCCTTTTTAAAAGCTGTCCAAACTGGTGGTCATCACTATGTGTTGTGGATGTGAATTCCATAGTTTGTAACTATGTACTGTGTGAAGAAGTCATTCCTTTTATCCGTCCCGAAGCTCCCACCAATCAGTTTCATGGCATCACCCTGGATTCTAGTTTTATGAGAGAGGGAGAAAAATGTCTCCCGGTCCACTTTCTCCCCACCATTCACGCCACACGTCAACCGTGTCTCCCCTCACTCGCCTTTTTTCTAAGCTAAACAGTCCCAGACGTTTTTCCTCATAGGGGAGTTGCTCCAACCCCTTGGTCATTTTTGTTGCCCCTTTCTGCACTTTCCCCAACTCTACAGTGTCCTTTTTTAGGTGCCTGTCCCCTGGATGAATCCTCTGCGTTCTTTCCAATCTGTAAGATAACGGGGTGAGGAGATTCCCCTGCATGCCATTTCCCCTCCCAAATGGGAGAATGGTGCACAAGGGAACCCCCTGCTATAATGGAATCCCCCATTAAGCAAAACGGATAGCCTCACCCTGTGACATCATCTGGCCTGTGGAGGACCTGTGGGGGCAATTCCCCACTCCTGTACTAAGTGGACAAAAAACTCCACTTAAACAGTTCACTGAGACTGGGCATGCTCAGTGGATATAGAATGCTGACTCTTTGCAGGGGGCGGGGGATGGAAAACCAGAAGAGAATGCATGGATCGGAGTATCCTGAACAGGAGCATTCCAGCCACATTTGCAGGTCCCACTTGTTCTCGCGCGTTTCTCATGAGTTTAAATAGTTAGACCACAGCCTGTTGCTGAATTATATGTTCTTGTTTTGTTATCAAACCAATTTTCCAGTCAGATGAGTGGAAACGTGCGAGCATGAGGCTCCCGTACTCAGGCTGTTTAAAATTAAGGTAGGGGGAAAGCTTATTGCCAAATAGATTTTGTAAGTAAAGTGTATGGAGGGGCAGAGGTGGTCTGTTGTTTTTCCCGCACCCCCCATGGTCAGCCATACTTTTTCACCCTCCACAGCAAACGTTCTGTGAACAGTGATCCGAATAGCCCACATCTGCAGCTGTGCTAGCAACAAGGACAAATGTCTTCAAAAGAAAAACAAACAGTCTGCAGTCACACTGGATAAAAATGCAACTGACACCACATGAAGCTAATCGCCCGCTGCAGCTGCTGTGGCTTGGAAGCTGACCAAATAAACAGCTTTCAGTCAGTGCTGTATTGTGATTTTCCTCTTGCAATGATGTTAACTAGTTTGTGAAAGCGGAAGGCATTTCCTATCACCGCACTGGAAGTGTTGTGTTGTGTGATATGGGGTGGAGGGACAGCTTGGTGCTCCCAAATACATCTTGAATTACAAGGGACATCGGACTGTAATGCATTAGGCAGTTGGTCAAGTGAGGAAGGCAATACCTTATTTGTATGCATTATCAGCAGAGCTGCTCTTGGGAAAATTGCAGTGACAAGTAACCACTTCTTTTCCTGTACAACTGCTTCCATTTCTGGCAGAGTCACAGTGATTGTGTTCAGTTAAGGAGAATCCTGAAAAAACCCCAGTGCATGACTCAAGTACCGTTGCATTCAGTCAAGGATGAGGTCACATCTTTTTATTATTAATTTATTATTTATTTCATTTCTATACCATCCAATAGCCAAATCTTTCTGGGTAGTTCACAACATGTTGCTTTGCACTTGATAACAATGGCTTCCAATATGGACCATCTTCCCTTATTAATCTGGGGCAGATGACCCTACGATGGGAAGCAGTAGGTTTGGGGAAAGCCCATCCCAAAGCTGTTATCCCTGTGGGATGCGTTACAAGTTACATGCCACAGGAAAGCTGCAATATGTATGGCGACTGGATGTGCGTGTATTCCTCTGTCTGTATACACAGCACACGTAGAGTGGGCAGCTGCAATTGGGTTCTGCCCTATGGGTGTACACATGCAATGTGAGGTACACAAGTGTACGAACAATCACATGTCATTAGAAATAGGATGTGGGTTTCATATGTTTTCCTCGTGCAAGTGCTTCCTCTGAATGGGTGAAGTAGAACTTGAACTGTGAATTAATTTATCTTTTGTTCTTCATTTTCACACACCTCCTGAGGCTCTAGCAGTAAGAGAGAGAATGTTCCTGATTCATAGCAGGGCTTCATTAGAAGACCATTTGAGTGCCATGCAGCACAACCCTATGCAGGCTTCCATGTTTGCTCAGACATACGTCCCACTATGCTCAATAGGGTTTACTCCCAGGTAAGTGTATGCAGGATTGCAGCCATAGCCACATCCAGATTATTTTGGGGGAGGAGACATTGAAGCTGGAGTGACAGGAGTGTGTAACCGCATTACATGCTGAGAAGCCACAGTTCTCCACAGCTATGCACTGTAAGTGCGCTGGCTGTACAGCAGAGAAATGCTGCACAGCATGTACGTCTGCCATAAGTGACCATCTTCACTGAGCCCGATTCCAATAGCAGACACACTGACAGCAGGCCTTGAGGATAGACAACCTGCCATTCATCCAAATGGGTTTGGCATGGTTCTCCTTCTCCACGTCCTCCGAGTTATTTAATATACTTCAGCAACAGTAGCCTCTGTTTAGGAAAATTACCACTTATTAAGCACCCAGTAGTGACAGCAGATATGGGATAAGCTTGTCGTGTGCTAACTGCTTTTCATTGTAAAGGAAAGGTAATAAGACAGAAAGCACCATGTTAGCAGTTGGACGTGTCCAAGCAATAGCTGCAGTCATCACATGCAAAGTAAAATGTGACCTCATCCTCAGCTGTGTGCTTTTGAGTAAACAAGGGCAACAATTCCCAATAGTCCATCTTGACTTTGATCTCATGTTTCCGAAATCCAGGATGCAGTGCAGGCTTGTGCAGGCTTATTCAGAAGTAAGTCCCACCATGTACAGCAGTGTTCTCCAACCTTGGGTCCCCAGATGTTTTTGAAAAAAGAGAGAACTAGGTTCTCAGGATGCAAAAATCTTTATTAAAGGAGCCCTTTAATAAAGATTTTTGCATCCTGAGAACCTAGTTCTCTCTTTTTTCCGTTGCATTTGGATGCTTATCTCCTCCTGTTGGGCTCCTTTAATAAAGATTTTTGCATCCTGAGAACCTAGTTCTCTCTTTTTTCCGTTGCATTTGGATGCTTATCTCCTCCTGTTTCTGTCCCAGATGTTTTTGGCCTACAACTCCCAGCATGCCCCAGCCAGCGTAGCGTAGCTGGGAGTTGTAGGCCAAAAACATCTGGGGACCCAAGGTTGGAGAACACTGATGTACAGGGACGTTTAGCCCCAAGTAAGTGCATTTCAGATTGCAGGTTTAGAGTAACTATTAACTCTAGCATTCCTCTGGCACTCCATTTCTCCATGTGGGAAAAAGAGGTTTCCTCCTCCAGTTATTTAATATACTTCAACAACAGTCAACTGCTAATTAGCTGAAGGCAGATAAATAGTTCCCATTAGTAGTAAAGTGTTTGGAAGTCATTTCATGTCAGCAAATTCTCTACTTAACCTGAGATTGAGAGAAAAAGACCAGTGCTAATAGATTTCAGCTGCTAAGAATCTGTTACTATAGCAACAACACAGCCAATAGAAACCCCCAAATATATTCATTTTTACTCAAAATGAATTGGTTTACCTTAATTTCACCAAATTACCAATTGATTCAAGTACCAAAAAAACTTTCAACAGCTGGCTATTCTTAAGCAGTAATGCTTACTCAAACATATCTTGCTCAGATATTTTTGAAGATTAATTCGTTTGGGTATAAAAACTGTGTGGGTATAAAAACTGCCTGCCTACAGCTTTTTGCATCCAAAAAACTGACAATTCTGATGATTATGGTGAAAATAATAATAAATATAACTCAGCTCAGAGAACTGTGCCTATCTGCATAAGCTGGGGGTAGATGGTGGTAATTTTCTATACATCTTTATGTATGACCCCTAGCCCACACATCACACAGGAATCAGGGCGGTAACCAGAGGGGCATGCAGTGACTTGAGTTTGTCACTTAATCAGATTTAGCTAGGTGAAAATGTCACTAAGGATAAACAAGAGTCCGGGCAATGCCTTTGTTTTGAATAGCTTTATCTGCATTCAGTGATGGCATCACCTAGTCAAATCTGATTGGCTACATGATGGCTTCATTGTTTTCTAGGAGGAAGAAGGCATTTTTAAAATGATGCTAAAGTAGCAGCCGTTCAACACTGAAAACAGGAGTAATCAGTCTAAAAAGTAATATTTGGGACACTTTTCTGCCAAATATCCCTTTTCTAGCCAACCTTTGAACCACGAGAAAATTCAAGGTAAGGAAAGGAACTGCTGGGAAAGCACAGTGCATGCAGATCCTCCACTGCATTGTAGATATTAAATAGAGGCCCAATTTGGACATAATATTGATGATTTAATAAACCACTGTTTATTAAGCCAGGTACAAGCCTCAGGCCCATGCAGTGCCCATCACACCTCACCTCCTGTTGTGCACCAGCTTTGGTGCTGCAATCCTGGTCTCTTAAAACTACACTTCATAGTTATGTCCAAAATGGAGGATTGTGGTTTAATGTTGGTTTACTAACTAGGATCTTAAAATGGGATCAAACTGTGGTTTTAAGATCCTTAGTAAACCAACATTAAACCAAAGTCCCCCATTTTGGATGTAATGTGGAACTGTGGTTTAAGAAATCAAGATAATAGCATCAAAGGTGATACACGGGGAAGGAGGAGAGGGGCTACGCAGGGGCACATGGATCCAACACTAATTCACAACTTCATAAACCAAGGCCTAGAGTTTGGTTCTCCAAGCTGCAACCTGGGCAACCCTGAATCAACAGTCTCCTAAATCTTGGAGATTAATAAGGAATAACCAGTCATTTAACATAATGATATATATTTTTTTTAATACAAGAAACAGAAGCCAGTACTATTACAACAACAACAACAACAACAACAAACAACCCTGTAATTTCACTGCTGTACTGGTGTGCTATGGAACCTCTACTTTGTTTCTAAATGAAAATTTCGTAGGGCCTAATCCTATGGCCCTCTGACCTTGTCTAGGGGGCCATAGGAGAAGTCCGGCTCCTCTCTACGACCTTGGAAATCCCTTCCAAGGATGCAGTTGGGAGCGTGGAACACACTCCTCCACACCTTGCAGCTGGTGTGGTTCTTTGTGCACTGGCTGGGAACCGAAGCCAGAAGACCGACTTTGGTTCCAGCATGGGGGGGGGGAGTCATTCCAAGGGGCAGTGAAGGGAGGAGCGAGGCACTACTGGCTTCCGAGGAATCCAGGCGGTGCCTCAGCCTCTCCTCCTCACCAGGAGAGGTAAAACATTTAGTCAGCCGAAATTGGCCGTCTAAATGTTTTTCAGGGTGAGGGGAGCGTGGCAGCAATCCTATCCACCACGCTTCTCCTGCCCTCAATTGGATGCCCATAATCCTCTGGGTTCAGAGGGTTACGGGCACCCACATATGACGGGGCTGTTAGAAACCTGTACCTGTGACACACTATAACATTTTAGATCTTTCTGTATTTTAAAAATTGCTTAACAAACAACCTTTTGCAAAACATAAAAAAACATACATCAAAATTCAGATTTTCAGGTTACCTGGATACTCTCATGGGTTAATTAGGTATTAATAAGGGGGAAATGTCTTTTATAAACATTTAACAAGATCCAGAATACAAATCATGTCATGAATATGTAAATCATGCCTCAATGTGACACTTCACTTGTCTGGAAAACAGTGATAGACTAAAGAAATTAAACTCCATCCAGGATGATAAAAATTGAATTGAACACTTTTCTAACGATGGAGGACATTATTTTAGTGAATATATGTAATTTTGATTGAACGTAATTGGTTTGTTGATAGTATTGGTATCCCATGCTTCCTATCCCAGAAGTCTAATGCTGCTACCAAAGATATATGTTGTGGGTAATGTGATTGGAGTGGGAATGTTCATGTAAACACCAACAACTGAGCACGTCCACAGAAAAAAGACAACAACATGCATAAATTAGCAGATTAAACAGTAAAATTTGGACATTAAAGTCCAAGTGCACAAATTGCAAATGATGCTAGAGCATATGAATTCAGTTGAGGCACTGCCACATTTCATATATAGTGCAATCAGCACACATAGGCTTGGGATCCAGAGGTGTATCACATTCACACCAGCAGAAAAGCGCTCCTGCTCTTGCAAGGCACTAGGCAGTCTACCTGCATTCTGATTATTCTCTCATCCTATTGCAGTCCTGTGCCCTATCCTATATTGCTCAAGAGGATCCCTTGGCACAGGGGCCTGCAATGGGGGAGGGGGAGCCAGAAAAGCCCTGTCGTGTGAGCAGAGTTCCATTCATGCTTGCAGAGACACTGATCCTGCCTATATGGCAAAGATGCTCCCAGTCCCAGCACTGCCGCCACCTGTGGGGAAACTGCTTCCCTCTGTTATACTTTCCCTTAAATAGACATGTTTAGAAATGTTTATATTTCAGGGCCTAGGGAACGCACTGCCTTTATAACTCAGAGTTCCACATAGTGACCCTTTTCCACTGCCAACAATTCTTTTACTCTAAAATCTTCTAGTAGCTTGGCATAAGAGGCTTAGGCGTGAGATGGGCAACAACACTAGAGAGACTTTGAACTATTAATCAAGATAGTTTATTAAAGGGATATTTTGTACATAAGGGAATACTGATATTTATTTTGGGGCTTTTAAAGACTTCTTAAGGACTCAAGAGACACTGTTGTTGATACAAGCCTGTAAATGACTTTTCACCTCAGAGTTCATAGCTTGGGGGTTCTCCTGGACAGGGCCGGTGCTACCGCTAGGCAGACCCAGGCGGCTGCCTAGGGCGTGTGGCGGAAGAGGGCACAGCGTTTCTGCGCCCCTTCCTCGCCTCCGGCGTGCTCCTGCCCCGCCTGCCGCCTCCGCCGCACCTCCCCGCCCGCCTGCCTGCCAGCCGCTGCCGCCGCTGCACCTCCCCCCCGTGTGCGCCCGCCCGCCCGCCAGCCACCTACCTACCTTCCCGTCGTTTCTGGAGCCCCGCCGGCGTTGTTTTGGCGGGAGGAGGAACCAGGGCAACAGGGCTTAAACAGCCCTGTTGCCCTGGTTTCCCCGGCAAAAAAAAAGCGCGTGGGGGTCCCGTTGCGTCGGAGGAGGCGGCGGCGGCAGCAGCAGCGGCAGCAGCAGCAGTAGCCAGCAGCGGGGGCGGGGGGAAGGTAGGTGGTGGTGGGGCTGCGGCGGCGGGGGGGGGTTTGCAGAGCAGGGCTGCTTTGCTCCGGAGCCCCCCCCCACGGCACGAGAGGGGGGACGCTAAATATAATTTGGCCTAGGGCGCCAAACAGCCCTGCACCGTTCCTGCTCCTGGAGCCATCTTTGTCACTTGAGACTCAGGTGGCCTCAGTGACATAGAGTGCATTCTACCAACTTTGGTTGGTGGCCCGGCTACGACCCTATCTGGACAGGGATAACCTGGCTTCAGTTGTGTATGCTTTGGTAACCTCCAAGTTAGATTACTGCAATGTGCTCTAATGGGGCTGCCTCTGAAGATGGTTCAGAAGCTGCAGCTTGTGCAAAATGCAGCGGCCAGATTGATAACAGGGACAAGAAGGTCTGAACATATAACACTGACTCTGGTGTGCTTGCACTGGCTGCCTGTATGTTTCTGAGCCTGATTCAAGTTGCTGGTTTTGATCTATGAAGCATTATATGGCTCGAGACTGCAATACCTGATGGAGCGCCTCTCCCAGCATGAACCTACCTGTGCACTACGTTCATCATCTAAGGCCCTCCTCCAGGTGCCTCCTCCAAGGAAGGCTCGGAAAGTGGCAGCAAGGGAAAGGACCTTGTATATGGTGGCCCCATCAATTATGGAATCATCTCCCAATGAGGCCTGCCTGGCATTAGCACTGTTATTTTTTAGGTGCCAGGTTAAGATCTTCCTCTTCTCTCAGGCATTTGGCAGCAGGTTTTAATCTCTGTAAACCTCCCAGAGAGCTTTGGCTCTTGTGCAGTATAGAATTGTAATATAGGCAGTCCCCGGGTTACGAATATCTGACTTATGGACAACTCGTACTTACGAACGGACCGCTGAGTCTCCAGTGAGCGCCAGCTGAGACGCTCGCCAGATTTCCTTGTTCCCTGGCTCTACATCATTTACATAGAGTATAGCATAGTATACGTAAAAACGGCCACAATTCGCATAAATGCCGTTTTTAATGTATACTACGCTATACTCTACGTAAACAGCGTATCTTACACCGTTTTCTATGTAAACAATGTAGAGCCAGGGAACCATATGTACCTGTTCCGACTTGCGTACAAATTCGACTTAAAGACAGACTTATGAACGGATGCGATTTCTTGCCCTAGGGCTAAGGGTGGGTTATAGCATTTTACAAAGCCAAATTCAAAAAAATAAAATAAGATGCCCCAGTTAACAGATAATGAAATAAGTATCCATTTGATAGCCCTACCCTGTCACTTGTCCCCAGTTTATCCAAGTCTGCCAAACTCCAGCAGAAACAAAAAGGGTGAGTTAAATGACTTGAATTAGTGGCCAGGCAATTCTTCTCTCATTCTACCGCTGTTCCTGTGCTCTGACTCCTTAGTCAGAGGCCTGAAAGGGAGAAAGACAGAGAATTGAGGGAAGACGGGCCAAGGGAGAGAGAGAGGTGGGATAAACCTCACATAGAATTTAAGTGTGTGAGCTGCAGCGAGCTGTTGTGGTAGGAAATACTTGGGAGATGCAAGGGAGCTCTGGAGACTGGGAGTCTTGCGAGGGCAGCATGGCTCTTCTTTAATATAATATTTTGAAATAAACTAGCCCAAATTGTTGGCTGCACTACTCTCAAGAGCATCCTGGAAGCAATATTATGATACGGAAAATCAACATACATACAACAGCTTGGATGTCTCAAAATCCATATTAGTGTAATACCTTTATTAGGGCCACCTCAAAGATGTGCAAAATGTGCACGTTTTCTGGATATCCAAATCACTTCATCAGGCAAGATGTTACAAAAAGTAGACTGGGGGCAGATATAATCGTTCTTTAGGTTGTAGTTAATATTTGCGGAAGTCTGCGGCTCATGCTGGCTCAGCTTGTCTGAGTGTGGAAAGCTAAGCAGGGTCAGGCCTGGTTATGACTTGGATGGGAGACCCCTCCTCTAGTTTCCTGCATTGAGCAGGGGGTTGGACTCGATGGCCTTGTAGGCCCCTTCCAACTCTATGATCTATGAGATCTATGAGAATGTTGACCATCAAGAAAAACAGCTATCTCCGCTGGCTCTGCTGAGAGACCAGCTCCACCAGGCTCCTCCCTCCTTCAACTCTCATCCAGTGGCAGCCATTCCATCAGGCTACAGCAGAGGGAAATATAGGAAGCAGGGCTCTCCTCCCCAGGGCCGGGCTCCACTAGGCCAACTAGGCAGCTGCCTGGGGGCGGGCTAAGGGGGCGAAGAAAGCCCTTGGAAAAAAATACAGCGCTCTAGTGGAGGGGGGGCGTAATATCATTTGCCTAGGGAAATGCTTGCCCGGTCCTGCCTCTCCCTCAACTGTTTCCATTCAAGCTGGTCCTTATAAGCTACAATGTGACTTTAAGAACTGGTGCCTGAGTTTGCTTGTTCTCCTATTCCCTCCTTGTCCCCTTTTGTGATGCATTTTTGGACTGTAAACCCGGGGCAGGGACTTTCTTGTTTGTTATTGATCTTGTATAATCTGCTCTCAGAGCCTTTTGGTGGAGAGCAGGTTAAAAAAATGTGTTTATTACGCAAACAAACAAATATCTTAGATGTCTTGCCACATTGAAAAGGAGAGAAAGGGAAAATTGCAATTTGTCTCCTTGGATGTCCCTTGTATTCTATTATTTGGGCTGGAAGTGTATCCACACTTCCTTGACTAAGTCCCATTCAACTAAGTGGGATTTACTTCCGCGCAATGATGCACAGGATCACACTGTTAGTGATTATAGTGTACACGGTGACCTTTTCACTATAGAACTTATCAAGAAAACTATTCAGTCTGAAAGTGCATGCATTTTTTCCTGTAGCTTTGCTATTACATACTTATGCTCTTACAGAATATAGCAGCTGATTGATTGCCAAAGTACCCAGTAATGTGACACATTCATCCTGGATCTTGACTGATGCAAGATTAGAAAAATAACTGGTACAAATTGCAGGTAAAAGGATCTTGACTTGACAACCTGTAAACATAAATGCATTGTCCTACATCTAAGGTGGTAAATAATATTGTGGGCCCATTCTGTATTGGTTGTGGTGATTAAGTAGGTTGGGGTGTGGGGTTGTTGTTTGTTCAAGAAAAAAAATGCTTTGACTGTGACAGTCTTAAACTTCATTAAAAGTCACAGCTGCTGGCATCATTATTCTGATTAGCTACCTCATATGCCTGGAAAAAGGCAATTATCAGCAGGCCTCCCCCACCACATGTATAAAGTGGTTTCTCTCTTTTACCACAGCGGAATTTAGAAAAACTGGGCCATGAAGGAAAAGAACTGGCTGCGGAAGAGTAGTTGATCACACCTTCCTGGACTCAAGCATTTTAAATAGAGGTTATTACATTTAAAGGAAGGAAATGCTGGAGCATTTTCAACAAGCGACTAATAGATGCTAATGCTCAATCTAACAAATGGGTGGCAATAGAGGAGTGTTTATTTATGGTACATTAGTCTGTCGGCTTTGCTGTCAAATCTCCACGGATGGTTGATCTTGAGAACTGACCCCTTCACAATCCTGAATGAAATGAATGAATTTAAAGTTTGAACAGGTATTCTGGAATATCTCTTGGCAGAGGTCTTTTAAGCCTTACATTTTTGTACAGAGAAAGGACACTGGGATTGGTTGCTCAGAGGGAAGTAGACAGGTGTCACATTGTGTTACCCTGCTGCATCCCCTCTAGCATTTCACAGATAAAAGAGCAACACATGTTCGTAACTGTTAGGCTGCAAGCCTATATCGAGTTACCTGCAATTAATAGTACTTCTGAGTAAACATATATAGGATTGTGCTATTTTTCTCACACCAAGCATCACTAATGTGTGTGCGCGTGCGTACGCACACAGAGTTGCAGACTCTTCTCTGCTCCGTTGTGGAACTTCAGTATGCTGATGATAATGTGGTCTCCGCACATTCAGAGGATGATCTCCAAACTATCCTAAATGCTTTTGCAGAAGCATACAGAAAACTTGGTCTCTCACTTAACATCAAAAAAACCAAAGTGCTTCATCAGCAAGTGCAAGCTAACCCTTTGGTGATGCCATCTATCCAGCTTGGCGGGACAATACTGGAAAATGTCGATCATTTTCTCTATCTTGGCAGCTATCTTTCTGTTACAGTGAAATCCAGCATCGTCTGAGGTCCGCAAGTGCCGCGTTTTCTCGAATGAAACATAGAGTGTTCGAGGATCGGGATATTTGTAAGAAGACCAAAACACTGGTTTATGAAGCCATTGTATTACCAACTTTATTGTATGCCTGCGAAACATGGACTATCTATAAACGTCACCTCCAACTCCTTGAAAGATTTCATCACGTTGCCTCCGGAAAATCCTGCGAATTACTTGGGAAGATAGGCGAACAAATGTCAGTGTACTGGAAGAAGCAAAGACTACTAGCGTTGAAAAAATAATCCTTCAACGCCAACTTCAGTGGACTGGTCATGTTGTTCGAATGCCTGACTGCCATCTCCCAAAGCAGTTACTTTATTCCCAACTCAAGGATGGAAAGCGGAATATCGGTGGTCAATATAAGAGGCTTAAAGATGTTCTTAAGGCTAATCTAAAAAAATGCAATATAAACATCAAAAACTGGGAAGCTCTGGCCCATGAACGATCTAACTGGAGGTTGGCCTTTCACAAAGGTTCTATGGACTTTGAAGAAGCTCGAGTGCAAGGTGAAAGGGAGAAATGTGCTAAGCGAAAAGCACGTCAAATGAATCCTTTACAAGACCATCTTCCATCTGGTAACCTGTGTCCTCACTGTGGGAAGCTGTGTGGATCTAGAATTGGCCTCCACAGTCACTTACGGACCCATCACTAGAGTCTACACAATTTTCTTTAGAATTTTCCTCCTTTTAAAATCTCCTTTTTGTAAATTTTCTTTTTTATCCTGGAAGACAATCTTATTCGGTCACGAGTGATCGCCTGACTGACTGACTGACACAACTCACTCATCACTGCAGGCCACTTCTATATTTTCGCTAATTCTACAGACCTCATCCCATTGTTGTTGTTGCTACAATTTTAACTCTGTGCTATCTTTTTAACTGTTTCTCTGTTAATACCTCTTTTTTCTCCTCTTTTCTTATGTGCACCCCATAACACATGCTCTCTTCTCTCCGTGAACCACTTTCTCTGTTAACCATTCCTCCTTTTGCAGACCGAGCCAGAAGGATGATACGAGACACAAACGCTGGATTGAATGAAAGGCCACCTTTATTAAACGTAACCAAAGGATCTGCAGAGGGATGAATATGTAGGATTAATTAAACCCAGGGTCCTATCGGCATCTAGAATCAAAGAATAGTAGAGTTGGAAGGGGCCTATAAGGCCATCAAGTCCAACCCCTTGCTCAATGCAGTAATCCAAGTCAAAGCATCCCTGACAAATGGCTGTCCAGCTGCATCTTGAATGCCTCCGGTGTGGGAGAGCCCACCACCTCCCTAGGTAATTGGTTCCATTGTTGTATTCCTCTAACACTCACTCTTTGCGCTACCACAGATCTGGATATCTATCTCTGTTATGTCTTTCTTTGTATCCCATTCTCAGTTCCTCCTTTTCCTTCAGCTTCCTTTTTTTTTTTCCTGCTTCGTCCTCCACCTCATCTGTACTTCTTATTTCTACCCCTCCTCGCTGTGTTTGGTGGCAATAGTACACAAGTCTTTCATTTATACTACTGAAAGAGAGAAGTTGGCTGTTTGCTACACGAGGCAGGCTCCTGTAAGACCTGCTCTCATTTCCACCAGGTCTGGGTAGGTGAGGCTCTGGCAAGTTCCACCTATGAAGGGTGCGTGCTCCTGCTTTCATCTTGTATGTTGTTAAGTACATGCTGCTTGCTTGACCCCTGGGGTTGTAGGCATCGGAATATAAGCCAAAGTTGCTCTCATATTTAGGTTCAGTGAGAGTTACACAAGATACTGAAGACCTGCAGTGTAGAAAGAAATGTGTGGAAAATTGGAATAAAATAAATATCAATCACATGGTTAATCAGTTTAAATCTGTCTGGAGCATTGGACCATGTACCTGAAAAATGAAGTGGCAATTGTGTGTCTCTAAATCAGAATACAAGGTTTTGCCAAGTGAACCAAGGAAATCAATGAAGATCCTGCTCTATGAAACATTCACATGTGTATATTCTCTTTCAGAACAGTCTTCTGTTATGTTATGGGAAGGGAAAGGTGATATTAAAAGATTTAAGTGCTAATTACACATACAAAATAATAGGTTGGATCCAGATTTAGGTGCATGCAACTGGCCTGGCAGAAGCAGGTGTAGCGGACGGGACCCCTCACTCCAAAGCCCACTCCCTCAACGTGTACTTCGCTCTCACCAAGTGCCACCTGGTATTGGTCACTTCAGACTTTAAGCTGTCTTTTAAAGTTGTGTTAGCCGTTTATGTGTCTTAGGTCTTATATGTAGCTGTTCACCCACGTTTGTTTGTCTTAAGAGCAGTTTGTTTTATTTGATTACTTGAAGTAGGGTGCCCCTCCGTTAATTCACTTCTTACTTTCCTGTCACCAGTCAGACTCTGGAGAATTAGAACTTTGAATAAAAAGGTTGATTTATTGTTCTAACAAAGTCTCTAAACTGATATTCCAATCAGGAACAGATAACTTGGAATTTCAACAGTTACATTCAAACTTGTTCTTTGCTTAGATTCAGGTTCAAGGCAGATGTTATACAGTGCTCTTTGTATCAATTTGGCTTGGTTACTTGAAAGTTACAGTATCAGACTAGGGAACTTAACTGTCCCTCACACTAGTCCAGAGTTTCTCCTTCTTCCTCAGACAGAAGGTCCTTCACTCCCTAAGTGGAGACTCCTGTGAAGGGTTCTATACTAACACCTCCACGTTTGCTTTCTCACAACTTAGTACTAGATTTCTTGTCAGTACCACTCTTCAGTACCACCTTTCACTACCTACGCTATTAACCTTCCACTCCCTCTCTCACTCCAACCCACTCTCTTCCCCAACTGACAACCAACAACCCTTAACTGTCAACTCCCTGGGGTTCTATGCTTTCCTTCAACCAATCAGAGCCTCTGGAATGTTCAGGTTGGCCCCTCCCTGGGCTTCTGCCTGTCACTCCGCCACAGCAGGCTTCCCTGGTCCCTTCTCCCTATGGCAGCCCCTCCTCCAGACCTCACAATAATGCTACACAGAGCCCAGGGGACCCTGCTGAATGGGACAGATTCAGGGATGGGAGGTGGTCCCTGAATACCTCGAGGTGGCAGCTTTTGAGAGTGGAGCTCAGCTTGTAGAAGATGGCCCCACCTGATTTTCTGTGTAGCGTTTCTGGGAGATTGGAGAGGCTGTCATGGGGAGGAGGAGATGGAGAAATCTGCTTCTGCACAGCTGAGTACAACCCAATAACTTTAGGGATACACAGGTACACATTTCTGAGCTGTCTATGTTGGATTGAATTATGATGCTCTTTGATTATCTATATCCTGACTGACTGACTGACTGATTGACTGACTCATCAACGCCCAGCTCAAACCGTTTAATCTAGGAACGTGAAATTTTGAAGGGACATTGCTTTTATAACGTAGATCCCCACTAAGGAAGGATTTTGGGAAATTCCATCCCTAAGGGGGTGAAAAAAGGGGGCAAAATCACCCCACTCTCATATCTGCAGTTCTGCAAATAGGCCTCACCTCATAATTGCTCCAGGGGGCAACTTGCTGCAGGAGCCAATAGAAGCAATTATGCAAATAGCCCATACGACACTTAAAATGTTCATATGACTTCCTGCAAGGGCCGGTAGGGCTGGGTATGCCCTAGGCCATTTAGAATGTTCTCTGAGGGGGTGAAAAGGGAGGGAAACTTTTTACATGACTGACTGACTGTTGTGTGGGGGGCATCATCGCATAGGCTCCATCACGTTTAGACGGATCTACCCCAAACTTGGCATGCTCACTCTTCATCACCTGTAGACTCTCAGGATTAACCTGATTTTTCTTTAAGAACAGATATTTCTGTCACAAAAGATTTCTGCTGCCAGCACCCAGCCTAAATGTTACACTTTCAGTCAGAGACACTGCATCTTTTCCATACATGTTTCTTTTAAAAACAATTTTACCAAATCCTAAAATCCACGCAAGCGCAGCCGTGGGCAACAGCTAGACTACTATAAGGACAGAAGAGGAGCCCTGCTGAATCAGACCAAGATCCAGCTAGTCCAGCATTCTGTTCACACAGCAGACAACCAGCTGCCCATGGCAAACCCTCAAGCAGGACATGATTACGACAGCAACCTCCCACCCATGTTCCCCAGCAACTGGTGTACATAGGCATATTGCCTCTGATACTGGATGTAGCATATAGCCAATCAAGACTAGTAGCCATTGATAGCCTTTCCTCCATGAATGTGTCCAATCCCCCTTTAAAGCCATCCAAACTGGTGGCCATCACTACATCTGGTGGAAGAGAATTCCATAGTATAACTATGCACTTTGTGAAATACTTCCTTTTATCTGTCCTGAATCTTTCACCAATCAGCTTCATGGGATGATACCAACTTCCACCTCCTACATGTTGAAATGGACTCATCAGTTTTTTTACCTTGACTGTAGCATTTCCATTATTCAAGATGAAATACATAGGGAAAGTCATCCAAACAAACAAACAAACAAACAAAAAACAAAACACACCAATTCAACCAATGAAAGAGAAAATATTACCTTTTTCTTTCCTTTACTCATTTTTTTTCTTTGTCTGAATGAGATAGAAATTGGTGCTTTTTTTCTGAAGATACATAGGTCCAGCCTTCATACATGTTGAAGTGGATAGGGAGGGAATGGACAACGGCAATATAGATTATTTTGATCTGGTTATGACCTTTAAAGCCCTATGTGGCTTGGGACTGGACTACCTGAAAGACGACATTCTCCCATAAGAGCCTGTCCTGGTTTTAAGATCTTCAAAGGAGGCCCTTCTCTTAGTACCACCACCATCAGAGGTGCATTTTGGTGGGGACATGAGAGAGGGCCTTCTTGGTGGCTGCTCCCAGGTTATCGAACTCCCTGCTGAGCAAGGCTAGGTTGGCTCCCTCTCTGCTGTCCTACCGCCGGTACGCAAAAACATTTTGTTCAAGCAGGCCTTCAGCATGTAACCTAATCTGTTGGGTGGGGTACTATTTTTATTCTGTAATTTTGGTGTGCTTTATCTGTGTTTTCAATGTGTTCTTATTGTATTTAACCCAGTTTTTATCTATCTCTTTTCAAAGTTCCTATGGTTGTTGGCCACCTTGGGCACCATTTTCTTTGTGGAAAGGCAGGGTACAAATGTAATAAATAATTAAATCTACGCTGCCGTGCATGTTTTGCCTGTCTAAAGGCCTTACACTGCATGAGGGCAGTCTATAAAGGAACACAAGCAAGTGTCTCAGAGGAGAAAGGAGACTAAATATATGTCATGCCTTGCCAAAGGTGATTGAACTGGTTGGTGGCCAATCTATGGACTGAAAAGGGAGTAATGCACAGAGAAATACATAGATTTCATAGATTTCATAGATCATAGATGATAGAGTTGGAAGGAGCCTACAAGGCTATCGAGTCCAACCCCCTGCTCAATGCAGGAAACTAGAGGAGGGGTCTCCCATCCAAGTAACAACCAGGCTTGACCCTGCTTAGCTTTCCACGCTCAGACAAGCTGAGCCAGCGTAAGCCTACCTCATCTGAGATCAGAGTAGCTGTTAATTTATGGCACAACAGTGGGTCATATAACTTCATTTTGTTTCTGGGCTCAATTTAAAGTACTGGCATTAACCTATAATGGCCTAGGACTGGCATACCCCAGGCACCACCTTTCCCCATGTGAACATTCCCAGGCCCTCAGATTGGCCTCAGAGGCCCACTCTCAGTCCTGTCATCATTGGAGATTTGACGGGTGGGTCCAAGGGAAAGGGCCTTTCTGATGGTGGCACAGAAGCTTTGAAATGCCTTCCCTGGCGAGATCTGCCAGGCTCCCTCTCCTCCTGAGTTCAGATGGGCTTTGAACATTTACCTTTTCAGTCTGATGCTTAATGATTGGCTTTGAAGACTGTATTGCTATTGAAGATCTTGCTATCTTATATTTTTAATTGTAGATGGTTCCATTGCCCAGAGACACACATCTGGGGGGGGGACATTTGCACACACCTATTGTGTGGCACTGGAATGGGACAGACTGGGGATGGTAGAAAGGGAGCAGAACTCACACACAACAACCTCCAAGCCACTGGCAAGGCATCATGCCTGATGGTAAATGGTTGTGAGTAGCGCAGACTTGGTCCCACTTGCATAGGATGCTTGTCAACACGAGGACACTGTCCTGCTCGCTTGTTTTCCCTCGCTTTAGCAGTTTTGAATTTTCAGGAAACAGACGTCCATAACAATTTTAATTCTTAGGAAAAAAAAAAATATTTAATTACACACACACACACACACACACTTTGTATCCTTTCTCCCTTCCTCTTGGCATTATCTTTTAGATTTTTACGCCCGTGGGCAGGTTTTGTTCTTTTTAATTATATATAGAGTTATATATTAATTATATTATAGTATAGTAGTAATTATATGGAACACCTAAATGCTGAGATGCTTCATAAATAATAAATATGGTTGTGGTTTCATGGTTGTTTTAACAGGCCATATTGTAAGCACCTGTGTGTTACCTTAAAGGCCACTCCCATGGGCCTCAAATTACTAAAACATGTTAATCTAAAAACAAGAAGAGTAGGGATGAATAACGTTTGAAACTATAGCTCACATTTTTATATTCTGCATTTTAGTATTTTAGTGTTTTACTTGATTACAAGTACGCTGTGGTATTGAAATTCAGCTGACTACTGCTATTTGGATAGGTTGCAAAAACAGCAAATATTCATTGCAATAGCTAAATATATGAGGATACTATTGCCAAAGATACACAACTGAAGTCAGATTACTTGGAACGGAACAAACAGAATTTTAAAAACACATCCAGAGGGCAGAACAAAATGTGACTAACTATATCAAGCCACCAGTTATTCTTAGCCTATCTGAAGTGAAGGAAATAGCTACTCCTAAAATTAAAATAAATTAAAATGAATAAAACTATCCTTTCAGGTAAACTCAGTATAACAGATTCTAATGTATGCAGCACAGCAGTGGCCACTTAATGTGTGGCATAGTGAATACTAAGGAATTAAAATGGGGTCAAGCTACATGTGTAAAATACACACACGAAAAGAAAGGTGACATCATGGCCATTAGGTCTTCTCAAGGTTGCAGGAAAAAGAAGGAGGGAGACATTAATTTCAAGGTTAATTCCAATGTTAGTGCGAACTGTGTTTTGTGTTTTCTTTCTCAAGCCCACCCCAAGCAAAGCCTATGGCCAAGATGTCACCACAAATGGTGACAGCATTTAACGGTATTAATTGGGTTGTGTGTGTGTGCTTTGAAGTATTGGTCAACTAAGCCTACCGAGGGCACAATCCTAGGCATGTTTAGGCAGAAAAAAGGCCTACAACTCCCAGCATGCCCTAGCCAGCCAAGTATTAAACAATACTTAAATGTTCACTACTGCAGCATTAAAAAGTAAAATATTTGCATTAATGAATCACTTCAGGCAAGCAGGAGACAGATAAGATTGCCAAGATACTGTGGTGAGATGGCATCCCTTTATTTTCAGAGCAAGGATGGCCAATGCATGACATCAGTGTGTCATCCCAAATCACTGCATTTCTCATAGATCTATTTCAGACAGCTATATCTTCTTTTCACTGTTACTCTTTTTACTCTAGCAGGAGGTACAATCCAGATATTAAAAGCCCCACTACCCCCCACATCAGGGGGCCAAGCTGGATTTACTCTAGAGTAAAGCTGCTAGATACACACTTAAAGCAGTGACTTTTTTTGTCCCTGAACATATGGAATGGAGCACATGATCGTTGCCTTAGTTATGACCTTCCCCGCTCCCCTAAAAAACTAGTTTTACAACAACTGACATTTGCTCTCCAGTTCATCTTATTACTCAGAGTCCAATCCCAAAAAGTCAAAATAATCCTAAACAAATTAAAGTGACCAACAACAGGACCTGCTGACATTAAAGCTCTTGCTAGGGTTTCTGATCACAGGAACTCTGTACGCACATTCAGCTGAACACGCTTACAGACCCCTCTTCATACCTTCACACTCAACAAGCAAAGGTCTACATCAGTGTTCTCCAATCTTGGGTCCCCAGATGTTTTTAGCATAGTTGGCTGGGGCATGCTGGGAGTTGTAGGCCAAAAACATCTGGAGACCCAAGGTTGGAGAACACTGGTCTACATGGAAGCTGGTCTACATGGAAGCATGCCTCATGGAAGCTGGGGCATGCTGGGAGTTGTAGGCCAAAAACATCTGGAGACCCAAGGTTGGAGAACACTGGTCTACATGGAAGCTGGGCATGCAGGAATGTTAGGGGTGGGGCTTACGTGCACGTTCACACCACTATCCAGTTGTTTAGTCCTACACATGAGCAGGCACTCACCTGAAGAGGGCAGTAAAAACTCCTTGATGTTCCCTCCCAGGACAAGTGGATAACTAGAAAGGAGATACTTACTCAGTGCGGATGTACTGGGAACAGACCCTCTCCTCCTCATGAGGTTCCCCTCACATCACTTGCTACAAAGACTAACACCCACACTGACCATTCCATAAAGGCTCATACTCCATTCTATGGTTACCCCTATATGGTATATTTCATAGATTTCATAGATCATAGAGTTGGAAGGAGCCTTCAAGGCTATCGAGTCCAACCCCCTGCTCAATGCAGGAAACTAGAGGAGGGGTCTCCCATCCAAGTAATAACCAGGCCTGACCCTGCTTAGCTTTCCACGCTCAGACAAGCTGAGCCAGCGTAAGCCACAGGCCTGTATATACACAAGATCCCTCAGAAGCCTTTTATTCCAGATTTATTAATCAATCCCAAACTACCAATCAGTTCCCAGTTTGGTACATGCAACAGCTAGCAGAATTTAATCAACCTTCTACCCAGAAACATGCATCGTAATGGGATTTTTTTTCCAAAAAAATATCTATATTTTTGCCATTTATTAACTGTGTAACAGAAGAATGATTAACCATCCAATCCTGTGCCTGTTTGCTTGGAGATAAGTCTTGCTGAGTTCAACGGGGCTCACTCCCAAGTAAGTATATACAGTAATACCTTGGATTGCAAGTAACTTGGTTTGAGAGCGTTTTGCAAGACAAGCAATTTTTAAATATTTATTTAATTTTTTTGACTTGATATACAAGCGACGTCTTGCAATACAAGTACTATAGTACGGCTTAAATTAAAAATCTCTGTACAAATTTTTTTGGGGGGATTTCGTTTTGATATAAGAGTGTTTTGGATTACAAGCACGTTTCCGGAACGAATTATGCTCTCAATCCAAGGCATGACTGTACATATGATTGCAGCATATGGCTGCAGTCTTAAAGACACTTACTAGGAAGTAAGTCCCATTGGACACAGTGGGATTTACTTCTGAGCCCCAAACATCCTTATAGGGTTGTGCTGCACATCTATTAAAGCGTGCTTAATTTGTGTTGAGCAATCCCACCAGGTATATATATATACCCTTGGTCTCTCTCTCCTCCACAGCAGATGAACCGGTGTGTCCACAGGAGGCAACACAACCGACCAAATTCAGGTTGTCTTCAGGGGCAAATGGCATTGCTCGGCAACAGTGCCAGCTCCAGGTTTTGGAGGGCCTGTGGGCAAGAAACCCTCAGCGGGCCCCTCCCCAAGGGATGATGCCTTCTCATGTCATTGTCATCAGCTGTTGTTGCTCCTCACCCTCTTTCTGCTGCCACTTGCTTGCTTGCTAGAACCGGTGAGCAACGACGCAACCTCTCCTGCCTCCTGAGATGGGAAGAGAGCATGCGCTGGCTGCCGTGTCACACCCTCCTCCGCCCCTTCCCATCCTGCCGGCGTCCCCCTCCCACCGCTGCATCGCCCCCGCCCCCTTCCCACCTGCCCACCCACCCGACCCCTTCCTGCTGCCACACCGCATGAGCCCAAAGGCAGGCAGGCTCTCTGGAGAGCCGCGTCTGCTCCCCACTACATATTTGCCAATACATAGATTGGCAAATATAACTCACGTCTGCCTGGTTGACACACTGCTGTGATAATCAAGTGTGGCAGGAAAATGGCTATCCTGTATGTAAAGTCTGGGGATTCTATTAAATTGCCAATCCCATTCCATTCTATTAAATTGCCAATCCCATTCCTGGCTGGGATTTATCTCTGCTGTGTGAAAGGCTGTCCCAGTCCAGACATTTATTGAAGTCAGTGGCTGGCAGTTCGACATAATAGTGTACGCGCCTGCAGTTCGGATATGACACTAACAGATTCATAATTGTGTCGGAGTATGTACTTGGCGGCGACTTGGAAATAGGTGCATTGTACCAACAATATATCTTCATGTAATTTGCATAAATAAGTTGGTACGATAATCAAAATGTATGCTTTCTTCTGAACCACAAGCTGCTTCTCCCCCCCTCTGCCCCCACCCCACCGTTCAACACACTGGCATAAAAAGCACAGAAAGAATGTCCGTTTTTAAAAGGGCATTTTCCTTTGGACCTTTAGGGACAGGCTCTTCTGTCTCAAGCATTTGTCATGTCATTTTACAGTATGTCATATGGTGGGGCATTTAACGTCCCATGAGCCTGCACAGTTCATCTCCAATGACATAATGCAGTGCTGCAGAGTTGAGATTTAGTGCAACGTGCTAAAAACTAATCACCAATCAATTAGGCCCCCTTTCTGAGTTATTCTTCTGACGTTGCTGCATGTGAAATGCAGCTCTTACTTAAAATTATTTTGCTTGTCTACTTGCAGATTATTGGATTATGCGATGAAGTCAAGAGGAATCCCAGTTTGCAAATGCTTTGCATGGCTCAAAGCTGGGGTGTATAAATAGAGTTTGCGGGGGGGGGGAGGGAGGGAAGCCCTATAGGGCAGAACTGTCAGTACCGTCTCTGCCATGTCACTAATGTAGCCATGCAAAGCAATTGCCCAGAAGCATATCGCTGCCTCTGTACGCTGCTGAAGAATGTTATGTTGTGCTGTACAAGTCAGTGACAGAAGAGATGAAGGTCAGAAAAGAACAACGCAAGCTCTCTAACAATCCTGTACTTACACAATTGACTAATGTCTTGTTGTGAAGCATCCACGTCTTTGGTAGATGAGAATAAATGTTGTCTAGAACATTAAAGTTCTGGAGGCGCTCTCAAGGAGCGCCTCCAGCAACATCAAGTAGGCCGCTCAACAAGGTCTGCCACGGACGGCCTTCTCCTTATTCCATCAGCCAGAGCAGCCAGGCTGGTGGGGACTAGGAAGAGGGCCTTCTCTGTGGCGGCCCCCACATTATGGAACTTCCTCCCTAGTGACCTTCGCCATGCCCCCTCCGTGATAAGCTTCCGCCGTGCATTAAAAACATGGCTGTTCAGGCGGGAATATGGGGTGGGTTTGGTTTTTAATGAGAATTTTTTATATTTGTTTTAATTATTATATTTTATTGTGTTTTACTGTATTTTAATTGTACATCGCCCAGGGTGGCCGGGTGACCGGCCAGATGGGCGATTGATAAATATAATAAATAAATATAATAAATAAATAAATTAAAGTGTTTTAGGGCGCAATCCTAAGGAGACGAGCATAAGCCTCCGAACTCAGAGGTTCTCAGGTTCATGCTCCTCCAATGCAGAGCAGGAGGAGCAGTGGAGGCAATCTTTGCCTCCCCACTCCTCCCGCTCTGCATTTTTACTAGACAGTCATTTTTGCCCATCTAGCTGGCCTGTTTCGGAGGGCCACGGGAGGAGGCTGGGGAAGCTTCAGGATAACTCATATCTTGGCCGTTCCAGTCTCCTCCCCTCCGTGCCCCCTGAAACACCCCCTTCTCCCCCTCTATGGGGTTGCTTTCCCAATCTTGGAAAGCAGCTAGCGTGGTTCCTTTCACTCCAGCTGCAAGGTGGCGGGGGAGGGGGTGGAGCTCCAGTTCCCAGCTCCGAAGTTGGAGCTCTGTCTCCAACCTTGGAGCTGGGAAGCTGAGCTATCCTATGCCCCCTCAGACAATGTCTAGGGGCCATAGGATCGTTCCCTTATAGTATTTTGTTTCATATTTATTTATTGCCCATTTGTATACTTTGGTATGGTTCCCCCCCCCGTACCATATGCCGTGTTGCGAGGGTTCCACCCATAAAGGCGGTCTAAAAATAAATTTAAATAAATAAATAAAATAGAACAACAGTGAGCCACTGCAAGTCCACCTACAGAAAGACATTTGATTTACAATGGGAGTAAATCAAAATTAACTTCATTTATTTCTAAAATGTAACACCACATTGATGAACCTAAGGGTCTTCACAGTGGTTCATCATCATCATTATCATCATCATCATCATCATGGGCTGGATCCAGAGTCAATCATACTCTGTCAATCATACTCTGTCAATCATACAGAGTAGATCTATTGAAAGTCAATGTAACTTATTAGTCATGAATAAGTTCAGCCCCATTGATTTCAGTAGTTCTGCAGTAAGTATGACTGAATCTCTATCCAATCTGTGATGTATCTAAGGTCCCCCTATAAGCCCCTAGAGGTCACTGGACCCAGATTTTTCCTAGGACTCTCCAAAATGCCAGCTGCCACCACAACTGATTTATAGAGAGCACATTATCTTTACTTTATTACGGTCATATGACCCAAATACTACAAGTTATTATATTATTATATTATACAGTACAAATCGCACCAAGGAAATTACAGGTAAAACAATAATTATCTTCCATGATAAAACATGCTTTGAACAGAACCATTTTCACTTATTCCCTACCATAAAAACTCTCTTTTTCATAGCAGCTAAGAAGAAGTTTGTTACTACAGAGGTGACAGTTGGGTTTTGGTCATTTAGGCAGAAAATGACCAGCCAATCATCAGGCATACCACAAAACCTCCTTAGGAAAGGCAAAATTGTGTCTTCGCTTATTTTAGAATAGTATTTGCAATAAAGGAGTATGTGCCTCAGTGATTCAGGTACCCCGGCCATACACGGACAATGTCTCTGCTGGTATGGTGTTCCTTGATACCTCCCCTGCAAGATCGCTGATGGAAGAATGTTGAATCTAGCTAGCATAAATGCTCTGCGAGCTTGTGGGGTTGCTGATATTTGAGAGATATGACTCTGAAAGGCCATAGATTGGAGTTACCCCACTAGCAGTGGTGGAACAGGATCTGTTTGCTAGTGAGCTTAACTCCTGTCTCTCAATATCAAGCAGTCTCTGCGATAACAGTCTGAGCACTTGCTGTGGACCGAGGAGAAGAATAGAGTCCAAGTGGGTACCAATTGACCTAATTTCCCATTGCACTAAAGGGGCCCATTTGCTAATATAGCTGTCCCTTAGCATGTGGCATACATAACTATGGTCCCCCGATGTAAAGCGTAGCTGCAGCCAGAACTTAAAGCTTTGAGTCCACGCTTTTACTTCAAGCAGGCCTAATCCTGTTTCTAAGTACATGGCTGCATAAGAGTCACAATTAGGAACTCCCAGAATGCACCGAAGGAATTTAGCTTGAACTCGCTCTATCCCCACGTCGACTGCACTTATCCAGATAGGTACACCATATAACAATTGGGCTGTAATTTTGGCTTTATTTATTTATTTATTTATTTATTTATTATATTTATGAATCTCCCATCTGGCCAGACATCCGGCCACTCTGAGCGATGTACAATGCAATAAAATACAGGGGGGGGGGGAACACACACACACACACACAGAGTATAAAACACAATTAAAAACAGAACAAAACTTAAAAATCCTAACCCACCCCATATTCCTGCCTGAAAAGCCACGTTTTTCATTCCCGGTGGAAGCTAATCAAGGAAGGGGCATGGCGGAGGTCACTGGGGAGAGAGTTCCATAAATTGGGGGCTGCCACAGAAAAGGCCCTCCTCCTAGTCCTCCTCCTCCTTTTAAATACCCGTATTGCAGATGGAACATGTTGTCCCTTCTGCGTATAAAAGAAACGGGCAATAGCCATCGTGCTCCGGATAGCCAAATTAATAACAAGGTGTTGATGGGCAGTCCAGTTAGATTTATACTGGAAGTTTTAACCCAGATAACTGTATTCTTTTACTTGTTCCAAGTTAACGTCTCTGAGAGTCCAGCGCATACATCTCCAAGCCTTGGAAAAACCCATAACTTTTGATTTCCCAAGATTAATGGTCAACTCATTTGCATGACAATATGTGGCAAAGGCAACAATAAGACGTTTCAATCCCAACTGAGTTTGCGATAAGATAACAGCGTCATCCGCATAGAGTAAAAGTGGGATTTTTTGAGTACCCATTTTCGGAAAGTGACCCTCCACTCTTATTAAAGCAGAAGAGAGATCATTCATCATGAACAGATTAAAAAGGAAGGGTGCCAAAATTCACCCCTGTCTGGCCCCTCTATTGGTGTAAAACTCTTCGCTTAATTTGCCGTGAGAGCCGTATCAAACCTGGCAACTAGTGTTAGAATAGAGTTTTTGTATGCGGAACAGGAGCCTTCATAGATTTTTTCATAGATCACAGAGTTGGAAGGAGCCTACAAGGCTATCGAGTCCAACCCCCTGCTCAATGCAGGAAACTAGAGGAGGGGTCTCCCATCCAAGTAATAACCAGGCTTGACCCTGCTTAGCTTTCCACACTCAGGCAAGCTGAGCCAGCATAAGCCACAGGCCTGTATATCAATGCTTGTCTTTCTTAACTTAGTCCACAGTAATTCCCTTGGAATAGAGTCAAAGGCCCCTTTTAGGTAAAAAAAACCTGTAAACAATTTCTCCCCCGCCCCCCCCCCCCCGGCAGCTATATTTCTCTGCCAAGTGAGAGCACATTATCCATAGCACATGTAGTAAAATATACTAATCTTCAAATCCACCCAGACCAGAACATAGGTACAGTAATACCTTGGATTGCAAGTAACTTGGTCTGAGAGCGTTTTGCAAGACAAGCAAAAAAATTAAAATTTTTTGACTTGATAAACGAGCAAGGTCTTGTAAGACAACTTGTAGGGATGTAACCACTCACCTCGAGCGGGCAGAGCGGGCTGAAATCGGCCCCGCTCACGCCCACCAGAGACTTGCTTTGATATAAGAGTGTTTTGGATTACAAGCACGGTTCCGGAACGAATTATGCTTGCAATCCAAGGTATTACTGTATAAACATATATTTATTTATTTAACAGGTCAACATTCAGAACAAAGAAGATGATGATGATGATGATGATGATGAAGAATAATGTTCTAAAAACCTAACACCACACCTGTGCTTTCATTAGCTTCTCTCCCTCCCTTCTCATTCACACACTGTCTCTTATTCTACTGACTAAGTTAACCAACTACTAACAAACGAACTGACCAATTAACTCTGTCCCCTAATTCCTCTCATGGTTCCTCTTCTAACTCCACTCACTTTTTTCCTGACTTCTTCTCTTTCCTCCTTCTAACTGACTTTCTCCAGCTGCCTCCCCCAACATTCCCTTCCTGCCTGGCTGCCAGACGTTTATTTATTTATTTATTTATTTATTTAATTATTTAATACATTTTTATACTGCCCAATAGCCGAAGCTCTCTGGGTGGTTTACAACAGTTAAAACCATAAAATACAATATAATATAACTATAAAATTTCAAACCACTGATTAAAACAAACAGCAAAGCTAGCGGCAGTTCAAATTACAGTAACAAAGTTAAAAACTACAAGATAAAAATAATTAAGATGATTAAAATGATTAAAATGCCTGGGAGAATAAAAAGGTCTTCACCTGGCGCCGGAAAGAATACAATGTAGGCGCCAGGCGAGCCTCTTTGGGGAGCTCATTCCACAACTGGGGTGCCACAGCAGAAAAGACCCTCCTCCTGGTAGCCACCTGCCTCATTTCCTTTGGCAGGGGCTCTCGGAGAAGGACTGCTGATGAAGATCTTAGTGTCCGGGCAGGTACATATGGGAGGAGACAATCCTTCAGATACCCTGACCCTAAGCCATTTAGGGCTTTGAATGTTAATACCAGCACTTTGAATTGGGCCCGGAAACAGACTGGCAGACAGTGCAGATGAGGGAGCACTGGCATAATATGTTCTCGTTGGCCAGTCCCCGTTAACAATCTCGCTGCCCTATTTTGGACCAGCTGAAGTTTCCGGACCATTTTCAAAGGCAGCCCCACGTGTAATGATTTGCAGTAATCCAAACGAGAGGCTACCAGAGCATGGATAACTGTAGCTAGGCTATCTCTGTCCAGATAAGGACGTAGTTGGTATATCAGCCTAAGCTGATAAAATGTGCTCCGTGCCACCGAGTTCACCTGTGCCTCGAGTGACAGTTGTGGATCCAATGGCACCCCCAAACTACGAACCTGATCCTTCAGGGGGAGTGCAACCCCATCCAGAACTGGTTGAATATCACTTAGCTGGGCAGACGAACCACCCACTAACAGTACCTCCGTCTTATCTGGATTGAGTCTCAGTTTATTAGCCCTCATCCAGTCCATTACCGTGCGCAGGCACTGATTCAGAACAGCCACTGCCTCACCTGGATTGTTCCACAACCCAACAACAATTCACTTTCAAAAATTAAACCCAGTTGTAAATGATCAAAATATTTATCTTAAAATCGAACCCAATGGCACTAAACAACTGTGAAAAGGGGGCATCTTATTCATCACCCACAACACTGCCTTTGCTATGTGTACACAAACCTGTACACAATGGGTTGGAGACAGACTTGCCCTTCAGTGAATAAAAGAACTCCTTCAGTTTGCAGAGGGAACTGGTATCCAGTGGCGGATTCCCACTGGAGAAAGGGAACAGGATGGTGATTTTTCCCTCCCAATTCCCGCTTTCCCCGATGGCCCCCAGCACCACCTCCCATACTATTCTGGATTGGAGAGTCCACCAACCATCTGCAACAGCATGGTAGTTGGGGCTGGGGGATGCAGGGGAAGGGAAAGCGGAGAAAATCATTTCCTCGAGCACCAGTAGAACCGCTGAGCACAGATCTGGATCCAATCCATTGCATTTATCTAGGAGTCTACTGTCTTGCCTCCAAGAAGCTCAGAGTGGTAGTCTAGCCCCACAGTAAAAGTGTGAGATAGGCACGGTTGACAACTGATGAAAACAACTGGTCCAGACAGTTTTGGGACATCTGGACCTCCATTTCCAGGAATTTCCATTTCAGCTCCTTTCTGAATTTCCAGAACAAGCCAGAGTTACATTTCTCCTCACTGACCAAGTCACGCCAGGCTCCTTTGTCCCCCACTCCACTGCTCACACACAATCGCTGTACCAGGGAGCTGCAGCCATTTTCAATGTAGTGCCACTTTCCCCTGCCTGGAACGCATGTGTGTGCAACACACGCGTGTGCAGAGCAAATCAAATCACTAAATTCTATTGCAAGTCATCTATCAGGCGGTGTCAGATAGTGACTGACACTGCATGTTGGATACTGTGCTGTTTAATTTGTGTGTTCCCCCCAGAGCAGGGGCTGGTGTCAAAGGTCGGCATCGTTCCGCATTTGCTGAGGGCCCACACTCCAGCAGGGGGCCCACTGACAGAAGCCCCTTCTCTTGATCATTGCAACCTGCTTGTCCACCCACCTCTCACTTGGGCCCAGACAATGGTGGTGGCGAGAAGGAGGAACAGTAGATACCGTTGCCTGCTTGCTCACTGGTTCTCTGCCTAGCAAGCAGGTGCTAGCAATGATGGGGGCAGACTCACCGAGGGAAGAGCCGTTGCCCAAGGGCCCCCAAAACCTGGAGCCAGCACTGCCCCAGAGCAATGATGCGCTTGGAAAAAATACCGGCACAGCCGTGCCTCGCACGCAAAAGGAGCTCTAGGGTACTTCCCTCTGTGTGTGAGAGTCAGCTTTATCTGCCCACTTTGGCCAGCCAACAGGACTGCTGCATTTTCAAATAACTGTGCTTGGTTTCAAGCTGCTGTTGCCTGCCTCAAGCCCTAGGAGAGAGGTGGGATAGATATGGAAATTTTTAAAAAAATGTAAAATCCATGTTTCAGATCACATAACATTGTAAATGGAAGAAGCAGAGATTTGTTTGTTATCTTTAACCTGCCATCTCAGAAATTCTCCTCAATAGTTCCACTGTTCAGGGTGACCTGTCTGGATTTAGAATGAGGAGTAACGGCCCAGTGAACTGTCACCTGGCGCTAAAGACTGTTTTCTCAGGCCCATCATTAAGCACGCTGCCTGAGGGATGCTTTCACACAGGTTCCAACTTCCATTCATGGAAGCAAAGCAGGCATTTTAAGAAAATGCATTTCCTATTATTACAAAGCATTAATTAAGGTGTAAGAAAATGATAAGCATTTAAGAAGATGGGATTTGCATGGTGTTCCTTATGATGATGAAGAAGCATTGTAAGAATCCCAAATATAATCATGAAATCAACAGCGAGATTATCCCAGCAGGCTTAGCTTTGTTGCTAAGCAACGTTTTACGTTAGTTCTAAGATGTCTGTGCTGTGACATGACTGAGAAAGACAGGGTAGCTACTGCTTCAGAAACCAAAACAAAAAAATAGTTTTTGGCCACATATACACGTTAGCTGAGGATAAATCACAGTAAAAGTCAAATGAATGTTGTCAAGAGTGTGAGCTTGATTCTGCTTTCAGACGCTGCGGAGTCACCAAGGATGGGAATCCAGTGATGCAGCAAGGGTCCTAAATATTTGCACAGAGATTTGGAATTTGCATCTGTGTTATGATACCACAATTCCAGTGTAACAGCCAATTATAATCAATTAGTTACTGGTTCATCATGTCTTAAGATCAGGTTGCTCAAGCTACTGAAGCTGAGATGATGATGATGATGATGATGATGATGATGATGATGATGATAATAATAAGCACCCTTCCTGCAAAGTAGCATGCATACTTTCCCCTTCTTTATTGTCACAATCATCATATGTGAGAGGTGCCATTTTACGCTGCCCCTTCCTTCCTTCCTTCCTTCCTTCCTTCCTTCCTATTTTGAAAGATATTTATATTTCTGAATGTATTTGGATAGAAAAAAGGAAGAAAATATATCTACATGGTATGTAACAAGCACGCATCACATGTGAAAAGTATCATATTGGATACATCATAGAATCATAGAAAAGTAGAGTTGGAAGGGGCCTACAAGGCCATCGAGTCCAACCCCCTGCTCAGTGCAGGAATCCAGGTCAAAGCATCCCTGACAGGTGGCTGTCCAGCTGCACCTTGAATGCCTCCAGTGTGGGAGAGCCCACCACCTCCCTAGGTAATTACAAGTGACAAAAAAAAAATGCAGACAACAGAACATGTAGTAGAATTAAATAACAAGAATGAGGATGTGAATGAAAATGGGCGTTGTGGCTGGGCAAATCTCTGAGCAGGGCACATCTTGGCTATCGGCTGCCCTTGAAAAAGGTTGCTTGTGGTAGTGAGTGAGTTCTCACCACACAACAACCCACCCTACAAATAAGCTATTCAGTGTGGGTTGTTCAATGTGGCAGCTATCTTTCTGTTACAGCTTTATCTTTCTGTTACATCTGTTGTATCTTTGTATTCTGTTGTATCTTTCTGTTACAGCTAACATCGACAGTGAAATCCAGCATCGTCTGAGCTCCGCAAGTGCCGCATTTTCTCGAATGAAACATAGAGTGTTCGAGGATCGGGATATTTGTAAGAAGACCAAAACACTGGTTTATGAAGCCATTGTATTACCAACTTTATTGTATGCCTGCGAAACATGGACTATCTATAAACGTCACTTCCACCTCCTTGAAAGGTTTCATCAACGTTGCCTCCGGAAAATCCTGCAAATTACTTGGGAAGATAGGCGAACAAATGTCAGTGTACTGGAAGAAGCAAAGACTACTAGCATTGAAAAAATGATCCTTCAACGCCAACTTCAGTGGACCGGTCATGTTGTTCGAATGCCTGACTGCCGTCTCCCAAAGCAGTTACTTTACTCCCAACTCAAGGATGGAAAGCGGAATATCGGTGGTCAATATAAGAGGTTTAAAGATGTTCATAAGGCTAATCTAAAAAAATGCAATATAAACATCGAAAACTGGGAAGCTCTGGCCCATGAACGATCTAAATGGAGGTTGGCCTTTCACAAAGGTTCCATGGACTTTGAAGAAGCCCGAGTGCAAGGTGAAAGGGAGAAACGTGCTAAGCGAAAAGCACGTCAAATGAATCCTTTACAGGACCATCTTCTATCTGGTAACCTGTGTCCTCACTGTGGGAAGCTGTGTGGATCTAGAATTGGCCTCCACAGTCACTTACGGACCCATCGCTAGAGTCTACACAATCTTCTTTAGAATTTCCTCCTTTTATCCCGGAAGACAATCTTACTCGGTCACGAGTGATCGCCTGATGATGATGATGGCAAGGTGTTTTTTTTTTTGCTACTCTTGTCAAGTGGCTTGCTAGCCGCTTCCCACAATCCACACTGGAATTGGGACAACACAACAACCCATCAGGGGCTCAACAACCCCTAGAACAAGCCATGGGTTGTCAGGTTGGCTTGTTGCCCCAAAACAAGGCACCTTGCGGGAAGCGGCCCCGGGTTGGACGACATGTCAGCCCACCGTGGCTTGTTATGGACAATGGGCTCCATTTTTGTGCAGACCCAGTCAGTGACTCACTCCTCCTCCCCCACCACAGCAGCCCAGCAGAAAAGGTTATTTGCATCTTCCGCATCTACGGTGCCTTTTCTCCACCCCAGTCTACTCCACTCCAGTTCCATCATCCCACAGCCTCTCTGCATGTGTGTGCATGTGAGCATTTTCATTCCTTAGCCCAGACTTTCCCAACCAGTGGCCCTCTCATCATCCCTGACCATTAGCCATGCCAGCTGATGGGAGCTGTAGTTGAAAGCATCTGGAGGGCACTAGGTTGGAGAAGGCTGCCGTAGCCCACCTGTGCCCACTTTTTGTACTCTGCTCCTCCTTCCTACAATCAGATTCTGGGACAGTATATATGTATAAGCTGCCCTGAGCCTATAAGAAGGCATATACAGTATGTAGTTCATCTGGCCTGTCAATTTAGATTAGTGCTCTGAGGAGATTATGACTTTCCAGTCCTGTTCCATGTGGCAGTCACTGCCTCTGGCCCAGGGCCTTTCCAAACGTGGGTAGGTCAGTCAGAGAGGAGGGCCTCTTGAATTAGTTAACTATTTCATGTCAGCCGATAAAGAGAGGCCACAGGTCTGTGGTCGAGCACTTTTTTTGGGTGCACCTAAGGAAGCTCAGACCCTAGTATCTCCAGCTAAAATTACCTCAGGTAGATGTTGCCCAAGACCCTTGAGAGTTGCTCCTATTCAGAGTAGACAGTACTAGGCCAGATAGAGCAATGATTTAATAGATTTAATAAATCATAGAGTTGGAAGGAGCCTACAAGGCTATCGAGTCCAACCCCCTGCTCAATGCAGGAAACTAGAAGAGGGGTCTCCCATCCAAGTGATAACATAAAGGGGTTTCATACATTCAGCTGTTTAGTTGGGGCAGATAGATGTGAAAGGAGGAAGGAGCTTGGTGTACTTGCAGCAAATGTTGCAAAGGCACTCAAGTCTGAATAGTCAAGCAGCCTTGTATGGTCGTCCCCGTCCCCCCCAGTGCGATTCCTAGGGGGAAGGGATATTGAGGAGGAGGGCTCTGGAAAGAGACCCATAGCTCAGTGGTAGAACACATGCTTTGTCTGCAGAAGATCTAAGGTTCAATCGCTGGCATCTTTCAGTTAAAACTAGGATCAGGTGTTACACGTGGCAGTGTATATAGGGGTATTTGCTGCAATAAGAGCATGTCCAGTAAAGTTTAATGCAACACATTTTACTAAAAAATAAACATTTAAGTCTTCTTACTCCCCCCCCCCAAACAAAACCCTCCCCATCACAGAGATTCCAAATTCCAGTTCCGTGCTAGGAAGAATATATCACATGGGAATCTACTAGTCAGGTAATCTCGGGGATTCATAATCACAAAACAGAAGCCAATAAATTTGCCAGCACATATTTCTCACCTCCAGTAATGGCACATCAAGGTTGGTGGCTCATGAGTGTGAAGTCTCCTGGTTCGTAAGATCGTGGCTGAGGAAAAAAGCCACAGTGACTGATTTCCCTCGCCACATGTGCCAGAGGGAATTGGGATAAGGATTAGGTTATCCTTGGCAGTGCAGCTTGATGTGTTGTGTGCACACCAGGCCAAGGTGGCTTGTTGTCATGGGTAACAAGCCACCCAGAACACATGGACTGTTGTACGGTAAATATGCTAATCCTTCCTGCACACACCCAGCATGCGCAGGGTGGTTAACAAACTACCATGGCGTATTAACCACCCTGAGATCATGTGAACCAAGTTCACATCATGTAATGAAGTTTGCATGTAATGAGCCCAGTTCTCATGTAATGAGAAGCCACCATGGGCTATTTTCCTCATTGAGCTTCTCACCATGGCATTGCCTGCCATCTTGAATATTTGAGTCATGGTAGGGGTGCGCTGTAGCTTGTCATTACATGCAAACCTAGCCAGGGTGGGTTATTGGGGTGGTTGACAAGCCACCTGCAACCCTAAAACAGCCTGCGGGTTCTGGGTGGCTTGTCAACCACCCCAACAAACCACCCTCGCCAAGTTTGCATGCAACAACAAACTGCAGTGCACCCTCGCCACAGCCCAAATATTCAAAATGGTGGCCACCGCTGCAAGAGAAACCCCATGGAGAAGTTACCCATGGTGGCTTCTTGTTATGTGTGAACCAGGTCAATGTGTTCAATATAGCTTCCATGCTATGACAGGAGAAGCTGCACCTGCTGGACCACTCCATGCCACATGCAACTATTAAAGGCACTGCTGCCCCCTTGAGGCAAGGAGGTGCTAGCCCTAAATTTTACCCATGATTGGTTAGGTATTTTCAACCAGTTCTATTGACAAGGAAATATGTCTTTGTTGCCCCAATACTCCATATATAATGTGTGAAATTGACTTTCTTCTTAATCCAAAACAACAGGTAGCATGATAATGATCACTTTGAACAACTGCTCCAGCCATGCAAAAAGCAAACTTTGAAGAGAGAGAGAGAGAGGGAGAGATATGAAAGGATCATTTTTGTGCTCTTCGTCCCAAAGGATCTTTAGTCCTTCTGTGGCATTACATAAATTTTCTACTGATTAAAAATGTAAATTGACTAAATGCCTAAAAACCCAGTGAAAAGGCTTCTAACATTTCCCCCTTTCCTGCCTTCGAGTTTCCTTTTTTATCTCTCTAGAAGAAAGAGCTGATTATAATTACAGTAGAGACCGAAATGTAGGCTCAATTTTTAAAATGTTAATTGAAGACTGAAATGGGCTTTTCCTCTTTTTATGTATGTGAATTGTTGTATAGCGTGAACGGTTTTTCTGTATGCACTGAATATATTTTGTATTTTAAATCTACATATTTTAAGGGGAATGAGTGAAAAAGAGAAAGGGGGGGGAGAGAGAGAGTTGTGCAGGAAATGAAGATCATTTGAGATTCCATCACTAATTTCTGTACTGGAGAATTATAGTACAAATCCAGATGAGTCGTCATCATGTCGGCCTGTAGCAGCTAAAAGAGAAAGCCCCCAAACAACATACACTCTCAAAACAGATGTGCCGGCTCTGGTAGTGGTCGCACCCCAGCATGTCTTATTTTGCTGGTTGTTGCTGTTACTGCTTGTGTTGCTAAAGGGTGCTGAGCTGAATCCCAAAAGCAGCAGTCATTCCCAGTTCTCTTCTTTACCCTGAATACATTGCTTGCTGCTTGTCACCACAGCTGTTAAGATGACAGCTGGTTTTGCTTTTGTGCTTTCAAGTATTATGAATATGAAATCTCCCCCTTTCCAGTTTCAGATTTGTTATTACCCTTGAGGGGAAGATGGTCATATAGCATTATAGTGCGGACAGTGCCGGGACCAGGTTTTGGGGGGACCCTCAGGCGTGATGCCCTCAGGGGGCTCCTTCCTTCCTCCCTACGTTTGCCCACTCACTTGTCCTCCTCTGCCTCTGGACCAAATTCCCACTCTGCCCCTAGGGGGAAAGGGCAAGTGAGTGGATAAGGCAGCTGCTCCTTCTTGCTCCTGTCACTCACTCACGCTCTCCTTCTAGGCCGGCGGGACAGAGCAGGCAAGAAGGCAGCAAGGGCAAGAAGAACAGTAAGAGGACCAGAGGGCTCTGGTGGCTTGCGATGGGCCCCCTGCTGACTGAGCCATGGGCCCTCAGCAGCTGCCCGACAATGCCGACTCTGGACACCAATCCTGAGAGTAGTAGTAGTAGTAGTAGTAGTGATGATGATGATGATGATGATGATGATGATGATGATGATGATGATAATAATAATAATAATAATAATAATAATAATAAATTTACGGTCAGCTCACACTGGCTCAGCGTGTCTGAGCATGGAAAGCTAAGCAGGGTCAAGCCTGGTTGTTACTTGGATGGGAGACCCCTCCTCCTCTAGTTTCCTGCATTGAGCAGGGGGTCAGACTCGATAGCCTTGTAGGCTCCTTCCAACTCTATGATCTATGAAATCTATGAAAACCATTTTATACAAAATCATACAGACTCATACGTAATCTACAATATCGCACAACAAGATCTCTTAACATGCAAGAAGTAAAAATTTAAAATTTATCATAAATATTAAGAATAAAAACTAAAAGGAAGCAATATTAGATTAAAACTAGATAGGACTAGATAATATAATAACAATTTTACTTCTGCTCATATTTAGTGCGGATTTGAACCACATAGGCACAAAACTTAGCTACCTGTTTTGTAATGTTAGGACTATCATCGGCTAGCAATTTTCTTATACGGGTCTTATCTGGCAAATGTAATAAAGTCTCTAAAAAGGCAGGCAGGAAATAAGTTTAGTCCTCTTTTCAGTATAGAAAGAACAACGTAAAACCATATGACCCATGGATTCAACTTCTCCTGAGCCACATGGGCAAAGTCTCTCTGAGTATGGTATTTTCAGATATTTTCCTCGCAATATGGCTGACGGAAATCCTGAGAGTGGACTAAAATGAACTTCTGTAGAGACGAGAAGTAGAAGGGGAAGTGGACTAAATGTTAAGAACAGCCGGATCCAATTAGATCTAAACCTCTGCTGCACCCTGCATGGTCAGTAAATCAGGGGAGACCTCAGTTCCAAGGCTCTCATAAGATCTTGAACCTACATAACGGATTTAATTCTGTGTGCCCCTGATTTTGTAGGTCCCTCGGGAACAGAGAGATTGTGCAAAGCACTGGAAGTGCAAAAAGGCTAACCTCCTATGGATTACCCTGTGCTCTTGCAAGGGAGAATGTGCCAGGAATTGACTTGAGTTGGATAAGCTGAAGCAACCTTGTTCAGCGCAGATGTTTGCTGAATTAAAACTAAGATCACTTTTTAAAAACAACACACGAAGGTGGTGTCCGGCGCACTTGGCTGCAGCCAACTTGTAGGCACTTGGCTGACCAGCATGCCCGCCCATGACTGAGAAGTTTCCAAAAGAGGGGGGGGGGGAATGAAAAATGAACCCTTTCCTGTTCGAGATGCAGCCAAGTGACAAGGATGGCGCCGGCATTCTCCCCGCCATGTCTTCCCTCCAGCTTATGTGGCAGCGTTGGGGCGGGAAGGGATCTCTTTTTCTTCTTCAAAGATAGTTGTGCGGTGGTAAATGGGCTGTTGAGCAAAGCACCGGGTGAGCTTGCAAGTTCCCCGGGCGGCATGTCTGCCATTGCACGACTGTTTTTTAGAAAGTGGGAGAAGGATCCCCTTCCCTCCCCAGCATTGCCTGGTAAGCAGCTGGGGAGGTGCAGTGGGGGGGTGGGGGTGGGAGAGCAGAGCCCCATGCTTATGCTCCCCCACTGCCTTACCAAGCAGCGTTGGGAAGGGGATTCTTTTTTCCCCTCTTCTTCTTTCTTTTTTACAACATGGTGGCGGTGGGGCTGGTGCTCTGCTCGGCGAAGTGCCTCGCCAGCCGGCTCCACCAGCCACGCGCGCCCATTGCTTGGCTGAGTGGCGCATCATGCGACTGATTTTTAGAAACTAAAGAGAAAGAAATCCCTCCCCAGTGCTGCTTGGTAAGGGGATGATGGGTTAGGGTAAGTGTCGGGCTGCCCTGGCTGGGCTCTGCCCTTACCCGGTGAAACTACCTGGTAAGCTGGATGGGGAGGAGAGTGACGAGTGGTGAAAATGGTGGGGGAAGTGGTGCCGTGCGTGTGCGCGCATGTGTGTAAGCTGGCTGGACAAAGTGGAGGTGGCAGCACTGGAGAAGACAGGGCAGCAACGCACAAGAGCCCCCTCCCCCAACCTGGAGATCACTTTGCCCAGGGAGCAGGGCCGGCGCTACCGCTAGGCAAACTAGGCGGTTACCTAGGGCGCGTGGCTGAAGAGGGCGCAGAAACGCTGCACTCCTCTTCACTGCCGCCGCCCCGCCCACCCGCCGAAGCCACCGCACCTCCCCCGCCTGCCGAAGCCGCCGAAGCGCCTCCCCTGCCCGCCGAAGCCACCACTGCACCTCCCCCGCCCGCCGAAGCTGCTGAAGCCCCCCCTCCCCCACACCTCCCCCCTCCCCCACACCTCCCCCCTCCCCCGTGCCTCCCCCCGCTACCTACCTTCTCAGCGTCGCTTCTGGAGCCCCGCCCGCGTTGTTTTGGCGGGAGGAACCAGGGCAACAGGGCTTAAACAGCCCTGTTGCCATGGTTTCCCCGGCAAAAAACAGAGTGCGGGGGTCCCGTCGCATCACTTCCTCTTCGGAGGCGGAGGCGGCAGCAGCCAGGGCGGGGGAAGGTAGGTAGGTGGTGGTGGTGGTGGCGGCGGTGGCGGCGGCGGCAGCGTGGGGGGGTGTTTGCCGAGCAGGGCTGCTTTGCTCCGGAGGGGGCCCCCCACGGCACGAGGGGGGGCGCAAATTTTATTTTGCCTAGGGCGCCAAACTACCCTGCACTGGTCCTGCCAGGGAGATCACTTTCCCCTCATACACAGCAGCATCGTGGTTTGCAGTTAATAAAATAGTTATGATTGAGACACTTCAGCCTGTGGCATTCATGAGACATGGTGTCAGAAGTCGGGACCGCTCCATTGAGGCTATAGTGAGGACAGACCTCTCTTGCGTATCTGCACAAAAGAACAGGGCCTAAAAATGGCCAAGTTCCCTCCACCAGAGGCTTTTGATTTCTGCAGACCTGCTGGGTGGCCAGAACTGCCACAAAATGGAGTGCAGAAGAAGAGCTCCAGGTATGCTTCCTAACCCGTGCCACAAGCAGAAAAGATATTTAAGTCCTTTGCATTTGCCGCCGGAGAGGACAAGAATAATTACCTCCTAGTCCTGGGGAACTCTGTGCCTGTGGAAGCAGTGGAGCTATGGAACCGCTTCCATGTACTTGAGGACGAGAGCAGAGGACAGCCTGCAGAGGACGGATTACCGGGCACCCAACATGACAGCGAGCAAGAGGCTGAGGGTCAGTCAAGTGGAGGCAATCAAACCAAGGCCTACAGCAAGAGGAAGAGAAGAGTACTCGTAGTGGGAGACTCCCTCCTGCGGGGGATCGAAGCCAAAGTATGTCGCGAAGACCCATGGACTCGCCAGGTGTGCTGTCTCCCCGGGGCACGGATTAAGGATGTGTCAGAGCAGCTGCCGAGGCTCATGCAGCCCACCGACACATACCCCTTTCTTCTCTTCCACGTGGGTACAAATGATACAGCCAAGCGGAGTTACAAAGAAATCATGGCAGACTTTGAAGAGTTGGGAATGGAACTCAAGAACTTCGGGGCCCAGATAGTTTTCTCATCCATCCTTCCTGTACTTGGAAGAGGCATAGAAAGGGAAAGAAAAATACTCCGAGTGAATGACTGGCTACGAAGGTGGAGACGACGTGAGGGATTTGGATTCTGGGACCACGGGCTACACTTCCTGGAAGATGGACTGCTGGCAAAGGATGGGTTGCACCTCACAAGGACTGGGAAGAATGTGTTTGGCCACAGCATGAGGAACTTAATCAGGAGGGCTTTAAACTGAATCCAACAGGGGAGGGAGACAAACTCGGGGGTACCAATGGAAGAAGGCCTCTATGCCACAATGGAGAGAACAGCTCCAGCGGTGCCCATTGATAGTCTACCACAAAATGTAGGGGAAAAGTCGGACTATAAAGCACATAGTCTTCGATGTCTCTATATTAATGCCCAGAGTATGGGCAACAAACAAGACGAACTTGAACTCTTGATACATGAGGGCAAGTACGACTTGATAGGGATAACTGAAACCTGGTGGGATGACTCCCATGACTGGAATACAGCAATTGAAGGGTATAACTTGTTCAAAAGGAACAGAAGCAACAGAAAGGGA
Organism: Shinisaurus crocodilurus; assembly: GCA_021292165.1. Taxonomy (NCBI): domain Eukaryota; kingdom Metazoa; phylum Chordata; class Lepidosauria; order Squamata; family Shinisauridae; genus Shinisaurus; species Shinisaurus crocodilurus. Next base: position 130,889,713 of record CM037881.1, on the reverse strand, counting down.
GGTGGAGTTGCACTGTATGTTAAAAATACGTATCTCTGCACAGAGATACAGGAAGAGGAGCTTGGCAGCCCCATTGAGAGCATCTGGGTTAAAATAAAGGGGGCAAAGAATAAAACGAACATGGCGGTTGGAGTCTACTACCGACCACCCAATCAAGGAGAAGACGAGGATGGAACTTTTGAAAAACAAATTGCCATTGTTTCAAGGAGGCACGATGTGGTAGTAATGGGAGACTTCAATTTCCCTGATATCTGTTGGGAGACTTATTCAGCCAAACATGGCCCCTCCAAGAAATTCCTGAGCTGTGCTGCTGCTAACTTCCTCCTACAGAAAGTGGAGGAAGGAACTAGAGGATCGGCTATCCTTGACCTGATTCTAATCAACAGAGACGAGTTAGTGGATAAAGTGGCAGTTTCGGGAACTCTGGGGGAAAGTGACCATGTTATACTTGAGTTCTTGATTCTAACGGAAGCAAAAGCTGAGTGTAGCCAAACACGTACCCTGGATTTTAGGAAAGCCAATTTTAACAAACTCAGAACAATGATTAGTAAGATCCCATGGCAAGTGACTCTCACGAGAAAGGGAGCCCAGGAGGGGTGGGAGTTTTTAAAAAAGGAAATTTTAAAGGCACAATTGCAAACAATTCCCACAAGGAAAAAAGGCAGAGGGCAACAGAAGAAGCCAATGTGGCTTCACAATAAACTCAAAGATGACCTGAAAACAAAAAAGGACACGTATAGGAAGTGGAACGAAGGACAGGCTACAAGTGAAGAGTACAGGCAGGTAGCACAGAACTGCAGGAATAGTGTCAGGAAGGCTAAAGCTGAGAATGAGCTAAGGTTAGCGAGGAATGCTAAAAGCAACAAAAAAGCTTTCTTCAGATACATGCACAGTAAAAGACAGAAGAAAGAACTGGTGGTTCAACTACGCAATGAGGACGGCAAATTGATAACAGAAGACAAAGAAAAGGCAGAAGTGTTCAATTCCTACTTCAGCTCGGTCTTCTCCCAAAAGAGGGTCTATGACCCCCCTGGCAAACTTGAAGTGCAGACTGAAGGGGCAGGATTGCAGCTTGAGATTGATAGGCAAATGGTCAAGGAGCACCTGATTACTCTGAACGAGTTTAAATCTCCAGGGCCTGATGAGCTGCATCCTAGAGTAATACAGGAACTGGCAGAAGAACTCTCAGAACCACTGTCTATTATCTTTGAGAAATCATGGAGGACAGGTGAAGTGCCAGATGACTGGAGGAGGGCAAATGTTGTTCCTATCTTCAAAAAGGGCAAGAAGGGGGAACCTGGGAACTATAGGCCAGTCAGTCTGACATCAATCCCCGGGAAGATTTTTGAGCAGATTATAAAGAAGTCAGTCTGCAAGCACCTTGAAAACAATGCAGTGATTACTAGAAGCCAGCATGGATTTGTCAAGAACAAATCCTGTCAGACTAATCTGATCTCATTTTTTGATCGGGTAACCTCCCTTGTGGACTGTGGGAATGCTGTGGACATTATATATCTGGACTTCAGCAAAGCTTTCGACAAAGTGCCTCATGATATCCTGATTAGTAAGCTAGCTAAGAGTGGGCTAGATGGAACAACTATCAGGTGGATCCACAATTGGCTACAGAATCGGACTCAAAGAGTGCTTATCAATGGTTCCTTCTCAAACTGGGGAGAGGTAACGAGCGGGGTACCACAGGGCTCGGTCCTGGGCCCGGTGCTCTTCAACATTTTTATTAATGACTTGGATCAGGAGGTACAGGGAATGCTTATCAAATTTGCAGATGACACAAAGTTGGGTGGAACAGCTAATACTCTGGAAGACAGAAACAAAATTCAAAGTGACCTCGATAGGCTGGAGCGCTGGGCCGAAAACAACAGAATGAAATTTAATAGGGATAAATGCCAAGTGCTGCACCTAGGGAGAGGAGACCAAATGCAGAGTTACAGAATGGGGGACACTTGGCTCAACAATACTACAAGTGAGAAGGATCTTGGAATTGTGGTAGATCACAAACTGAATATGAGCCAGCAATGCGATGTGGCTGCAAAGAAGGCAAATGCAATTTTGGGCTGTATTAATAGAAGTATAGCTTCCAAATCGCGGGAAGTGATAATTCCCCTTTACTCGGCACTGGTTAGGCCTCATCTTGAGTACTGCGTCCAGTTCTGGGCACCTCACTTTAAGAAGGACATAGACAAACTGGAGAGGGTTCAGAGGAGGGCAACAAGGATGATAAAGGGACTGGAAACAAGGCCCTATGAGGAGAGACTGAAAGAACTGGGCATGTTTAGCCTTCAGAAGAGGAGACTGAGGGGAGATATGATCGCACTCTTCCAGTATTTGAAGGGATGTCACACAGAGGAGGGCAAGGATCTCTTCTCGATCATCCCAGTTTGCAGGACACGGAATAATGGGCTCAAGTTACAGGAACCTAGATTCCACCTAAACATCAGGAAAAATTTCCTGACTGTCAGAGCAATAAGACAATGGAATCGACTACCTAGGGAGGTGGTGGGCTCTCCCACTCTGGAGGCATTCAAGGTGCAGCTGGACAGACATCTGTCAGAGATGCTTTGACCTAGATTCCTGCATTGAGCAGGGGGTTGGACTCGATGGCCTTGTAGGCCCCTTCCAACTCTACTTTTCTATGATTCTATGATTCTTTGCAACTGTATGGACTCTCAGTATGGACTCTCCACTTTTACTGTCCATCTGTTGATCCCCACATCACAGAGGTGTAATTTGACAGCACATGGACCTGTGCTATTATTGCAGATTTTTCAAAAACAAAATTTATATGAGCAATGACTTCCAACCAAAGAGAAGCCACTACAGGACATGCCGACCAGACCAGCCTCCTTCATGAAGGCTCCTCCTCCCTCTGCTGTCACCACCAGCAACCATTCCAGCAGGCTGAGAGGAGGGAGATGAGAGGGGGAGCGCAGGGCCATTCCACCAGCCCTGCCAGGAGTATTCATTAATATCCCCCCCCTTCTTCCCTCCCCATTCCTTTTTCCTTGTGTGTCGTGTCTTTTTAGATTGTAAGCCTGCGGGCAGGGACTGTCTTGTTAATTGCTGTAAACCGCCCAGAGAGCTTCGGCTATTGGGCGGTATAAAAATGAAATAAATGAAATAAATAAATAAATATCTGATCCAGTTATTAACGTTGCTAATTCCATGCCTCTGTCTCTCTCTAGAATATTTGATAAGTGACATCTCCCCGCCCCTATTTTTGTATCTTACCTGACCTTATCCATCCATTCTGATCAGTTATAATGTTCAGTCTGCAAGTACACTTTGACTTAACAAGTACAATTTGAGCTGCTATCAAAATGTATGAGAAAGTCCCCAGAGAAGGGTTCTCTCTCTGGTTTGCTCAGGTCCTGAACTTGCCCACTGCCACTGCCTCTCACAAAAAAGCAGCAACTTGATTTGCTGATAGGGGAGGAGGCATCGCATCAGAAGGAACTGAGATGAAAGCAAAGTTGGCCACTACTGCTGCCCTGTGCAAGGTGCTCCCGTCAGCCAGCTCCAATGCGAGCCCGCAGCACAAAGCAGCTCCTATGGAGCAAGCAGTGATCTAACCTTATAGTACAGTAATACCTTGGATTGCAAGTAACTTGGTTTGAGAGCATTTTGCAAGACAAGCAAATTTTTAAATATTTATTTAAATTTTTTTTACTTGATATACAAGCGACGTCTTGCAAGACAAGTACTGTAGTACGGCTTAAATTAAAAATCTCTGTACACAATTTTTTGGGGGGGGGATTTCGTTTTGATATAAGAGTGTTTTGGATTACAAGCACATTTCCGGAACGAATTATGCTCTCAATCCAAGGCATGACTGTAGTTGTACCTCTTTATATATGGGCATAACCACCAAACATGCCAGATAAATAAATAAATAGTCAGCATGTTGTATTGAATGTTTCCAGTGTTCAGAGGGTTTGACCAAAGAAAAAGGTTACCTTTTTTTTTTTTTAACCTTAAAAGGTATCTTATGAAAAATCAAATGAAATGAGCAGTTAACAGCAGGCTTCAACTCAGAACACGAACAGCATAATTCTGTGGCACCACTAGAAATTACAATTTAAAAAGCTTTGAATACAAAGATGTTTTTTTGCGGTGATAATTCTCTCCCCAAAGTGTACCTGTTTAGCATTTGGCTGTTGCAACATCCCATTGCAACGGCCTTTGTTGCTGAGCACATTGTGTGAACAAGCTCTTCCATTTGCTTGTTTCGTACCTGCTGCCTCTTTATTTCACGAGGAACATTTCTGGCTTCCCTGCTTTGCAGAAGGGTAACTGACAACTGCACAATGGCTTGGATCATATACATAATACTGTATCTTTCTTAATCTTCAAGGAAAGAGAAGCCTTCAATAAACTATTTAAACGTACTACAATATATTGAAGGTAGAACGCAGGTAAACATTAATTTTAGAAGAGCAGTCTTCTTCAATCAACTATTTAAAATACACATCTAAGAATCCTGTGGCTAAGTCAGCAATTCCGCGCACCCATCCAATCAGAGTGGTTCAAGTGACTTGCGTTCTAAGCATCTGTTTCCTAGCAACCAGGGAGGCAATCCAAGCACAGAGCATTGTACACGCTCTTTCCTCTTAGTATCATAGGCTTGCATGCAGTCACAGTGTGCTATTTTCGTTTTGTTTGTTTGTTTGGCAGAAGGTTACAGGGGCAAAATACATTTTAAAAATAGGAATGGAGAAGGCACTTGGAGGTCACCCTTCTGAACAGAGGCAGAGCCTCTTCAGCTGAAACAACCTCCATAAATGAGTGCAAAACTTCTCAGCATGAGGATCACTTCCCTGAATTGTTTACTTTTACGTTTTCATTTGTATACAAATTTGTATCCTGCCCATCTAAAGTCTGTGCACCACTCAGAGTGACTCACAACAATTTAAAACCACAGCATGATATAAAACCAAACATTCAGTTAAAAACAACAACCCAGAGGCAGTAAAAATACACAAGCAGAGAACACAGGTAAAATGGCTTTTAAACAAAGCACACACTTAGCAAGCAAAAGCCTGCCAGAATAGCAATCTCTTCACTGACCAGAGAATGTCTTCATGGGACAGGGAAAATATTGGTGCAGTCACTGAAAAAGCCTCTATTTATTGACTGGCTTACTTGTTATTTTATCAACTTAGGGTGCAATCCTATGGATGTTTAGACAGAAAAAAGTCCTACAGCTCCTAGCATTCCCCAGAGAGCCATGGTGTTTGTAGAATGCTAGGAGTTGTAGGACTTTTTACTGTCTAAACATGAATAGGATTGTTCCTTTAGGAGCTGCCCTTTTGTAGCAGGACTCTCAGGGTGTGTACAATAACAACTGAACAACGAATATGATGAAATAATGAGAAAAAACCATAGAAAATCATAGATGCCACAGCAAAATGCACTAAAACACAGCATATCTATAAGCAACACTAAAACCATCTAGAAAGCATACTGGAATATCTGGGCAATTTTTTTTTAAAAAAACACCCTCTTCCTCTGGACTAAAAAAGACATTAAAGTTGGTCCAAAGTGAGCATCTCTGGGGCTTTTTACATATCTGAAGCACCACAACCAAGAAGGTTGCTTCTGGTCCCCAACCAACTACGATCAGATATTAGAGAGGGAAGGGGATTACCAGAATCATCATCATCATCATCAGGCGATCACTGACCGAGTAAGATTGTCTTCCGGGATAAAAGGAGGAAATTCTAAAGAAGATTGTGTAGACTCTAGCGATGGGTCCGTAAGTGACTGTGGAGGCCAATTCTAGATCCACACAGCTTCCCACAGTGAGGACACAGGTTACCAGATAGAAGATGGTCCTGTAAAGGATTCATTTGACGTGCTTTTCGCTTAGCACGTTTCTCCCTTTCACCTTGCACTCGGGCTTCTTCAAAGTCCATGGAACCTTTGTGAAAGGCCAACCTCCATTTAGATCGTTCATGGGCCAGAGCTTCCCAGTTTTCGATGTTTATATTGCATTTTTTTAGATTAGCCTTATGAACATCTTTAAACCTCTTATATTGACCACCGATATTCCGCTTTCCATCCTTGAGTTGGGAGTAAAGTAACTGCTTTGGGAGACGGCAGTCAGGCATTCGAACAACATGACCGGTCCACTGAAGTTGGCGTTGAAGGATCATTTTTTCAATGCTAGTAGTCTTTGCTTCTTCCAGTACACTGACATTTGTTCGCCTATCTTCCCAAGTAATTTGCAGGATTTTCCGGAGGCAACGTTGATGAAACCTTTCAAGGAGGTGGAAGTGACGTTTATAGATAGTCCATGTTTCGCAGGCATACAATAAAGTTGGTAATACAATGGCTTCATAAACCAGTGTTTTGGTCTTCTTACAAATATCCCGATCCTCGAACACTCTATGTTTCATTCGAGAAAATGCGGCACTTGCGGAGCTCAGACGATGCTGGATTTCACTGTCGATGTTAGCTGTAACAGAAAGATAGCTGCCAAGATAGAGAAAATGATCGACATTTTCCAGTATTGTCCCGCCAAGCTGGATAGATGGCATCACCAAAGGATTGGCTTGCACTTGCTGATGAAGCACTTTGGTTTTTTTGATGTTAAGTGAGAGACCAAGTTTTTCGTATGCTTCTGCAAAAGCATTTAGGATAGTTTGGAGATCATCCTCTGAATGTGCAGAGACCACATTATCATCAGCATACTGAAGTTCCACAACGGAGGTTGTAATTACCTTACTTTTTGCTTTCAGCCTGCTGAGATTAAAAAGCTTTCCATCTGTTCGATATATAATTCCCACACCGGTGGGAAGTTTCCCCTTGACAAGATGTAAAACCATGGCGATGAAAATGGCAAATAATGTTGGGGCGATAACACATCCCTGTTTAACACCTGATCCCACTTTAAATGGAGCACCATGAGAGCCGTTGTTGTCCAAAACTGTTGCCGTCATGTTGTCATGGAGAAGTCGCAAGATATTCACAAATTTATTGGGGCATCCAATTTTCATAAGGATAGTCCAGAGAGCTGTACGATCTACAGTATCAAAGGCCTTAGCCAAATCAATAAATGCCATATAAAGGGGTTGATTTTGCTCCCGGCATTTTTCTTGGAGCTGACGTGCAGTAAAAATCATGTCTACTGTCCCTCTAGAGGGGCGGAAACCATATTGAGTTTCAGGGAGGATCTCTTCTGAAATAGATAGAAGACGGTTTGCGAGAATCCTAGCAAATATTTTACCTGCGGTTGCTAAGAGAGAAATGCCCCGATAGTTTCCACAGTCTGTTCTATCACCCTTCTTAAAGAGGGTGATAATTATGGCATCCCTGAAGTCTTCTGGGATCTCTTCTCTTATCCAGATTTTTTCGATGAGTTTATGAAGATGTTGTACAAGTTCGGGGCCCCCTTCTTTAAAGATTTCAGCAGGAATCCCATCTGGTCCACTAGCTTTGTTGTTCTTCATTTGATTAATGGCTTTTTTTACTTTTTTTTTTTACTTTACAGAATCATATATCCCTCTTAATAGGTGATAGCACCAAACAGGACCATCCATCCACATAATGAGTGTCCTTGTTGTCCTGATCCACCAGAAAGCATCATGTAGATATGCAGCCCTAGCTGCATAGCATTAACTACTTCTGGTGCTCCACTAACACGTAAGTAAGAATAGATGAAAGGGAAAAGAAAGATTGATATCATAACGAAATGAGCTTCTTTCACTAGTTACTATGAGATCGGTATGACTTTGGCTAACTCCTCCAACAAAGCTATTTATGCAAATTGAACAACATAAATACCTTCTAACCCTACTCCTGTATGAGACAATAGCCCACTTGTATTGCTTAGTATTAAAATTTAACAATAATAGCCTTTCGTTCTTTTGATGCATATCCTTTCGATTACATGAAAATATAGTAAAGGATACATTCAAGATTTGAATGTCATAATTATCTTTGAGAGAGCCAGTGTGGCATAGTGGTGAGAGTGTTGGACTGGGACTCGGGAGATCCGGGTTCTAGTCCCCGCTCAGCCATGAAATTCACTGGGTGACTTTGGGCCAGTCACTGACTCTCAGCCTAACCTACCTCATAGGGTTGTTGTGAGGATAAAATGGAGAGGAGGAGGAGGAGGAGGATTATGTAAGCCGCCTTGGGTTCCTTGTAGGAAAAAAGGTGGGGTATAAATATAATAATAATAAAATAATAATAATAATAATCTTTGAGATACTGACATCTTTATTGAAATGCATATGAAATTGAACCAGTGGCTTGGATACAGAATCGTTCTTCCACCAGGAGAAGGATAGCCCTGGCGCAATGGCACTTCTGCATCCCCTCCTTCCCGCCTGGCATCCGCCACACGCTCTCCAAATCTATTCCTGAGTGTCTCCAACCCTCCACAGCAAATTTGTAGGGCATATGGGGCTGCCGTGGGGAGGAGAGGACACGGAAGTTCCATTCCACCTGTGGTATCCTTCCGCTGGTGGAAGAACAATTCTGGATCCAAGCCAGATTTTTCAGTTTATGTCATGGAGCATGCCTTCTATACTACTGTCTGCTTATGTCTGCAATAACTTGATGTACTCTGAAGTTTTCTAACAGTAAGTTAGAAAACAGAAGGTTGGATCCAGACTTGTGCTCAATGGAGTTCTGCTGGTGCTGGAGGAAGGGAGGGTGGGTGGGGAGAATATTTTTTCTGATCTCCCTTTCCTTTGCAGTCCCCAGCACCACCTCCCACACAGTTCCAGAGGGTTGGCGGACCCCTAGAAGAGCATCGGAAGTGCACTTGGGAAAGAGAAAATCACTGCTCCATTCCTTCCTAGAGCAGGAAGCCTCAGTTCCCTCTGCAAAGCTGAAGGAGCTTCAGTTTGCAAAGGGGAAAATCCTGATCCAGCTCAGAATGCTGAAGGAACCCTCCTAAATGTTTAGATTGTTTCCAATAACCGAATATTTTAAACTGCTGGAGCCGAAAGTAGATGATAACGAACAGAGCACGCAGGACACTGGGATGCATGGACCGCTAGTCTGACCCTATATGGCTGTTCTTACCTTCTAATATTCTTCAGTACTGAGTAAAATAGAAACTGACTGGATGTCAGATCCTATAAGGAGCACAAAGTATGACATTTGTATGCATTTGTAGAATGATAAGCGTTTATATAAGTCTATCATGGGATAGCCAAATCGTTTGGTTCTAGGGTTTTTGTTTTGGTTTTTTTGCAACTGAAAGGCTCGGTTGTTAAACATCACAAAGAGTACACCAAATATAATCTGTGACAGATGAACAACATTTCTTGTGGTCCAAACCACTTATCCAGAGTTCAGCACCTATCCGATTGTCTTGATTTTGTTAAAATAAAGAATAGCCATCATTTGTAATATTTATAATTTATGCCACAGACTTCTATAATCAGAAAGCTAAGAATTTTAGAAGAGATGTACAGGGATTGGGTTAGAGAGTGTACTAGTTGTAGTGTGCCACTTCATAAAGTTCTCCCATCCCATGCTTAGGTGGCCTGGATTGCTGTGTCTGGTCACTGCAGAAAAGAAGGCACTGGGTGTGTTCACACGACTAATGATCGGGCACAAACGAAGATCCTGAGGCACCTCCTCCCACCTCTTCCCCACGCAGTCCTCCCACCGGTATCCCAGGGGACACCGCGGGGAGCACTGAGGTGAGCGGAGCAGGGGTGACATGACAGCTGCCCCAAAGTGTACAAGCTGCACTTCGGGGCAGCTGCCAGAGGCTCCCCGGCAGCGGCGGGGATGAGCCACCTTGTGCTGGGCTTCCTCTTGAGCAAGTCCAGCACAAGGTGGCTCACCCGCCCCTGTTGCTTGGCACGGCCGCTGCTCAGCTGAGTGGCCACCATACCCACAAGGGGAGGGGGGGATGAGCCACTTTGTGTCAGGCTTCCTCTTGAGCAAGTCCAGCACAAGGCAGCTTGTCCCTCGCTTTCGCTCTGTGTGGCCGCCGCTCAGCTGCCGAGTGAAGGGGGCACATTGCCAAGAGGAGGCCCAGGGGAATGTGCCCTGTGATGGTGCCAGTCAGCAGGGGGTGTGTGGGCAGGTCACGTTCTCCTGGCCCTCCAATCCGTGCAAGGTGTCCTCCTGGGGAAACCCAAGAGAACGTGCCTCCTCCTCCCCTGCCTGGTGCCTCAATCGCCCCACAATTGGGGCTCCGGAAGGCGGCACATGGTAGACACTAGCAACAGGCAGGCACGGCAGGTAAGATGAGATTGCCCCAGCAAGCTGGAGGGAGCTCTCTCCTCTTCCCCGCTGTCCCGCCGTCATCGGGCTTCCTCCTGAGGAGCCTGATAACAGCGAGCCTGATAACATACAGGCCTGTGGCTCACGCTGGCTCAGCTTGTCTGAGCGTGGAAAGCTAAGCAGGGTCAGGCCTGGTTATTACTTGGATGGGAGACCCCCTCCTCTAGTTTCCTGCATTGAGCAGGGGGTTGGACTCGATAGCCTTGTGTAGGCTTCTTCCAACTCTATGATCTATGAAATCTATGAAGCCCCGTCCGCAGCCCAGAGCCAGTTGGCCAGAATGGCAAAACTTTCTGGCACTCTGGCCAAGGGGCTCTATTGCCAAAATGGCTTGACTGTGGCTTAGTGTGTTGTCCGGGCTTTGCTGTGTCGTGCGAACCTGGCGAGGGTGGCTCGTTGCTGTGGTTAACAGGCCACCCGGAACCCATGGGCTGTTTTCGGGTGGTGGGGTGGCTTGTTAACCACGGCAACGAGCCACCCTCACCAGGTTCGCACGACATGGCAAGCCGCGCCAGTGAGGGTAATCATGTGCACATCCTCCCGGCACATGACCAGCATGCGTGGCAGGGAAAATAAGCCACTGGACCAATCTCTTGTTCCATGCATTATATTTTAATACCTAACTGTTGGGACATGTAACACAACAACAGCTGTGCCACAAGTGTTTTCATTTGGAAAGGTACAGGGTGGCTACAATAACAATCGTGTTGAGTCTGGGACTGCGATTCTCTTCTCATGGGAAAAGTGGGCTGGAAAGAAATATGAGCTGGTCACATGGTTTGTATTTTCTGATGACGTATTATGATTGTTAAGTTTCACTTTCCTGTAACTGTAACTGTTTTTTATTGAGAGAAGGATTGCTTTCTGTATGCATCTTCATGTCTTCTCTCTGATGCTCTGAATGCTAGGGTGGGCTTTGTCCACTGGACTATGCTATGCAATGTAGACTGTAACTTAGGATATAGAATAAACAGGTAAAGAAAACCCCTGTGGTCAATTCTATGGCAAATCCTAATTACAGCTAAGCTGGAGCAAGCGGCAAGCTGGAGACAGAGGCTGTAACCCGACACGCTTGGTATGAGCTGCGTGCAGGAGAGACAGTGAATCTCTGTGTGAAGCTACATGGGCCAGTTTACACACATGAGACAGACGCTGTATTTTCCAACTCACGCTCTGCTGGATCCACGTAGGCAGACGGGCCTACAGGGTGGATTATGAGCCACAAATGGCTGGTGTTTTTATCACACATATTCACTAACTTCATGTGTAGTCTTAACTATATTTGAACTCTTACTTCATCTTGATTTACTGGCTCTCATCTTTCCCACTCTGCTTCCAGGATTCCGTTTTGCTTCCATGCTGCCCCCTGCTTGCTAGCCCTCCAGTCCTTTTCCTGCTACTTAGATAGCACAATGCTTATTTTCACAATGCAAATGCAAACTGAAATGTAGGGCAAAATACCCTGTTTATGGTTCAGCGCAGCTTGTTGAGTTACAGCTTGCCAACACATCCCTGAATTTTGATTGGAGGGTACCACCACGAATACCAGAAGGCAGAATAAAAATTGGAGGTGGAAAAAATAAGAAATCAGACCCACAATTTATGTGAGAGAATCCTTTGGAGAAGTAATTCACTGTTACATGTACAATTCTTATTTTCATATCAATAATTGGGACCATATTTTGATAGCCAAAATGACTACAGCATACTGTCTTTTATAATTGTTCTCTGTATCCATATTGAAAAGAATATTTTACATTTTCTTCAGCAAGTATTAAATGTTACGTATTCACAGATTTTTTTCCAGTGAAAACCTGTATTTTTAAAGAAAGGAAAAATATATAAAAATAACACTCAGAAGAAGACCTATAGAACTTGGTACTGATCCAAGTGCTTTAAGAAGAGCCCACAAATCATTTTGACAAATGGCCTGATATAAAGTCATTTTCTAGGAGTCCAGAGACAGACCTCACAAGATCTGACAATGTCTGCCTGGCAGTGCTTCTAAGGTACTGACAGGAGCATCAGGAGAGTATACATGCGCATTTATTTGTTGACTTCAAATGAAGAAAAATTCACAAATAATTTCTTTTCTAAGCATGACAAGTTCAAAAATTGCTGATCTTCTTTCCAATATCATCCATCTGGAGCAAACGTGGAAAATATGAAACAGAGATCTCAGGTTCTCAACTTTATATCTTTAGAAAAAGAAAAACACAGAATCTGGAGTGGAAACCCCCTCCCCTCAAGGTATCTGTGGAGCGGGGCAATGAAAAGACATAAGTACTGAGAACTTCTCATTCAGCAATGTTCTCAGGTGTATAATTCAGTCTAAGAGAGCAATCTTATGGCCCTCTAGATCAGGGCTCTGCCAACCTTGGGTGCCCAGAGGTTGCTGGACTACAGCTCCCAGAATCCCTTGCCATTAGCCATGCTGACCAGGAATGCTGGGAGCTGTAGGCCAGCAACCTCTGGGGACCCAAGGTTGGAGAGCCCTGCTCCAGACAGTGCCTAGGGGGGCCATAGGATACTTCAGATTCCCAGCTCTGGAATTGCAGACAGAGCTCCAACCTCAGAGCTGGGAATCCGCGCTCTGATCCCCCCCCCCCCCACAGCCAGTGCAGAAAGAACCACACTGGCTGCCTCTCTGAAGGTCAGAAAAGCAACCTTCACAGAGGGGGTTAAGGGGGCAGGGAAGGGGCAAGGAGGGGAGGAGACTGGGGCTGCCAGGATACAAGCTATCCTGACGCCACTGCAGCCTCCTCACGCTGGTTCAGCTTGTCTGAGCGTGGAAAGCTAAGCAGGGTCAAGCCTGGTTATTACTTGGATGGGAGACCCCTCCTCTAGTTTCCTGCATTGAGCAGGGGGTTGGACTCGATAGCCTTGTAGGCTCCTTCCAACTCTATGATCTTTGAAATCTATGAAATCTATGAAACCCCTCCAAAGCACCCCAGCTAGATGGCCGAAAATGGCAGTCAAGCGAAAATGCAGAGCGGGAGAACAGGGGGAGGTGGAGATCATGGTGTAAAACTGGGGGGTGGGGGTGGCGAGTTACAGCGCCGCCCCTCGGGGTTGGATGTATCGCCCGGGAAGACCTCCTCTGGCCAATGGCCAGTTTAGATAGTACCTGCACTTTGTCCCTTCGCAGATTTTGTCATTCAATAAATGTGCCCCTAATTTTACACCATATTCTGTGTCTCGAATCATTATTTCCCCCTTTACACGCGCAAATGAGTGCATTATTCTGTGCAAGGAATGAACAGAAGCACAGTGGAATGGAGCCAAAGATCAGGTTTTTAAGGGGAAGCACTGGGGTATGACATAGTTTACCCCATATTACAGAACACCGTTTTAACTTGGACGCAAATGTCTTGATTCTTATTGCATTGCAAAGCACTATGTACTAGATATATGTCCCTGAACAAATGCTGTGATTAATGGAATGTCTTTAACTTAAAGTGCTGACAGGATTTAAATTGCCTTTATTGTAAATCAAATTCTTGTCCACATACCCAAAGTATTGTGTGTTCTTATTTTAATTCACTCCGATCTAAAGAAGGTGCAGTTGATGTAGGAAGTGTGAACCAATCACCAATCAAGGAACCAATGTAATTATTTATTTAAAACATTATACTGTGCCTTTTGTAAAGTCCCCAAGATGTCTCACAACTCATTGTTTAAAACAAGATCTACGTAAGATAACAGTGCAATCCTATATACGTCTACTCAAAAATAAGATTACTGCTTGGTAGGTGGGTATAGGAGTGCAGCCTAAGACAATAAAAAAATACAACAGACATTAGACAACGACAGAAAAAGACAGAGAAAAATAAATGTTGAGCAGCATAGATCCCTTTCATACCAAATGCCATAGGCAGAATTAACAACAACAACAAAACCACCACCCCTCCCTGCAGACTTCTAATAGCTAGAAACATTCTCATTGGTATGAAATGGGTTTTTTGGGGGGTTGTTGTTTTAAAGTGGAGGTGGCAACTGAGAACAAACTGAAGGTTACTAAATGCCTGCATCCCCTATGCTATATTTCTAAGCTGAAAGTAAGGAACCAGAAGTAATGGAGGAGGCTGAAAGTAAGAACCAGGTTCTTACGAGGTTGTCTTAAGAGTCAGTTCGCATTACTACAATTAGGTTTGTTGTTGTTTTTTAATCTATAAAGTTGGCTTGTTAAAAGTGCCTTTTTGCTTGGTCTAGTCAATGCTTCTCCATCTCTCTCTCTCTCTGCCCCCACCCCCCAATTTTCTGCTCCAAATGATACCATTTTTATCTTTCTTTAGGAGATCATTCCCAAGTAGACTGGGCTGTCTTGTGACTCTGGCATTGCTTTCCATCCTGTTGACACCTTGCTTGCCTGGATCACCTACTTTTTATTATTAAATCTTAGAGATGTGCATCGGTTTCGCAGGGATGTTGAAGAGTCCTTGGTTTCGAGTCACGAGTCGAGTCACGAGTCTTTGGACCCGAGTCTCGAGTCCGAGTCCTTGGTCCAAAATGGTGACTCACGAGTCACGAGTCACTCCCAAAGCTGACTCCACGAGTCCCTATTAAAATCAATGGGGGTTTTCCCAACAAAATAAGGCTACTTCAGATATGTGGCTTAAATAAATTCTAGGCGCAAGTGTGCCTTTTTATTTCAAAACTCTGCCGCTGATTTTGGCAAGAACAGACCAGGCAGACAATCCCAAAATAACCAGACAGGCAGAGGAGGCAGGGAACCCCAAAGCAGGCAGGCAGAGGCCTTTGTCTTGGACAATTCAAACTGTGGGACTGGTTAAGAAGAGACCAGGCAGGCAGAGGAGGCTGGAAACCCCAAACAGGCAGGCAGAGGCAGCCAAACCCAAAATGTCTGAAAGGTTGCATTTTAGGAAAATGATTTTAAAAATAAACTTGCTGTACTTCCTAAAACCTATCCATGTTGCATTTGAGGAACACTGATTTTGGAACACGAGTCCTTGGTCTCGAGTCCCGAGTCGAGTCTTGAGTCCCATTAAAAATATTGGGCGGTTTCGGCCCAAGCCCAAGCCAAATCAGCTCCCTTTGGGTTGTTCTTGCCGCTTCCCATGGTGAAGCGGGCTTCTCTCCAGAGTGATCAGAATCAAAGCTCTACCCTGTATGAGGCTCCATTTGCAGTTCTGCTTCAGAAGGCAGAGTGTCTGCAGAATTAGCGTCATTTGCTGTCATTTCTCTATATGCTGAGGAGGTGGAGAGGGAGGGGGGGTTTGAGTGACTGGCAAGTTCACCTTCCAATCATAGGTTACATCTTATCAGGGTCTTTCCAATCACTGTGCCTTGGGGAGGGCAAGGATTGGACCGCAAGATGGCAATTCTTAAAACACTACCAGGATTCATTGGGGGGGGGGGAGCCTTAATTAATTAATTAATTAATTGCATTTATTTATCGCCCATCTGGCCGGCGATGAAAACTGGGTTTCAATCATAACTCCCTAGCCCATGCACCTATCCTTCTGAAACTTTGCAGGTTTCTTGCCTGGAGAAACCTCTATGATCTGTGCCATTTTCATACAAATCACCAAAACAAACAAACAAACAAACCTAACCCCACAACAACATCCATTGGAATTCCTCACCCCCTGCCAAATTTGAGGACTCCCACATTAACTACTGCATCTACCCTTCTGAAACTTGGCATTTTTGGTACTTAGGGCCACCTCTATGCTGTCTGTCATTTTCAGAAGAATAGTCCACAAAGAACATAGAAGGATAAGCTGTGTCTTCTTTGGGATCCCATCAAATTGTCAAGGCTGCCCTTGCACAAATATCCTGTGCCTATTCATCTGAAACTTGGCAGGATTGATCTCTTCAAAAGGGGCAACTATCCCTGCATGTTTCATCCAATTCTGCCAAGAAAAACAACAACAACAACACCTGAGCAGTTCCCTTTAAAAAAAACAACCAAATATAAAGGTAAGTAGCACAAAATCCATTGCACTATTTTCCTGAAAATTATCAGACATAGTCCCATTCTAATGGGCTGCTATTCCTGCAACAATAATCCATTTTTGGTAAACAGAAAAAAAGTTATAGCCATTTCTTATTTCCCACGATAGTTAATGGGAGGCACAAAGCCTTGGCTTTCTGAATCTCGACTTGGGATTGGTACCTGAGTCAAAGAGGATTGCTTCTGAATTGGTTCAAGTGGAATCAGACCATTTTCTGAAGTGCCAAACTGGGTCCAAGTTGAATTGTGTAGTTGGTGCACACCTCTATTAAATATATCACCGTTGTCACATATGATTCTCCTCTATTTTATTATGTTTTCGTATTTTTAATGGAAATTTGTTTTTAACTATTTTATATTTTGTATGTTTTAATAATTTTGTTGTAAGTCACCTTGAGGTTTGTTTGTTTGTTTAAAAAGAAAAAGGCAACTAAGAAATTCAATTTCCAATCATCATCACCGTCATCATCTGCCTCTGATCTTTGCTCAAGATGCAGTGACACAATGATAACAGCTAATCTGTTATCTGGTATAAAAGATCAAATTCATAAGAACATAAGAAGAGCCATGCTGCATCAGACCAAGGCTCCAGCTAGTCCAGCATTCTGTTCACACAGTGGCCAACCAGCTGCCCACAGGATCCCACAAGCAGGACAGGAGTGCAACAGCACCTTCCTGCCCAAGTGCCCATGTTCCCCAGCAATTGGTGTACACAGGCATACTGCTTCTGATACTGGAGGAAGCACATAGCCAATCAGGACTAGTAGCCACCGATGGCTTTCTCCTCCATGAATTTGTCCAATCCCCTTTTAAAGCCCTCCAAATTGGTGGCCATCACCACATCCTGTGGAGTGAATTCCATAATTTAACTATGTGCTGTGTGAAGAAGTACTACCTTTTATCTGTCCTGAATCTCCCACCAGTCAGCTTCATGGGATGACCCCAGGTTCTAGTTTTATGAGAGAGGGAGGAAAATGTCTCCCTATCCACTTTCTCCACACCGTGCATAATTTTGTACACCTCTATCATGTCTCCCCTTACTCGCCTTTTTTCTAAGCTAAGCAATCCCAGCTGCTTTAACCTTTCCTCCTAGGGGAGTTGCTCCAGCCCCTTGATCATTTTAGTTGCCCTTTTCTGCCCTTTTTCCAACTCTACCGTGTCCTTTTTTAGGTGCGGTGACCTGAACTGTACACAGTATTCTAACCGCAGTCACACTATAGATTTGTATAAGGGCAGTAGGATCTGGGCAGTTTTATTTGCAATTCCTCTCCTAATTATGCCTAACATGGAGTTTGCCCTTTTCACACCAGCTGCACACTGGGTCAAGATTTTCATTGAGCTGTCCACCACAACCCCAAGATCTCTTCCTTGGTCAGTCACCGCTAGCTCCGATCCCACCAGATTATACTTGAAGTTGGGATTTTTCACCCCAACGTGCATTAATTTACACTTGTTTACACTGAACCTCATTTGCCATTTTGAAGCCCATTCTCCCAGTTTGGAGAGATCCTTTTGGGGCTCCTCACAATCCCTTTTTGTTTTCACCACCCAAAATAATTTGGCGTCATCAGCAAACTTGGCAACTTCACTGCTCACCCCTGATTCCAGAGCATGTCCCAGAAAAGGCAGATGGCTACCATGTCCCTGTCCTTTGTGCTCTTGCAATGTGCCAGTCAACAGCCTCAAATGGATGACTTCCAGCTATGTTGACTAGTGGGGGTTGCATTGGACTGAAATGAATGCTCTGCATGATAAAAAGCATATTATTACATAAATTATAACTTTTTGGTAGGCCCAAATACCATCATAATAAGGACTTCTCTTAGAACTAAATGGATTTCAGTGGGGTTACCTTTCATGAAATGCATTTGGAAGTGGGTACGGTAATTGATATTTTAACTTACATTATTAAGAGCTTTGGGGTTTGCCCAGATAAGCTATAGATAGCAAATGTATCTTTTGAAACTCATAAAAAGCTTTCAGTAAAAGTGTGAAGTGTTTGCAGTAAAGTGTGTGGAACAAATAAATTGCCAACATCCTTTGAAAAGGGCTTTCTCAATACCCTGTTATTTAGACGCCACCCTTGGTTATGGGAAAATAGAATGTCTGCAGAGCACCGGCAATGGAGAGCTCTATAAAATGGGAAATGGAGGACTAGGAAAAAAAGATACTGTTGTCTTTTGTGCTGTCACTTTAATTTCTCCCCAACGAAATCTGAAAGCTTGTCTAGCAAGTGAATGAAATGTCTAGATGCTATTTCACCAAGAGTAATGCTTTCGGGCTTTTAAAGACATTACCAACAGTTAATAATTTCTAATTAAGGTTTCTGTAGCAATTAAGTCGTTGACTTACTTTCAAATATTGAAACATGATCCCCGTTTCCTTCTTTCATACAATTGACATATTTTTGGCACATAGCAATATGGCTGGGGTACAGAAGTAGAATATTGTAAAAGCAGTAAGAGCATTAGTAGTTTATAAAATGCCTCACCGGTGCAATCTTAAATTACAGCAAAGGGATATTGAAGTAATGAAAATAATTCTTGCTGCAAATAAGCAAGTGCTAGTTTTTTTTCCCCAGAGCTATGGCAGATTGTTTTGTTTGTCTAGAGTCAATTGTAATTTTCAGTCTTATCGATTTGGCATTTACCCCTATGTGTAAATGATGCAAGAATTGGCCTTCTGAAGTGTTGTGGAGGTTTCTTAAAATTTGGCGGATTTCTTTACTTTTCTTTTTGTCTCTTACACTGTGCACTGTTCCCTAATATATACATTTTCATATGCATATGTTGACTGGAGGATTCCATTGCAAAATCCTGAAAAATGTGAATTTTGAAGGATCGGTGAGTTTCAGTTCATGTATTATTTTTGAAAGTGCAAAATTAGGTAAATTGAGGTGTGATCAATTTCCTGACCCAGGCAAGGCCTCCTGACCTTGCCTGGGGGGGGGGGGGACATAGGATTATTCAGAGGAAAAAATTCCTGACTGTCAGAGCAATAAGACAATGGAACCAACTACCTAGGGAGGTGGTGGGCTCTCCCACTCTGGAGGCATTCAAGGTGCAGCTGGACAGCCATCTGTCAGGGAAGCTTTGACCTGGATTCCTGCATTGAGCAGGGGGTTGGACTCGATGGCCTGGTAGGCCCCTTCCAACTCTACTTTTCTATGATTCTATGATTCTACGATCAAGATGGCAAAAAATGGCTGTCTAGATGAAATGTAGGGCACGAGGCATGGGGCGGTGAAGATCACCGCTGCCGCACCTCGTGCCATGCATTGGATGCATGTAAGCTTCCAAGTTCAGAGGTTTGCATATGTCAAGCGTGGAGGACATTGGATCACACTCCCACACCCCATGTGTTAAGTAAACATGCAAAGGATTACATTGTAAATCAACCACCATTTATTGGGATCAAAATACATGGATGGGTGTTGTGAAGAAAATCTGTGAATATCTCCTGATAACAGTCATACTTAAAATCTATGAAGAATATAAATGGGAAAATTAAGAGGAATTTGTAAAGGGCACCTAAAAGAGCATGGTTTGCATTCAATCATTAGTTCAACTCTACAAATGAAGGGGAGGTGTTGTGTGTGTGTGTGTTTTTAAGGATTTTAAAATGTTTAATGAAGATGGGAATAACAGTAACTTGAGATGCAAATATCCCAATCTTTGCAATATCCCAATACTCTATATTTTGTACTACGGGAAGCTGGTATTTGATGAAAGGGCTGGATTATTCTCCTTACATATTTTAATTAGTCCCGTTGAGTTCAGCGGGTCTTACACTTGAAGATAGGGTTGCAGCCTGTTTATCACAAAGGAACAAAGATCAGAATATATATAGTATTATATGCCAGCAGTTATTCTGTCAGATCCCACAGTCCAAGAGAGACTGAGCATCTGAAAAACTGGGCAAAAGAAATAGATTTAAAAGGATGCCAGAAGAAGGAACACATTGGCTAGAGGTTGTCACTCTTCATGCTTAAGAGAAATCTAAGCCAAGTTCTTATTTTTGTACAATTAAAACCCCACAGACAAAATCAGTACCACAACGCAAAGCACTGAGAGCCACTGGAGTCTTGTCAATAGGATTTAGACATGGGAGTTCCATATTCACACATCAGTCTTAAACACCCATCTGCCTAGTACATTTCTATCTCAGGGCTTTTCTACATGAGGCTTTTAACCCACAAGTTTACCAAGGTTTCTGCTTCCAGCTTCTTTGAGGGATTAAAATCAGCTCCTTTACACATTTTTTCCCCTTCTGGGGGGGGGTTTCTTTCTCTGCCTTTCTGTATGTTCCATTACACAACCACTAGGTGGCACTATGGTATAACAGAGTTGCGCAAATACACCAGGGTTTCATGCTGCCATTCAAGGAAATACCAGACTTTCCTTGTTAGAAAACAAAACAAAATGCTATAATGGTTGCAAACCACCGGAGAGGCCCGGGAGAATGACAATGTCATGTAAAGCACCCACAAACTACCCTGAGTGAGGAATCACGAGCGCGCAATAAATGCCTCATGTAGAAAGACTCTCGGTCTCAATTCTCCACATCCCCATGTAAAACAAAGGACTTGCCACCTGGGGCTGCTGCAAAATCAGCTAACGTAAATGCATAAATGTTGTAAAGCACATGGTCATACACGCAATAATAATCTGTACTAAAATGCATAGTGGCATCCATAGAGGTCCAATATGGTCTAACTTCCATTATCGAAACTTTGCTTATCTCACACTCCTGGTCCTGCAGCCCCGTTTGCCACTCCACCACGTGTCTTACCTTATATAAAGAGCATTCTTTTTCACTGGATGGTTGGATGCTTTGTACATTATCCACACCCTTTGTGTATATGATTATGATTTGCATTGTTCAACCATTTTTAAAGACATTGGAAGGACCTTTTATAGAAATGCAGCAACCAAAGATGGCCCCCCTTCCCCACAAAAAAAGAAAGAATTCAAAGTTGAACATTGGCCAGAATATTGAGGTTTCCAGTCATACTTTGTGCTATGAAGCAATACATTGGAGACTTGAAGCTCAGGTAGTTAGTAAAGCATACCTACCTAATACAGTCATGCCTTGGATTGAGAGCATAATTCGTTCCGGAAACGTGCTTGTAATCCAAAACACTCTTATATCAAAACGAAATCACCCCAAAAAAATTTGTACAGAGATTTTTAATTTAAGCTGTACGACAGTACTTGTATTGCAAGAAGTCGCTTGTATATCAAGTTTTTAAAAAAATTAAATAAATATTTAAAAAATTGCTTGTCTTGCAAAACGCTCTCAAACCAAGTTACTTGCAATCCAAGGTATTACTGTACCTGTACCTTTTGGCAGGCTATTAAAAACCATGAATGTTACCACCACATGGCGAACGTATATGCAGAGAGTGGATTTCTATGCTTGGGAAGGGAACTCTTTTGCCAATATCAATTGCAGCAGGAAGGGCCAGGTAATGCCCCTTTCAATTACTACCACTTAAATTACTATTATAGGCTGGATCCTCCAACTTGGAAAACGAATTATAGACAGATAGATAGAAAGATAGATAGACAGATAGATAGATATGGAAGAGGAAAAGTAGGGTGGATTTGGAAGAATATTTCCACACATATTTCACTGTATTTCAGTCTTCATTCAACAACCCTCTTCTACTCATTTCCTTGAATGGGAAAAACAAGCTCACCAGGCTTCTACCCCAGACCATCCTTTACAGTGTTCCTAAGCCATCCTATTGCAAGTCCACTGGGAATCCTCGGAAACCTCTGCTTGATTTTGGATCCTGGCAGATATGTAGAACTAGCAGGAGCTATTTCAGGCAGAGGGTAAGGAGTGGTTTAATTGCCTGGTTTTTATTGACCCTCGTTATAGCTCTAAAGGCTGGGGTTCTTTAGCGCTGGTGAGGTTCAGCTCCTCTCCAAAGTGGGGTCTGGAAAACCTTTCTGGCTTTTGCTGCTTTCCAGCAATCCAGGAAAGTCTCAGCTTGTCCTGGTCATCTTGAAACAGTAGTAGAAGCTCATGGGATTGAGGCACGTTCTGCATTGGTCTTTTGGCACCTCCTATGCCACTCTTGCTTCAGTTGTGTTCCAGTGGGGAAAAAGAAAGGATGTTAAGCAGTTCCTGAAAAAGAAAGTCCTAGGTTGTGATGTCCTTTGTGCATCTTTCTCCAAAGTAATTGCTCACCACACAGTGACTCCACAATGCCACCACGATTCCTCCATCATATCAGAACATCTGCAAGGTTGCCATTCACTGCCATGAGAAAACTAACCTGCTGCACTCGGGAGTGCACCGCAGTGGGGCAAAACCTGCCCCATATTCCTGATTAGTGCTGTGCCAAGACCCCACCAACCTGTTCTTCATTTCCCTGCAAAAAAAAAAAAAAGACACAGTGGTTTTCTGGCTCTTTTGTTAGGATGTTGAGAATTTGGGAGACATTCCTCAGGGTGCAGGGCTTCAGCGCTTAGGTAATTATGTAAGGTGATTTCATACATCATAGAGTTGGAAGGAGCCTACAAGGCTATCGAGTCCAACCCCCTGCTCAATGCAGGAAACTAGAGGAGGGGTCTCCCATCCAAGTAATAACCATAAGGCTGAGGGGTTTGTGTGTGCTCTTTCTGTTACCATTCCACACCCATTTTGTCTTTGCAGCCTCTCCAGCAGCTTGAGCTTCTTGGAAAGCCCCCTAAAGGACTTAGGCAGCACTTAGGCAAGAGAGCGTCAGCCATTTGGTGGTATAGAAATGTAATAAATAAATAAATAAATAAATAAATCCCTCCTTTGGGGCTTCCCTGTGCTGCTGCCTGGAAGCTGACAGAGAGAAGGGCATTTTTGGTTTTGCTTTGTTGTTATCAAAAGTCCTTTGAACAACAACAAGAAGAAAAAGAAGAACGACTACTCACTTTCAGCTTTGTAACGGTGTCATTCATGTTCCACAAAGTCAAAGAGCACTAGCAGAGCTCCGCCAAACCTTTCACTTGTGCAAGCTCTTGTTTGTGTATTGCACTTGTGAAAAAATCGCACTTGCACAAATGTAACTTTAGTTGGATTCTCCTGTTGCTCATGGTTCCGAACCTAATTCCCACGAGCACAACGTCATTTGCGCTAGTGGAATGACGCAGTTGGATACTGCCCGCATGGTGGCCAGCCTTCACTGAGCGGCACAAATTAGCCGAGACACTTTGCTGCCTGAGGCAAAGGACAGGATGGTGCCCACTTCCCCTTTTCACACACAGAAGCCACCTGGACTGGCAGCTGATTCTCACTTCATTCTCACTTCAACACTGACAATAGGACAGAGACTTCCACTGCACCTGAGGGCAGCAGGATAGCTTAGGGCAGTGTTCTCCAACCTTGGGTCCCCAGATGTTTTTGGCCTACAACTCCCAGCATGCCCCAGCCAGCTATGCTGGCTGGGGCATGCTGGGAATTGTAGGCCAAAAACATCTGGGGACCCAAGGTTGGAGAACACTGGCTTGGGGCAGACTATGTAGCACACAAAGCTCTGTCCTCTAACCCCTCACACTCACTGCCCCTCAGTGCCTACTGCCTTGACTGTCCAGATGTGTGAGGGAGAAGTTGGCTCTCCTCCCTTAAATTATTTGCTAATGCTGAGGGATGATTGGCTAATATTCTTCAATGGGAGCCAAGGTTATGGAGAAGATGTTTTTGTGAACTGGAAATCTACCTGTGGGGTGAGGTGACATCTGAGACTGCCTGTGTGATGGGGGGCAGAAAAGAAGACGGCTTTACCAGGATCTTTAGCCTGGATAATGTTTTTTTTTTTTTTTAATTCTCCTCTGGGGATGGAGGCGGAATTAGCTATGTCAGCTTCTCTACTCTGGTGGAGGGGCTTGCTTATCCTATCCTAACCTCCACAAGCCAGCAGATCTGGGAGTTAGGATTGCTCTTTAAATAAATAAATAAATGCTGCAATAGGGTCTTTTCTGTTGTTACTTTAGAATATCCTCCTATTTCCTCACCCCAGCACTGCCACCACCTATGGAGGAACTGCTCCTTCACCGGGCAATCCCACCTATGGGTTTCTTATTTTTAGCAAATGCTTATGTTTCAGGGCCTAAGGAACTCTCTGCCACTATAACTCAGAGTTCCACAAGCTGACCCTTTCCCTCTGCCACCAATTCTGTTAGAATATTTTAAAAAACCTCCTAGTAGCTGGTATAACAGGTTTAGGCATGAGATGGGCGTGAACACTAGAGACAAGATGAACTATTAAACAAGTAATTTATTAAAGGGATATTTTGTAAATAAGGGGTTACTAATATTTACTTTGGGATTTTCAAAATACTTCTTAGTGACAATTCTTTAGGACTCAAGACACACTGTTGCTGCTACAAGCCTTTAAATGACTTCTTTTACCTCAGGCCAAATTCCCTAAAATTCCACCCCAGCCAAATACACTTACAACCAGGTCCAGCTTCTGGGTACAGTCTTCCTTTGACACCAAAGCTCCTCCTGTTGTATTTCTGGCTGCGTAGACAGTTTATCTGGGTTTTTACTGCCTGCATGTATAACCTTCTGCTGGCAAGATCTTAGGGCAGCTTCCTGGCATCGCACAGCCACCTGCTCCCTACTCCTGATCTTCACCAGCCATGTGGGTATCCCACAGAGAAAAAATAGCTTAGCATCCAGGCCTTAGCTATTAACTCTCCCCTCCGCTTTCTCCTAGTCCTTCTAAAACACCCTTCACCAACCAGCAGACCTTCTCTCTTACTCTCCACAGACTGTCTAACCGATTCCCAACTATCAACTGTCCTACCTTAACTGTCATTTCCCAACTGCTCTTTCCCACTTAGCTAAAATCCCCAGCCAATCACAATTAAATGTAACTGATCCAGGCCCATGTAACAATATTCAAAGTGATTCTCTCTCTCTCTCTCTCTCTCTCTCTCTCCCCTCCTTCAGAATATCACTAAGCAACTACTACACAGGCCTTTGACAGTAACAAAACAAAGCCTCAGGCCTACTCAGATACATTATTGCCTCACAGAGGCCACACAAAGTAAACATTACATAACAACAATAGTTATATACAGGGCTTTCTTCACACTTTCCCAGTTTTATTTGTCAGGAACATACAAAGTTAATTATTATGCATGTATCAAAAGTATTTCTGGGAGAGTGGGCAGTTAACTGGCAGTTAATCAAAAATATTAATAAATAAACATTCCTTGCACAGCCCTGTCTTCTGAACACACCAAAAGTATCATATGAGCTTCTCTAGTCAGCCAGGACCACCTGTTGAGTCACCTAAGGTCAACTACCCATATGACAGCATCACAGAATCAAAATGATGTGCTAAAGGGACAGGTCTGCAGCTAGTACCCTTGCCTTCCTTCACATTTTATGAGGGTAACAAAGGTCACTGAAGCAATTATGGAAGCTGAACAGGAGAATCAGAATTCTACACCAGGTTTTAAAGATGATGCGTGATCAGAATCAGCAAGCAAGAAAAGATGTGTTTATTATGTAGGTTGGAGCAGGAAAAAAAGCACAGTATTTAAAACTATAAGATGCACAGGAGTCGATTCTTGACAAATTTCGTTTTTACTGAATGTTGTAGAAAGAGTGTTTTTTAAAGTGCCCCCCCCCACTTCCCCAGTCTGATTTCTTATCTAAAGGAGCAGACCTGATTTAAAAGGTTATCCATATAAGATGGAATTGGTTTACTAAAACCTAAGAAATACAACCCTCAGCAAAGTACACATAATGAGTTATCCAAGCTTACCAGCCCCTGGATGATAAGGGTGATGTGAATGCTGTAAGCAAGAATACAAACAATTGGGAATGTGCAATGAAACAAGCTGCTCTTGGATCTGATTGATAGCTCGCATCCAGTCCCTGGATTCACAGTGTCTGCATGTAGGATTTCATGCTCCATTAACTAATTCTGAGCATGCTGTGTCCCATTTTGTCAGGAAGAATGAAGGATGGGTAGACCCATCTCAGACAAAATAAGATAAGAAGCCTGCCAAACAAGCAGTTTCAAAACTGGTTAGTCCTGATACTCTAGGAGATTTGGCAAACTATTTGGGGAGCCTGAAGATTGGCAGAAAAAGACCAAGCTGTTTTAATTTTACACACTTTCAGCCATTTTATACACAACAAGAAATCTGGATTTGCTGCTCAGCATACACTCAAGAGGAAACTATAACCAGTCCTCCTTCTCATGAAAGAAATAATAATAACATAAAGAAAAGCTGTATGATACACATGTTTGTCAAATTCAGTTTGCACTTTTAGGTGGACACTTAGATTTCATAGATTTCATAGATCACAGAGTTGGAAGGAGCCTACAAGGCTATCGAGTCTAACCCCCTGCTCAATGCAGGAAACTAGGGATCTCCCATCCAAGTAATAACCAGGCCTGACCCTGCTTAGTTTTCCACACTCAGACAAGCTGAGCCAGCATAAGCCACAGGCCCATATCATAGAATCATAGAATAGAATCATAGAATAGTAGAGTTGGAAGGGGCCTACAAGGCTATGGAGTCCAACCCCCTGCTCAATGCAGGAAACTAGAGGAGGGGTCTCCCATCCAAGTAATAACCAGGCTTGACCCTGCTTAGCTTTCCACGCTCAGACAAGCTGAGCCAGCGTAAGCCACAGGCCTGTGGCTTAAAATATCTTAAGTATATGCCTAAAACTATATGCCTAGAACTATGTGTACAGAAACCCCTTCTTACTGGGGGAATAAGTGCTATTGTAACCCTTGAAAGGGCATACGATTTTTATTTGCATACAATTATCCTATCAATTTTTCATTTGCATACAATTTTATTTTATTTTTTGCATACAATTTTTAGCCTTATTGTACCTTTCTGAAGTGATATAGCGCAACCCTGGTGTGTTGTCAGGCATAGACTTTAGATGTGTTCTGTATGCTTGGTGGGGAAATGTGCAAATTGGTAAGAATTATTTTTGTGTATGCGCGAGTGCCCAGCTCCCAGCAAACCCCAGAGGCAGCCCTTGGAGCCGAAATGGTTACCGTGTATACCCCTGTTCTAAATTAAGTGTACTGAAAAGATAAAGATAGCCATTATTGATCAAACAGTAATGGAAAATAGAATCTGACATTAAATAATGTGGTGATGTTACCCCATGCCTACAGAAACTCTGAAACAAGAGATGTGTAGTTCAGTGCTGCATTAATTCCAACAGGACTGTGTGTTATGTGGCTTACGCTGGCTCAGCTTGTCTGAGCATGGAAAGCTAAGCAAGGTCAGGCCTGGGTATTACTTGGATGGGAGACCCGAGCCCTCCTCTAGTTTCCTGCATTGAGCCGGGGGTTGGACTTGATGACCTTGTAGGCTCCTTCCAACTCTATGATCTATGAAATCTATGTTCAGCCAACCCACTAGGACAGTGTTCTCCAACCTTGGGTCCCCAGATGTTTTTGGCCTACAACTCCCAGCATGCCCCAGCCAGCTACATCTGGGGACCCAAGGTTGGAGAACTAGGACATTCTGGGTGTCAAAACTCTGATCTGATGCAGTTATTTAGGATAGTCATGTTCCCTTGTATGAGGGATTTTGGCATCCAGTACCCGATCTCAGGATGAAAGTTGTAGCATGTTATTAATGTTGTCGCATATTCAGATAGTGCAAAAGCAGCTGATGACACATGGAGTCATGGATGGGAGCACATGTTCCATGTACAGACTGAAAATGATATCCACAGAGTTGCAAAAGCAATTGGGGGATTTGGCACAAATAACATTTTAAACATTTTAAATCGGGGTGGGGTGGGGGGAGAGAACAGCATGCATGTCTGCCATAGACCAGTGGCATTTCCCTTGGTAAAAATGCCCATCTCAAAACCCCAGCCTGTTCCTTAAACTTGGAGGTAGCGTCTGAAGTCTGTTCTCAGTGCCAAAATTTGACCCCCTTTTTGTGATCCTCAACAACCAAATAATACAATCAAGCGCCTAATCAAGGAAGCAATCAGAAGCTCTAAATATAGACAGTTACATGAAACAAATAATCAAGAGAGCTTTTTATAATCACACTTTAAAGCACGGTGAATGGAAAGTTGTTGAGCGAGAACCAGGGAGAAACTGTGAAGGTTGCAGACCGTCAATCTTAAGCAATCTTAAATATTTGGTGGTGACAGGAACTACGGCAGAGTTAAGATCAGTCAAGACGTACCTTCACAACAAATTGCAGCATAAATGGGAGCTAAGACAGAGGTAGAAACCTACGGTAATCCTTATTTTTGGTAGAGTTTCTCTTAGGTACTGTACTAGTTTTACATTGAAATTATCATAATATATACTAGTAGCAATCCCAGTTCACCAAGTGCTGGTCCTTCTGTACCCAAAATGGCACCACAAGAGGGAAGTATCAACACTGCTCGAGGGAAAGCTGCGGTTTTTACAGAAGTACAACAATTCTTCAAGGGGAAAAAAAAATCCTATGGGGCAAGAAACCCAAATGGTCCACTGAGGATTGAACATGTTCAGTGGGCACGGAATGCTGACTGACAGTTGCGAGGGGGAAACCAGAGTATCGGGGTGGAAGTACAGTCATACCTTGGATTGCAAGTAACTTGGTTTGAGAGCGTTTTGCAAGACAAGCACATTTTAAATATTTATTTAATTTTTTTTGACTTGATATACAAGCGACATCTTGCAATACAAGTACTGTAGTACGGCTTAAATTAAAAATCTCTGTGCAAATTTTTTTTGGGGGGGATTTCGTTTTGATATAAGAGTGTTTTGGATTACAAGCACGTTTCCGGAACGAATTATGCTCTCAATCCAAGGCATGACTGTAAGGGGAATAAGAACATAAGAAGAGCCATGCTGGATTAGATGAAAGACCTCTCTAGCCCAACATCTTCTTTTTCTCACAGTACCCAACCAGATGCCTGTGGGAAGCCCACAAGTGCAAGCAGAACATGAGGGCAATAGCCTTCTCCCACTGTTGTCCCCAGTAAAGTAAAATAAACAAACTATGTTCCATAGATTTCATAGATTATAGAGTTGGAAGAGCGTGATCTGGATACATTGATAACATAGAGTCAGGAACAGCTGACGACTGTTCCATGTGGTGAGCATCTCCAGGTCAAACTACACGTTACGCTAAATACGTAATACGCAGCAGACTTTTTAATTACTTTTTATTTACTCACAAGTAAGTGTGTGGGCCTCTGATCTGGATTTGGACCACTGCACACAGGGAGGGAGGGGGATTTAAACTTCTCCCCGCCTGCTTCTTTCCCAAACTTTACGCACACATGATGGAGGGGTTAAAAAAAACCTCCACTGGAGGCATTTAAGTTGCACATTTTCGAAAATAGGAGCCTTTGACCATGATTGGCACCCATGGGAGCTTTCTTAACAAGGCAAATAGTAGCTTCAGGGAAGCAATTTTCATCAGGACTGGGAAGCAGAGGAAACCTCCCCCTTCCCAGCTGCTGTGATCCTGATAATTATCAGCCCCCCCCCCATCAATGACTGCTATGTGCATTTTTAAAGTATACTTCATACGCAAAGAGATATTTAGACTGCAATCTTATACCTGCTTCCCTGGGAGTAAGCCCCACTGAACTCAATGGGACTTATTTCTGAGTAGATGCTTATGACTGCACAGTCAATCTTACATCCAGTTTGGCCCTAACAATGCTAGTGCAAGGTACCACCCAATGCAGAGTTACATCATAAGATTAGGAGAATTTAAATTCCAGAGTGCAAGGAAATGAAAAATTGTGCACGACTTGCCCACAGCAGCAACCAGCACAATAATAATTTTCAAAGGAATATGGTATTCTGCCATTGTCAGCTTTTGAGGTCTTTGTAAAAATAAGCCTGTGTCACTGTTAAGTAAAGTCTTTTTCAGTAGCTTAACGTCCAAATGAATTAAGTTTGAAACACTGAAAATGCATCATTTATACTTGCTGTAAGCAAAAGAGTAGCTCTGATAATGTCAACTCTTGTTAATTTCGTTTTTTTTGTTATTTTTTACTGCTCCTAATACTGCACAATCCTTTCATTGGGTAGTTTGTTACAGTAAACTGAGGAGCACATTCTGACCGATGCAGCCCTAGGTACTGAGCAAAATCTGGGGCACGATACGGCAGATGTGATTCATATTTAACTCCCCTTGATTTTGGTGGGAAAGAGTTAAGCATTGCCTTAATTCTCCCACCGACACTGACAGTGCAATCCTGTGTGGTTACTCAGAGGTAAGCGCCATTGGACTCAATGAGACCTACTCTCAAGTTAGTGCGTATCTGATTGCAATCTTAAAAGTGTGTAATGTGGCTGGGAAATGGCCCAAATTTTGTTCACCAGCTATAGTTGCTGGATTGTGTCCTTGAAAAGGAAAGTGAAGCAATTCCACTACTAATTTTTTTTTTCACCACTTCCCCCCCCCCTTTGGAATGTTATTGTATTTTATTATTAGTTTTAACCCTGAGTGGTGCGTAAATACCAGAAGGATGGAGTATAACATGTTTAAATAAATAAATAAAATAAAATAAAATATATTCCCTCACATTTCCACGACAGGGGTCCCGAGAAAGCAAATGAGTACATATTGATGTTTAGACCATTTGAACTTAAATGCCTATGTTTGTATTTATCGGGAAGCTAGACGGGCAAGTTGGCTCAGAACTGGTGTATATCCAGGGATAACTGCCGCGTATCTGGTGGTGATGACACAGCCCATTTCAAAACAGAGCTGGCCCCCACCACTAGGTAGAGTGAGGCAGAGATGCTGGCGGGGGGAGGGGAGGGCAGCCCACCTCACCACCACCACCCCACATCCCCTACTACATTAACTTGCCTTGCAGCCCCTAAGCCTAGCCTGCTGCCCTCAAGTGAGGCGGAGGATGCTGCGCTGTCATCAGGATGGAAGCAAGATTCCACCGCTAGTCCCATCAGATTCTGTCTGTGGAATGGGATGGGGGCGAGCCATCTTGTCCTTTGCCGCAGGAAGCAAAAGGTTGGAGGCCAGCCCTGTTTAAAAACAAAGACACATACACACACACACACACACACACACACACACACACACACACAGCTGGATTCATAGCTGAAGTCCCCTGTTACGTTATGACACACAAGTAACAACTATACAGAGTATATTTTATACAGATTCACTTAGGCACATTCAAATATGCTGCAAAGGAGGGAGTATACAAGAAAGTTGAAAGTGGACAGTTTTACTATCCATCCATCCATCCTTCCATCTATCATCTATTTAGTATATTTATATCCCACCTCTTTTCCTGCAAGGAACCCAAGGCGGCTTACATAATCCTCCTCCTGCTCTCCATTTTATCCTCACAACAACCCTGTGAGGTAGGTTAGGCTGAGAGTCAGTGACTGGCCCAAAGTCACCCAGTGAGCTTCACAGCCGAGTGAGGACCAGAACCCGGGTCTCCGGAGTCCCAGTCCAACACTCTAACCACTACGCCACACTGGAGTCCCTTCCAGCTTATAAGAGTTTAATGCTTCTTTAAAATGAGGTCATATAATATTCCTGGTCATCTTGGCAAGCAGCCTTTGAGGAAGCCATTCTCGACTAACCTTTCCCGATGCTTTTCAAATCCAGCTGGAATGCTAGCCTTCACAATATCCACTGGCAATAAATGCCAGAGTAAACAAGCCTCCTTCCTTTTATTTGCTTGAAATCTGCTGCCACTCAATCCTATCCTTGCGTTTGTACTTCGGAGAAGATGGAGTAATCTCTCTTTGTGAACAACAGTCTTCACCCCTTTCATTTTTATGTAGACTTCAATCCATCCCAGTTCAAGGTACATTCACAAGAGACCTACCGGCAGTCACAGGAGCAGGTTCAGAAAAGGACAATGGAGCAGCCACCCTCCTTCTGGTTCTATGGTGATGAATCCATGCACTGGACCACAGAAAATGGGAGGAATCTGGGCAAGCGATGTTAAAAAACACACACAGAACTATGACAGGCAAGGCCTCTCCCTGTGTCAGTTAATACCCCCCATCTAAGAGAGGGAGCTACAGCAAAGAGTCACCTGACTTTCACAAGAAGGAACTGAATGTGCAGCTCAAGGTTATGGAATTGAGGGGGGGGGCGTCTGAGCAGCAGGCAACCCAACGGATCATCTATAACAGTGTTCTCCAACCTTGGGTCCCCAGATGTTTTTGGCCTACAACTCCCAGCATGCCCCAGCCAGCGTAGCTGGCTGGGGCATGCTGGGAGTTGTAGGCCCAAAACATCTGGGGACCCAAGGTTGGAGAACACTGATCTATAACATTCTTTTTAAAGATCCTAAATCCTATTCATGTCTCTCAGAAGTAAGCCCTATGAAAAACAATTGGGCTTACCCCCAAGCACGTCTGCAGAGGATTGCAGCCTGACAGTCCAACCCTAACATGTCTACACTGAGGTGAAGTCCCACTGCGTTCACTGGGACTCGCTCCCAGCTGAGTGCGTGTGTATGATTGCGCCCTTGGTCACTCTAACAAAGCCTCTTTATTCTTCCGAATAATCAGAGCAACATTACATATGATTTGCCACAATTTCCAACTGGCCCCCTGGTCCTTGACTAACGTAATCCCATCGGTCCCGGCCTGATGTCACTTGCTCAGTCCCAGCTTTCTGTCCTCACGACTGAGGTTTCTAAAGAACATGGCTAGAGCAGAAGAGTCCCGAGGGAGAAGTGAGTCTCGCTGTGCAAGCGGCTACCGCAGAGCAGTGGGCAAGCCGCAGAGGAAGCCCTGTCGCAAGACCAGAGCACCCCAGCTAGTGAGTGCTTTCCCACGCAACTTATTCCAGTCATTAAGGTGCTGGACTAGTTATAGAAATACAGAAGTGGAATCCTAAGGTTGGAGGGTTGGGGAAACGGGTTTGCAGGGTGCGTGCGGGGCTGCAGGGGAGGGGAGAGGTCACAGAAGTCCCATTCCACGAGAGGTGTTCTTCCACTGGCAGAATGAAAGATCTGGATCCAACCCATTATCTGCAGATATTCTCATCCGTATCTAAGGGCGAACATTCCCCCCCCCCCAAACCTTGTCCGTTGCAGCAGCATTGCCTGGACCAAATAGGAAAGACAGAAGGCCTGAGCCAGCAGATGGGGAGACTGATGTCTCATCAGGAATCAACGATTGCATGGAACTGCTGCTGCGGAAATGCACTTGCAGTATTCATTTTGCTGGGAACATGACGGCAGTGTACAACGGGACTCAGCCAGGGCAAAGGGCTGATGAGAATGAATGGTTTTTTTTATTATTTGTTTGTTTGTTTATTTATTTTATATCCTGCCTTTTTCCTGCAAGGAACCCACGGTGGCTTACGCTATCCTCCTCCTCCTCTCCATTTCATGTAGATGGGGAGAAGCAATCTCTTACCACACATGAGCCCCAAATCTCAGAGACAGGCATCTAACTCTGTACCTGTGCACTATTTTACTGGACAACCACTGTGTCTCAGGATGTGGGAGTTTCGTGCCTATAACCTTGGGTCTTGCATACCATCAGTCTCCTCCTTAAGAAGTAACTAGGTATATGTTGGAGGGAAAAAACACCCATGGCTTTGATATTAGGTGATTAACTAGTTCAACTGGCTATATTTAAATAAATGGGGCAACTGGATGGGTATTGAGCAGCCTTTTGACATTTATCAAGACAGTAGATCAATTTATATTATACCGAGATGGCTTATTGATTTTTTTTTAGATGAGTTGGTAATGGGATCCATAGCCTTTTCATCTTTAGATCACTGGCTGAACTGGAGGTCAGTAATGAACAAACATCGTCCTCTTATGGCTAAGCCAAGTATGCTACAAGGAGTGCAAACATCGCTCCTGAGGAGCTGTCCAGCTTCTCCATGCCTGGAAAGAGATGGGTGAAGCGAAGGCAGGCCCTTCCAAGAGGAAGAAGCAAAGGAGCTCGGGTAGGAAGTGGACATGCTGAAAGTGTTGCCTCTATATACTACCCCATCTCATGGACAATTAGAATTTAGATTTATAGAGATGGGCAGGGGGTCTCTGAAGCTAATTAGATTAGGTTCAACTCTCAGAAAAACAAGGCATCTCCCAGGTGTTTTCAGAAAAATCTCAGTGTGATCGGGCAGGGATGTGTGCCCTGAGAGGGAGAAATCACCCCAAAATGGGTAGAGGTGGCAAGGCAACATGTACCATTTCAGGCTGTGGGTTCTGTCGATGCTCTGTGCTGTAGCCTGGATTGCAGGGTTCTGCTATGGGCCAGATCTTTAGCAGGGGTCAGGTTAGATCCGAATTCTCAGGGAAGCAAGATGGGAAAAGATCAGCACCACAAAAAGCTCTGAGTGGTGCTGGGGCTGGAGGCCTATCTGTATGTTTCTCCAATAAGGAGCAGGTCAGACTGAGCCTTAAGTAGCAGTTTGGCTGCCTTTAGGCTGGTTGGCTCTGCCTCTGCACTGACTGAGGCTTTGTTTCTTAAAGTGGCTTGGCTGATGTTAGCAGCCTGAGGCTGTGATGATGTGGGAGTAGCTGTGGCATGCAATTGTCCTCATGACCAAAGACATCAGAGTCTGAAGATAGCAAGGCAACCTCCTCTGGATGCAAGGCAGCCAACCTCCAGGATCTTTCTGGGGAACTAGGTCCTGGGGAGATGATGTCTTTCCATGACTAAATCCTCTTCCTGAACAGTTAACCAGTGGAGCCTCCTCCAAGGACAAGGAGTTGGGATCCTCTAAGGATGAGGGTTCAGGATTCCGGTCCATGACACTGCAGGGAAGAAGAAGGGATGAAAACCTTTCTTCTGTGAAGTTATTTCTGTTCACTTATCTTGGCATCCAAGCCAAAGACTATGTAATTGCTATTAGCTTTATTTTATATACAAAAAAGAATAGATATTTTTGCCACACCAAAAAGTTATTAGTACTAGTCATTGCTTTTATAAAACACCATCTTTGGTTAGTGGGAGACACTATGAAAGAGAATGTGAAGTAATATTGCTGTCAATTCAATATCTGCAGTTGTGACGTGACTTCTATTTGCTGGTGTCCTCATTTGTTCCTTTATTCAGCCTCATAATCGCTCATTTGTGTCTGGCTTCTGCATTTGTCCTGAAGCTGTTGATGACTTCTTCTCATTCCTGGACATTTGCAGTGTTCATCCATCAAAAACACAATGTGGATAAGTATGAAAACCCAAGATCTAATTTTGCTCTCATCAAAATCATTGGCAAAATTTTATTAATTTAAGAAAAGTGTATTGGTGTAGTTGATGATAATTCTGTGACATCCACTATCTCACATAAGGAAAATTTGAACAACTCAGGATATCAGTTTTACCATGTTGGATGTTTGAACAAGATAAGACAGGCTTTAATAGGGATTGATGCCCAGTATAACTATTTGAACCTCATCTTATAGGATACTCAAAAGATCTCGGCTAATATAATTTAGGGGTGTGCACCTAGTACAAGATATGGTTCAGCTACCCATTTGACAAACACCCTGATTCAGCTTGGACTACTTTGGACACCATTTGATTAGACTTGGGGCCAAATCTGAATCTCAATTTGGGACTCCCCATTGCCTCTCATTGGGAAATCAACCAATAGCTATGCTATTTTTGCTTTTTGAGAGAACTGATTAAATTTAGGATTATGTCCTAAATGTCTAGTTCACACACTCATACCGCATACTCCCACGCCTCGGTATAAATACAATGTTAAACTATGGTGCAAGAACAGTTAAGCCATGTAGCTATTTGTCTATTAAGTGTTAACTGCAAGATGAATTGAGTTTGGTGGAATAATTCATGATTTTGCAATGAAAAAGTCCAGGAGAAAAAAAGCTTTAAAATGAATGGGTCTATTTATAAAATGTTTACAGCTGCCTTGGTCCATTAGAACAAATATATCAAAACCTTGATAGGTGGTCTTCATGAGGACCACCAAAATTTACAAAATGATCAGCAAGCTTTGTAGGACTCTTCTTCAGACTGGATGTAATGTTAAACAAAAACAGCAAAAATGGAAAAAAGTTCTTTTGGGGGTATGGTGGAAAAGCCCCAGTGTGGCCCATGGTGTTATTTCAGAAAGGTAGGAACGGTAGAAGCAAAATGGAAACTTTTCTTTTATGACATGAAATTCTATACATGGGATGGGATGGGGATTGGTGTGTGTGTGTGTGTGTATGTATGTGTGTAGGAGGCATGTTTCAAGTCCGTACTGTCACCCACCCACCCCCATGACGGTAGGGCCGTCTGCATCTGTAGGAAGAAACTGCAATTTGAGAGAGGAACAGAGAAAGAGAGACACAGGGGGTTAGCTGAACACTGAAAGCATCTTGGGAAGCTGGGTTCCTCTCTCTGGGGAAAAGAACATAAGAAGAGCCCTGCTGGATCAGACCAAGGATCCATCTAGTCCAGTATCCTGTTCACACAGTGGCCAACCAGCTGCCCACAGGATCCCACAAGCAGGACATGAGGGCAACAACACTTTCCTGCCCATGTTCCCCAGCAATTGGAGTACATAGACATACTGCCTCTGACACTGGAGGAAGCATATAGCCATGTTTGCCCCAATGCCATGTCCCCTGCAAACGGAAGCCAAACCTGTGTAGTTCTGCTACTGGAAGCTCTTATCCTTCAGGGAACTGCGAAGTGTGTGACAGTATGAACAGGAGGTTAACGATGTAATCCACTTCTAATGTTCTGTATGTTTTTCCCCCAACCTAAACCTTTCTCAAAATATAGTTTTGATGCATTCTTCAAAATAGCTCATGTCAACCTCAGAATGTATATCTACATAAAGAAAGGTTAATGAACCAGTCAAGTTGCAGTGCAGCACATGGATAACAAATGCCAAATCTTGCTCTCAGCTCTTTGTGTGTGAGTCAGTGTTTGCCACTGTAAGAGTGGCGTTTGTAAACAGGATCACATTGTTAATGCCGTTGGAGGAACATCCAAAATGCCACAACACTGTCACTCTGCATGTCAGAATTGATGTACACAGCCCCGTCGAGACAAATGCAAAGTTGATGTGGAACTTTAAATAGCTCCCCTCTCATGCTGTTGTTTATGGGATGTGATGATCGGAGATCCTCTTTATGATTGCAAATCAAGCTCTTTATTCAAAACCTGCATGGTAATTGCCTTTTCATGTGAAATTTGTAAGAATACAGATTTATTTGTGTCTGCCACAGAAAATATCCTTGTGAGGGGTAGCAAAGCAGTATACAGTTTTGGGGGGAAAAAGATCTCAGCATAAAGTATATTATGTACTTGGTCTTTGGATTTTATTTTCGATAATTATAAAGTGACTTGTTTCTAGACATCTGGTAAAAATACATGGATGTTTAACTGTTTTCCCCCCTCTCAGAATTTTGTCAGGTTAAAGCTGGCCCAGGATCTTATTATCAATCAACATTTATTGTTCAGTCACAGACTCATCAAAGGGCTAGGGCAGCCACTTATGAATGGACAAAGAAGAGGAAATTCATCACCAAAAATAGAGAAGAGGACACTGATTTGCATAAAATGTGCATATGCTAATTTATGTGTCTAGATGTACATGCATGAATAATTATTATAATTTAAATCATATATACATTATAATCTCATGATAGTGTGGAAGACTGTGACCAGGCGAACTGTGTGCCTTGCTCAGTTTGCTGCCCAGGTGCTATTGATGGGTAGCTTCAAGGCCCAGCGCTTCCTTCTGATGGTTCTTGGACT
This sequence comes from Shinisaurus crocodilurus, assembly GCA_021292165.1. Classification (NCBI taxonomy): domain Eukaryota; kingdom Metazoa; phylum Chordata; class Lepidosauria; order Squamata; family Shinisauridae; genus Shinisaurus; species Shinisaurus crocodilurus. The sequence goes on along the minus strand of CM037881.1, from coordinate 130,851,783 downwards.
GGACGGCCCTTGGCATAGAGCAGTGTTCTCCAACCTTGGGTCCCCAGATGTTTTGGGCCTACAACTCCCAGCATGCCCCAGCCAGCATAGCTGGATATGTTTTATCCAACTGGTTCAAGCTGTATCCAGCTGTTTTATCCATCCATAGCTGGATGTTTTTGTAGGCCCAAAACATCTGGGGACCCAAGGTTGGAGAATACTGGCATAGAGGATGCCTTCATAATAGCAGACAGTCCTCTGGCAGCCCTATCAAATAGAGTACCGTCCTCTGTAAAAGAGGACAGTTGGCTATCCTACAAAGAGCAGGCATGAGAATAGGCAACCTGATGTCCACGATCTGCACAGCTGCAAAAGCATATCAAGTAGCCTGGTTGATATGACTGCAGCAGCCATTTGCGATGCAAGTGGGCTACATGGATCCCACTGTGCTGGCTGCACTTTAGCTGTGCCCTTTGGAACACTCACTGTGCGGCCAAATATTATGTGCATAGGTTTCTATGACAGGAGTCGGCAGGAGATGAATAGCCATTTCCTGCAATTCTGTGTCCATGACTCCGGACTCTGTTCCAAATACAAGTAGCCTGTGAACATAGCCTTGGAGAGGAGCAGAGCTGCTCTCCAAGGGTCTCCCCTCTCACAGAGAATCATGGCTGGCATGCTGCAGTGCCAGTGAGCCCAGTGTGAGAAGGGAAGAAGAGTCTCTACTGAGCCTATGGAGGTTCCCTCCCGCATGCGTGGCTGTGTGCACATTAGAATGGATTGTCCCCTTCGGTAAGGCCCCTTGCACCTGGGTCATTGTTAGTCCGGTAAAAATTTCTATCTTTAAAATAATTGCATATATATATATATATATATATATATATATCAGAGGAATCAGACTTCTCTAAGAAACAATATACTAAAAGTTACAATGTCCAGCTCAATACGAAACAGTTTTTTTCATTACCACTTCTTGTTAGAAATGGCTGAAAGGCAGTAGTCCTCTGACATTGCAATCTTTCTGCTTTCTACTGGGGCCAAATGGACCCTGTCTTGTAAATTAGCTTTTCAAATATTTAAACATGCAAATAGTTGTAGGGTAATTTAGTCTCTTTATTATCCACAGAATAATCATGAAAAAACACCCTCTAATGTATGTCTAAAGTGAATCTTGTAAGTTTCCTTTGCTATATCAGCAGTAACTCCTGTCACTGGCCCAGTTTGTGACATCACAACCACCCAGGGTTGTTGTTTTCTTAAACCCTGGGTTGTTGTGAAGGAGTGGGAGCAAGAGAGTATGGTGGCTCCCAGCCGCCCGTTTGCTCCCACTGAGCTAAACAGCCCAGGGGTTTCTCTGTCCCTGTCCCTGGGTTCCTTGGTGTGACGTCCAAACTGGGATTTCTGTGTCATTGAGGGAGAAACAACACAGAGTTGAAACTCATGGTTAAACTTCCTGGGCTTAGATTTCATAGATCATAGAGTTGGAAGGAGCCTACAAGGCTATCGAGTCCGACCCCCTGCTCAATGCAAGAAACTAGAGGAGGGGGTCTCCCATCCAAGTAATAACTAGGCCTGACCCTGCTTAGCTTTCCACGCTCAGACAAGCTGAGCCAACGTAAGCCACAGGCAGGCCTATATAGGCTTGATGCAAGTCTGCCCAGTAAGAATGCTAGCCTGAAACTGGGGGTGAAAATCCCCTGTTTACCATTGAGCCGGACATCACAACTTTTACAGTGCAATCCTATTCATGTATGTCTACTCAAAAGTAAGCCCTGTTGAATTCAATATTCCAAGGTAAGTATGTATAGGATTGCAGCCTTAGTGTCTTGGGTTGGATCCAGATCTTAAGCTGGATCGACTGCGCTGGTGGAAGTGAATTTCCCCTTCCCCTCCTTCCCATGACAGCCGCTCCAGCCCCATGAAAATGCTACACAGTTAATCAGGAGACCCCGATGAATGGGGTGAGCTGTGGAGCAGGGGGAAGAGGGATCCCCCAAAATTGGGTGGACAGACCTTCTTTGAGCAGAGCTCTTTTTCTCATGGAAGGACCCTTCCTCTCACGAAAGACAGATCCTTCTTACACTAGTCTGATTGTTGTCTCAAAAGTTATTCCTTTTGCAATTATTTTAAAGATTGCCTTTACTGGGCTCTATTTATTCTACAGTCCTAGGATAATGTTAAGTTTCAGCTCAAGGGCTCTTATATATGAGCTTCCATAGCATGTTAAGATCAGCATCAAAAAGGAATGTTGCTTATGTGGTGAAATCTAATGGATGTGAATCTGGAGCTGAAAATATTCAAATCTAGACAAAGATGCTTATTTGAGCGGCAAATTGGTTATACAATATTAATGACTTAGCTGATTGCAAAGAAATCATGAATGCAATTGAATTTGGTGATGACATTAGTTAACCACTTCAACTGATTGTCTAAAGGGTTTGTTCTCCAAACTGTGAGTAGATGTTAGGGAAATGTCTAAGAATTTGGCACAGTCAAAGCTAAACTGTATGAGCATTCTTTAGTGATGAGTGTTTGTCACTTCGGACTGATTGATCAGTTGCCTGAGCTACCTAAGCCCAGGGTCCAAGGACAAAGGAACAAAGAGGGAATTGTATTACCCTTGCAATTCTGCAGCCTTAGAAATGAGAACAACCTGCTACCAATTTTAGAGCAACAGGCTTTCCAAGCATGCCTCTAGGGTTTAAGAGCTTATGAACAAACAACATAACTCTCCATACCAGTGGGACAGAAATAACAGAAGTCAAAGCCACATCACAGTATCAGGACAATGCAATGATTCCAGTGCCACTACTGTCTATATGCAGAGTTTCCATTGAGAATGTCCTTCGGTGGTTCTTACACACACACTTCAGGAAGCAAGCAGCAAGTTATTCAGTAGCCCACCAACTTTCCAAGCCACCTATTCAACTGAGTTTAGGTACGTTTCTCTTTTCCCTTTCATAAGGGTAATGGTCCACTTTGTAAGGATCAGTTGCTACACCTCTGCAGCTGCAACTCTGAACATATTTCTAAAAGATACAGTATTTTTCCATGTATAAGACTATACTTTTTCCTAAAATCGCTAGACTAAAAATTGAGGGTCGTCTTATACACGGAAATAAGCTGAGGAGAGAACCGCGCGGTTGCAAAACTGCCCAGTGGGGGGCGTCTTATACATGGGGGCGTCTTATAGACGGAAAAATACGGTAGTACGATTCCATCTAATGTCTACATTAGTTCCTTTAAATGCTGGCAGCCTGGCAGTCCCCTTTACACTGCTTTCTTTCCAGGGTAAAATGTGAGTTGCAGTCCCTGCATACAGCTTGAACTAAATGAATGCTCATTCTCCCACTGGCCCAACTCATTTGCTCCAGGGTGGAACAAATGATTTTCTGCTGGCATTTGCTGCCACCTAATGATACAGAAAACATGCGTTTCAACAGCAGGGTGCACGCACGGTCTATCTCAAATCAAAGTCGAGGAGAGGGGGGGGGGATGTTAAACCCAATTAGCTGAACTGCTGTGTTTTGCTCTGGGATAATGCACTACATGGTAAATCATGGTTATGGATTTGACTTCCGATTGACCCTGAAGAAAGTGACTGTGGAAAAATCTATGATTGCTCAAAGACATGACACTTGCCCAGAATATAGGAAAGGAGGATTAGTTACTATTTTTGCTCCTCTTCCCAGAGTTTATCTAATGGTACACAAGTAGCACAATATTAACTTCTATAGTGATAAATATTTAGCAGTTCTAGAGCTGCTTGGTGTGTCCATATGAAAGAGAAAAGGATACACACTGAATAATCACTCCTCTGTCTAAGAAGAGCAGGATATTTTAATATTAAATTGTTGTTGCCACTGTTGTTGCCGTTGTTGTTGTTGTCATCGTCGTTGTCGTCGTCGTCATCATCATTGCACAGTGCTTTGATGAGAATCAGGCAACTAGGTGGGGGGGGGAGCTGCTGTTTAAATTTCCCATAAGGCCCCAGAATAGGTTTCCCTAACTTGGTGCCTTCCAGATGTGCTGGACTGAAATGTGCTGGGGACATGGTGGGAGTTGTAGTCCAACACATCTGGAAGGCTCCAGGTTGGGGAAAGCTGACCCCAACACCACTTTTGGGGAAATTGTGGGAAATTTAAAGTGCAGCTCCCCCAGACCCAACTGTTTGGTGCTCACTGGAACACTGGGGGGGGGAATGAAAGGGGGGTCCTGGGGCAGATACCACTGGTGGGCCCTGGCAAGCCACTGGGGCCCTGGCAGCTGCCTGAGGTGACTGTGGGGGAGGGGGTTGTAGGCAGGGTGGACATAGGGAGGGGGAGGGGGCATGGCTCAGAGGTAGAACCCCTGCTTTGCATGCAGGAGATCCCAGGTTCGATCCCTGGCATCTCCAGGTAGGGCTAGAAAAGAATCCTGCCTGAAACCCTGGGGAGCCAGTGTCGACAATATAAGACGGACCATTGGTCTGACTCGGTTTAAGGCAGGTCTGCTGCTTTGAAGTGTAGTGGCGAGAGGGATATTCTGCATGTGTTGATGAAAACCACTAAACGCCCAAAAACAGGGAGTGGGGAGAGCTTCAAATCAGTCTTATCCAACCTGGCACCCTGGCTGGACTACACATTTGGAGGGTGAACGGCTGCTGGCTGGTGATGAGGGCAGTTGTAGTCCAACACATCTGGAGGGTGTGGAAAGTGGCTTCAAATCGTTGTCTAAAATGCCTGGAGATGTAATTACATGATAAGATATAGAACACTTCCCCCCCCCCCCAGTGGAGCACTGTTCTGAAATAAAGTTGAATTTAGTTATGGATTTGGAGTCTGACTGGGTTGAATATCTCCTACAATATGAGTGTGGGAGACTCATTGAATCTTGAGATAGATACCTTTTCCTGCGGACGGAATGCTGTCCTGTCACACCAGAGCACCTTCAACCTGCCCAGAAGTCTCTAGGCCCTGGAATGTGCTGGTTACATCACTGGTGCATACCAACGCCTAGAGGCCTCTGCAGGGGCTCCCCTGTTGACTCCTGCCCTGATGTGGCATACATCTACCAGTGCCAGCTCTAAGTTTTTGTGGGCTCTTGGGCAAGCTCCCCTCAATGGGACCTCCAAACCGCTATTGTCACCAGCTGCTATTGCTCCTCCCCTCCCCCCGTCATCGCTACCACTTTCTTGCTTGACAGGAAGAGAGCCAATAAGAGTAGGCAGTAGCATCTACTGCTCCTCCTTCTCACCACCACCATTGTCTGGGCCAGCAAGTTGCAATGGTGAAGAGGAGAAACAACTCCAGGCGCCCCTTGTCAGTGGGCCCCTGCTGGGGGGGTGAGCCGTCGGCAGATGCCCAACCATGCCCACCCTTGATGCCAGTCCTGAAACCCTACCCATACTGCATCTGTGTGCTCTTCAGCCTTTGTGAAGAGGCTCTTAGCTCTCAGGTCTCCAAGAGGGTATAAGGGGTGGCCAAGAAATCCCATTCTATATAGCTGAGGCTGCAGAGAGCCCTGTAGGCCCTTAGTATTTGCCAATGTCATCATTAATGTATGCCAGGGTCTAGAGGCCGTAAAGCAAATATAGTTAAGCCAGGCACAATGAGGGATTCAATGCCAACCTCCCATCTTGAAATTTCCTGGGCCCCCCTGAATTCTGTAAAATAATCCTCCCCACCTCCAAATGGCCAAATGTGAATTATTCTGCAAAATTCTTCTCGGTGAATCCATCCATCTCTAATTTTATACTAGCCATAGCACTTTTTTTCTCTTGCAGTTTTTCATAGATTTCATAGATTAGAGTTGGAAGGAGCCTACAAGGCTATCGAGTCCAACCCCCTGCCCAATGCAGGATACTAGAGGAGGGGGTCTCCCATCCAAGTAATAACCAGGCTTGACCCTGCTTAGCTTTCCACACTCAGACAAGCTGAGCCAGCGTAAGCCACTGCCAGATGTGTTGTAAAATAGTTATCTAGATATACAATCACTGCCCAGCTCTGCCAGAAAAAAGCTGCTGTTTGTATCCCCACAAGCTTTTCAAACCGATTCAAACGATTCCGCAGAGTCATGCTAGAACCCGCTGTGCCTGAAACAATGGAAGAGAGCCATCACCTGCCATCAGTATTATTCTATAAACATCAGTGGACATGGTGCTTTTCAAGAAAGCATAAGCAAAAAAGAAAAAGATTGCTCCCTGACCCAAAGGCCTCACAACTACATCTTCAATAAACACAAAGGGATACAGTTAGAACTTTTATTATCTGCCTCTGGTTGATCTTCCTCTTAGGACGCTCCCATCAGGCACAGCACTTCTTCAGCCCAGCCTCTTGGACTTTCTTATTCTGCTACCCTTTCCTTGCAGCTCTTCTGGGTCCCCCGCTTCCCCTCACTCTGAGTCAGGTGGTGGTTATGGCCTGCTCAGGGTGGGCAGGCTTCAGGCAGATGTGGTATACTGCTACTTTTGGGGGGCTCACTACCATCTTCTCTTCCACATTGCTTGAGCACCACACACCGCAGTGCAGTGGGGGATTACTTCCTTCCTCACTTAGGCCAGCCTTCCCCAATCTGGTGCTCTATAGCTGGTTTGGACTACAGTGCCCACCACTCCTGACTATTGGCCATGCTGGCTGGAGCTGATGGGAAGTGAATCTCACGTTAGTCTCCAAATCTGGTGGTGCTTAACCTGTTCTCAAGACAGCTTCTTTGTGACCCCCACACTCACCTCCTGCTCTCATCCTATCTGCCTCCTTGGGTATGCTGTCTTCACTCACTGCCTTTGAACTCAGGGCCGAACTACCAGTGACACTGACAACGTGTCACTTAGCAATCGCGTCACTGTTTTTTAAAATGTAAACAGCAGGTGTGGTGGAGGAGGCGCCAGTTATACAGGCCTGTGGCTCACGCTGGCTCAGCTTGTCTGAGCGTGGAAAGCTAAGCAGGGTCAGGCCTGGTTCTTACTTGGATGGGAGACCCCTCCTCGAGTTTCCTGCATTGAGCAGGGGGATGGACTCGATGGCCTTGTAGCCAGGCCCCTTCCAACTCTATTATCTATGAATCTGAATCCAGTGCACAGCGCGGGGTTGATTCGTAATGCTAATTGCAATGTGGGCAGGGGAGGACTGGACTCGATTTTTAATGAGACTGTGGGATAGAAGAGATAAACCTCCTCTCCCCTTTCCCCTCCCACTACCCCTGGTATTTAATTTAAAAACAGCAACATTGTGATTGCTAATAACATCCGTTAGTCTCATGTGTAGTTATCTCATATAATCTGATCCATTTTAGTCTTGCTTCTCTGCTGAAACAGAACGTGCTAAACTTACTTAACCATCTCCTTATTGCTAGATCCAAACATTTTATTCTTTTTTGAGCCTTTTCAAAGCCTTCCAGTCTTTCCCTCTAAACTCTCCAGGCTTTAGAGACACAAACCGTAAATGGTGTTCTTGATATCTCTGAATATTCTCTGACCGCTCTGCTTAACTCATATTGGGGTATTTGCTCCCCCTCTTCTGAGGTGTTTCTTCCCCTGGTTCTGTCAGCTGTCTGCTTCTTACCTTTGCTTTGGCTCTTAGTTATTACCAGTCATTTATATGCTGGTGACAGTAAACTCACTTCTTCAGCATTACCATGTAGTACTTAAGAGGACTGAAATAGGATTGGGAGACCCAGGTTCAAATCCCCACTTGGCCATTAATTCCACTGGGTGACCTTGGGCTAGTCATTCTCTCTTGGTCTAACCCACCTCACAAGGTTGTTGTGAGGGTAAATTTGGGGGAAGAACTTGTCATTTATTTATTTATTTATTTAAAAGACTTATAAGCCACCTTTCAGAGTAAACCCTCTCAAGGCAGCATACAATGAAACTTAAGAACCACAGAACATAAATAAAACAACGATAAACGGAAGATCAAATTTAAAAGTTAGAGGTCTAACTCAGTTAGAGGTCAAGATAAACAAATGAGTCTTCAGAGCCTGCTTGACAGCTGAGCCTGTAGGACATCAGTTGGAAAAGAGTTCCACAGGTGGGGAAGGGGGGCACTACTGAGAAGGCCCTGTCCCTCATGTTGCCAGCACAATGGCCCTTACAGAAACCATGTATGCTGCCTGGAGTTTCTTGGAGGGAATAAATAAGTAAATATTGCTTTCCTTACCCCCGAGGGGCTTCATATACAGTCACTTAGGCTTCATGTACTGAAGATGACATTCCCCCTTGCCCTGTAGACCTCTCCACAAGTGTCAGTATTGATGTCGTCCCCTCTGCCGACCCTTTGACTGGCCCTGCACTCCTAGCCAGATGAAATGGGCTCAAGTTACAGGAACCTAGATTCCACCTAAACATCAGGAAAAATTTCCTGACTGTCAGAGCAATAAGACAATGGAATCAACTATCTAGGGAGGTTGTGGGCTCTCCCACTCTGGAGGCATTCAAGGTGCAGCTGGACAGACATCTGTCAGAGATGCTTTGACCTAGATTCCTGCATTGAGCAGGGGGTTGGACTCGATGGCCTTGTAGGCCCCTTCCAACTCTACTTTTCTATGATTCTATGAAATCACCAGCTGCATGAGCTCAGCCACGTTTGGCAGAAGCACCACTTTGTTCTAGCTGCTGCTGGTCTTCCCTTGGGCAAAACAAGCATATGGGCTTACGAGAAGCTGAAGAGTCTGGCCATTTGTGTACCAGAGTGTGTGTGATGTGTTGCCGCTGCCAAAGTGTAACAGGTTTGCAGTGGAGGAGAGTGAGTGGCAGAGCAGGGTGAGAAGTTAATGCTGCTGGGAGGGCACTCTCCATTTGCTTGCCTTCTGTACTGATTACCAGAAGATTTCTCCAGGCCTTTCTTCCAAAGATGAATACAGTCAGTTTGATGACATATCCGCCCTGTAAGAGGGGAATGAATGTGTGAATGGGCCCTAACTGTATTCTCGTGTCCTAAACTGGTCATGTTACAGCTTGTATCGTGAAGGGTTCTTCCGCACGCTGCAGAATGCACAACTTTCCCAAGTACCACTCCGCTGGTTTGGGTGGTTGTTCTGTTGTCTTGCATATTCTTGGTTCTGGTTGTGCATGCATGCCTATGACTCAGTGAAGTGCCAGGCTTCATGGTGGTGGTGTGAGTGACTAGAGCAGCAGAGCTAAAGCCCACATCAGCGGCAAAAGCCCAAGTTAGAGCTGCCCCTTGGGGGTGTCCATGTGAATATCTGTAGCCTGCTCTTTTAAGCATGGCTTGCCTCTAACTCTGCCTTCTTGGTATGCTACTCACCCCTGGCAGAACACAGTAGGAAGTGATTCATCTATGAGCATTATGAGAGAATAGTGCAGCTTTCTTTTTTTATTAAAACTAAGATGGATTAACAAGGACATTCACTCATTAAGAAATGGTGTATTACTTCGATTAATGTTTATGGAAAAACGGCTATGAATTCAGCACAATACACCTCATGAGTCACTTGCTGTTCACACCTCTTGAGGTAGAATTTATCATATTATATTGGAACTATCAAACTGCACCAAGCAATTACAGTCCCATTACAGTTACCAGTGCCTGCCCCAAGAAAGATCCTGTATCTTTCACCACAGATTGTAGGCAAAATATTTGGCAGATGTGTTTTTTCCTGTCATTGTAGCACTGTGGTGGCAGAAGCTGAGCTTACTCAACGTTTGTGACATGTGGCTGTTGGAGACCATGTGAATTTGTACTCCTGTTCTAATGTTTAGCTAGGCCTGACTAGAGAATCTAGCATTCTTGTTTTCTGCTTTCTGTAAAATTGTTCCCTGCTTTCTTGCTGTTCTGTGAAACTGCTTGCTAAAGTTGCAAAGTTGAAGAGGCCGGAGGAAGAGGCAAAGAATGTGTGTGTGCGCGAAGGACACTGATAAGGGAAAAAGCAAAATTGTGTGTGTGTGTGCGTGCGAACTGTGAGTACAGAGAAAGGCGGAGGCAAGGGGGAAGGGGGGTGCTAGCATCAGACTGAAGCATGTACTTTCCAAAGAACAGGACAAGATAGAATTGTACTGATAGACAAGGAACAGGAGGAAATGTATGTACCAGAGAAGGGCAGAGGAAGTTGGTGAATGTATGTGAGAGGTTATGATAAGAATGTTTTTCTACGCAACTGTATGTAATATGACTGTATGTGATGCAAACCTGTATCTGATTCCATGCTGTATAAAAGATCCCGGAAAAACTGGAGAGGGGGCTCTTGATTTGAGTCACAGACTCCTAGAGCCTACTTGAGGGCCTCAAATAAAGTTGGTTTCCCTCCTCCAAATCAGTGTGTTTATTGGGCAGGGCATACACACTGAGGCCCGAATCACTTTGCTGGAGAGGACACCTTTTTTGGTGCCAGCAACATGGCCATTAAAAGTGCAAAGTTCAGGAGCTGGTAAACCTTATAGACTCTCTGCCAAACTGCATTGCTGAGGGCCAAACTAGAGCGGAGTTTAATTACCTGAAGGCATTTAATATGCATATTTTCTCTTATGTAAAATGGCAGCTGCAGGGAAGTTTAAGCAGCCTGGGGATGTGTGTGTGTGTAGGGTACTTAACTCTTCCTCTCTCTGCCAGACCAGTTTCCTTTGTATGTGAAAATATATGTGAAATATAGAAAGAGTATATTTAGACCTTCAGTAGTATGCTAAGTAATCCTGTTAATTGGCTAAATGCAAGGTGAGGTGATTTCATCTTTCTTATCCCCTAGAAGGGTGCTGGATGTTAAGAGCATTATCTTCTATCCAGAGACTCCTGAGAAGGAAAAGAAATCCTATCTCATCTTCTGCTTTTATACCTTGCTCTATGGAGGACTCAGAGTACCAAGATGGCCCTGGAAGCAAAGTACTACTGCACAAGGTGTTCCATACACATGGGGGCGTTTTACTTCCTTTAGCCCCCTGAAAGTCATGAAGAATGGTGAATCCTCTGGAAAAGGATAAGGCTGCCACTGGAAGGGAAACATCAGCAACATTTTGTATGTGCTGCCAAGATAAATATGTTATTCAAGGAAAACATTTATTTATACTAGTTTAAAGAAAACATAATATCCAAACAAAGCATAACAATTGCTAGTTCTCCAGACCACTAATAGAAGACTGAAGTTATCATTTCCACTTTCGGATGACCAATTGATGTCTGAAAACAACTAACCATTAATATTTCTGTTGCCCATGAATTTATGTATGCTCAGTTTTGAACCCAATTAGATTGTTGCCCATTACCATATGAACCTGGAGTTGTGGTGGTGGACAGCTCAATGAAAATCTCAACCCAGTGTGCAGCTGCTGTGAAAAAGGCAAACTCCATGTTAGGACATAATTAGGAAAGGAATTGAAAATAAAACTGCCAGGATCATACTCCCCTTACACAAATCTATGATGCAACCACACTTTGAATACTGTGTACAGTTCTGGTCACCATACCTAAAAAAGGATATTGTAGAGTTGGAAAAAGTGCAGAAAAGGACAATTAAAATGATCAAGGGGCTGGAGCAACTCCCCTATGAGGAAAGGTTACAACAGCTGGGGTTGTTTAGCTTAGAAAAATGGCGAGTAAGGGGAGACATGATAGAGGTATACAAAATTATGCATGGTGTGGAGAAAGCGGATAGGGAGACATTCTTCTCCCTCTCTCCTAATACTAGAACCCAATGGGGTCATCCCCTGAATTTGATTGGTAGAGGACTCAGGACAGATAAAAGGAAGTACTTCTTCACACAGCACTAGTTACTATGAATTCACACACACAAGTGACGTCTACCATCTGGATGGCTAGGGGTGGGAAATTCAGGAGAGAAGGCTATCATGACCACTAGCCCCATGGTATAGTTACCTCCAGTACAGAGCAATATGCATGTACACCATTCTGTGCCGGGGGTGGAGGGTCTGTTGCATCAGTCCTGCTGTGGGTTCCTGTGGGCAGCTGTTGGCCACTTGTGAACAGAATGCGGACTAGATGGCCCTTGTCTGATGCAGCAGGCTCTCTTATGTACTTACAGTAATACGAGTTTCCAATCAGGGTGTCTGGTATGAAAGGAAACAAACTTCCATGCCCTCACTTGGGACAGGGAGAAGATTGCGAGTGGGGGAGAGAAGGGTCAGTACAGGCGTTGTCACATAAAAGGGGACGGGAAAGGCTATTAGGCACCTGGTTCCCGCCCGGTCCTTTTGTGTGTTTTGGTGATCATCCAGTGGCACCTTCAGGGCTGACGTTTACCAGGCTGACCTCGCTATGCCGTGAGCTAGCAGAGGAGATTGGGACGTCTTGGGGTTTGCCTTTCTCGCCTACATTGGGTGCCTGAGCGTCAAGTAAGGCGACATGGTAAGGCCCTCAGCTCCCCATGAGGGCACTGGCGGGGCGGACCAACCCGCCTCCGGTGCGGTTAGATTATCGCCAATTTTAAATAGTTTTTTTTCCGCCATGCGGGCTAGTTAGTACCGCCTTCGCCCTTCACGATCTCAATCAATAATTGGCCTGATTGAAACATATACTCTGTGTCTGACTCTTCTTTATCTCACCCATACACTCGCAACACACCCTTTGGCTAATTTTTGACATTTCTTCAGAAATGACTTTCCAGTCATGTTACCCGAGTTACAGAATCAATGTTCTCATATTCACGACATCATCAGTTTGAGTTGTACACCCTTACAGTGATCAAAAGATCTGATTTGGTGAGTCACTCTACTGAAACAGTGACTCATAGGATTTAACATTAAGATCCCGCTCAGTACTGGTGGAATGTGATAAACCACCTCTGTGCCAGAACCTAATTTGGACAAGTAATAGCACACATTAGTGCCAATAATAATTGGGCTTGTTATGCCAGTGCTTTACTCAACAGTGCTTTGTGCTGTTGTCGTGAATGAAGTTTACATGTCTGTAAAATGGGGATACTCCCTCCCATCTTCGTTCAAGTATACTGGTGAAAGCTATACCGGCATAGAAATATAAGCCAAGTACACAATACAGCAAGCACAGTATGTTTACCCATTTTCTTTAATTTTTTTAAAAAGGAGTAAGCAGACAAAAAATTGTGCTTTCTTGAAAACCAAATAAAAACTTTCTTTGTGTAAAACAGTACATAAATCTGGGCTCTTCTTTACTTTTGAATACTGCATATATTTCAGAAAGGGGCATTATTGTTTCCTACTGTGTATATAAAAAAAAAGACATCACAATATCATTGCTCTTCACATTTTGTTCCAGAACAAAAATAAAAAATAAATCACATAAGCAGTTGGGAATCTGAACCCCCAACCTCCAATACATTAAAAAAAATATATAATAAGCACAAGTGTTAAATGGGTCAAGTAGTAAATGTGCACATTTACAAGCACAGCAAATTAGAAACACTGCTTTAGACCATGCCAAACCACATGTATGTGTATAAAGCTATTGGTGAAATAGTTCATAGCAGCATAGTAGGAATCATATTCCATAAACAGTACCTGTTGGGATACTTGGATGAAAACAACATTCCATATATGACAATCCATAATCATCTTCTTAGGGACAGTGAAATCCTATCCACATTTACTTGGTATGAAGGCCCACTGAATACAGTGGGACTTACTTCCAAGTAGTCCTGCATAGGATTGGGCTGAAAGATGCTTTAATTTAAAGGAGAGCTTGGATTGCCTGAAATTATTATACCACTGCTAGTTGATGTCACAGTAATAAACTCTACACACTGAGACACATCACTGCACACTTTGGAAAACTCTTATGTGTAACTAGCTTTGATGAGTAGGATCTTTTAAAACTACAGTACTTCCCAGTGCTTCTAGGTCACAGATTTGAATTTCTCACTGGCTCACCACACATTTAATAACCGGAAGACAGTAAGTACATCAGGAAGTTCAGGAATGCAGAATACAGGCTACATTCCAAATTAACAACTTGTATTTTGACTGGTACTTACTACATTCTAGAACTTGAAAAAGACAATGCATCAATTCTAGTCGTGGACAGCTATCCAACAAGAAAGTGCAAATAAATAAAAATGTCAAGCTGGTGGGATTATACTTGTTTACACGTGAGGAGGTGTGTGTGTGTGTGTGTGTGTGTGTGGTGCAGGAAGCTCTGACTCTTTTTCTCCACATATACATTTGTCACTAATTATTATGGTCAAGAGAGTCAAGAGCAGCAAATCATGCATGCATACAGACGTCAAAGTCTGACCTTTTCTCCTTCCCAATTATTTCTGAACCTATAGCATCTATGGAAGGAAGAGATAAAACTGCAGAGATGCAGTGAACGGATTCCTTTAACTTGCATCTTTCATATAACTTGAGCAATTAGAGTAAAGTTGATAAGTGATATGCAGACTGACATAGAGCATCTTTGAACGTGCACTTACCATACTAAAAGTACATGGTTTTTGGTATGCGTGATGCTCCCCATTATGCATACTAATGCAGTTCTGAAGAGCTTATTCCTAGTAAGACACCTGAAGTAATATATACCATGGTTGTTTTTCAGTGGTATGCTATTTTTAGATTGTTAAAAGAAATAGTCTGAAAACTGGTGCTTTGGTTATATACAGGTATGCATGGTGGAGTGTGCCATACATATTGAATGAAGTTCACTTTGAAATCTGCTTATAGTCCAGTAGTCTGGGTGAGAAACCAGTCCATTAAACAATACAACTGATGACACAACAAAATGTAACATTTGCTCCTGAGTTTAAACCCATTTTCTTTGAATTCAGGTGCAAGTTAAAACTCCTTGTCTCAATTTCCCATTTTTTAAAATAGGCCATATAAGCATACCATGCCTAGATAAAGATCAAATTCGATAATACTTTAACAAAACCCATTCTCCCTGTGGTCGATTTATATAATCAAGTCCAGGGATACTTGAGATGTCTTAATGTGGCTTGCAGCACAATCCTATGCAGGTCTATACACAGATAAGTGTGTATAGGATTGCAGGCTTATTTAACCTTAAAAGTATTTTTAACCTACCTGCCACCCTGTTATACCCATAGTCAGGCTGCTTGATTGGTAGACTGGTGGATTTTCCCATAAAGCATTAAGACATGCATGCTTATGGATGGATTCGAGATTCTAATCTATTTTAATAATTGTGAATACTGGACCAGGTGGTAGCTATTATAGATGAAACAATATTGAGTAGCAGGATGTGTTAAAATGCCATATATATGCTACATATTATCACAATCACATTCATCAATGTTTTAAAGAACATCTGCTTTCAATAGCTTTTGAAGAGTGCTTAAGGATATTAAAGTCTAACTACATCATTTCCTGTTATCCAATTATACCTCTCTTTCAATGTCACATGAACAAACTCATACATGTTTCTCTGTGAAAACAAATCCAAATCCCATATGCAGTCACTGGGTCAAGCAAAGAAAAATAAAATGTGAACATTTAAAAAATCCCATGAAACAGCACCTATGAATTCAAACTCTATTAAAGTCACTACTCTATTAATAGCTCATTTATATATAAAAATAGTTTCTATAGTGAGTTCAGGGGGGGGGGGAAGTAATTCAGTGATGACTTCTTTCCATCACATTTCTAAAAGTGCGGCAAGTCAACCGACATGGCAGCATGACATTTAGAGGATATGTTTGGCCCATTTTGCTCCAGAAAGAGGATTTGCCTTCTCTGCTTTACAAATAAAAGATATGATCCACAGTTCTGATTGAGACATTATGGTCAAGAGCTATCTCATATTTATACATCTACCTTTCTTCTTGGAACAGAAGGCCCCATTATATATTAGAAGCTGCTTTTGAAACTCGTGAGTTTCAAAGGTGACTTCCATGAGGTATGGGGCCTGCTGTTCAAGACAGACAAGTCCAAAGCCTAGGTTTATCACCCAGCTAGTCAGACAGTTGTCTAGATTGATACCTGCTTTACCCATTGGACACAGACTCAGAGGCTTATTCACAAAGTCATTACCTCCAAACCTGCGAGAGCAGGTTTGCCAAATGTCAGTTTGACCTGGGCAATTTAGGTTTATATACTCTCTTTGCTTGGTATAAAAACAGAATGAGCGAAGACTATCCGGGCTGGAGGCTAGTGACATCTGGCAAACCTACAGGCCGGGTTTGCACGATCTTGGCGGGGTAAATAAGCCATGGTGTCTTATTTTCCCTGCCACACGTGCTGGTGAAATTTGCATAATTATCCACGCCGGCGTGGGTTCCCGTGTCATGTGAAGCTGGGTGGCATGGCTTGTTGGAATGGGCAATAACCCTCAAATAAGCCATAGGCTATTGTCGGGTTGCTTCCCACTCCTAACAAGCCATGCCACCCAGGCTTGCGTGACATGACATGCCACGGTAAGCCAGGCGCCTGCTGGTGCCATGCAAAAATGGTGCCTGTAGGCACGGGCAGAATGCGACAGCCTCCGCAGC
Organism: Shinisaurus crocodilurus; assembly: GCA_021292165.1. Taxonomy (NCBI): domain Eukaryota; kingdom Metazoa; phylum Chordata; class Lepidosauria; order Squamata; family Shinisauridae; genus Shinisaurus; species Shinisaurus crocodilurus. The sequence goes on along the minus strand of CM037881.1, from coordinate 130,835,439 downwards.
TAAATTAAGCCACAGTGGGCTATTGTGTTCTGTGAACCAGGTTTAAATCAACACCCATGGGTATAGGATCAGGACCAAATTCAGGAAGCTACATATTGAAACAAAGCTACACATCTGAAGACAATTCCCTTAGATATTAACATAATAAGGACACTGTGATCCCCTTTATATACATACAGTAGAAGCTGAAATGGTCTGAAATGCTTACAAATTAGAAAGTGTATAGCTATACAACACCATGCCTTAAAAAACACATACACCAAAGTATAAAAGTTTTACAACACATTATACAGATTCTTCTAGGATCTATAAAGCACTTACTGGAATCACCATATTACAAGTCATCACTAACAATTCTATTTCATTTTATATATATATATATAATATATATAGATATAGATATATATATAATCGTTACTTATATAATAATTAAAAAATCACTTTTAAACAAGTATACAAGTTCACTTTAAAATTAACTTGTTAATAAAGTTGTGCAAAACAAGCTGGCCTATATAATTAAGTGAAGTATTTTATTTATTTATTTATTTACTTACTTACTTACTTATTTATTTATTTATATAAAAACAATCCAAAAGAAAGTTCTGTTAGAAATGCGTCTCTTTTTCCGTGATGGCTGAAATGTTGCCATCACCTTTCAGTTTGGTATCACAGTCATTTACTGTAGCGTAAGATCCTACTCCGAGCTTTCCTCTCATTTTCAGGTCTGGGCTGGCCACAATCAGTTTTCTGAATCTCTGGAAAAAATGAAGAAAATGGAAGATGTTAGCCATTTCTGTCGCTCTCCCCCCCTCCCCCCAGACACAGATAGATAGATAGATTATGACATAGTTACATACACACACATGCACACACTTTCTCGTTTAGCACGTGCAAGATGCATTCTTTGCTATGTTAAAATAAAACAAAGGGGGGTTCCGGTGAGGGAAGGCAATGGGCTGACACTTCGTCTTCGGGCGGGGGCAACATGTCTTGGAATTTTGGCTATTTATAGCTACTAATCAACCATAATTTTAGGGCTGATCCTGAGATATTTCCACAAGTTCCTTTATAGAGTGCTTTGTTGGGAGTCTAGCTGTGGTCTCTTCAGGTGATTCCTATTTGAGTGCCCTGAAGGCGTGGAGTAAATCTATCTGTCTCTCAGGCATGTTTGCAGTTCAGTTAGAACACTAATGCCTGTCTTCCTTCATTCCTCGATTGATGGATTATAACTGTTTTGGAATAAAGAGGGGTTCTTACTATACAGCAGATTAAAAAAGACTAAATATGGTAAGATACATTTTCGCTTGGAAATATAAAGGTTAAAAATCGGATTTTAAGAAATTTGGGACTCACAAGTAAAATTAAAGATAAATCTGGAAATGGACTAGAAATAGATTTCCGGATCTCTTTAATAAGTGGAACAACTGGATGAAATTGTCCTTCCTAAAGAGCGGTTTTGTTTTGACTTGACTGTCGGAAAAGAAGATAGTAATGATATACAACGGGTTGGCTGAAGAGGAGACAGAAATGAACATAACTAAGATTTACAATGCTTTGATGCGGTTCTCTAAGAAAATAGAAGATAAGCTGGATGCTTTGTGGGGGCGGGAAGGGAACTGAATTGTGTAAAGGTAATGATCTCAGAACCTAAAAGGGAAGTGCGGGGAGTGGAGTTTGCTTCAAATAATATAGACGCTGCACTTGGATTTTAATATTTCCACGGCCAGTATGGAATCTATGCCTCAGGATGAGAAAGCTACTTTAAAATTTATGATTAAGGAGGAAACTACCCTGAGCAATGAGCTTGGAGTGGTTCGCTTGTTTAGAGAAACTACATGGGATTTATCTCGCCAGCTGCTTCTTTTCAATGGAAAAGATACAGAGGATTTTCAGCCATCTTCTGAAAGTATTTCTGATTGTGTTGCAGTTGAAAATAATGTGATGAAGGTTTTAGTTGCTTTGACCAGCAGGTGGAGTTGTCTTCCCTTCAGTGTACTAATGTTCGATCGTGGCTGTCTTATCAATTTGGAATGAAAAGTATTGGATGAATACTGGATCTGGCAGAAATGACTATGTTTATTGGATAGTGGACTAATTATGTTTATTGCTGACCTAAATAAATTTCTCGTTATATCCACAATGGTGACGTAATTGAAACTATTCTATGAGAGCTTATAAATATGATGATGACTTGGATTAAGGTGTTCTTGAATTGGGAAGGGGTCTCTGTAAGAGAGATCCTAATAGCAGAATAATTGAAAAAGATTTGTGAGAGAAATCTTAAGTAGAAGGATTATCAGAAGACCTGTGGGAGAGGTCTGGGATGTCCGCGAATCTTGATCGGGGTGGAAGTGGGGGCGAACTCACCGCTGCTCCCCCCCAAGCCCCGCAGCACTTACCTTCTCCCCGGCTCAGCACATCTCCCCAGAGAGGAGCTGGGGAGAGGAACTTCTGAGTCCCCGGCGCTGTGGTTTTAGCGTAAATACCATAGAAAACCACCTTCAAACCGCCACATGGCCGTTTTACGGTGGTTTTCTATTATATTTACTTGGAAAAAAGCAGCGCCAGGGTCCCATTGCGTCAGTTCCTGGAACAGCGCCGGGACCCGTCGCATCACTTCCGGGTCCCAGAAAAGTCCGCCAGGAGCCTCATGTCGCCACGGGAGAAGTTGAGCGGTGGGGGTGCTCGCTGAGCACAAGGCAAGCACCCCACCAGGTACGCGTACATTGCTAGTGAGAGAGATCCCAAGAGTTGAAGACGCTGGAATTGGTAGAATAAAATTAGGATATATTTTAATATTAAATTAGAAATGGAAATTATGTTGTTATTGTTAAAATATATAGTTATCTGTGAAAATTGGTGATTGAGCAAAAGTAGAAGGTCATAGTATGTTAAGTTTTACAGAAATGCTTAATAATGTTTAGTAAGGATTTTGGTACTTATGTTAACATTTAGAGAATAACTAATATTAATAGTGCTGTATCCGAGACTGTCGGGGGTGTGTGAAAGTGGCCCGCTCGGCTCCCCCGAGACTCCTGCAACTTACCTTTCTGCCACTCGATCCATGGATCCATGCCACACCGGCAGCAAGGGGTCCCGTTGTGTCATTTCTGGCTCCCAGGAAGTGACGCGACGGGACCCGTGTTTTTAGCGTAAAAATCAGGGTAACCCAGCTTGAAACGACCGCGATTTACGCTAAAAACAGCACGGGGTCCCATTGCGTCACTTCCTGGCAGCCGGAAATGACGCGATGGGACTCCACGCTGCCGGTGAGGCGGATCGAGCGACGGGGGGGAATCGCACCTTGTGGGGGGTGTTTGCTAAGAAAAGGCGAGCACCTCCCAAGGTAGGTTTCTACATACCTAAATTAAGGGTTGAATCTTTAATAATTTTCGTAGAAATTAAAAATGATTGATTTTTTATTTTTATTTTTGTGGGTCTTTTGAAATAGAAGAAATGTTGGAATATGGTGAAAAATGGAAATTGCTTTGTAATTATGGAATATGAGAAATTATTGTTGCTTAAATTTGCTGTAGGGAAAAATCAGGAGTCCATTTTAGTTTGGTGTTGTTGTAGGTTCTGTTGTGTATATATATGTGTGTATATCTATATCTATATCTATATCTACATCTATATCTCTTTTCTGTTTTTTATGTTTCAATAAACTTAAAAAAAATTAAAAAAAAATAAAACAAGGGTGTTGCTTCGCATTGCAACCATCGATCTATAAGGACCAACAACAAACCATACTATATACATGCATAGAGAGTATAGGAAGCTGCTTTAGACCAGGTCAGATGATTATTTATCCATCCAGTATAGTCTGCTCTGATTGGCAGTCGATCTCCAGGGTCTCAGGCAGAGGTCTGGTCCTCTTGGAGATAGGGATCCAGGGACTCAACTAGGGCCTTCTGCATGAAAGTATCTACTCTTCCACTGTGTCCCCATCCAATGAGCTGTGGTCCCACTTCTATCATGTTACACATTAGTCCTGGCCTGCATAACCCAACCCAACCCAACCCAACCCACCAAACTGAATTCAGCCCAGCAGCTACATGTCTGAAACTGCCTGGAAGTAGCAGGATATAGTACATGATTGTAGCCCATGCTTAGCTTGGTGGATAACAAGTTGCGTAGGCTTACACTGAACCATCTTCCCCTTTTCAGTTTTATTCCTTGTATAGTATGTTAATTTCTTGGGCATCAATGGATCTGAATTTCCTTCTAGTCCATGGGTAGGAGAACATTTTCTGTCAAGGGCCACATTGCCTAAGGAGTAACCTGTCTGAAGCTACATGATGGTGGTGGGCGAGTCTGAAGCCTAGCAGTGGGTGTGTGTTTTAATCACTGATGGCAATGAAATGGACTGTGTTGTTGTTCTCTTCTTAATAGTCATCACCATGACCCATCTGAATGGTTGATTATAGGCAAAAAAAATTCTTAGGACTGAGCTTAATACAGCTTGTTTTCCTCCAAGGTTCTTTGCCTGACACTGTTTACCTACTATATCAAGCAACACTGTTACAAAAACATGCATCACCTCTAGGATGGTTCCTTCTGTCTTCCACAATTTAATACAGATCCACAAAGGAATGCAAACCATGGAGGAGAGAGCCATCATCCAACCAATGCCATAGCCCCAATCTGGGTATGTATATATATTGTTGTACTTCAAAGGCTTATATTTAACCAGGAAAAAGATGAAGATTCCCTACAATAGAGAGGAAAAATTATCTGAGTTTGAAAAAAACAAATTAAGTGCTCAGAAAGCTCATTCAATTCAGTTAATTGAAATACTACCTTAAGCTTTGAAGATAGACAGAAAGCAGGCCACCATTCTCTCTCTCTCAATGGCACACTTAAATAACGTGCACCTCTATTCCTTTCACAGTAATGAACCATCTTTCACATTTAAACCTAATCAGCTTTTATTTAAGGACCATACAAATAGGTTCTTTTCAATTTAATGGCAAATTGTAATTGTGTAGCAAATTGTAATTGTGTAGCTGGGATTTGCTTGTGGCTGGAAAGCACTTCCCCATGCACCAGGAGAGTTGCTGCTTCTCGCCCCCCACAAGCTGTATCACTGTCACATGTCACACTGCATATGGCTCTGGAGGACCCCAGATGCCCAGGAGCAGCTCTGGAGTAAGCATGAGAAATTGCAGTAGGAGCAGGGGTCAGAAAAGGCCAAGGCTGTGCAGGGGATACCACACATGAATCCAGCCCTTAATTCGTGTTAAATTAATTTCTGGAGGAAGTGAAAACACAATGGTATCTAATTGGTCCTAAAATGCATACATAGGGGCTTATGATAGACACTTTGTATGCATGTTACTGTGATGTGAGAATCAATGTGTGATTACATTTAAAGATGCCAGCATACACCTGTGCTTTGTGTGCACCAGGTTGTATTAGGAAAATAATAAATAAAGGGACTACTAGAATCCAAAACAAATAATAAAGTAAAACAAATACCTAAACAAATAAAATAAAAATTTGTTGTGAAAATTTTATAAGGTTTTATCACTTGTTCATTTAATCATTTGATGAGGTTGTTGTTTTAAACTGAGATAAGGAAATATTAAACCATTTTGCACATTTTAGAGGTGCACTTCCTTTATAAACACATATGTATACTCTGATGATTGTCTATTTCTGCAAAATAATTTCTAACCAAACATCTCACAGAAGGCCCTGCCAAGGAACCTCAGGGACTGCTCTACCATATTAACGACACTTTTATTACTTACTGCACAAATGCCAGGAGTAAGCAACATCCAACACCATTTAATCAATGCCAGTGGTCTGTACCCAATCATATCTTCAATGTTGTCATAAAAACGATTGCTTCCTGTATAGAACAAAATTAACACAGAATGCATATGAATGGCACTAATACTGTTTCTGGAGTCAATGTCTGACTCCAGACATTGGTCCATCTAGCTCAGTATTGTCGACAATGACTGGCAATAGCTCTCCAGGGTTTCTTCCAGGCAGAATTCTTTCCTAGCCCTACCTGGAGATGCTACAGATTGAACCTGAGAGTTTTTCCATGCAAAGCAGGTACTCTACCACTGAGCTTTGTCCCTCCCCAGGTGACTGAAGGGTGCAGGGCACGGTAACAGCAAGTGCCTGCTCCAGTTCCAGCTGGACTGCCCCATTTCCCCACAGGACCATCTTCCCTCAACTGCCCTGTCGGAAGGATCCTGATATTGTAGTTTTATTAATACGGTATACGTTTCCTTCCATTTGTACCCTGAATGGCAGGATATAAATAATTGTAATAACCAAATAAGTCATTCTAAGAGCAGTCCGGGAAATGCATAATATGATTCTAGAATTAGTCACAATGTAGCAGCAATTATTGACTCACCATAAAACCAGCCGATGCAGACACATTCAAATATAGCGACAAAAAGAAGGCACATTCCACTGGCTGCATAAGAGTCAAACAGTTGGAAAACATACATCCCACCCTGGAAGAGAAATAATTAAAAAGGAAAAAGATGCCAAGAGTGATATTTTGCAGCTGAAATAAGGTTTCCCTCTACCTGGAGATCCTCTAAAGCCTTATATTATTTTCAGAGGCATTCTAGCTCATTTTTTATTTATTTGGACTGGATCTGGGTGGCTATACTCAAGCTTATGATGAGTTTTGGATTTCAGTATACATTGGCTCTGATCCTATTATAATTGAATGGAAAGAAGTTAATGGAAGTTTCCTGCCCCCTCCACCCAGAGCAGCTCTCCATTTCCCATCTTCACTTTTTGGGGATTTCAGGCAGATGAAGGGCAAGTATGGGATGGGCAACTTTCCTTATGCAAACTTCCTTTCATTGACTTAACATAGGATCTTTATATTTAGTCAGAATTTATGTGGATTTAACCTGCGATCTATACCAAGCATTAGGGGCAGAATTTAAATAAAAATTTAAAATAAATTGAACTGCATACTCTGCTTATACACTGTGATGGAGAAAACCTTTACTGGATACTGTGGAGAATCAATCATCCTGTGGAGAATGTTGTGTAAATGTAAAAATAAAAAATATGTTACAGAATATAATATTATGGGGATTGTGAATGGTTAACTGAGAGAGGTGGAAAGCATGTCAGATTACCTTTAACTCAGGCCTAACTGTTACATTGCAGGTGTGGCCCATAGTTGAAACCTACCAAGAGTCAGCGGAGCTGTTTTTGTTACCAAGGAGGTGACTAGGTGCCTTAGTAGGTTTACAGTCAGGCCCAGTTGTTTTTATACTGGACAGTAGAATCAAATAGGTCAGCCCATGCTAGAGCCTATGAGATAACATTATATTTACACTCATTAGTCCTTATGTATTGGCCAACAGACAGGCAGTTAGCCAGGTGTTAAAATTCTATTGATCAGAGGTCTGGCTGAAGAGCATATAAGGGAAGACCCAAAAGACTTCAGTCAGGGAAGACCTGCCAGTCTGAGGCGGAGAACTTAGAGCCAGGAAGAAAGAAGCTACTAGCAAAAGCTGAAGAAAAAGCAGAAATCTGAAACCACAGAAAGTAGAAGCTGTGAAGATTTGCTGGGAGAGGAAGTAGCACTTCTATAGGGAAACCTGACCAAATTGTCAGCTGAAGGCTGTTGACCTCAGAAAGATGTGACTCCTGTGGTGCCACAGCTTGGGGGGGGGGGGAGGGAAGGCTTGAACTTTTCCACCATTCCTGCTGGAACCTTATAATTATCAGGCCAGGCCTCCAGCAGATAGAATTTCCATTTTAAAAACATTAAATATATGAAATATAAACATGCATTTAACTTCACATCTACTTTAGCCTTAAGCAATCTTTTGTTTTACTATGTTTTACACTATATATTCCTGCTATTTTATTTAAGCTTTTTTTCTCAAAAGGGTAAAAAGGTTGCACTCAAGAGACTTCCTATATTGTTTGGTTATCCACAGGTTTAGGCAGTAAAGATTAGAGAAAAGCCTTTACAATGCTGCAGTCTATTAGTAGTGCACATTTCCATGAACATGATAGTAAACATCTGGAATGGAAGGGGAAACACAAGCACAGATGTATATGGCATTATGCTTTAATTTATGATGTTGGAACACTAAAAGCATCACTCCCTTTCACAATGCGTTTCAAGTTGCATCCTATATTCAGGTTCACTATCCAAGTTCTAAATTACTCTAAATACTTTTACAATACAATCCTATACATACGACAATGAAATCCTGTTACTTAGAAGTAAGTCCTACTGAGTTCAGTGGGGCTTACTCCCAGGGAAGGGGGTATAGGATTGCATCTCCAGTCTCTGAAATATCATATATGAATATTCAGTTTTGTTCAACTGCCTAGCTGTTAAATGTGTAAGTAAAAGCCACAGATAGTGTTCTGAGAGAACATCTACTAGAGTCGGTTGCAGATGGAATATTATTGTGAAAGGGTCAAATATGAATGTAACCTATATTTTTTAAATAGATCAAAGTCTTAACAGATGTGCTGGTTCCACTGAGTTGCTAACATTAGTAACTCTCATAATAAAAGCAAGTAAGAAATTTTAGGAAAAAATTGCTTGGCCCAGATATGCTTGAGTGTACTGTGTATGACAAGGGACTGAGGAATACTGTAAAACTTCCCAGTCAAAGGTTTTATTTATTTATTACATTTCTATACCACCCATTAGCCAAAGCTCTCTGGGTGGTTAATCTTCAGCAGTAAGTTCAGTCCAGAAATATCTAGCAGTACACTAGTCATCTATCGTCTGAGCTAATAATTGAGACCATCATGAGAGCTGGTCTAGTTCCAGGCTCTGCAATGGCATACTAAGAGTAAAAATTCAGTGCACAATAAAATCACTTCAGCATTGCTTTAAAGTGCTCCCAAGATATCACACACTAAAGAAGTGAACATTGCATGCATCCTGAAGTGAATTTCTTCAGTCTATCTCATTGGGACTTTTTGGAAAGGCCTCTAATGAAGAGCCTTGCATGATAAAATGTAGTACAATAGTGCCATTTGGTGGCCCTTGATACATACTGCAACTTGATTTATACTTCAGAGTGTATGTTGCACTGTGCACATTGCATACTTCCAAGCAGCAGCAACAGCAGCAACATTCATGCTATGTTTTGGAACACCTTTTTCCTATAGCCAATCGAAAGTGGTTGAGTAAGTACAAAAATACTGAAGTAACAATGAGATAGTGTGGATCCATGTTGGGAAATGAATAAATCACCATGAAATACAGCTTATTAGCCAACATCAAGCAACACTACCAACTTGAAGCCTAAACAAATCCAATTATTCCTTTTCTTTGAGATTATGCCTGACTCTGAGAAGATTAACAAATTTATAGGGGAGCAAGGTGAATTTGCTTGAAAGTTGGGAGAATATATCAAACAGCAAAGTTGGGAGAAAAGAGCCGACAACTCCGGATTGTATTTCTTCTGGTCCCTTGTGAAATGGCAATATGCTACCTCCAGGATCAGAGACAAAGCCCCGGTTCACACGATCAAAGACCCGGTTCGCAGCTATACACGTGTAGGCAAGGACATGTGGTAACATTACATTATGAAATTGTACACGGGGTGTGCCAAAGCCTTCCTAGAAACCTAACCCTGAATGAGAAGCACAATTTACATTTTTATGGAAACTTTGGAAAACTCTTTACAGCCAGGGGGGCTGAGAACTTCTTGCCAGAAAACATCAAGAGAAAACATTCTTCCATGGAACTTCAGTTGCATAGTGTTTAATTTACTCTGGAACTTATTGCACATTTGAGTGTTTTGAACTGAAGGAAAATGAAAAGAAGAAATTCACCATCTTTATACAAATGTGAATTAGAAGAGAAGAAACTACTATCAGAGACCACCTACAACTTTCCACGGGCTGACAACTATATGTGTTGAATGTATTTCATTACCTTCAAGTTTGTCTGAAGGTTCTTTCTCCAACTTTAAAAACTATCATTGGAGAACTACTCTATTAAGAATAAAAAACATATGAAATACTATAACATTCAGTGCAGTAGCAGTAGAATGTGAAAGTGCTTGCTAAGTAATTTATGTATAAATTAATTAGAATGTGGAAATGCTCATGTAAACATACTATAAGTAACAACTAAGTATCATCTTTAAATGGTCATTCCTCCAACACTTCTCATTTTTTTCTTCCCAGTTAAATACTCCTGAGCCTCCCAAACTAATAATTAGCCTAATATCCAATTCAATATGCGTTGCAATTTTGTGTTAACATCCTAAACCACAAATCCAGGATGTGGTTATGTAGCAAAGCACTAATTAAGAGTAGATAATAATGTACATGTATAGAGACTATCATTTCATTATACTTGCAAAAAATCTCACAAGGATAAGATGGGGATGAATAATCCGCTTTTTCTAACAGCCTCAGGTATGCTAATATATGTAATGAATTTTCAATGTATGTATTTGTTTATTTTCATCTCATTAGTTAGGCATCCAGGGGTCTCTACTCTACAGGGTCACACCCTGTAAGCTTGCAGAATAATGCCTACCCTAAACTCCCCACCCCAAACCATCTGGCTTCTAGTACATGCAACTAGTCTTAGCCACTGGGACTTTCCCCAATGCCTATCTATTTATTACTAGAATTTATATCTTGCCCTTCAATGCAATTATCTTTGCATTGTAAAAATAATATTTAAAAAGCGCTGATCTATAAAACAAGATAAGGATAAAACAAAAGGATCCCCTAAAACCATTCAGGCAGAACTAAAAGCCTGGGAAAATAGAAAGGTCTTTGCCCAACACTGGAATGATATTAGAGAAGGCACCAGGCAAACCACTCTCGGGAAAGCATCCACAGCTGAATGGTCACCACTGAAGAGGCTGTTTGCCTGGCAACCACCACCATACCTGAGTTGACAGAGAAACCCAGAGAAGATCCTCTAGAGAGGCCATTACTTCAGGTGACCTTGATCCATAAAGGTCAAGACCAGCACCTTAAATTTGGCGCAGAAACATACCAGGAGAGAGCTAAGGCTAGCATACATACATTACTAAGATGCCTCAAGTGAGACAGGGCTGGGTCCAAAAGTGGGTGGCCTGCAGTCTCTTTATTCCTGTGATGGTCTTTTCTTGAAGGAGGCAGGCACAGACACTAGCTGGCACTGGAACAAGGATTTTCAGGTTGAGTGGAGTTGGTACTGCTGCAGTGCTACTGGGTGGGAACCGCCTACCTCCTTGAAGACAACTCAGAAGGGAACCCCACTCCAGCTGGAACCCATTGTAGAGACCTGGAGGGTGTAAAAGCAGGGCAAAGACGAGAGGGGCATCTCCACCTATTGTGAATTATCATGTGTTCCTACTTGATGATTTATATTTTATACAATGGAGGGAAACTGGCATAGAAGCCACAGGTATTGGCCAACATGAGTCACTATATCCCTCGGAGGAGTTAGAGAATTCTGAAGGAATGGGGAAGCGTTTGTTACACCAGTGTTTTTCAAAATGGCATATACATATCCCCTGATGAATTACAATGGGTTTAGTGTGTATGTGTATATAACTTAGAGCTACCCTCTTTTGTGACAGCCCTTCAAGGGAGGTGTTCTAGAAGCTAAGAAATGCCAGGCATCCTCTTCTGTACACTCTGTGCTTTTGATGGGAAGATGAGATGCACTGCTACTCACTCCCACACAGCCCACCCACTATTTCCTTGTTCCTGTGACTCCCCTTCCAGAACTCCTCACGCTCCAAGTCTCATTTTCTGCCTCTTCCAGTAATTCTAGTATTCTGGAGATAGTCAAGGCTCCTATTCTGCTTTCCCACTTTTCAAATATTAGATGAGATTGTAAAATGTAAGAGATAACCAACAACCACCTCCCTTTCCAAGTGTACTTTTACTCAGGCTCAGGTGTCTATCATCTTCTACTAGATAAAGAAAATAGGAGTGACATGCAAGAAAATATGCATTATCTATAGCATGCGACTTGAAGGACATCCTTCAGATTTCATTCCAAGGCGTTAGTATTATATTGTAACATAGGAACCAGTGTCTGGTTCTGCACAACACAAGAGCCTATTTTCACAACCATTTCAAGGGGTGCTAGCCAAAGAAAAATAATACCCTGTGCTAACTCTGAGCTGCTCCCAGCACATGCAAAGTTACATGTGCACCTGCAGTCATGTGGTGAATTCAGCTTTTGGCATGTTACCACAAAGCCATATTTAGGATGAATTGGGGATGTAAATGAAAATGTGATTTCAGTGAAGGGTAGGGCCCAGCATGTGATGGGAGTCCATCTAGCTTGGATCTTCCTGTGTTTTCCTGTCGCAATAGGCCTGAAATCCATAGCTATGTCCTCAAGATAGGAAATTCAGGCCTTGGCCTAACAGAGGGAGGCAGCTGGGATATCTTGTCGAAGCAGATGGGCCTATTTACCATCTTACTGGCTCTGCTCAGGGACTGTGTTTAGCTGCCTGAGAGAACTTACCCCTGGCTGGAGCTGAAGAAAAAAAGCTGTCCCAGGCTGATTACTTGCTGATTTGAACCAGCTGTGCCTGTCGCATGCGGTTGGTTTTTTCTCTTAAAATCTGGTCATGTGCCTGGGAGAGAGGATATAGAGCCAAGTGCGTGGACCTGAGGGGGCTCCAATTAGTGTGGTTATGGGTTGAGGGAGATGTGGTGTTGGGAGGTGGGCTAGCAGGGTTAGGGGAACACAGCCCAGACAGTTATTGGCTGCGCTGTGTTCCAGCCCTCCCCCACCGACAGGTTTGGCTTTGCCCTATTGGGCTCTCCTTGGGTCTCTGGATGCTGATTTTAAAATGCCAGTTTGGTTCAAAATAAGACGTCCCTTATCCATGATTTAACAGTGGATGAGCTGGCCAATCTGGCATGCCTAACTGAGACCTGGGAGGGTGAGCAGGGAGGAGTTAGTCTCTCTCACCTCTGCCCACTGGGGTACTTGTTTCAGCATCAGGATAGACTTGAGGGCCGGGGAAGCGGGGTTGCTGTGGTATACAGGAATTCCATCTCCCTCTGCGGGCTCCCTGTCCATCTGACTACTGGTCTGGAGTGTTTGCAACTTGTGATAGGTCAGCAGGACAGATTGGAGAGTCTGTTGGCGTATCACCCATCCAGCTGCACAGCAGTCTCCCTATCTGAAGTGACGGAGGTGGTCTCGGGTGACATCTGGGGGATGCCAACATTTATGCTGAGGGCACCTTGTCTGGGGCAGCTCAGGACTTCAGGGTCTCCATGACAACCATGGGACTATCCCAGCATGTTATTGGCTCAACAGATGTAGCAGGGTATACTGTAGACTTGGTTTTCTCAACTGGACATGGAGATGGTGGTCTGAAGGAGAGGGACTTTGAATCTGTCCCTTTGCCATGGTCAGATAATCACCTGCTGAGGTTTAGACTTACGGCAACTTTCCCCCTCTGCAAGGTTTGCCCCTGGAGGTTAATGGTTCACCCCTGGAAGCTAATGGATCTGGATGGTTTCCAGTGGGCCCTGGGGAGGTTTCCAGCTGATATGGCTGGCTCGCCTGTTGAAATCCTGGTTGATCTGTGGAATGCAGAAATGACCTGGGCAGTTGACACGATTCCTCCCGAGTGCCCTCTCCAGAGTAGAGGTCATACTGCTCCATGGTATACTCCAGCGCTGAGAGCAATGAAGCAAAATAGGAGATGGCTTGAGTGCAGATGGAGAAAAACTCCTAGTGGATGCAATCAAACACTGGAGTGTGCCAATGGTCATGTATATTCAGGGGCAATGAGGGTAGCAAAGAAACAACATCTTGCTGCATCTATTGAATCTCTATGTGCCACCCAGCAGAGTTTTTCAGGGTTGTCCGGGGCCTATTACATGTTGGCCCTAAGGACACTGTCGATCTGCCTGAGGTCCGCTTTAATTTTGCTAGGCACTTCCAGGATAAAATCTCTTAGACTCCAGAGTTACAGCAGGTGAATCAGGTGAGGTATCCAGAGCACAGCCTTGTCCAGTGCTTTTGGATGAGTTTCAGTTGGTACAGCTTGAGTACATTGACAAGGTGCTTGGACAGGTTCATGCAACCACTTCCATATCGGATCATTGCTCGTCTTGGCTTATAAAAACTGGCAGGAAGGGAACAGCTGGCTGGGCCAGGGCGGTGATTAAAGCCTCCTTGCAAGAGGGAATGGTTCCTGGCCACCTGAAAGAGGCGGTGGTGAGACCACTCCTGAAGAAACCTTCCCTGAACCCAGAAAATCTCCTGGGAAAACCCGGAAGATCTGAACAACTTTAGGCCGGTGGCAAATGTTCCTTTCCTGGGCAAGGTCCTTGGGTGGCTGGTCACTAACCAGTTCCAGACACTCTTAGATGAGACTGATTATTTGGATCCATTTCAGTTGGAATTCAGGTCAGGTTTTGGCACAGAAACAGCCTTGGTCACCCTGTATGATGACCTATGTTCAGAGAGAGACGGGGTGTGTGACATAACATTGTTGATTTTCCTTGATCTCTCAGCAGCTTTTGATACCATTTTGGGAGTAGGAGGTATTGCATTGCAGTGGTTTTGTTCCTACTTCGATGGCTGGCTCCAGAAAGTGGTGCTTGGGGAATATTGCTCAGCCCCGTGGATTCTCCAAGATTCTCTGTATGCTATTCAGCAGCTACATGAAACCATTGAGTGGGGTCATCTGGAGTTTTGGAGTGCTCTGTCATCAATATGTTGATGACACGCAGCTCTATTTCTCCTTTTCGTCTTCATTGAGTGAGGCTGTGGATGTGCTAGATCGGTGCCTGGCCATGACAATGGACTGGATGAGGGCTGAGAAACTGAAACTCAATCCAGACAAGACAGATGCTGTCAGTGGGTAGTTTTTCTGAGTGGATGGAGGGTGTTCAACCTGTTCTGGATGGAGCTGCACTGCCCCTGAAGGAGCAGATTCATAGTTCGGGAGTTTTCCTGGAGCCATCTTTGTCACTTGAGGTTCAGGTGGCCTCAATGGCACAGAGTGCCTTCTACCAGCTTCAGCTGGTGGACCAGCTACGTCCCTATCTGGACAGGGATAACCTGGCTTCAGTTGTCTATGCTCTGGTAACCTCCAAGTTATATTACTGCAATGTACTCTATGTGTGGCTGCCTTTGAAGTTGGTCCAGAGGCTGCAACTTGTGCAAAATGTGGCAGCCAGGTTGATACCAAGGATATACACATAACGCAAATATTCAGAACATATAACACTGATTCTGGCCCGCTTGCACTGGCTACCTGCATGTTTCTGAACCTGATTCAAGGTGCTGGTTTTAACCTATAAAGCCTTACACAGGTCAATACCTTACACAATACCTGATAGAGTGGCTCTCCCAACATGAACCTACCTGTACACTACATTAATTATCTAAGGCCTCCTCCAGGTGCTTCCTCCAAGGGAGACCCAGAAGACGGAAACAAGGGATATGGCCTTCTCGGTGGTGGCTCCCCAATTGTGGAATGACCTCCCTGATGAGGCCTGCCTAGCACCAACATTGTTATCTCTACGGTGCCAGGTTAAGACCTTCCTTTTCTCTCAGGCATTTGGCAGCATATGATGAGATTTTAATCAGGTATTGGATTTTTCTTATTGTTGATTGTTTAAAATTGTTTTAGATATATGTGTGTTTCTGTGTGTACTGTCTGTTTAGGTTTGTATGGAAATGGTTTTTATAATGAATTTTTAAGGTTTTAATCTTTGTAAACTGCCAAAGAGCTTTGGCTATTGGGTGGTAAAGAGATATAATAAATTAATGAATTCATGATTAGTATTAATCATAATTGTAGTCTTTTGAAAGGTGGGAATGTGATGATTAAACATCCATCCATCACATTTTCCAAAAACCTATAATTTCAATATTGTAACATTCAAACTACTAATTTCTTCATTATATTTCTCACAGCCAAGCCCGAAAGATAACCTTTTGTACATTCCCATACATCAGATAGTGGGGGTGGTGAGTGTAGAAGGCATTTCCGTAGCAAAATACAAGAAAGTCTAAGCTGATCCCATCCAAATCCATAGTGCCTTTCAGGAGAAATTGTTATGTTTTCAAATATTTTGTAAGGATGTGCGCAGATCTCGATAGGGGGAGGAAGCGGGTCGAACTCGCCCCGCTCGATCCCCCCGAGCCCCACGGCACTTACCTTTTCCCCGGATCGGCACATGTCCCCGGAGAGGAGCTGGGGAGAGGTACTTCCGAGTCCCCGGTGCTGCAGTTTTCACATAAATACCACAGAAAACCACCTTAAAACAGTGGTTTTCTATGATATTTACGTGAAAAACGCAGTGTTGGGGACCCGGAAGTGATGCGACAGGTCCTGGTGCTATGCCAGGAACTGACGCGATGCGACCCCGGCACAGCTTTTTTCACGTAAATACCATAGAAAATCACCTTAAAATGGCCGCACAGCCATTTTAAGGTGGTTTTCTATTATATTTACGTGAAAAAAGCAGCGCCGCAGTCCCATCGCATCAGTTCCTGGCACGGCACCAGGACCCGTCACGTCACTTCCTGGTCCCCTGAAAGTCCGAAAGTAGCCACGCTGTTGCCACAAGAGAAATTGAGCGGCGGGGGTGCTCGCTGAGCACAAGGCGAGCACCCCAACAGGTACTACGACATAGCAACAATTTATCAATATTTTGTTGTTCCAACATTTATCATTCCTCAAACACCATTGCCTAGAATTCCTGACTTGAAAAAAGGATAGAAACCGTATTCTGGTCCACAGTTCTGAATGCAAATAAATCTATCTTACCTCTGTTAACATTATTAGACCAAGGAAGAATGACACAATTGAAAGAGCAAGAATCAACAGTTCTCGTCTGTATCCCCTCCGGAAAACCTTTGGGTACATATCCACCACAGCTGTCACAAGACTTTCGACACACACAAACTGCAGTGGAAAAAAACAAATGCAGAAAAAAGGACACAAAGTATCATTTCTATAGTACTTATTAGAGCGCAAAAATGCTTTACCATTTCCCCCTTATTTACAGCCCAATCCTATACAGAGCTTTAACAATTACAGCAGAAGTTTCTGCATCTACTGGAGCAAGCAATGCAGATCATATGTTTGGCAGATGAGACAGAGAAGTGCCACAGTGGCCTCAATCCCTCAATTTATCATTCTCCCTACACATTTTGCTGGCATTGGCATACAGTATTAGAGGAATTGGGCACACCCTTAAGATACCTAGCAATAGCCTCCTGCATGGAAATTATGCCTGGTGGCAATGCCACCTGGTTGGGCCATGTCCAGAAGGTGTTGCTGGGGAACTTGTGTTTGACACCACTTTGGCCTATAGCATCCCACAGGTTTCTAGCATTTTCTTATGTTATTTAATATCTACATGAAGCTGCCAGGAGAAGTCATCTGGAGCTTTGAAGCGAGGTGCCACCAATATGTGGATGACACCCTACTTTTCTGCACTTTTGTACCTAACACCAAGGAAGAGGACAATACCCTTGAATGTTGCCTGGCTTGACAATGGGCCTTCACATTATTTTAGTGTTTTTGTCATTTTTAATGAGGGCTTTATTGCTGTTCTAATAGTTATGTTGCTGTTCTTTTTGTTTTCATAAATTGAACACTGCCTTGGTGGTTTTTATAGAAAGGCGGTATAAAAATACTTAAAATAAAGTAAAATAATATAATAAATTCTGAATGGTTTTTCTTAGTGCGGAAATTCCATAGCAAAGTACTGCATTAGGCACTGCATTATATCACAACTCTGTCATATAATCTTGAGAGACAGTAACTTGTCCAAGACAATGAATTTCAGTTCTCAGGAGAGATTTCAACTTTTATTTCCCATGTCCAGTCCAACACTATCTATTGTATCACACCACTACACCAGTCTTCAAAAATATTAAATGTCATTTCTGCTCGTCACTTCACTGTCCAATCTAGCTAGGGGCTATCCACATGTGTGTCTAGCTGGATGGGGAAGGTGCTGTACTTATGATTCCCATCCTTGAACTAGCAGCCAGAGCTGAGCTGATGCATGTAGTCCTTTAGAACAGGTGAATTCCGACCATCCAATTGATTGGCAGAATTACTTTTTTAAAAAGGGCTACACTCAGGCGTAGTATAAGAGGTGCATATCATTCCATTCATACCTATTACCCTTGCCTCTCATTTCCCTTCCTTCCCTACTGTCAATATTTATACTGTAAAATTATTGGAAGCAGGGACATGTGATTTTTCTCATAAAGAAGCCATGTACATTAATACTGCTCAACAACAACAACTGGTTTGTCGAATGCTATTTAGGGCGCAATCCAATGGGGCTGCCCGTAACCCTCCAAACTTGGAGGATTATGGGCATTCTGTGCAAGGTGGGAGGAGCACAGAGGTGATCTTTGCCTACTTGCTCCTCCTGCCCTGCAAATCAGCTACATGGCCGATTTCAGCAATCTAGCTGAGGTGCTTCGGACAGAGAAGGAAGGAGGTTGGAGCGCTGCCAGGATACGTTGTATCCTGGAGGACCCTGTCTCCTTCCCTCCCTGCCCCTTGGAACACCCCCCCAACCCTTCGCTTATGACGAAGCAGCAGCTGACACGGTTCTTTCTGTGCCAGCTACCGGGGGGGGGGGGGATCAGAGTGTGGATCACCAGCTCCGAGGTTGGAGCTTTCCCCCAAACTTGGAGCTGGGAATCTGAACGATCCTATGGATTCTAGATGCTGTCTAGGCACCATAGGATCACTCTGCCCATGAGTCAGTGGAAAAGGTGAGATTCAAATGAGTGATTTTTTGATATATATATATTTCAGCCTTTCAGCCACTATGCTACATTACACAAGCAAGATTTCTGAGAAAGTAAAACAATGGTTATCACAAAGTTCAGGAAATTTAATACATGTCTGCTACACTTGTTTAAAAAATACTTTAAATATTTCTAATATCAGGATTTTCACACTTCCCCCACCCCCCTGGAAAAATTTCAAATATAAAATCTTAGAGGAAATAGCCTGAGGGTTATATTCTAAATTAGAACTTGCAAGGCACTTCAACCATAAACAGGAAGCTGGACACTTTCACATCAGAATAATGCCAGGATACGGGAAGCAGAACATTTCGGATTGGGGAACGAGTAACTTAAGATGAAAGCGGTTAGATCCTTGAACTGGAAATCCTGCCATATCCCTCTTGCAGCAGTTCACTTCCTCTCTTTTTTCCTTGGGCACATGCTAAAGAAAAGCCTCTGATTGCTTCCTCTGTTTTCTCATGATCTGTGTAAATTATTCTCCTTCTGCCATTTCTGTTTATCTACACAATGGAAAGACATGCTAGCTGATTTGACATTTTGGATTTCTAGAAACAGAATTTCTACCTGTTGTAAGCACAGTGAAGCAACTATTCAGTAATACTAAGTTGGCAATTATGTTTCAGGAACATCCTCTAGCTCAGTTGAAATTGATATCTTAGCTCAATTCAAAATAATTTGTTTCTATGTTTATTTAAAGTCATCCTTCATACCTGGCTATCTAATCCAAGGAATATGAGCATCATGAAAAACAAAGTTGCCCATAATGGAGAAAGAGGCATCATCGTTACAGCTTTTGGATAAGCAATAAAAGCAAGTCCAGGTCCTGAAAAAGAAAATAAACAGCAATTGTTTATATTTTAGTAATATATGTTTATTATGTTGATAATATTATGCTGATAGTTTGACATAAAGTAGGGGTAAATATTATGGCTAAATAACTAGGAAGTGGTAAATATTATGGCTAAATAACTGCATTGTTATGAGAACTATGAATAATGACTGAATATGAATTATGAAGAGTGGGGTTTACTGTTATGGATCATGTCTTTCAGGAGTAGTGGCTGTGGATAGCTTTGGACACTGGGAAAGTAAGGGAAAACAAGAAGCACAAGTATCTAAGGTTTGCTGATCCCAGCACTTCTCTGTAATGTCAAAGTTTCTGACAACTGATTGGAAAGGGAGATTTGAAGTTTCTTTTGACTACTAAAAAGAAGTATGAGGGGATCAGGAAGCATATACAAAAGATTCCATGGAAGTAGATGTTACCTGTAGTTTTAGTTATATTACCAATAATTGTATTTCTTGACTTGGAAATACAAGTCTTGGGGGCTCGTAATAGCCACTTCAAATATCAAATGAAAATTATGACCCCCAAATCCAAACTGGGGAAGAATCCCCTCCTACCTACTCCCACCCAGTCAAACCACCTCCCTCTCACCTTGTCCTCTTCCTCCAATCATCTACTGATTCTCTCCTGCCTTTCCTCTCTGCTGCTATAGTATGCTACTGTGCACTGCACAAGCAGCCCCTGGAAATGAAGTTTTCCCAAGGGTTACTGCAATGTGTCAATCGTCTTTCCCAGGGGCTACTTGTGCTTGGTGCACTGCATATCGGTATACAAGGTGCTGGGCAGAAGCACAGCAGCTGCTGGGTGGGAGAGAAGCCTCCCTTTCTTCCTTTTGCTTGCCACAGCACTGAAATGCCAGTAGCAACCAGGTAATAGGGATGAGGGGGAGGGGGATTAAGAATTGCTGGGGGAGGAAGGAAAGGGCTGGGTGGGAGGGAGGGAGGGAGAGGATTTATGGATTTAAAAAGGTGGGTCATTGCTAGGGATGTCTGAGAATTCTGTTTGGTGGGTGAAAATCCAACAGGTTTTTCTGGTCATCGTCCCCCCCCCCCCCCATTTTGTTCCATTTCCCCCCTGCTGGCGTCAACTTGATTTGTACCGAGTGACATCAGCATGCGGATTTCCGGGTGTTTTTTTTTTAATGGCGGCAATTTGCACATTTTTAAAAAAAATTGGTCTTGAAATTTGCGCAAGTTGCACTTTTCCCCTTGGCCTTTTTTCTTTTGCAAGTGTGCACCTGCACGCGTACAGCGTCCAAAATGAAAAGCCTTGCTTATTCAATGTTCTGGGAAGGGTCTGCTGTCAAAGTGCAGGAGTCACCATCCAGGAATATTGAGAAAACAAAGCTACAAATAGGTTAAATTGTTTTTATGGGAGCTGTCAGGAACTGTCAAAACTCAGGCTTCCTTTTAAAATGGGGTTTTTGACAGGGCTAAGCAGGGTTGTTGTTTTTTTACAGGAACATATGAATATGTATATGCATATGTCCCTGTGAAAAAAACCTGATTAGCCCTGTCAAATTTTTTCTTAAATGAAGTCTGAGTTTCAACAGCTCCTGTCAGAACTGACATCTCTCTTAAATGGGTTCACACGTTTCCACTTTCCCCAGTAACTACAGGCTTGGGAAAGGGTAGAAAGATGCATGACACTGAGAACTGTCAGATTCACATATAAAAACTAGCGATCTTGCCACGAAGGAGGTGATCTATTGGCTAACCCGTTCATGAGCAAAGATCCATTCACTGCTTTGCTTTCGCTTGACAGCTCACCTTTTGACAGCTGTCAGGGGAAAGGAAAGCAACAATTTAACCTATTTGCAGCCTTCTTTTCTCAATGCTCCTGGATGGTGCCTCCTGCACTTTAACAGGAGACACTTCCCAGGACACTGATGAGGCAAGGCTTTTCATTTCGGACCACTGTAAGTGCGCAGGTGCGCACTGCCACTAAAATTTCATTTTCCATTTCCCTGACCAACTTTTTTCAATTTCCCTAACCACCATTCAAAAATGATCCCATTAAAAGAATTCGTAAGTTACATTACATTAAATAACAGTTTTATTTAAACTACACAAGTACCCAATGGCTTTTTTTTTTTCAAGACAGGAGCTTCAATAAGAGCTTCTTTAAACATTGATAATGGATTTGCAAGACACAACAACCCACAGTGGGTTGTCATGTCATGTAAACCCGGAATGGGTTTGTTAGGGTGGCTTGTCAGGGTGGTTATAAGCTACCCTGACAAGCCCTGGCTCGCAATAGGGTCTATTTGACCCACGATGGGTTGCCATGTCATCCGAACCCAGATGACATGATCCAACGTGGGTCAACCTCAGCTACAAGTGAGCCAAGTAGCTATCAGGCAACTGCCGTTGCCAGCCACCCCAAAAGTGCCCAAGTGGCACTTTGGGGCAGCTGGCAAAGGTTTTCCCCCCTCCTTGCTGCTGCCATGACCCGTTTCGGGATCACTGCAGCTTGACCCTTTTTTAAAAACCTTTTTTTGGGGGAGATCATGAAAGATGGCTGTCAAGCTGGCTTTCGCGATCCCCACTGAGGCATCCATGAAGTCCCCCTCCAAGGACCCCCACAGTACCTTGGAGGGGCTGCCCATGGTCGCCCCCCTTAAATATTGTACCAATAATGTGCACAAATAATTGCACTGATTTTTTAAAACTGCAACTTGCCTGATTTGTATAAATCAGACAAGGCGGGTTAGCGTGAGGGGGTCCTTGGGCTAGGTACTGGCCAGGGTGGGTGCCTGTTGGCCAAATCCAGCAGGCACCCACCCTGTACAGTGCCTACCCCAGGCTTCAGGTAAGTATTTACCCCCCTTGAAAGGAGTTTACAGGTTTGACAGGTCCAGACCATGTCAGCTAATTGCAAAGCCCTGGGAGATCACGGTTTACAGAAAGGGGCTCTTTCCCTGCTCTTCACAGCATGATCCCCTGGTGTCTTTGGGGAAAGTGTCCCTAGCGGGCCCCCAGTTTTGCAAGTGTCCCTCCACTGGTACCATCGGGGTATCTTCAAAACTGGAGGGGATTCCCACTGACAGGAGGGAGGGCTCGGTTTGACATACTCACGTAACCCTGGCACTAAAAATCCTTGCAAGTTCTGCCATTCCCCAAGGTCCTAGCAACTCGGGGTCAATGACAAAACCAAGGGGACACTTGGGACTTGTGATCATCCCAAAACCCTTGGGGATCCTGCTGGAAAGGGGGGAAATTGAGGGGGTGGCACCCAAAACACCCTTTTCCCCGTGATCCCCGGGTTTTTGGGAGGAATCACATGTGCTCCTGGGTTATCTATCCACAATTGGAAAAGTGAGGGCAGCCCATGGGCACACGAACACCCCCCCCAAGTCTGAAGATTCTGCTGCTAAAGGTCCTTCTTACACCCCCCTTTCCCCCCCAGCACTTGCAAAGTGGGTTTTGCAAAGTGCTACCATGTTCATTTTTGGCAGGTACACTTGCTGGGAGACGAAACTGTGGTAGGACTGGACTTTACAGAGGGCTAGAAAAAATAATGGCTGGCTACTAAGTCTAACCAGCCACAATTTGCTGATCCCTGCCAAAATAGTCACATCTTGAAATCCACTGAAACTGATTTGAGTTTGTCTGAATGAACAAATTACTCAGTTGCAAGAAGCCAGCCAGCTTCTCCATAATAAAATAATGCTATCTATCACATGCAGGTTCATTTTATTCTGTTTTAACCAGGGATGTTGAAGAGTCCTTGGTCTCAAGTCACGAGTCGAGTCACGAGTCTTTGGACCCGAGTATCGAGTCTGAGTCCTTGGTCCAAAATGGTGACATGAGTCACGAGTCACGAGTCACTCCCAACGCTGACTCCACGAGTCCCTATTAAAATCAATGGAGGTTTTCCGCAACAAAATAAGGCTATTTCAGATGTGTGGCTTAAATAAATTCTAGGCACAAGTGTGCCTTTTTATTTCAAAGCTCTGCAACTGATTTTGGCAAGAACAGACCAGGCAGACAAACCCAAAATAACCAGACAGGCAGAGGAGGCAGGGAACCCAAAAGCAGGCAGGCAGAGACCTTTGTCTTGGACAATTCAAACTGTGGAACTGATTAAGAAGAGACCAGGCAGGCAGAGGAGGCTGGGAACCCCAAACAGGCAGGCAGAGGCAGCCAAACCCAAAATGTCTGAAAGGTTGCATTTTAGGAAAATGATTAAAAAAAATAAACTTGCTGTACTTCCTAAAACCTATCCATGTTGCATTTGAGGAACACGATTTTGGAACACGAGTCCTTGGTCTCGAGTCCCGAGTCGAGTCTCGAGTCCCATTAAAAATATTGGGACTCGAGTCTGACTCGAGTCAGAGGGGGGACTCAGTCCGACTCACGAGTCGAGTCCTGGAGTCCGAGTCCCCATCCCTGCTGTTAAAAACCATCAGCCAATAAACATTTTCAAAATCATATAATCATATTATGGAATATGTGTGCATCATTACACTACACTTGTATTCTGCTGCTTCTTTACTCCAACTGCCTGAAGTGCAGACTGTCCTCTTTCAGTGGCATCTCAAAAAATCCATTACACAAGTATAACTTAATCACAATTTCCCTGACTTTCCACCAATTTCCCTGACTTTCCCTGACCTATTTCAATTTCCCTGATTTCCATAAAGTGGCAACCCTGCACTTACAAAAGATGGGTTTTTTAAAATGCAATTAGTGCAAATTATAATTTGCACAAATTTCAAGACCAATTTTTTTTTAAAGCGCAAAAGCGCAAATTGCTCATAGACTCCCCCCAAAAAATCTGGTGTAGTCTGCTGCTGCTTGCCAGATTGCAAATGCTGCGGAATTCTGTCAGGTTTAAACAAACCAGAATTTGCAGCGTTGCCCATCCCTAGTTTAATCTGAATTCAGATTGGATCAGAAATAACAAGCTATTTTCTGATTTTGGGGAGAAATACTCCCAAAGTATTTTTAATAAATTATTTTAAATTTATTTTTAATTCTTTTTTTTTTTTAGCCAATCCAGTCTGAACCAGGTGAGCTCGCCCATCACTACTTTTCATAATTTTCAAAAAACCATCATGATCCAATACTTTTATTTATTTAAAAAAATATTTTTTTCCAATCATACAACAACATCAAAAGAAATACAACATAAACTTTTAGCACCCCAGATTTGCAGGAAGATCTGTAGCTCAGTGTGATCTTCCCTCCCATCTACGGTCCATAGCCTCCCACCCTGCCTAAGATTTGCTCCACAAGAATATTTATCCTCCTCTATGCAGATGATGCTGTTTTAATTTCGCAGACACGACTAGGTCTCAAGCGTTTACTTATCTGGATTTGCTGGGTTTTGTAATAAAAATCTTTTAACAATTAACTACTCCAAATCTAAAGTTATGGTATTTGCAAGGAGGAAGGTTAGATACTCTTGGTTCATGGATAATAGCAGGCTTGATCAAGTTGACTCCTACAAATATCTGGGTATTTGGATTCACGAGGCAACAAACTGGAGAGTTCAGGCAAGACGTGCGAAGGTTAAAGCTGAACAAAATTTGGGTGCTATATTACGGTTCTTTTTTACTAAAGGTGGGAATTTCATTCCAGCTGCTACCCGTGTTTTTCAAGCCAAAATAGTATCTCAGATTCTTTTTGGAGCCCCTATCTGGTTTCCTGGCCTTAAAGACTCTCTTGAAGGTGTTCAATCCTACTTTCTAAGAGCGATATTTGGCGTGCCCAAGTGTGTGGCTAGTGCTGTTCTCTATCTGGAAGCTGGCCTTAATTCTCTCGGCTGTATGGCTTGGATACATTCTATTCACTTTTGGCTTCGCTGCTGTTCTCTGCTTAAGCCTAACTCTTTTGCATTCCAGGTGATGTTAGTTTCCCATGTGTCTGCTTGGAACAAAGCAGTGGTGGAAAAAAAGGTTGTCTCAGCCGGGCTGTCACCCTCCTGCTTGTTATCCATGCCTTGGGAGAAAGCTAAATTTCTTGTTAAGCAAAGATTAATTGACATTGACTTCCAAGAGCTCCATGGAGCGGCTCAGGGCCCATGCTCCCCCTTGTCGATGGGTCTGTCAGACCTTTACTCTACTAATGGGATGATATACTTAGATTGGTTATCTATTCCAAAATATAGGAGAGCGTTTTCCTTGGCTCGATTTAATGTTCTACCCTCCAAACTTTTGGATGGTAGATTCAATAAAATCCCAATGGAAAACAGGTGTTGCCCCTGCAATAATGAGGAGGTGGAAACTGTTGCACATGTCCTTTTTAACTGTAGCTTTTATCGAGGGGCTAGAGAAAACATAATACATCCAATCACCCAGACTTTCTCTGGACGATCCTCAGTGTTTCTTTTGTTCACTCTGCTTGACGGCTCAGATAGCTCAATTACCAAGAAAGTTGCAAAATTTTTGAATAGTGCTATTGTGACTAGGCCTTTTATGCTTGTCTGATTCTGTTTTTATTTTCTAAGTTTTTATTTGAGTGTATAAATAAGAGCTGGTGTATCTTGTTTGTATTGTATTGTTTTACGTATTGGTGTGGTCGGTAGACCGTAAATAAAATATTCTATTCTATAACTCTGTAGCTCAGTGGCAGAGCACATGCTTTGGACGAAAAGGTCACACGGTCCAATTCCTGGAACTTCCAGGGGGAAAGTCTCCAGTCTGAAACTCTGGAGAGGTTCTGCCGGTCAGTGCCATCAATAGTAAGCTAACTGGATTAGTGGTCTGGTTTTGTACAAGGCTCTTTCCTATGTTCCTGCAATTATTCTGTTTTACATTAGCATTGCTATGCTAGAATTGTTCACATAAACATTTGGGACTAACACTGGTGTCGACGTAGATGGGTCAACACTAAATCCATGAAGCTTATGGAACAATTCATGTGATCTTCCATCTTTCCCATCAGCCTGGTCTACTAAGTACACAGCTTTCCTTTTAGCTGTTACTACTGGATCCTCAGGAGGGAGATACATAAATCCCCTGTGATTGCATAATCACAGAAGATTCACATTCCATGCAAAGTGGGACAGCGTCTTTCCCCGTCTCCAGGCCAAACCCTGAATTGTGTAGCTAGCAGGCAGGGCTTGAAATAGTGCCAAAGAGTTTGAAGGGGGTAGGGATCACAAGACAGCCACAAGACAGTTTTGTCATACTATCTGTGTGCCTAGGTCAGGGCTGGGCAGAAAGTAGATCTCCAGATGTTTTGGACTTAAACTCCCTGCATTCCTGACTATTTGCCATGCTGGCATGGGCTTATGGGAGTTGAGGTCCAGACCATCTGGAGATCTACCTTCTGCCCAGCCCTAACACATTTGCTGCTGCACAATGCAAGAAACGAGGGAGTTTCAGCCTTATGTCACTTGGGGGGCTGATAATTTCCTTCCTGCACCCATCCAGAGTGAAGGTTCCATATTCCATCACTGATGTTATCATGTAGCCAAGTCTGATTGGCTGCATGGTTCCACGTAATAATCACATGGATGATTATGCCATCAAGGGTGAGAAAAAATAGTACCAAAGAAGAAACTGAACAGGGGAACACAGAGATTGCAAGCAGCCATGAACAAAACCAGGAAGAGGTATGTTTGGGGCTTTGCAGAGGACACTTTTCACCCCCAGCCCCTTCGGCCTGCTCTGAAAAGATTTACAGGCAAAAGTTTTACAGGACAAACCCAAACAAAACAAAACAAACCCATGAAAAATCCAAAACCCCAGTATTTTTTTAATTTTTAAAGGGAGTGCCCACCTCTAACTCTGGAAATGTTATTTTCCTTCAACTGATTTCCAACCACTTCACTGAATATGAATTTGACATAATTTCCCCCCCCCGCCAGAACTTGGGGGTGGGTGGGAGATCTCCCCTATTAAAATATCAGCTCCCCCACAATAATCTTATCTCCTAGGAAGTATGCAACAAGATGGACTACTATCAAATCTGCTTTTTAGAACTTACCTGATTCTGCAACTTCTGCTATGGGAACACCCTGTTCATAAGCCATAAAGCCAAGGACAGAAAAGATGGCAAAACCAGCCACAAAGCTTGTGCCACTATTCAAGCAACAGAGCATAATGCAGTCTCTATGGAATAAAGAGCAAAATCATTGTTTTATTTTAAGTTTTACTTCACATGTTTCTTAGGGTACTTCCTGCAGCCTTTTGTGGAAGAAAGCCCCTCCCTTGCCACACGTAGCTGCGGCGGGGGGGCAAATTTGCGGGCGAGGAGAATTACGATCAGGCCATAGTGGTCTGATTTCACCACCCAATCAGGAGGCAGAGTGGGCGGGGTGACATAGCCGTTATTAGGCTTGCACCCACCTAAGGAGGAGTTACAGCCTCCTTCCCAAAGCGGCTCCCTCCCTCCCATCCCTGTTTGCAGTGTAGGTTTTACTGGTCGCCTGTTTCAAGGGGCTGAGTAGGAATTTTGGTTCATTGTCCTAATTGGCCGGGGGCAGTGTTCGTGTTTTGCCTACTCTACACTGCATTTCAGGTTTGGGTGTTTAGTAGCATGTCCAATTTGGTCACATTGGCGGTCAAGTGCGGGATTAGGCAGTTTAGGGGCTCGGCGATCATCCTATGGCACCTTTTAGGTGAGAGGCGTGCTCTAGGCTCCCACCACCGATGCCTCACAGCTCGGCTTTGGGGAGATAAGGAATGTCTCTGAGGTCTTCCTTCATCACCTGTATCGGCGCCTCACGGCCTGTGCGAGGCTGACAGCAGGAAAGACCTCCCAGCACCGTGTGGGGTTAAGCAAGGAGGGGATGACTTTGATGCCGTCACCCTCCTTGTGGGATGTTTCGCCCTATTGCATTGGCGACCGGCATATAGCCGGTGTAAATAGCACTTTCCGATCCCTTCGTAGATCTCCAATTGATGTTATTCAATAAATGTGGCCCTTCATTACCACTATTTGTACCCTACAATCGTGTCTGAGTCGTTATTTCTCCTCTACGCACGCAAATTCTTTTTTTTTTCCTTTTTTTGGCAAGGACGATTCCCTGCCTAGGATGGGAGGAGTTTTGTGCCATTGTTGTTTTTGTTTATGGGAAGGAATAGGATAGACAGGCCACCAGACAGACACTGAAAGAGATGCTGGACAGAGGGGCGAAAGTGCCAGGAAAAGAGCTGAGAAACACACACACACACACACACACACACACACTGCAGGGACGGCTGGCTGCTTCTCTTTCATAAATAATATTTGCTCCAGTATGGTTCATGTTTTCCTTGGCTGCTGATGTTCTTATAACTTAATTTTCTCCTTCTATCCCCGCCTCCTTTCTAATTTTCCATCCACATTAGCTAGATTGGCAAGATCACTATCTTTTGTAATTTAGGGTTTTCATCCCCCCTTTTTTTCTTGGCCATGCGTCCGCTATGCCTTTAACAATAGTTTGACACACACAAATTAGACATCGATCAGTATCAGCCTCCTCCACCCTTCAGCAGAAAATTGGTTAGCCTCAGGAGCTGCTTCCCAACTAGGAAAACAACAAAGAGTCTTGTGGCAACTTAAAGACCAACAAATTTATTCTGGTATAAGCTTTTGTGGACTATAGCCTGGCTGTTTCATCAGATGCATGGAGTATTATGGAGAGTTTCAGGTTTATATAGAACTCAGAAGGAAATTAAATGCAGAAAGCGACAATCCCATTTTTAACAGTGGCCATTCAAAGTGAGTTGTTGCTGATAACAAAAAACATCCTGGCACTAGGTAAGCCAAGTAACTCATGTAATGTGGTAAAAATCCATTATCCCAATTCAAACTTCTGACAATTCAAGCCTGTTGATGAATTCTAAGTCAGCAGTCTCTCACTCTAATTTCCCCCTGAAGCTCCTTTGCTCCACAATGGCCACGTTAAGGTCAGTGACAGAGTGTCCTAAGAGGCTGAAGTGTTCTCCCACAAGTTATTTTTCTTTTCTAAATAGTGCCATTCTACAACTGAGGTTTTCAGAAAAGCCAGCTGCTTCCCAGGAGTTGCACTGGGGAGCTAGTGTGTGAATTACAGTAAGAAGAGAAGTGATGCATACTCCTATATATGTCTACTCAGAAGAAAGTCCCACTGAGTTCAATGGGTATTACTCCCAGGAAAATGTGCATAGGATTGCAGCCTAAAAAAGAAGGGATAATAGAAAGAAGGAAGGGATGATGGACGAAGGCACTGCAGAAGTAGAATGGCAGGATTCTGCTGGGATGTTTTATCATGTTTAAAGGCTATAGTATGTGAAAGCAATTTCATTAGTACCTTGTAGGGGAGGCTAGACCTGCCATCTAGAGCCACAACTGCCCTGGTCTAAATGATACCAGACTTCTGGTCAGGTTAGGATCTGGAAACTTACCTCTACACAATCCTGACCAGACTTAACAGACCCTGTTAAGATTATCTAGTTAGACTGCATGCACGAGAAAGATCTATTCTTAATCTGACTTGATAGTGAAAATGGCACTAGAGAAGTATTATGTTGTTTTCTTCTAGTACTGGCAGTTTGGCACACTTTGCCGATACTATTTCCCACTTGGCAGGCAGTTTCTCCACTGTTTCTCAGTCTCCACTCATTATCTGGCAAGAGAACTTCTGCAGCCATCATATGCAGAACCATAATTACTAGCTTCATGGAATCTCTATAATCAAATCATTGAGCACATAATGATACAAATACACATCAAGGATCACAGAGAAAACTCTTAATCATGCGAAAACTGCCACAAGGCTTTCAGAATATATAGAAATGTAACATCAGTACACATTTTAGTATATACAATAAATAATTATGTGCAGCTGTCTAAGACACTTTCAACTTTGTTTTACAAAATTTACCACTGACATCCTTTGGCTAGCTAAAAAGTCTGGAAATGAAAATGGAATATTGATAAACCACCCCTTTCCCTAGGCTCTGCTTATGATTCCTTGATACCTGATGTATGGGAGATGTGGGGAAATGTTTACAATAATATTTACAATTTCACAGTAGCCAGTAATTGTTTTAAACAGGAAAGTCATGTTGAGAAATGTAAACAATAAAAAGTCTTGTGGCACCTCAAAGAGGAACAGCTTTATTTGTTAGCCTCTAGGGTGTCACAAGACCTTGTTGCTTCTGCTGCTGCTTTGCCTCTGGCATTTGTTGAGGAATGTGTTATCTTTGCCCCAGGCTCAGATAAGAAATGTTCTTCTATCCCATGATATCACTTCAATATTGATGAATATTATGGGTGATATCATGACTGCCATTCACTGAATAATTGTTAAATACAAGCGATGGCTGTCTATTTTATAATTTAGCAAAATATGTCCATAAGTAAAGTATGATCCCACAAGAACCAATCTTATAGCAGGTTCCAACTAGATTGGGAAGAGCATCATTTTACTATGCAACACATCTTAAGTTTTCGGAGATAGGCTGCATTAAAAATCCAAATCAAAGCTGGGCAACTTGTTGTCCTCCTGATGTTTTCTATCAGTCCTAACTAGCATAGCCAATGGTGAGGAATGATGGTAGTCATAAGCCAAAACATTTGGCGGGCCACAGATTGCTCACTCCTGATCTAAATCAATATCCTGTCTGTGTTCAGACTATCAAATTCTGTCTTAATAAGCCAGGATATGCACAAGCTCTGTACACCCACACAGGGCAGGTTTGCTGCTGCTTCATACCTTCCTGCACACAAGTGGCGAAACAAACCAGGAAGCAGCAGATAACCATAGCTTCCCATTACATGCAGATCAGGAACTATGGTTAATGGCTTCCAAACAAGCTAGATTCAAAAGCCAACTTTAAACTATGGCTATGGTTAACTGCAGCTTCCTGGCTTCTTTGCTTGGTTTGTGCGAAGGGAGGAACAAAGTTGCAGCAAAGGGGTTGTGTACAGGTATACAGAGCTTGTGCATATCTTGGCATATTAAGCCAGGATTTTATCATCCAAAGCAGGCCAATAAATACAAGTGATTAGGGTGAGTGGGAAGTTACGGTAGATTGCATTTTGGATCTATGTATCTATTACAATAATTTTATGATGCCCATTTAAACTGGTCATTGCTATTTTTGAAGGTAATCCCCAAATATCTTTCCCCTATACAGGCAGTCCCCAGGTTAAGAACGAGTTCCATTCTTAAGAATGTCTTTAAGTAGAATTTGTATGTAAGTCAGAACAGCATAGTGTTCTATACGTTAAAATCGGCATTTACGCAAATTGCGTAGTATACTAGGCTATGTACTCTACGTAAACAACGTAGTGCCGGGGTACCCAGAAATCCATTCTTAAGTATGGGTTGTCTGTAAGTCGGATGTTCTTAACTCGGGGACTGCCTGTATTCTATAAAAAATAAGCTAATATACCAGCTGAATTTGTAGCCGAGTATATAAAGTTGGTGGATAGGATAGAACATAGGATTAATAAACATCTTTGCCTCTTTCTTTCTTTCTTTCTTTCTTTCTTAAATCCAT
Organism: Shinisaurus crocodilurus; assembly: GCA_021292165.1. NCBI lineage: Eukaryota > Metazoa > Chordata > Lepidosauria > Squamata > Shinisauridae > Shinisaurus > Shinisaurus crocodilurus. The sequence continues at coordinate 130,803,411 of CM037881.1, read as the reverse complement.
TATTTTGTGGACACCCAATTTTAAAAACAGGAACATTTAAAGCTTTTCTCCCAGAAGCCACTGTCTTTCAATGCAAATATTCTAATTTGGTTTGCGTCCGGGTCTTGGCAAAAAACCCATGATAGGATATAGTGAAACCAGCATTATGAATTAATTTGGAATTCTTGGGCAGGGGAGGTTTTCTTAAATTATGCTTTTAGTGTTCTTAAAAGATGCTCATAACTGGTGACCCATTTGATGGAACATCCATGATAGGAATATACGTCCCACATAAGTCATGCTAAGATAGAAATATTTAAAGCATTTTTTTTTACTTGCCTAGTATTGTGATTAGTCAACTTTATCAATACAAAAACATTACCATTCTAAACCTACAGATTATTCGAATAATGCAGGCTTTTATGAACAAATGTTGTTTAATCATAAATAAACAGAGCAGTTGATCCCAGAATCGACTGTTGTAGTCAATTACTTAATTCTACACAATAGTACTCTGAAGATAAAAATTAATAGGGGCTTCTTAAAATAATGAAAGAGAAGAAACAAAGAAGTGAATTAAGGAAATGTACGGTATATAGTAGTATCAGCTTCACAGCTAAAGGAGATAAGCACTCGAGTTTACACTAGGGGGAGCCAATATGCTACTTTCAAATTGCCTTATGGAATATAAGACTAGTTTTCCTAGCTCTTATGTGTGCGTATTTAATGAAAATTGGCTTTACTTTTGTACTATTAAACTGCCATTTTACACACACACACACACACACGCTCAGCATTTTCTAAAGGGGACAACTACATATTTTAGCCCCAAATATGTAATATAAGTATCAGCAATTCCATGTGATTTCTTGTACTATAATTTCATGTACTGAGCCAGCAGTGTGTAATTAGCTATTAAGCAATGAACAAATCCATAGTTTTACATCAGTATGGCACCGATGTTACTCTAGAACTTCTGGAATTGCAAATCAGATTTTGCCATGAGGCATCAAAAGCGAAAGGGCCTAGTGAGAAGACAACCTCTGAATAATGTCATGGGCAGAGCCCCATCCTACTCAGAGGATTATGGGCATCCGATTGAGGGTGGGAGGAGCACAGCAGATAGGATTGCTGCCATGCTCCCCTCACCCTCAAAAACATGTAGACGGCTGATTTTGGCCATCTAAATGTTTTGCCCCTCTTCGTGACGAGGAGAGGCTGAGGCACCACATGGGCTCCTCAGAAGCCAGCGGTGCCTCGGTCCTCCCCTCCCCATGCCACCCCCAGGAACGCCTCCCCACGCTGGAACCGAAGTCAGTTTTCTGTTTTTGGCTCCGCGCCGGCTGCAATGTGGGGGGAGGGTGCTATGCAGGCAAACTCCCCAGAAGCGACCTCGGAAGGGATTTCCATGGTCGCAGTGGAGAGTCTGACTTCTCCTGTGGCCCCCAGACAAGGTCGGAGGACCACAGGATTGCGCCCTCAGTACATTAAACATGCTTTAAAAAAAAATGAGAGCACATGTGCTGGTTACATACACTATGTATAACGCATTTGTCACACTAAACTATGACATATGCTTAAAATATGATTTTAACACATTTTCTATTAATCAACATTTGCCTTTATAACTTTAATTAATAATGGAACATGTACTTTTCCCCAATTACAAATTTGGGAACAAATGATTTCAAAAGAATCTGATCAACCAACGACCAGACCTCTTAAAATAATGTGCTTGTGTGCACCAGTATGCACAGGCATGCTACACATGTACATACTACTGCTGTATATACTTCCCCCAAATGGAAGTATATATATATATATATATATATATGATGTAATTGTGTATTACCTGTAGCAGTTATTATTGTAGTTATTGTAGCTCCCTAGAGCTGTCAAGCATCCTAGGCAGATGGCATAGGAGAAAAATATCTGTGTTCCAGCATCCACCCAGACCTGTAAGTACAAAATACAACAATAATTAAGGAAAAGGGGAAAAAATTGGTTCCTCTTTGAGAATCATGTAGGATAATTTGTTTATAAATGGTTACAAGAAGACTTTGGTCAGATTCTCCAATTATATCCAAGTTGGTATGCCACATGAAGTTGCAAATATTTCATTTGTCAAAGCAATGCGATAGAAATGAATGTTGACCTTTTATGACATCATAATCATTATTATTATTCAGTGTATTGAAAGGAAATGATGGTTTCTCTTGAATCTAGAGCAGGGCTCTCCAACCTTGGGTCCCCAGATGTTGCTGGCCTACAACTCCCAGCATACCCAGCCAGCATGCCTATTGGCAAGGGATTCAGGGAGCTGTAGTCCAACAACATCTGGGGATCCAAGGTTGGAGAGCCCTGATCTAGAGGTACCCTTGTGCAAGCAGAAGGATTCTTCTATAAACGAAAGGGATTTTTCTAAAAATGCAAGATCCTTGTGCAAAATACAAGAATTGATATCCAGAGGTCTGCTTCTGTATGCACAAGTTGCACAATGTCTTGTGAATGGTCTTGCACACCTCTAGATATGTGCAAGCACAAGGCATTGCACACTGCTCAATATCCACAGTCTTCAGCTAGCCCTGGCACAACAGTTTACAAAACACTGCCACTTCCCTAGCTCCCTCCCTGCTTTGGCAAACTCTTAATTCCCCACCTCCATCTTTCTCTATCTTTATTATTGTGCATGGAAATAGTCTGATGGTCTACTGTTAGGGCTTGATACTCTAAATCAACGCTTCCTTCTTTTAAAGATCTTTGGTAAAAATGAAGCTGTGCTATTTCTCCCATTTTGAGGGTAGTACAGTGCATGGTCTCAGTCTGCTGTATGTGCACCAAGTACTCTGCAAAAGATCCCCTATATTTCTGGGTTCACTGGACACATATGTACACATGCAAGTTTGTACACACCTGTGAACAAGGACATTCGGTAACACTAGGCTGCTTTAACACATCAATACTTCACTGACACTTGATGAAAAGCCTGTTGCTTAACAGATAGGCAGATTGGAACGTAACTGCATATGTGCTGGGATTTTCCCATGCTGCATTTTTAAAAATCTATGTACTACATTTATAGCCAATCTCTCCTCTAACCCCTTATCATAAAATTGCCAGAACGCTGCTTCCTAGGATGCCTCTCTATAGAATGCGTGCTACTGAATTCATTCCAATACGAGTCTACAATAAATTAAGAACCTTACTACTTAACCATGGCTATCAGTTAAGGGTTCAAATACCCATGGCTAAGGGTGTGTACTGTTTCCAGTTCTACAATATCATCAACCTGTTATTTGATTATTACAGTTTAATATCAGCCCCAACATACCTCAAGTAACTTTCATTTTCAGTAACTTTCAGGATAGCAGCTGTGTAAGTGACAATTCGGTTAAACACGGGGAGTTTAAAAAATCATCTTATGATATGGCAAAGACATCAGTTACACGAGGATAAAATAAAATAAAAAGTCAGTGGGCTAGTGCATGGATCTCCAATGTGGCACCCATGGGTGCCATGGCATCCTTGGGGGCCTCCAATGGTGCCCACGAAGCTCTCCACTCCCTGCCCCTTTCAAAACTTTATTTTAAATTTTAAAAAACTTGAAAAAGGCTAGGGCGCCAGGTGCTCCTACCTGTTCCTGAACTTGCTGCTGCTCAGCAGGCAGGAAGAGAAGGAAAGAGTTGCTTCCTGGCCCCACAGTCTTCTTCCATCCACACAGACCTTTCCCCTTTGCTCTCTCTCTCTCTCTCTCTCTCTCTCCCCCCACTTCCACCCTCTAGCCTCACTATTTCTCTCCACCCAACCCCTTTCCTTGCTATTTCTCTCCACTCCCCATCCCTAGACCTTCTTTCTCAACCCTCCTAGCACCTAGCCTTGCTTTCTCTCCCATTCACCCCTTCATCTTGCCGTTTCTCCCCACTCCTAGCCTCTAGCCTTGCTCTTTCTCCCCTACCTCTACACCTGTTTCTCCCCTGCTCCTAGCCTCTAGCTTTGCTCTTTCTCTCCCTTCTACCCCTTTGCCTTGCTATTTTCACCTTCCTCCCAGCCGCTAGCCTCACTATTTCTCTCTCTCTCTCTTACACACACACACACACACACACACACACACCTCTTTTGACTAGCCAGGCCCTCACTAGCCACATCCTCCATGGGAGCCCTTTTGCTGTGGTGCCCACAGCAGTTTCTCGAATTCCCAAATGTGCCCACAGGTCCAAAAAGGTTGGAGACTGCTGCATTAGCGCAATCCTCTTGCATGTGGCTAATTAGCTCGTGGAGTCTCAGCCACCATGATTATTAAAATATCACTCCAATCCAGAAATGTCTTCTCTTTGCATGTCATTTAACTGTTAAAGCTTCATAACATAATGGTTAGTGCAAGATATCAATTGGATTAAATTGAGAAAACAGTTCAGTTGATTATGAAAAGCCTGAAAACAAATGAACATATTTTACATATAACTGTTCTAGGAGGTTTTGATTTCTGAAGTTGTTCAAAGCAGGATGTGTTTGTTTAGAAACACCATTAGGATCACACTTAATTTGCATCAGAAGTTTAAATGGTTTCACTGCTGTCATGATGAATAAAATATAGTTGATGATTACATCTCTAAAACTTTCTACTTAGTCATGAGAAAGTATATAGGTAAAACATTCTGACAGAGTACAAAGTCTAGGAGCTCTCAGGAAGTTGGATATAGCATAGGTCAACTGGAAGGGGGGGGGGAAGATTAATGTACAATATTTGGAGAAAAAGCCTGATGTTGCACACACTTTGCCCTACATACCACCTGCATAATCCTCGCCAGGGGCGAAGATGCCCCAGTGATCTGTGCATTTCCTCCAAAGAGGTCAGGTGGGGGCCTCTGAGTCTGCAATACATTCAAATGTAGATGGTTTCCTCAAGTACTCTCAATGGTTTTCCAAGCACCCACAATGGTCTCTTCAATCGTCTCCCCAAGCACCCTTAATGGTTCATGGTCAAAGAATGCACCCGAAGCCACCTCACCCCTCCTACCCGGCCGGAATGGTTTGTCATTCTGGAAAGGGAAGGGGGTCAGAAGAGGGAGGTGAGGGAGAGGGATAAACAGATCACTGTGGCTACTGTTCTTTGTTGAAGCAAGGAGCAACGAAGCACGGAGTGGGTCATCGGCTAAGGTCAGCCCGGATGTTCAACCCCCAAGCGGAACGCCTGGGTACATTGGTGTAAGTTCTCGGTTGCTAGTTTAGACTAGTGTAGGTTCTCAGTTGTTAGCTTAGATAGCGTAGGTTCTCGGTTGTTATGTTATAGTTCTGACTGTGTGTAACAAAGGTATTTCAGTCTGTCAATTTCACTAATCCTTCAATAAACTTCCTTTCACTTTACCCTACGCAGTGTGTGTGTAGGCTCTCTGCTGACTCAGTGCTAAATTCCAGTGTCTCAGACCAGGGCTGTGTTGGGACTGCGTGCGGTGGGATCAAGGCTAACAGTTTGAAGCCACTGATCTCCCATTCTGCAGTAAAGGGCCGTACATTTAATGAGATACTGCCCAAGATACAAAGGATCATGGAACTACTACCCCCTGCCCAAATAAGCTTTCAATTTGTATTTCTTGAACAGCAGCCCCCCAGATGGCATGGCAAACTGAAGGGTGTATTATTTGAGGACTAGAGAGGTCTCAAACCTCTCTAGGAAATAAAACTCCATAATTTATTAATAAAGCAAATTATTGCAACAAAATTTTAAAAAATGTATTTTGAAGCATACACTTTGACCATACAATACTGGAACTACTTTTGGCAATTAACACTTGCAGCAGCAACTGAAGAAAATCATTATGTTAGAAACAGCACTGAGTTATTAGCAATAATGTCCAGGTAGCTTAAAAGGATGGTATCTATTAGATTAATAATTATTTCTACCAAGAACTTGCTACCTAGTCCACAGCTCCACAGACTCTTGGTACACACAAGGAAGTTGGAAGAGCCCTTATGAGATCACATTTTCCCATTCTTTTCAATGGAGGGGGTCGGCTTTACACCCAAGAAGGGACATGTCTAAAGTAGCACCTTCCACTGAAGTGACTGACGAATGCTGTGTTTGTCTGATGTTGTACATTCACAAGGATACACTGGATCAGGGTGAATCTATATAATATTGCACATGTGAAACGGAATCATTAAAAAAAAAATTGGTATGATTTTTATGCCGCGGGTGAAGAAGGCTCTTACCTATGAACACTCATAGGAAGAAGGAAGATGGCAGCATCAGATCCAAAGTCCAACAAAGTGAGGTGAACCTCAAAAGGCACTAAGAAACCTATTTATAGAAGCACTCCAGAATATGTTGATGCATTGTGAGTTTTATATAACTCTTCAGAATACGGTAATATATAATTGATATACTACATATTATCTTTGGCTTCTTTATAGTAATCTTCTGAGAATAATCAGTAGTTAGTTGTCAAAATGACTATGGCATACAGTTTGATCATGTAATAGTCAGAGAAAACTATTGTAGTCAAAGCAACTCCCTTTTATCTTTGTTTTCATAAAATCCATACAACAGTTTGGGAGAATAATAGACTAGCAAATGCAAATCAGGAATTGGAGAGACAGGAGTATATTTTCACATAACACAGTTGCATGTCAACAAAACATGCAGCTGAAACTGGTTCAGATTTCCATCAATAAAAGTTGTAAAAAAAAACCCGCCCATACTACAGTCATGCCTTGGATTGAGAGCATAATTCGTTCCGGAAACGTGCTTGTAATCCAAAACACTCTTATATCAAAACGAAATCCCCCCCAAAAAATTTGTACAGAGATTTTTAATTTAAGCCATACTACAGTACTTGTATTGCAAGACATCGCTTTCATATCAAGTCAAAAAATAAATAAATAAATATTTAAAAATTTGCTTGTCTTGCAAAATGCTCTTAAACCAAGTTACTTGCAATCCAAGGTATTACTGTATATTATTCTTAGTTAATTATGTTGTCATATTTAATTGCACACTATGTGACTTGATGAAAGAAAGAAACATTTCTGATGTATACAGTTCAAACACACTGTAAGTTTAAAAGAGAGAAACAATGTTCAATTACCTAAGACCTATGCATTTTGGAGCCTCCCCTTCATTTTAAAAAGTTTGAACATAGAGGGTGGCTCTGACTTCCTTTTCAATGCGAGCTCTTTATACTTTGATGTGTTTCTAGCAGGTGTAAATTTCAGGCCCCCAAGAACATTGTGTGCCGAACTGCCTCTATCCACTAGTGTCCTCTGTACAGTTTTAGACTCTTCGGTTGGGCATCCAGCATGATTATATGTTGACTATTTGGTAACTAGTAACAGCAATTTTAGAAATGTATATTAAAGACAGATGAAACTTTTTATTCACCTCAAGAGACTTTCCTTGCCGAGTCTGAATATTTACAACATGCTATTTATAGCATCTCTAACACTGCAGTATATAGAGATTTTTAAGGGGAGGGAACTGGCACTGTTAGTGCCTATTAAGAAAGAGAGAGAGAGAGGCTGCTGGTTTTAAGGAAGGTCTCTGTGCTCAAGTCTGGGGAACTTTCTATGGCTCTGCATTGATCTCTTTATGAGATGAGTTTGTTTAACCTTTTTCAAGAACATTGCACACCATTTCAAGTTTGATAGATTTCATCTTATAGAATTAAACAGACTCTGCTTACCAAACAAAGTTGTAAGTTCTATTTAAGCAAAGTTTATTCTACAGAATTCTCTCAGTCTGTGGTCTCTCTCTATTCAGGCCAAAAGCAGTTACCGGTATGTTGCTCTTAACTAGTTCCTACCTAGCTCCTTCCGGGAACACAGTCCACTGTACTAGTCTGAGGCTGTATCTAGTGGCTCTTCCATATTGTTATGCACGCTATTACAGACTTAAGGGCTCAAACACAACATAAGTGCCTGTATTTGGGAAAAAGAAGCCAATATTACAACCTTCCTTTTTGCAAGGATATTAAGCAAGATACCTTATTTAGCAGTGTATTATCCAGAATCATCTTAGTGGTAACAGTTGTAAACACACTTTGAATGTGACTCTGCCAAGCATTATAGATCGAAAACCCACACAATAAAACATTGATTCTAATGTGGTAACAGCACTGTCAGAGCAGCCTTCAGATTGCAGCAGTGGTCCATAATAAGTTCTTCTACCACTTGTGCAAGAGAATATGTTATGTCTTTGCACCCTTGATTTTTGAACACACTTGTCAATGTACTTATTTTCCCTGAACGTATAGCTATTGTAAAGTCCTATAACCTGAACTTGCACATTATTATCTAGGAGCAAAAAAATCAGGCAGTACATTTAATTGAACACAATATCAAAAACATGTTTATAGAGCTTTGTTTTATAATAGAAGTAAAGTACTTGGCATGATCATTTCTTTTAATTGTCCTGTTACAACAGCCTGTTGCACAGGCTGAACATAGACAGCTTGCACATGGCCATTCAGGAACCAAGAAATGTTTTTGCATTGGCATTGTTAAGAACAAAGAGTACATAGGTTTCACAAAAGGGAGGTGATTCCAGTAGCGTCTTTTTAAAATGCTGGGAGAAAGTATTTTAGGGAACAGCAGCAAAACTATTATTATTGCCATGGTTACAGAAACATTTGAATCAATAAAGCTTAATTGGTTTCAGAATTGGAACTGACACATTTTACAACCTGTCATTTGATTTATTACAGGGTTCTAGAAGTAATGTAATGTAGGTGTACTGAAGTATACGTAAGCCATGATATTCAAAACTAAAGGCCAGAACTAGCTACATAGTTCTATTATCACTTCCTTGATGAGAGGAATTTTAATGCCTACTTTTATGAGTCAGAATGAGTTTATTTAAATAATGGCATGGAATAAGACAAATGTTCACCTATGAATATTTTCTGGGCAAAAAGGGAATTTATCAAGGGGTTCAAAATCCCACCCCACACACACAAATGCCTGTCTAGTCCAGCATTCTTTATTTCCCATGGTTTTTCAGAACCACTCTTTTCCCTCTCTGCTGCTACTTTTTTGTCTAATACTTCTCTCCCACTGCACAATCACCGGCAATTATAGATCAAATGGTGAACCAAATGATATCACAATGCTAAGTAGCCAATCTGATTTGGTTACATGTTAACATCACTGAGGGTTAAGGTTGGGGGCAAAATTTAATGGGTTCACATTTTAATATAAAACAACTTGAGTTGCACTTCCTGAACTAATATATGAACCAGAATTGCAATTATCTGTGGGGCTTTGCTCTTCTTCAAATTTCGCGATCCAGTTCTTGGATCAAAAACTGCTGAGAAAAATATAGTACAGTAGGAGTGGGTACAAGAATGCATACATTAGGACAAATTTATGCAAAAATGCATATGTATGTCATATGAACTTTTTTTTTTAATCAAAAGATTTGCAAACTAATGCAGAAATGTGGTTGGAACTTGTGCTTCAAAAGGTTTTAAAGTTGTAGAAAGCCAAACAGAGAGCTTTGTCCATCCATATTGAGGGCAAACACAGCTACAGTTCTCTCACTCAGGGGGAAAAAACTGTTGCCAAGGCAACTGTACTTACTGCATGCTGGTGAAATTGTAGATGCACGTGTGACACCTTCTAATAATTAAGATTGTTTCAGACAGAAGTGTCACCATCCTATCTATGTACTGAAAAAGCTCCAGATGCAGTAAACAGAAACAAGTAAATATATCAACCATGCAATAAATAAATAGAATTTCTATTTCCATAGTTGCCTGGGGTGAATAGCAACTGCCCTTAGCTGAGCAACTGTGGCAAAATTCTCATGGTTTTAAAATACCTTTTTAATATGCTTGTTCCACTGTGTCCCTCCAAAATTAGGCAAATTAGGAATTTAAATAAGGGGGATTTGCAACAAAATATCTCTGTTTAGGATACTCCATTTCATTCCACCCACCTCCAGCTCCACAACAATCAGTCAGCCAGTATTTTCTGGCCACTGAGCATGTTCTGTCTTCATTGGGCTGTTCTGGTGTCCTCCTCACCCAATTAGGATTCTTTTTCTAGTGATTTTTTGGGGGATGGGGGTGGGGTTGTCCTTCTGCAAACCTTGGGATTTCCACAAGCCTGCTGATACCACTCTCTTGTGCATGGATGGTACCTTTTTGGCTACATAAGGACCAACACTCAGATAATTAAGATTGCTATTAATATATACAAGTGAAGCCCCACAACAAAATATTGCAATATATTCCTGGGGTGGATGTGTTGCCTGAGCCAGTGGCTGAGGGGGTTTAAAAAACCATAGCTAGCACCAAATACAGAAATTGCTTATTGGGATTTCCAAGAAGGGAGACTGGTGTTTTTTTTACTCTGAAGTCCAAATACAAAAAGTTTGTTTTTGACAGAGGCAGAACAAGTGGATGACTTTAATAAGAAGATTGGGTGCTGGTTACTGGAACTGACAGAAACAGTTTAATCTATGTTATGGGGGTTGCTGTTTATTGGAGCGGATGGATTTGATTTGATCTATGTTATGAATTAAAGGGGAAATGCAAAATGACAAGAATGATTATTGAATACCGGAATTGATAGAGATGGTTATATGCATGTTATGAATTAAGAAATATCAGAAATGTTTATATTAGTTTATCTCTGTCAGAATAGAAGAAAAGAGAAAATAGAAACTTTTATTTTAAGTTTCTTTTCTTTTTTACTTTTTATGTATAATCATAAAGTAAGGGAAATGGTTGTTAGAAGTGAATAAATTTAAGGGTTTTTTTAAACTTATGTGAATGCTAGAAAGATTTAAAGTAGTGGGTCTTTAATAAGAGGATATCTGGTGATGGTCACTGACTATTGGAATGGTTTAAAATGGTTTAATCTGTTATGATGCTATGAATTAAGAAAGAATTGACATGCTTATGATTATTTCGTTTCTTACAATTAAAAATGATTGGAAGAGGCTGGAAATTAGATTCTGAAGGTAGGTAATTCATTATTGACCTCTGTTGTAATTTGAGAAAGATTAATGGAAGGGATGTAAACAAATAGAGGCCTAAAATTGTTAAAAGACATGGGAGCTATAGGTGAAATGGGAAAATATGTGGTTAAATATTGTGTCTCTCTGAAAGAAGCCAGGGAACTTTACTAAATATGAGTATAAATGCTTTATATTGTTTAATTAGAAGAATTAACCTCTGGTTATGGTTAAAATGATGTTTTGTGAACTTGTGAGGTGGATAAACAAGAATAATATTCAACAAGAGAAAAATCTTTGTAACTATAGAGTATATAATGTTACATACTTTGTTGTGGAAAAATCGGAAGTCTATTTTAGTTTA